>JAPQWV010000068.1:1552500-2752500 GCA_027422505.1 Craterostigma plantagineum | reverse complement strand
AGTTGTCGATGCCATCCGAATTATTTTTGGTCTGGTAAAGATACTACAAGTAACCTTCTCGTGGTACTACATTAGCTTATTATATGGTACCACAAACGTCTATATATTGGTACTACAAGCGTTTTTCAGGTATTATCAAAGTAATGGGAGCATAAAACAAGTCTCAAGCAGAACCTCAACCTCAGAAACATAAAAAACGTCTAAGAACAGGTTCATTGAATCTCAACCTCAGAACAACATATCAGTCTCATGTCTAAAATCTTACGAACATTGACAATATCATTCAAAACAAGTGCAACATAAAACCAATAGGATCTCTTAATATTGTGGAAGCCATGGAGCAACGATATGCTTCGACTTCGACATCGTCAAGATACCTTCCACGATCTGTAGGTCCGGCGATATATGTTATCCATGGACATTGCAACATGTACGCCGCAATCCATGCCCTCCGGATTCTTCTCCCTCGTGTACGTGAATAAATAAAGTACCATATAATTATGTAATGCAGTACCAAAATCCATGAACAAACAGTACCATATTCAAATAACATACAGTACCATGACAACAAGCAATTACTTTACAGTCGAAACTTACTCTGTTTCTCTCTCGTTCAACAGATGTATTGGAAAACGAAAGCTTGCATATTCGCTTGTTCTCTATCTCGGAACCCTAATTTGAAAGATATCAAAACACCGAATTGAATAACGAAAAATAAAACTCTAATTTTAGCCCTAAATCCCAAATTCAAGCACTAATCAAAGAAATTAACATTGCCCGACATGAAAGCCTTGAAGAAATGCACATATCGACGTCCTAAGCTCTACATTAAACCCAAATGCCAATAAAGTCGAAAAATTAAAAAACATGGAGCTTACAGTAGCTCGCTCGTTCCTTCTTATGCGTTCAACAATGGTGGAATCTTCCTCGTAAAAGCTTGCTTGTGGAAGCTAGCTCGTTCGCTCTCCTTACACAGGTGTTTGAAAGTGAAAGTTTGCTCATTCGTCCGTCATCTCTTTCTCGTCTGTCGTTTGAAGGTGAAAGTGGTGGAAGTTGGGGTGTGACTAATTCAATAGGTTTTTTGGTAATATTTATGTTTTACAAGGTTATAATTGTCCATTAGGTAGGTATTTGATATATATGTTTGAAATGGGGAGTTTTATGATAATTGAATGAGGGTGGGGGAGTTAGTTGATTGGTAGTTTAGGGAGGAGGGATTTAAGTGTAGATTTGCCTTACAAATATATCAAAATATATGCTTTTAAATTAAATATTACAAGGTAAATTTGTTCTATATTTCTTAAATATTGACTAAGAAAACAAACTTGACATCTATAATTACATACAGGTTTTTTTTTACAAAAAAATTGCGTATCGCCCGCGACCGCGCCGTGATAATGCAACGTATCCGTATCGCTAGTGCCCGCGACCATAGCTTTCCCATAGATTATTATTATTACTACTACGATTATTCTCATTACCTTTTTGGCTGTTGTTCTCACTGCTTTCTTCTGCAACGCCTCTTTGCTGCCTAGCTGATAACTGATCTCTCAGCTCCTTCAACGCTTTGTCCCTTCGCTCACCCATCTAAATTCAGAAGAAAGTTCGTAAATTTCACCGTGAAGTGAACAGCCCTATGCAAAACCGTGCTATAATTAGGTTGTAACAAAGGCGTTATTACTTATTACCCTTTGCAGTTTGCGTATTTGACCGCGAGCTTCTTGGAGGCAAAACTCCAACTTCAGAACCTTCTTCTTCAGTTCTTGATCGACCCTACGCTGCTTCTCTAACTGAGATTCCATCTCTTCGGTCTTAAGCTTCCAATGAGCAGACATAATCTTCACCTCATCTCTAAGCTTATCTATCTCGCCGTCTTTTACGGACAGAAGCCTATTGATTCTCTCGACGTTCTTCGGGGAAACCTCGTCTAAGATTCTTCTTAATTCGCAGTCCTTCTTAGACCCAGAGATGGCTAACGACTGCATTATATCACGCTCGATCCTAAGGACTTCGTCTCTCAGCTGCATTTGAGAGAGTTCTCTAGCTTCGAGATCCTTTTGTAGGAGTTCCATTTGTTGTTGCAGTTTGTTTACGTTGATTTCGTGTTCTTTCAAGGAGATGTTTTTCTCTTCCAATTCTTTCGCTAAGGCGTAACACTGTAACTGAGCTGATTGAGCAGCTTGGGCACTTGCTTGGGCGGACTCTTTGGTGGACGATAGTGCTAAGCTAAGATCGTCCAATTCCTTTACGTACTGCGAAGCAAAAAAGGATTTTTACTACGAATCTTGGAATTTTTTTGGACTATACAATATTTCGAAAAAAAAAAGGCGAAAATCAATCATATATAGGGCATGCATCAAGCTGCCATTTAGCAAGAAATAGCATAAAAATAAGGCAATTTGATGAAATAAGATTATTATTATGTGGTTCCACAAGATTCACCTTATTACCAGCTAATGTTGACTATGAGGTAGACAAGTTCCTAGATTTGTTCAAACTATATTCCCAGATTTTTTTAAAATCTAAAGTGAGACAATTTCAGATGCTTTGCTGCACACTTGAATAGGATTCCCACTTCCCAGATGCAACAAACAAGAAAAGCCAAAAAGGGTTCTCAAAAAGAGGAGTGGATTCAAGATGTGTTTTTTTCTAGCCTTTCAAGACAAACCACAAACACCAAAACCGAGATATAATAAACCTAAAATGAATTCACTTCAACCATGAACAAGAAATCTCACTCAGACAATAATTAAAGAAGAATTTAGGGATTATTATTACAGTTTCAGCAGCTGATGTTGAAGCCTTGAGCCGCAGATCTCTCTCCTCTAAACTCCTTTTTAATCTGCTCATCTCCGATTCCATGTTCTTCACCCTACTTTCTGCTTCCTACACGGAGAAACAGAAAAGCTTACGAAATTAAAAAGAAAATCAGGAACATCAAGAACAAACCCAAATAAAAGATCTTCTCTTTTCAATCACTGTACTTCCACAAATAGAAACCCAAAACAAGATACCAAAAATCATTTCAAACGGAAAAGAAAGAAGATAAGTAGTGAGCTAATTTTTATTCATTACAAACCTGTCTAGTCAAAGCCTCTCTAGCTAAAGAGTTCTGCTGAGAAGCCAGTCGAGCTCTTACATCCTTAAGCTCATCCGCCAAAGAAACGACGCCGCGCCTGAAGTTCTGCTTCTTCTCGCTAAGATCCTTCAGCAACGGATCAACCTCCCTTGAAGATGATGTCAGCTTCTCCGATGGTGACGCCATCGCCGCCGCAGCATAAATAAATACAGAATTCTTGAAAGAAAAAAAAACCCAGATCGAATTTATCTAAACAAGTAGGTGTCATGAATCGGGCCCTAGAATATAGAGCGACTTAATTTCAGTAATTGCTCTTCTATGCCGCTCGCGGTCGCATTTAATGGAAGCTTAAATCTTGCCCACTGCATGTGGTGTGGATGGACTTCTATATATAATATATATTTATTTATAAAATTCGAACCTTTTCTGCCGATAATTCAGAAAGTTGACTATTTGTTTTACTTGTAGTTGTAAGAGTTTGAGAAGCTCAAGAAAAACAACTTTTCGAAGCGAAACAGAACTATATACTATAAAAATCGTAGTGTCTTCAAATAAAAGGGGAAAACGACCGTAATTCATAGCCACCACATATTTATTAACTTGACTATTTTGTATGCAATGGAATAGGAGAGAAAAATTCAAATTCGAAACTAAAATCACGTGTTCTTGCGTGAGACTGATCTCAGCTGTAATTAAAGTCTTTGTCTTTATCCCATGTCCACGAAAGTGTTCAAGATTATTATTAGGGGCAATTAGGTTTCAGGCCCATATAACTTTCCCTTAGGTTTCACTTACTCTCAGAAAATTTATAGCTTAAGGACCCGATACACTTAAATATTTTTTAAGTACCACTTCATGGACTTACAGTACCATTTTATCATTCTGCAGTACCACTTCATTGTTCTGTAATAACACAAAACGATAGCCTGATACCAGTTCATATACACTGTATAACACTTGCGTAAATTTTATGTCCTTATCTCTAAATTTTACAAAATTGGGTCCTTAACCCTAAAAATTTTTCGACAGGGACCTGAAACCTAACTTAAAACATCGTTTGGGTATTAAATTTAATTATACCTTATGATTAAACAAGATGACAAAAATGGGACTCGCACGATTAAATACACATGCAAATTGTAATCGATTTTAAGATTAATTATTAGCAATTCATTTTGAAGATATTATTAACATACCCAACGAAGAAAGGCTCGGATCCTTTAATTGTTTTGGTTCGGATAAACCGAACCTCGAATTGTGGTAAAGACAAAGATTCTTAAATTTGGTTCGGAAATTTGTTTGAGCGCGGCAATCACTGTACGGCCTATAGAAATGTCCACGTGTCCAATTGTGACCTGAACTGGCCTTTTATAATGGGTTTTGGCCCAATTTGAAAAAACCCAAGAAAAATTGCACCGTTTTTGCCTTTCCTTGCATTGCAGTGTGTGCAGTAGTTCATCGCAGAATCAAAATCTGAGCTGAAAACATGTAAAAATGGCTTCCGATGAAATTAAGCTTGAATGGCACTGATACTCATCTCACGGCTCTGTTCATGGCCGTTAAGCTTCGATCATTGGCCCTAACCAAGAGAGTTCACAATTGGATTCTCTTCTCAAAAGCCTCGGCGTCTTCGGTGTCTCGCGCGACGATGGAGTACCAAAACACTAGCCACGAGGAAGAAGAGAATCCACCTTTCCATGAGGAATCCAAATTTCAGTTTCTGAGAAGCAATCTCCATCCTGACAACTTAGTTTCTGTGTTAGACCGCACGCCTGATCTGAACTCTTCGCTGAAGCTATTCAGATGGGCTTCTCTTCAGAGAGGCTTTCATCACACGGCAGAGACCTACTGCGCGATGATTTCGAAGCTGGGAATGGGTGGTGAGTTGGATGAGATGGAGGGTTTTTGCCAGGAAATGGTAAGGGAGAAATTCCTCGGTTTGGAGATGAAGCTATTGTCGTTGATTGATTCTTTTGTTGCCAATAATAGGCTTAGTGAAGGTCTTAGGGTTCTTAAAGTTATGAACATGAGCAGCTTTAAGCCTACAATAGGAGCGATAAACTGTTTGATGGGCGCACTCGTTGAGGAAAAGAGAGATCTTAAGGATGTCGTCTTTGCGTATAAAGAAATGGCGAAAGCTGAGATTTTGCCCAACACAGAAACTTTGAATCACTTGATCGATGCCTTGATTGAATCTGGGAGAGTTGAGACGGCTTTAGATCAGTACAGACGAATGTGCAAGAAAGGATGCAACCTAATGTTAGAACGTACGAGATACTGATCGATGGGCTCGTTCGCAGAAATATGGTCGATGAGGCTTTAAAAGCACTAAACGACATGGTGTATAAGCGCAGATGTGAGGCGAACTCTAAGTTTTATGATCGTGTGATACCTCTGTTTTGTGGGCTGAGAAATCTCGAGGTTGCCTCGTGGCTCTTCAAAAGGATGAAAGCTCGTACGATAATTCCCGATTCTGCAACTTATGGGGCGATGATAAAATGCTTGTGCGAGCATCTTCGTATGGATGAAGCTATCGAAATCTATGAAGATATGATAGAATGTGGCTTAGAACCCGACCATCAAGTCTACCTAGATATAATTACCAGCCTTCGTGAGATAAATAAATTCGTCGAAGCACAAAGCCTTTTGCAGGAAAGCGAAATCTTCGACGCATCTCTGTATAACACACTTCTCAAATCGTGCTGTGACTACGGCAATTTTGCATTGGCAAAAGGTTTGTTTCTCGATATGTACGAGGAGAAAATAACCGACACAGAGTCTTGGAATATCTTTATTCGTTTTCTCGGCGAGAATGTTCAGATCAATAAAGCATTGGAGTGCCTTGGTAGAATGTTTACTTCTTCCTTTGCTCCCAACTCTGATACATACTCTGCCATCATACTTGCTTACTGCCGATCGGAGAAACTATTGAACGCCTTAGATTTGTTCCTTCGCATGAGATCGAAGTGTTGGGCTTTGGACTCGTTATCCTATGCAGAATTCATACAGCAACTTTGCGAGAATGGAGACATAAAAGAGGCATTCGAGGTTTTCAGTTACATGTCTGAAAAGGGCCGTCTCCTTCAATCCAACGCCTTCGATACGTTGATCGAAAAACTCTGCACGAATGGAGGGATCAGCTCAGCAATCAAATTACTCTGCTCATCATCAGCATCTGTAGGAGTAAGTACGACCGCCTATAACAGCATAATGAGAAGCTTACTCAAATCGGGCCAAGGAAAAAATCAAGCCACTGCAATACTCCCACGAATGATAGTGAACGGCTGCGATATCGACGCAGAAACTTACTGCCTTCTCATCCAAATCACCATTTCCACTCATCGAATCGAAGAATCGATCCATCTCTTCAACGCAATGACGAGGAACGGCCTAACGCCCGACGCAGAAACACTGTCTCTTTTCTTGCGGGCCTTGGCTGGCTGTTCTCTTATGCATGCCGTCGTCTCGGCCGTGAAGGAGAAACTCGTTGACGTTCTCGACTCGACAATGTATAACGTCGTCGTAAGCAGCCTATGGAGAGAAGGTTACCGTAGAGAGGCCAAGGATTTGCTCGACGTTATGTTGGCAAAAGGATTTGTCCCTAGCGAGCCTACTCACGGGCTTTTGATGAAGGGCTCAGTTTGTAATGACGAATCATTGGATCTGAGAGATGGCGTTAGCTGCATACTCGAAGAGGGCCTTAAAGAGATGCCACCATGAGATTATAGAAACAGTGTAATGAAGAAACAGTGAAAGATGATCGAAACAGTGTAATGAAGAAACAGTGTAAGAAAAGGGACTATAGAGAGCTTTTCTCCTCTTCAGCTGTAAGAACACACAGGAAAAAAAAAACCATCATTTCGATAGACGGGCGCACGTAAACCCGTCCCTCACTAGCTCTTTCACGGCGTCCCTCAACCTGTAATAATCCTCATCGACGTTGTACACCTGATGGGATATCCTCGCATATCCCGTGATCCTACTCTCGTCCTCCCCTCCCTCGACAGCGTGGGGCCCGCCGCTGTAATAAATCGGAACCTCGACCCTAAAAGCAACCCTCAGGTGGGCCCTCAGCCTCGATGCGTCGGCCTCGCGTGAAATCCCCAGGCACGCGGGGAGGCCCACCATGGCCATACTGGTGCACATCTCCCTCGGCGCCCCGAGGTGGGTCCCCCAAGCCCGAGCCAGCATCTCTGCCATCTCGAAGGCCCGCTCGCGGTTCCTGCCCATCACTCCTTCGAGCCCGCCCTCGAACCGCCCCGCGAACCCAACCGCCTCGGGCAGGACCAAATGGGCGCTGTGGTCCCTCATCCCGGCCCACCACTCCCCGCCGTGGTGGTTGGGCGGTGGCTTGGCGTGGAGGAAGGCGGAGGAAGGGGGGCAGAAGAGCCACTTGTGCATGTTGCTCGTGTAGAAGTCGGCATCAATTTCTTGGACGTCGACCTCTACGTTGCCTATGGCGTGGGCCCCGTCGATGAAGATTTGGCCAACGTCGTGGGCCCGACACATTTGGACGAGCTGCTTGACGGGGATGAGGACGCTGGGCATGGAGGTTATGTGGTCGATGATGGCTAGTCGGATTCTTCGATTGTTGTTTGATTTGCCGATTTCTAGGGCTTTGGAGAACTCGGTTATGATTTCTTGCTTCGATTTTACGGGGAATGGGAGGTTTACCTATATATGTATTCAAATGCATTTCAGAAAATTAGCAGTTAATGTTAATCGGGAGACGATAACGACACAAAATTGGGACTAAAAGTGGCATCTTTAGTTTCAACACGAGGATAACAAAATGCTCAAAGATTAGGACAAAATGTCATTTTCTTCCCGGGGGCCAAAAATGTCATTCAATGTTGTCTTTATAGAAGAAACGAAAAGGAATGAAGATATATGTTTACCTCGATGACGTGTCCGCCGGCGCGTGTGATGTAGGCCTCTACGGACTTCTTGACGGCCCCATAGGCGTAGTGGAACAGTATCACGGCGTCGCCGGGCTGGAACTCCCCGGAGAAGAACGACCACGCGGCTTGCTGGAGGACCACGGCGGCGGCGGTGGTGGCATTGTCGACGAAGGAGACGTCGTCCACGTGGCGTGCGTTGATGAGCCTCTGGACTACCCTTCTTGCGGAGAGTTCCGACGGCTGCAGCTCGCGGAGGTAGAACCGATCGGGCTGGCGGAGGAACCTTAGCTGATGGCGGCGCTGGGCGGCGATGACGGAGGCGGGGCAGCAACCGAAGCTGCCGTTGTTGATCCGAGCGATGGACGGATCGTGGTGGGAGAATTCGGCTCGGATCTCAGCTTCGGTGATGGGTTTTTGGGTCGGATCTTCGCCGTCGCCGCCGGTGATCTCTCTCTGAAGAGGCATACTTTTTTTGCTCGACGTGGAAGAAATACCTTGGTAGTAGGGACGAAGACGAAGAGGACGTTTGTTTATTTATCTTATATATTATTATCCCCTACTCTGTCTTGCACATCGCGCCGAGGTTTCCACTTTGATTAGTTTATTGCATCGCTTAGTTGACATTACCGCCGAACCACGTGAGGCTCACGTGCCGATAGATATTGCCCTGCTTTCTTTATTCTTCTTCGATGGATTTGCTCTTAATTTTGAATAAGATTTTGGTAGGGACGATGACGAGGGCATAATATAATATAATATCCATAACACTTTGTCACACCGCAACGAGGCTTCCACTTAGCTTTTCTTTGTGGTGCGAATAAACTTTTAGGTCGGAACGTATATGTCTCAGATTCCCCAAATCGTAAGCAAGCATCTCGAGCGATAAGAGACATAATTATTCGAACAGTTGTGGGCTTAAAATTTCAGACATAGATGGGATCATACACTACACCTTAATATGGATAGTGATGAAATGAAATGAAAACATGTACATCAATGTCACAGTTTCTTGTCATAAGCTTCTATGTTTTGGGGTTCGCATTCTGGGCTGAAAAGACGAACCAACAAAGCGGTGGTTGCGCTCGTAGAAACCGCACCGCAAGCAGCCCACCTGAGACTCCGAGGGACAGTGATTCTTGGACCTTATGATTCATCCATTAGTTAACAAAAATGTTATGTTTGATATAGGTAAAAAAAAAAAGAGAGAAAGATTGAGATAATATATCAATCTTTGACAGATATCAGTATCATAGTCCACAAGCCAAAGGTTACTGTCTACGTCAGTTATTCAAATGCTCTCAGAATTTTCAAGACACTTCCAAAGAAACGATCAAAGCCCACTTAGAGGAAGTTCAAGAGAGACAAATACAGTAGAATGAAGGGCCAAGAACAACGATTCGCCACATTTTGTATCTAAATTTCTGCATCATCTATCAACAGACGTCTCACATCGCTAAAAATTGAAGTTACCTAAATGGTTTCCATGGCATCACTAGCTAGAGTAAGATGCCAAGTTGCAGCCTTTTAAAGCGTTTTGAAGTCAAAAAGAGTTATTTCCAGGCGATACGATAGGACAGAAGAAAACACATTGAGAGCATCAAATGGTAAAATCGACTGACCATAATGCAAGCGGCATAGAATCCAAAAGCCCAATCCTCCTCCAACCGTAAAGATACCAGCAGTTTGCCTCATCAGCCGAGAACATGGTTTGCAATCGGACCTCATCAGTTCTCCATCGGAAAATCCAAGCACACGCCTAAGGGACATTTTTTTTTTTACTTTCCTTCGAAACCGTTGGCCAATATGCAACAAGAAAACAATTTGCATGGTTAAGATAATAGAACATTTAGAGATCATATTCTAAAAATCTCTTATTGACCAAAATATAAGAAAATAAGTAAACAAATTCAGAAGCTTTTTCAGTCTAATTCTATCGTCATAGCTGCACAATGTGTGTGTGTGTGTGTATTGTGGCATGTCAAAGAGCTTATCAGCGGTTTTGGAGAAAAACTGCAAATGAAAGGACACATACATGAAGATGCTCTATTTTACTCGTATCATGAGTCTTAGGCTGCCTTTAGGCCGGCGAGACATTTCATCGAACAGCTAGCAGACGATTATAAAAACTGACTGCACATAAGAAATTGCCGATCGCACTCACCTTTAGCGTTATGCTTTAACACTAATCAGCTAGATAGAAGCTGATCAACGATTTCTCAAGTTTCAGACTTTCTTCGATTCGCAATCAATCATCAACGCCTACGCGTTAAGATTTTTCTTTTTTGCTTTTCTATGCGCTGGAAGAACATCGTAATACAATCGGGTTCGGGTAGAATAAAAATAACAAATTAGTCCCTTACATTTGATGAAATACAACAAAAATTAAGGGTGGTAAACAGGTCGGGTTGGATCATATTCGGGACGGGTTGAAAACTTCAACCCTGACCTGACATGTTTACTTAAACGGATTGAAATATCGAACCCTAACCCGACCTGCTTTAACTCGAATATAACTCATTAACCCGCCAACCAGTTTAAAATTAAAATAAAAAGAAAAAATAACTAAAATATAAACCCAAATTAAATAAAATAATAGAGAAACAAAGCAGTTGTTTTTTTCTAAAATTCAACAATTAAAATTCCAAATAATACAAGTCATATAATTAAATAAAAGCAGTTTATTTTATTTTTATTTATATTAAGGATATTTTTAATAATTTATATTATTCGGGTTAAATAGGTTGATAAACGGGTTGATTTCGGGTCGATATCATATTGAAAACTCGAACCCTAACCTGACCCGCTTAATATTCACGTTGGGTGCAGGTTTATCCAGTTACTTAAACAGGTCGAGAATGCTAACTCACACCTGCTATTTTCGATTGCAGTTCGTGTCTGGTTGGCGGGTAGGGGGTTTTTAGTAGCCCTGCAAAAAAAACAACCAAGAAAACAAACTATATGCCCCCAAGTCCTACGTAGACCCCATCCATACAAGACCAACAACCCCCATATTTCCTACAACCTTAACTCAACCAAAAGCACATTATACATATATATAGTCGATTAGAAACTTGAGAAATTGAGATATCGTCGTCATTACAAATCATAGAATTGATTCCAAAGATTACGACGTCATAGATAAAGACTTTGTCGTCATTGGTTTGTGCCTTTCTTCTTCCTTCGTCTTCTTCTTCTTCTTGCAATGTGTGATACAAACACAGTAGGGCTGAGTTGTCCTCGTATCACATCGTACCCCTATGAGCTTTGGAAGCTTTAAGCATTGCCAGCATACTTTTATGCCTTGCCTAGCGCATTCCGTCTTAGGAAATACGTATACGCAGTCCTCCGCACGAACCCATACAAATCCTCCTATCTCGCCTGTGCTTTGATATATTAAAAAAAAAATCAGATTTTTAATTTAGTATATATATGTGTGTGGTAGCTCCACTGGGGTTATTGTACTTATATCTTAATTTATCAATGTGTGTCTTGTTTAACTATTGTCTATGTCAAATACCTTGTAGCATCAGAAAGCTTATGACAGCCACAAGCAAGACATTTGCTGAAAGCTTTGCCATAGTATGTGAATGAATGAATATTATATTGGGTGTTCGATATTTTATAATGGTATTGGCCCTTCATGATATATACATAATTATTAATTAGAGAATCCTCTTGCCTTGATACATATATACTGTAGCAATATAAACTTATCTGGTTTTTTGCTGTGAAAAGTTCTTTTCCATTAATATGACGACCTACTACTTGGTGGTCGTTATTTGTAGGGTATGTACTATCATTTAATGATAAAAACTAGGGTTTTTTCCTCAGAAAATATCATTAAAAATACAATGATTGCATATTAAAGAAGCATAAAATCGGGTCTTTTTTCCTCATACATATCCGTAGGAACTTTGTTTTCGAACAATGTATCAATCGAAAAACTCATTTTTGTGTTAGGACAAATCAGCCGCGCCGTTTGCATCATATCGGAGAGACAACGTCATCAATGGAATAATATTTGAGGATGCTCAAGATTTTGGGGCAGTCCATTTTTACATCGAATAAACAATAACCTTATCCAAATATATTATATTTCGGACACGGCCCCATATTTAATTGATTCGAACTTGTGACCTAAGTCGACGCGGCCTATTGGTTGATTGTTTCGAAAGATTGAAATGCAAAAAGTTTTTCTTCATTTTTTTTGCAGAAATGCATGAGAAAACAAACGGTCCTCACGACAAAAAATCATACTGCTAGACTAGATTATTTCATCATAAAACTACATCATCGTTCGATCGTAAATAATCTCAGGCACCTAAATTAATTAAGGATTTGTTGGTTTGTGCTTTTCCTTCTTACAACGGGAGACACAAACGCATGAGGACGGAGTAGTCTTCGTATCGCAGCTTATGCTAATGAGGTTTGGAATCTTTATGCATTCTTCGCAAACTGATATGCCTTGAAACACACATTCTCCCTTGGGAAACACGCGCACGCACTCCTTCGCCCGAACCGCTACCAATCCTCCCCACTCGCCTGAAATTATATTCGATTTGATCTTTTATTTATATTGTGTCTACAATGGGTTTTATTACCTTTATGTGTAAATATTCGTACCTACCTGCAAGCATGAGAAAGCTTAGGACAGCAACGAACAAGAGTTCTGCTGAGATCTTTCCCATTTGTGAGTGAGCGAGTGAGTGTATGAATTGATTGATATGTGATGATATATTTGTTGGAGATGTTCCATGTATTTATAGTGGTTTTTTGCATATATGCCTTCAAGATTTAAAGAATATATTAATGAGCGTAATCCTATTGATGGGTTTTGGATGTGGTCAATAAATTAACTATTCCCTTCGTCCTGCTAATTTTATCACACTTTTCCATTTCGTTCGTCCCAAAAATTTTATCACCTTTGCTTATTTAGCAAAAAACTATCACAAACAATCAATATAATAATATTAAATATTCTTAAAAGATGTGTCAAAATATACACTTTTTTACCTTTTCATTTTACTATATTATTATAATAATACCACCTTAATTTGCGTGTCCAGCAACTTATGCGATAAAGTTGCTGGGACGGAGGGAGTATTATTATGTAATCAGACGATATAATTAAATTGTGTGTATATTCTCAAGGTAAGATTAATATGAGGTATTTATATACTAAAGCACACGGAATTGAGTGCACAAATCATACTATATATATAATGAAATGAATTATCATATGTGAAGAGGAGGTTCCATTTTCTATATGATGATATTGGCCCTTCATGATAAATAATTATTAATGAGAGAATCCTCTTGTCCCTTGATACGTATATTCGTAGCAATTCTTGTCTAGGGTTATGGCTCTGACCAGTTCTTTTCCAAAAGTTTTGACTTTGCTGATTAATGTTTAAAGATTTGCTTAATGTTTATATATATATATATATATATATATATATATATATTGACATATGGCCTTGGCTTGTGGCGTATGATGATTGAAAAATGCAAGAGTGCAACTCTTTTTTTTCTTCTTAGTTGTTTGCAAAAATGCTGAGATGGTCGTCACTACAAAATCATATTAGAATCGAGTGTATGTCCAAGATTATTACATCATCGTTCAAATCGTAAATAATCTCAGTCAGGCGCCTAATTAATTAAGGGTTTGGTGGTTTGTGCTTTCTTTCTTGCAACGCGCGACGCAAACGCATAGGGACGGAGTAGTCTTCTTATCGCAGCTTATGCTAATGAGGTTTGGAATTTTTCTGCATTCTTCGCATACTGATATGCCTTGAAACGTACATTCTACCTTAGGAAAAACGTGCACGCATTCCTTCGCCCCAACCGATACCAATCCTGAAAACAAATAAAAAAAAAATCAGATTTTTGTATACTCGATTTTGATTACTATTGTTCATAATAGTCTCCAATGGTTTTGTTGCCTAATGCGTGTAATATAATGTTCGTGTACCTGCAAGAATGAGGAAGCTTAGGACAGCCAAGAACAAGAGTACTTCTGTTGAGATCTTTCCCATTTTTTTGTGAGTGAGTGAACGAATGAATTAATGGATTATGATTGATGTTTGTGATGGTATTTGTTGTAGATGTTCCTTGTATTTATAATGGTTTTTGCATGGCCTAATTCAAGGTTTAAAGAATTATTAATGAGCGTAAATTATCCTATTGATATTACTTTATAATAACTCCTCTAGAATATTTGGTGGTCAACAAATTAATATTATATCAGAAAGTTGTGTGTATTCTCAATCTCAAGGCAAGTCCTCCACAATTAGTTCTATTGTTGTAATCTTTGTTTTTCTCTCTTTTTTTTTTCATTTTCTTTCCTCTAAACTAAAATTTCAGCTGTTGTTATGGCCGTACAAGGTACAATGATCCATAACAAAATGAGACAACATCGTCCATGAACTATATATAGATCTTGCTCATGAATCATGATTGGGCAGCCCATTCATTACATGTTGGCATGGCCTTGATTGTTGTTTTGAATTATGATTGAAAACTTCTATTTGACTCTTTCTTCCAGCGTATATATAATATAATGTTTATAGTTAAATATATGTGCCAACTTCCAAGATAGCATATATTATTATTTAGCTAAATCGTTTCTTATGTTATATTAAAGCTTACTATTGAATTCTATCTGACTTCGTCAGGCACGTCCCCACTCACCAGTAGCCAAAATTTGCAGAAAAGGGGACCAGATTTTTATTTTAACATTTCCACCCATGAATATATATATATATATATATATATATGACCAGCAGGTTGTATATATATAATGGGGAATTTTATGGTTCTCCTTACGTGATCACCTGTTGATTTGACATAATTCGTGCCATGTCAAAAGCCCACATCGACATTTCAGGTCGTTCTAATTAACACCTTTAACGTGCCATTGATCAACATCTCGGATGCTGATGTGGCATGTTGACTTGATATATTTCATTGCTACGTAACATGTGTTATAGAAGGCGTTAATATGCCAAATCAGCATCCGAGATATTGATCAATGGCACCTAAAAGGTGTTAATTAAAACGACATGACCTGAAATGTCGATGTGGGCTGTTGACATGGCACGAATCGGTGTCAAATCAACAGGTATCCAGATAAGGTACTCACGTAAGATCAGCACAATAAAATTCCTCTATAAAAATATATATATATACAATATATATATAATATATATATATATATATATATATATCTTTGAGGATTCATTGCTGGAGACACTGCTGGGATCAAGCGAAGCATTTCCCTTTGGTTAAACAAAATAAATCTGAAAAATAAGTCATGAGAGAAAACAACAATTAAAGGTGGGCTCGATTTGAATAATTTATATTATCTTCGTCTTGCTCTTCCCATGTCGTTGCAGAGATTGTATATTTATATCCGTTCGGCATCTTCCTTCCATCCAATAGATCTTACCACCAAAGTCACATTAAACGTACATTCATTCTTGACTTGCTACGAAAAACCACACAAGTAGTGTTGTCTACAAAAATATCTATGTATATTCGTGTATGTGTGTAATAAAGAAATAAAGGAGGCAGGCTAGGCTGCCTTCTATATATTTTATATATATACTATTCATGATAACATATTTTACCTGTAATTATTAAAAGCAATAATTGTACAAACGTGCCATGCTAGTCTAGCATATATAATCGTCCTAATTTTTCACGACTGTTCAACATGTGTGTACTTGCTAATTATAATGTGATATCAAAAATAAGTGTCTGACGATTAGGGCTTGGCAATGGGGCGCGAATTTCCCGTCCCTCCAAGAATTTGCCCTTTCGGGGAAGAAAACCATATTTTCCTTTTCCCATCCCATGGAAATCCCCGCCCTATTGGGAAAACCCTAATATTTTGATCCATTAATAACCCACCAAGGAGAGGATAAATATATTAGGACACAACAATTATGTAAAAAACCTAATGGAAGCAAAAGAAACGTCACTTTTAATTTCTTCTAAGACAACACAAGTACATAAATGATAAACATGTCACTACAAAGACAAGGCGATCACGTGAAGTACAGCAATCAACCCACGTCCTTCCTCGCTATATTTTCCCATCAAATTATGCAGAAATGTACATGGTTTTTTTGGTTTATAGTATGTTATGTGGACTATATTTATTCATTTAAATTCTCAATGTTACTACAAATAATGCAAGAGAGAAGATAATGATTTTAGCCATGTGGTGGGGATACGTCTAGCGAGCATCAGTCTAATATTTGATTTTGTCGCTTTCCTTTTTGTGGAGATTGGGATGAGCTTTCTTTTTCTTTTTTCTTTTCCTTCCATAATCATTTAATTTTCTATTCTTTTCTTTTGTTTTCATCAGAGGCATAGATAGCATAACATGAGAAGAGAAATCTTCATTTGCGTCGACGAATTACCAATTATATTACATTTGAGAATGGTCAAGTAATCAGTTGGAATAGAGATTGTTTGAAAATCAAACATTTGAAGATGTAGAATATAGAACCAAATTACGTAAGAGGATAACATCGTTGATAATAAATTTTCCAGGAGGAAAAAAAATATATAGGTTAAAATATTTAATAAATAAAGAAAACATTGACCAAATACACCGCACCTTATCTTTGTTAGGGACAAATCGTCACAATTCTCAGAATCTGATCCTATTCACTGCTGTTCGTGCACAGCATTCACGCCCCAATTCAAGCCTTATTTCTCAATAATAAAAAAAACTAATATTTAAATTCGAAATGAAATCTATATATATGAAAAACAACACTAAGAGTTAAGACACACATGATAATAATCACTTAAATATTTTTAGTAAGTTTGTCTTCAAGTACGCACAGCATCGTTCAAAGCCGGACAGGCCAATCATGTAGCAGAAGAAGTAAACCTTTCCATTTTATTCATCTCATATACCACCTATGTTATTGCAATAATGAGATATTTCCTTAAAAGGGGATTTTACATAAAAAATACCCATTAATATAAAAAGTTAGCAAGTCAGTACCTGTCAGTGCTTTTTATATGTAGGTATCTGTCAGAATAAATTTTTTTACACATTGGTACCTGTCCGCCTCAAGGTACATCATATCACACAGTTAGGTACCATATAGAACGTATTGTGGTACATAATACTGTAAGAAAATGGTACATACAGTCAGCCGCAAGGTATCATATGGAACATATATAGGTACCATATATGAGTACCATATAAATGTGTGACGTGGTACGCAATACACATATAAAAGGTACGTTAAGACCGGGAAAATGGTACACACAGTCCAACTGGGGGTGTTCAGATTAACCCAAAAACCGAAAAAATCGACCGAACCGTAAAGAACCGAACCGAATTGTAAAAAACCGAACCGGACCAAACTAAAATGGTTCGGATATCGGATTAAGCAAAACCGAAAAACCGAAAAACCGAACTGAAAATATCATACTACATTAAAAATAGAAAAATACAAAAAATCATTTGTTTTTCTCCCATAACGTAAACAAAACAGTAAATATAATTCATTGGAATAATTTTTTCCATGTTTATAGTATCTTCAGATGAATGTTTTTATATTTTGGTTAGATTTTGTTCCATTTTCATGTTGTTGTATTTTCGGACCTTTGAATTATTTTGCTACATGTCACGTTCCATAAATCTTCTTTGTTTTTTAATAACCATAAATTGTTTATGTATTTTAAGCTCATAATATTTTTTGTGTTGATATTAAATTTCTAACCGAAAAACCGAACCGAATTATAAATAATCGAACCGAAACAAATTAAAACGGTTCGGATATCGGATTTAGTATACGTAAAACCGAAAACCGAAAAACCGAACCGAAATTTGAAAAAACCGAACCGAACCGACCAATGAACACCCCTAAATCCAACGGATACTTATATAAAAAAATTTCCGACATGGGTACTGACTTGCAAAGTTTGTATACAATTGGGTATTTTTTTATAGATTCACCTTTCCTTAATTTCCCCAAAATCAATTTAAATTATAATAATGCATAATTCTACCAAATTAATTCATTTGGATTTTACACATATGATTTAACTTTTGCAACAAATACTGAGAAATAGTAGTGTTTATAAGTTGGTCATATGAATGTTTGCAGCATGATAAACTTTTCGGCTAATTAAGGTTCAGGCCCAAAACATGTTTTAAATTAGGTTTCAGGCCCCTGTCAGAAAATTCATAGTTTTAAGGACCCGATTTTTATGAAATTAAGAGATAAAGACCTAAATTTACGCAAGTGTATATAATGTATATGAACTGATATCGGAGAACAATGAAGTGATATTTGAGAACAATGAAGTGGTACTGTAGATCCATGAAGTGGTACTGTAGACCAATAAAGTGGTATTGTAGATCCATGAAGTGGTATAGCCGAACACTTAAGTGGTTATGCAGAAATTGGGTTATTAAAACTATGAATTTTTTGACAGGATCGTAAAATCTAAATGAAACTTTGGGGCATCAAACGAAAAAGACCCTAAATTTTTCCTGCCAATTTAATGTCCTAAGCGTGACGTGACACCCTATTTTTTTTTCTGTTACTATATCTAATTATAGGAAACTTAGTTATACAATGTCAACTGTTTGTATCTTCCAGATTTTGGAAAATCTATAAGAGAAATAAGAAAGGTAAGCTTTACTTTTTTTTATTAAAGTAATAAAGCATTAATAATTCCTTTTATTAGACACCATTAACTAAGCTACGCTAGAGATCCTCAGTTTTCCCCACCGCCATAGAAAAACCTCTCTATTCTTCATACTTTCTTCATATATATTAAGATGTAAGAACACCGCAAGTCTTACTGTCATAGATTTCCTCTTCCAAGTTCAACGCTTTGCTGGTGAGATAAAGATTAGAGCTTTGAGCAGAGAGAAAGAACGCTTGGGGCGACGCATTTGAATCTGCAAAATCTTTCGGTTTCTTCAAGATTGTCATCATTGCTCACAGCTAAAAGGAGTGAAAGAGCAGCAAATAGTACTTTGAAGATTGAGTTTTGGGGAAAAAAGAAACATCCCTAGAGAAAAGGAAAAAGAAAAAAAAGGTTGCAGCTTTGAGAGATGTGAAGTCTATTATTGGCCTGTTGAGCTGATTTGTGAGGTGGGTTTCCTGAGATTTATCGTTTCTTGGAGATTTGTTAAGGCGTGTTTGTGATCTCAAGTGAGGGATTAGTTGTCGGCTATTGAATAATTTAAGAGATCTAATGTGGGATTTCTCTTCTAATGATTGGATTTGGGCAATAAAATAAGAGGAAAAGCATATTTTATCTTTGTTGTTTGACTTAAGCTATGCTCGATTTGGTAGTTCTTTAAGGCATCAACTGTAGCTGAAATCTTACTTTACTTCCGAGATTAAACTAATCTGAGGTGTTTCATCTTCTATTTATAGAATAAGCGTTAACCTTATCTGAGATTTAGCTTTGATTTGTCTCTTTGTCTCTAAGTTGACATCTCTGCTGTCTTGAAGCTTAAAATATCTTCTTCTGTTTATAACTGATCAATATTTCATTCATACACTCAAAAACTGACGTGATCTGTCTGTTTCTAACATTGGATTTTAGGATCTTGAAACGGTAGCAATTGCTATACAAAGAAAACTCAGGAATTTTCTGATTGCCCATCAACAACCAAGCATCCTCTGTTCATTCGCCATGCCTCTGTCCGAATTTCTGAGATTGGCCAGACTCAGAGGAAACCTCGAACCTAGTCAGCTGAACGAACCCTTTTCTCGGTACGCATTCTTTTTTCGTTTTCCTCGAAAACTCTCTTCGATCCATTACATTCCGACGCTCGTCTCTGCTGGTAATAATCCGTTGTTAGATGTTATGCGCAGGGCCGACGATGGTTTGATGGAGTTAGTATGGGAAAATGGCCAGATTGTAATGCAAGGCCAGTCGAGCAATAAAGCCTCGAACGCCCCAAGAGCTAAGGGGGCCCGCCTTATTACAGCAAGCTCCTCCGAAGATCCCAAAATTCAGCGAAGTGGAATCTATCTTGGACGATATTTCTCCAGTCGTTCCCTCATATGGCTTAGATTTGATGACTCAAGACGATGATTTGATTCGCTGGCTAAACTGCCCCTTAGAAGATCCCCCTTCACCAAGATTACTGCTCTGATCTCTTGCCCGAAATCTCAGGCGCCACAGCCACTCACAACAGCTTATTACCAACAACAGATGGGAGAACTTTCGGCGGGGATTTCCATGGCTGTAACAGTACTATGAAGGCTTCTTCTTCCTCCTCAAAACCTTGTCTGGGATCTGCAGTTTCGTCGGGCGTAATTACCAATAATAACCCGAGCAGTAATCAAGGCGTTGTTGTGTCTGCTACTCCCGCCAGGGGCAAAACCGTCATAAACGATTCTACAAACAGGCAAAATAGTACTCGCACTGATCTCATGAACTTCTCCCATTTTTCGAAGCCTGCATTTCTTGCGAAACCTAATGCTCCAAACTCTGCTGCTGCTGCCCCCCTTCCTCCCAATGTAGCTACCTCACTGCCCATTAAAAAGACGGGATCTTTTCCGAAGGAGGGCGCTGTGGTAAATTCACTGCAACCTATGGTGAAACAGAGCGAGGGGGCGAGCGCTTTGAGGAGAGAGGCTTCGGATGTTAATGAGAAGGTCGCCGAGGCTGTGGTTGTTACCTCTTCGGTGGGGTCGGGGAACAGCGCAGATAGGTTATCTTACGGTCAGACTCAGAATTCGAAGAGGAAGTTTCGCGACGTCGATGATTCTGAATGTCGAAGCGATGTAAGTCGTTGTTGTATATGGTATGGGGAGAGATTTTTGGAACTCTGTTTTTTGTGTTTGTTTTTTGGTTTTTATTTCATCCTTTTATACCGTGCTTTGTAAATGAAACAGGATGTTGAAACAGAGTCTGTTGGGGCGAAGAGACAGAGTAACGGTCGAGGAGGTGGTGGATCGAAGAGAAGCAGAGCAGCTGAAGTGCATAATCTTTCTGAAAGGGTTAGTTAAGCTAGCAGCATCATCATCTATCTCTTGTCTCTCTCTGTCTCTCTCTCTATATCTCTCTCTCTCTCGGGCTATTGATCAAGTTTTATGATGCTGTTTAAACAGAGACGAAGGGATAGGATCAACGAAAAAATGCGTGCTTTACAAGAACTTATACCGAACTGCAATAAAGTACAAAAGTCATTCATTTTTTAGAAGAATCACCTATCAATGAGTAGACCAATTCCTTGGATCTTAGTTCATGCCCTCTGTCGAAATTTCGTTTTTCAGGCTGATAAAGCATCGATGCTTGACGAAGCCATCGAGTACCTAAAGACCCTCCAACTCCAAGTACAGGTGAATAATCTCCATTAAAGACCATTCTCCTTTTCTATTTGCGTCGAAAAAAATTCATGCCATCGCAGTTCTTTCTATTACATCCCTCAATATATATACATGTGCACAGATGATGTCGATGGGAGCTGGGCTTTGCATGCCCCAGATGATGTATCCTCATCCAACTCATCACTTTCCTCCATTGATGGGCATGGGAATGGGCTATGGAATCGGCGGGTCCCACATGTTCCACCCCTTAAATTCGGTACAGGGCCCACATTTCCCGAGGATTCCTCATTGTCCGAATAACATGGCGGGATATGGCAATTTAGGACAAGGAATGCCTAGTTTAGTACTGCCAAGACCACCTCAACCACCTTTGGTTCATACTCCTATGAGCCATGCGTCTAATAACAATAATGCAGCTGCTTCTACTTCGCAATTGAATTTGAATTCTTCGGTTCGAAGTGGTGGAGTGGCTTGTTCTTCTTCCTTGCCTTCGAACAATGTTAGTTCGCAGGTTTGTTGTTCGTTTCTTCCTTTTCGTTGATGATGCAAATAGCATGTACTCATTTTTTCCACACTGTTTTTCGTATTCTTAGCAGCAAAAGGTTACAACGAGTGAAGGTATGATGAATGAGTCCATGAAAGCTGTGCAAGAGAACGAACAGACGACATTTAGGGTTCATACTTCGAAGAACGATAACAGTAAATTATGCATTTCGTCTTCAGCCGAGCTTAACAACAAGGAAGAAGCTGGTAAGCCTATTGCTCCCCATTCTTCATCATCATCATCATCTCTCTCCATACGTAATGTCTATGTATATGATATGATCATACGTTTTATGTTAAAACCTCGCAATCGTTGCAGGTTGTATTTAACAATATGCATGGAGAAGAAAAGAACACATTGTCGACGCCATGCATGCATGAGTATCGAGTCAAAATTTTTAATTATTGAAATCGGCTTTCAAGTAAGGTAAAGGCTTTTTACCTTACATAGAGATACGATCCATTGAGGTTTTTTTTCTCAGCATTTGTGTAGTTAGTACTTATCATTCAACGCCTGAGCTTTGGCTAATCATTGGCTGCTGCGTAAATATTACAACAAGCGAAAAGTAGGGTCTTCGTGCGAATATAATAACCTCGTAGCCATATCTTAAGGTTTATTAACACATTAACTCTCACACCTAGATAATGTTGAAGTTTTTCGCGTGTACTTTTTAACTTTTTTAATCAATTATTTTGATCTTCATCTTCGTAGACTTGTAATCGAGATTCTTTCAGTATTTGTTGAAATGAACTTACACGGAAATGATCTAAAATATAACCAGGTTAAAAGCGAAACAAACCCTAAAGAAACAATAAGCAAAAAAGGAAAAATACGACATGATTCTTACGAGTCAAGATCTTGAATTTTACTTGTCAATCAACCACACCACCTTTAAAGGGGAAAAAATCAATATTTTGGCTTAAAACGCTGATCGCCTACTTAATATTTTCCAACTCTAAACCATTACAAAATCAAGGAAATGTGATTGCCTCTTATTAAGAATGCTTGACATCATATGAAGGGGGCATGCAAACCATTATAAATATCAATATGCTATAGCTAACAACGAGCGTAAGCATATATCATTCACTCATTTGCTCTCTCCTTCGTTAGCTCACGATGGAAAAGATTGCAAGAAAACTCTAGTTTGCAGCTATCCTAAGCTTTCTGATAATTGCAGGTAATAACATACACAAACACACAAAGATAATCATCGACACTAATTGAGATATAACATCTAAAACCTGAAAACTTTTCTTGTCCTTAGGCAGCGACGAATTGGGGACATTAGCAAAAGAGTGCAAATTCTTCTACCCAAAGACAGAATGCGCCAAACAAGGGCCATTAGCTTGCGATCAATGCTTTAAGATTCCAAACCTCACTGCTATTCGCTGCGATACTTCGACCTTTCAGCCCTACTGTATTTGTGCCGCCCGTTGCGACAACAACAAGGCACAAACCAAACTCTAGCTAGCTAGGCCGAGGCACAAAAAAAAAAAAGCCCTTCGAGCGCCTGAGTGTGATGATTTTATCTTCCCAGCATTTTCAATCTTTCTTATGTGTGAAAAAAACTATCGGAAGTCGATCGACTATAACGCTTGTAAGTTTAACATGTCAACGAGCCAAACTATATTATCCCAATGTGCTTAAGAACAAAGCAGTTAAGGAAATCTCTACAACTTGATGCTCACACAGTGTTACCTTGGCCCTGCATTTGGCGGCTGCTTATTACCTGAGGATGGTGCTTTAGGTGACAAGTCTAAGTCGATGAGGGAAAGGTCGTAAGGCATGGAGACGGTGTGTGAAGCCTCGAAAAGCAAGGATGAGTTCATGGCCTCGGAGGACTTGGGATTCTCTTGCGAGTTTCTGTCGCTGTTGCCGCTCGAAGATGAGAAGCTCGATAACTGTACTTCGTCGGTTTTATTACCCAAGACTTGCTTGTTCTTGCGCACCTTGTCCATCTCTGGACCCGTCGGGACAAAAGTTCGAGCGCGGTATTTTGTAGCTCCATCTTCGCCTTCTCCTCCGTGGTTGTACAGCACATAGTCATGATATGTTGGTGCAAACTGTACAAATTAAATTAAAAAGAAAATATCATGATTCAACCCTCACACCCCATAATCTTCGACCATGTCATCCTGAAACAGATAGATAAAAGTTTACCTGGTGTACAGTATCATGGTAGAAGTCATTTAACATCAGTGCATGTGCAAGGGCTGTGGTGAACCCACCACGAGTTCCTATATTGGCGCCTGCGTATTCTTTGTAGGGGAAAGCATATAAATGACCAACAGCAGCAATGAGCATCTCGAAACAGATTATGAAGCTTTGAAATTCTGCAGCTTCCTCTGTATCTTTGATAAATCCGGATTTTGCAGCAAGAAAAACAAGAACCCCCTGTAAGAAGAAGAAAAAAAACGTAGGCAGAGGTTGCTATGCATAAGCATTTGAGTTCAGCTATCAAATACTTGAAATACATGAAGCTTCAGAAAGATTACAAAATTACAGGATATATTAACAATTGTCAACAGTTAATAACCATTCAGGGTAATAATAGAGAAGTAGATGGGGTGCTAATATCAAATATAGCAACAACTCTGCCAGAAAAAACAAAATTGAGCCATCATCTCTGGTAATCAATATATCCACTGACATGTTTCTCTCCACTAAAGAGATTTTGTACAGTACTTGGCATATGGGTTTTGGCATCAACACATTTCATTGTAACTACGGCAAGACAATTGCTGCTATAATGTAGTTTGAAAATATATTACCTGCCAATATGTTAGAAACACGACTGATTTAATTATGATGAACTTGGGAACTGGATTGAATGGCCGAAGCAGATCTTTGCACGCCACATAAAACAAGGCCAAGGCATAAAGTGCCACAGAGTACGAGGCTGTGTAGATAATGGTGAGGTAAAGATAGGATTGATTTGGGTTGAAATTGCCATCTTCATATTTCCCCTTTGCATAGAGTATAAAGGTAACTGCAACCAGGATGGGCTTGAGGATCACAAACTGCAGACACCCTTGTTTGCATCTCCGTATAAAGCGACTGCATGGCATCACAACCACAATAAACCACTAATACAATGATATGAGAAATGAGATATTTTTGTAAAACAAGCTACTCAACTACACATTAGGATATAGATTGGCCTGCAGTGACTCACCCGTCCAATGGAAGAGGGGGGAAACAACATGTCATTAAACACCAATTCGGCTTTAGAACTTTCCCTGTTAGGCTTAACACAACAGATCCCGGACCACCTACCCATGCCAAGCACAAGGAGAGGAAATTGTAAATTACCCAAGCTTCGTATCTGCCAAAAAAATATTCCAGAAACATCAATACACCAACCTCATGGCATCTTCAGAAAATAAGCATCATCAGGTGTAAATTGGATATCAACGTCGAAAAGATAAAATCATGCTATGAAGGTCACGTTAAGGACACTCGACAATAATTTAGAAGCGGCTGAATTACATAAGGAAAAACTTCGAACCATACTTACATTTCTCTGATTGAATTGAAGTATATTGCACTCTTATTAAGAACCAGGGACAAGAAAGACATCAATGCATAAACCTGAAAGAGAGCAGTTTCAATTATACAAATCAGAAAACACCCGCTGATCCCAATCACATGAATCAAAGAAAGGAACAAAATTTGAATCATCAAAATACTCACAGGAACCATAAAGATAATGCGAACGATGTATCTCTGATATGTGGGCTCTGTATAGTTAATCAAATGCTTGTAAATGTGGGATATAGCTAATGCCATTGCCCCGATTGTACACGGGAAAGCTATGAGTATATACAATATTGGCCCCATTCGTAGCGCAGAGCAATTCACCACAGACCAAAACAAGAAAATCGAACTCCCTCTCTGACAAAACATTAGAGATAAGAAATGAAATCACAATTAAGAATCTCGCAATCAACAAACTTTTTCGAGAAGTAAACAATTCAACTTCAAAAAAAATGGAAATCCCTGAAAACCTGAACGAACACCAGCCAAAGTCTTTGGCTTTTTCAACAGCCTAATGCGAGCAATACCGCCATCCAAAAACACCCGAAGAAACCCTAACCCTCAATTACAGTAAAACCTGCACAAAAAAGGGAAATAAGTCGGTACCGAAAACCTATATCAGATAAAGAAATAACGACGACGTATAACTTACCTAGTCTATCAAATATTGGGGAAGATCCTTCGTTCGGCAAGCCGAGAATCGCATTCAAGTGCAATAGCGACAGATCGGCTTCGCTTACAGAGAAATCGAAGAATCAATCGCTCAATTAAAACCAAAGAAAGAATTCAAAAGAGGCAACGCTTGTTGTTGTGATAGCGCTATTGAGTTGTCGCGTATCATCTGACAGAACATGGGAAGCAAGAATGGCGGCTTCAAAATATTTTTTCTTTCATCATATAATTGATAATAAATTATTAGAGTTTGATGCTAATAAATCACGCCTTAATTATGTAGCAAAAAAGTCAAGAATAAGATGATTGTTCAATTAGATTAATTTAATAGAAATATGTAATCTTGGTGACCACCATGCATGACAACATTGTGTAGGAACCAGCTTCAAAGATTGGAAAATAACATTTACTATCTAATAATCTTATGCAGTACCGTAAATCACCGACGGTAAATTTTAATTCAATTAAAGAAATAAGCATTAAATAATGACGAAACTTGCTGGGAACTATATATTTTAAGACCTCAACTTCGTAAATAATACGTAGGTAGCTAGACAATGATGAAAGGGGAGAGGCTCTTTGTGGTTTTGATTTTGCTTTTGGCCCTCATTGCTGGTTAATCAGTTTTTCACATTCTTTCCTTGATTTATTCATATATATAAATCTGTATATCGTATTTGAGGACTACGTGACAAAAAAATTCACATAATAAGAAAAAAAATGCAGGAGATTATTTAGTGCTGAAAACAGAAGCAAGAATGTGCGTATCGAAGAGCCGGGAATACACTGGGCGAGAGTGTTATGATCATAACTGCAATATAATATGCCTTTACGAGCATTTTAGCTATGGAAAATGCTCAGGCGGCAATAATTCCAGGAAAAGACCAAGGAAATGTCTCTGCTACAAACCCTGCGAAGGTGGCGGCGCCGGCGCCGGCGGAGGTGGTGGCGGCGGTGGTGGTGGAGGAGGAGGAGCAGATCCTAATCCGCCTATGCTGCTGTATAATTGAACTGATGATGGTAGGTGTTGTTATGGAGATGATGGAAAAGTCATATGATGTAATAATTGACTTGGAAATTTACCGGTGATATATAACATTTGGCAAAATTATAAAAATGGGTACACTAAGTATATCATTTTTTGATTTTGGGTCATTATGTTTGCCAGTTACAAAACTAGGTCACTAAGTACGTATATAGTAACAAAATTGGATCACTAGTTACAAAACTAGATCACTAAGTATGTATATAGTAACAAAACTAGGTCACTTATATCTTTATAAATTTGGATCACTGAGTATGTATATAATAAGGAAAAAGAGGTCAGTGACCCAATTTTATTGCTATATAAATATTTAGTGACCTAGTTTTGTAACTGGCAAACATAGTGACCCAAAATCGAAAATTGACATACTTAGCTATCATTTTTGTAATTTCCTCTTTAACTTATATTTCTACAAAATAATCAAGTTATTGTAGACTGTAGTAAAATAGTCCGTACGGACACTGACGCCTGACAGAAAGTGCAGGACAAGTGTACTTCAACTTGTGTTTAATCACATTTTAACCTTCGAAAAACTGTATCTTTAAGTCTTAAACTTACATTACTGCTGTCCAAAGCCATATTTTGAAAATGAAAAAGAAATAAGATAAACAATCACGGATCTCTTTCTTGATCCAAAGAATCCCAAATTGTTCTTTCTCTCAGAAGCTGTAGTTTGGCTTGAACAGCGGCGTAGGCCTACTCGATTTCTTCTCCCTTACCACGTCGTCGTCATCGCCTGCGCCGCCGCTACTACTCCGATCTTCGCCGACGCCGTCATCGTCGCCGCCGTCGAAGGCTGGATGGCTCAGAATACAGCTCAAAAGCTGAGTCCCACGAAGGGCATTAGTCAAAGGCAAATGACCGTAAGGAACATCCTCGGAAATCTCCCACGTAAACTCATCTGGGAAGGCTCTGTAATTAAACTGCTCAACCTCACTTCCCTCGAGCTTCTTCATCCACCCTAGCTTGATAAAAAAGCTCGTGAAATCCTTGTTTACTTTGTTCCATACCTTTTTCTGAACGCTGTAGCCGAACCTTCCATCGCTGTTCTGCCTCCATAGCTCGTCGATGGCCTTCAAATCTTGCTCGGAGATGAACTGTACCTCGGAGAAGAAGACGTAGCCCCTCTTCACGGCTTGCTCGCCGGCGAGAGCGATGAGGAGCCGCCGTGTTTCCTCGTCGGCCTGACGGAAGTTCTTGGCGGAGAGGTGGGCTTCGAGTGCTTCGAGGGAGGTGTCTGCGGCGGCGGCGGCGGTGGATGTGGTGGAGGAGTATGTGGCTGCTGCTGCTGAGAAAGTGGTGGCGATGGGGGTGGTTTTCGGCGGCTGTTTGAGGAACTGTGGGCTTGTGGCGGCGGTGGTTGTCGGCGGGGCGGCGCGGCGGTGGAGGGTGGCCTTGTGGCGGTACACGGCGGTGAATGTGTTGGTGGCCATAAGAAGTGATCTTGACCGAAGAAAGAATGAAAAGCTTAGTGTAATAATGATGGTTTTTTGTGCGTTGTGGTGAGATAAGGAATGAGTGAATGATTATTTGAGGAGATAAAATGGAGCGATGTGATTGGTTGGGAGTAGATGCTCAAGATTTCCGTCGTTTTATCTTATTACAACGAACTTTTGCAACATTACAAATACAATGTTGTTTTCTTTGTTTATAATAAGTACAATGTTGCATCATGTACATAAAAATGGTGCCTGTGAAGATTTTCCAAAAGTTAAAGTTCCTTGTTCTTTTAGCAAAATTGAAAATGACAATACACAATGTTATAAATTTACCTAATAAGGCCACTCTTAATACAGAAAACATTGCAATAGATTAGTAACTGGTATACAAGTCTATACCCCAATTTATTAAAAAACCTACTAGTGTACATATACAAAGGCTTTCTTGATACACACCAAAAAATATGGGGTTTCTCTAAAACAACCTATAACTAAAGCAGCTGCTAAAAACCATTCCATATTTTCTGCAAACATATACAAAAAACTATAGCATACAACAACACAAATCGCCCTGACAAGACGGACCACTTACGAAGAACCATACTTCTCTTACGCTGCGAAGAAAGCCACGGTTTTTATGTCACTGCACTCATAGTCTTCCTTGCAAACTGATTCTTCTCATTACAGAGCTTTAAACCAACTCCTAGAAGTAGTTACTCCCGCCCGAGCTCCCTATAGAGCTTGGGACATCACGGACCAAAAACTTTGCAGTTTTCGCGCCCATAAAGTCGAGTATGTCGAAGCACTCTTGAAGATCAGAGTCAGTTACCAACATCACCCATTCCTCCTCGTCGTCGAGGTACTTTAACTGAAAATGTTCAGTCTGTAGTTTGAATCTCTTGGCCACTTCTTGGTAGAGCTGAGCACAGCCTAAAGTACGCATGTACTTAAACCTTACAGTATCTCCGTTGTAATTAGCCTTTACCGTAATTCTATCCCCACTGTCCCCACACAATGCCTCGCTTTGAGGGTTTCGAGGTTTGCCGAAGCTTTTAGAGCTCGACGAGCTTCCACCGTCTAGAGAACCTGACCCAGGCCCATCTGATATTCCCGAAGTAGTGGGCTGTTGGTTATTACCGTCGGGTAATAAGCTGTCTTCCATTTTTGCGTCGTTTTCGTCGTAAGTATCCATGGAGAGAGAGCTTCGAGAGTTGATATGAGATTCAGATATCTCTTGCTTCATATTGTTAGCATTATTGTTACCTGCTGGTGATCCCCATTTATTGCTGTGTCTTTCTCTTGGGAAGAACGAAGATGATGGGACTTGTGTAGAAGTTGTCCAAGGCACAGTGTTGAGGCTCGCGGGATGTGATGGGTTGACGTCTAATGCAGCTGACTTCGATTTGCCTAAGGATTGAATGCCCTTTGAAGGATTTTCAGACGCATGATTTAATCTGGGAAATGATCCATCGTCTTCTTCGGTTTTCACGGCGGGTGTTCCGTTTTGAGTATGGGGTGAAGTTTGTGGATTTGGAAAGATTGTGTTGTTGTCTGAGTTTGTTCGGTTGTAGAATTGTTGGTGGATCGAGGGGGCGGGGACAAACCCTACCATGGCAGGATCGAACTTTAATCCTCCTTCAACGCCCTGAACAGAGTCGAGCACGCTTTGTATCTTCCGTAGCGAACGATTTACCTTGTTTATCTTACGAGATGGCCACCTGGCGATGCCATGTTGTCTGCATATCCTTTTGAGTGTAGTGGGGCACACTGTTGAACCCAAAAAAAAGTCTAAGATTTCAATTTTTATACAGATGTTGCATCTATCAAGTGATAGAGGAGAGACCTCACATCATAAAATCGGTAAATATTGTGACTCACCACCGATGGCTTTTGCAGCATCTTTAAGGCTCCCTGAAAAGTATTGTTGAAGTACGCTTAGGCTCACATACTTCTCGGCCGTGCTTCGCCTGTTCTCCACATGCTTCTTTGGTATAGTCGTTGCCTATGAAAATCAGATGAGATAGTAAGCTCCCAGTTTGGCTAGCAAAGGAAAAAGCAATGCATATTACGGTCAATGATAACAGTTTGGGTTTTCTATACAATAATCGGTCTAGAGAAGTTCATTTACACCAGAAGATCTATTGTTTACAAAGCAACATTCTTGTAAAATTTTGATTTTCAACCACCATTCCCCTGTTCTCTACCATCAAATAAAGCATGCTTTTTGTATTCCCAAATATTCGAACTAGGAGTTAACGGTGTAGCAGTATAAATAAATGACAATGAGAAAATACCTGTTCTTTACCGTCAGAATTTATCCCCTCGGTTCTCAGTTCAGACAGATTACGATCCACAGAGTTCGAACTTCCACAGATAAGTGACTCTTCAGGACTCTCATATGATGGAATCAGTGGCATCTCTTGCAAGCTATCTCCGAGATCTCTTGTCCCAAGGAACTCAGCCTCTGATACCGTCCTCAAACTCTTACAGATCCTCTGCATGGTACTCGAGAGATTATTAAGCAACAGTTGTTGCTCAGTGCTTCCTCTGATGTTCACAGGAAGAAAGAACTCTAATATGTAATCACTGCTACCAGTGGAAGTACTTCTTAGCCTGATGGCAACAGCAGCAGTTAAGCCAAATCTCCGAGCATGATGAACAAGAGGATACTCGCCTATATCGTACTCCTTAACATCAGCGTAAAAGAACGGGTGAATCGATTGAAGAGCCTTGCCAGCGATACCTTGTCCTTCCTCGAGATAATGTTCAGCACATGCATGCACAAAACCCTCCATAGTTTTGTCATTCACATAACACGCTGAAGCTTCAAGGCACAACACATGCTTCCCATTTGTACTGAAATTATTGTCCTGAGAGCATGTGATAGATTCACAAGCACCCCCCTCGTTGTACTTGCAAGTTATCCATGTCAGCGCAAGAGGCAACCGATGCGCATGGCAGACGACACGAAGAACATCGGCAATCTCAGATAGAGCTGCCCTTTGATTCTCCGATAAACTCTGCAGTAATACTTTTTCTTGTCAACCATCATGATTTCAAATTAGGATAATAAGAAAGAACTAAGAAACTCCCTCATACGAACCTGTGGATAAAGTCTTGGCGGTAATGTGCTTCTCAAATTCACAGCCTGACAATATTCAGGGCACAGAGTTAGAAGCAGCCTAAAAGTAGAACATACAAACATGCTAGTAACAGGTCATAATAAGATTGGGATAGTGAAACTAATCAAGAGATGTGGGTCGGCAGTACTAGCGAATATAACAAATGAATTCAGCGATTCAATACAGAAACAAGTGCATAAAAAGTACAGGAGACAGAAATGAACCTCCAGTGCCCGGCAAACGTTTTGCATCTCAGAATCGAAATCTGACTTCTCCTTCATGGTAACGAGCTCGAGCACAGCACAACAGGACCTTTTGAGGGAGTCGTCCTCAAACACAGGCAAAGCAATAGATCCTCGAACTTGATGATCGACAGCATATTCTACCCGCAAATACTCATCCCTGTTGTAGTAGATCACATTTGAGGTCCACTCTGGAATCTTTGATGAAAATACACGCCCAGGGAGCCCGAGGATGGAACCAGGTTTAGATTCTGCCGCAAAAGTAAATGATCTAGAAACTTCACGATATCCAGAAAGTGTTGGGTCTAGTAAATACGGTTGTTCAGAAGTGCTTAAGATGTGTCGGTCCCCATTCCTTATCGGAACCCAAACTTGTGCTAAAATACCCCCACCCGATAAATCTTTGAAGAGATGCAATGCTCTTAGCAGTTTCTCATCTAGTGATCGCATACATAGCCTTGGGATTGTTCTTTTCTCAACATCAACAACTAAATTATCTTCATTGGAGCTTTCATCTCTAGTTTGAATCAAACCAAGGCCATCATCAGTAGAATTTGGTGAAGAATGGAAGTCACCATTCATCTGTTGAGAAGTCAGCCTGTTTCCATTTACAATCAGATGGCTCATAATGCCCCCATCGAAAACTGATCCTTGATTATACTGATCCACGAAGTTCAATCCATCGAAGGGTGAGAAATTCCCAGATGCTGCAGTAAGAGGCGACGTGGCTAAATATGAAAGCATTTGATCGGAAAAATTGCTGGGACTGCCGCACCATCCAGCGTATTCATCAAAATTCATAAGTTCTGTAGCATTATCAAGTAACTCGTCTAGATTAGATCCATGTACGCCATCACCAAATAAAGGTGATGTCATACCCTCAGTCTTGACCCCTGCATATCTTAAATGACCATTATCTTTTTCTTTAGACGAGAGCGGGTACTCCATACAACGTTGAAACCAGTGCTACGCTAAAGACAAAAGAAAGAGGCAGAATTTTTTGTTAGAGTTGAACTGAAACTATTGTTCTGATTTACCAAAAAATTGAAACATGTGACAACAAAAATAATAAATTTTGATCCATGGCTGATTAAAGCTGTAGGAGTTGTATACTGGCCAGCTAAAACATCTACTCCCCTCGCCTTTTTCAAGCAAAAAGCCCATCAACTTTTCATGTATCTAATCGATCTATCAAGTCAGCAGAAACATTATGTAAAGAATTCCAAAATCCAAAACGATAAGGCAGCAAGTTCATATAATCTCTCAGAAGTCAATTACCACAGAAAGGCACTTCATGAAATTTTACTAAAAACATCCTTTTTCAACGAACATGAAATTGACATATAAACCAAGATTTACTTTTCAGATGTTGAACTTTCCTGCAACTAATAACCTTTAGGAATTCCAATCAAACCCATATTTCAACTAAACCAAACTCTAATCACAAACTGTTAAAGTCTACACCAACTCATCCCCGAGAACCCAATAGAGTCACACTGTCTTGCTCACAAGATTAGGCAAAAAAAAAAACGCTTAAACAGATTTCCCAAGCTCGATTAACAAAACAAGAATGAAACCCATTAGGTCATCCAGATTAAAGAGTTCAAAACAGCTGAATTTTTCAAATTTCTTTTCGGCTATTAAAAGTACGGTTTGTACTTGAAAAAAACTAGAAAAAGGTAAGAATACAACAGTTAGGTACCTTAACTGAGGAGGTCAGAACTCAATCGACGGAACAGTGAACAACTGAAAGAGGAAACAAACGTACGGCAATATATCGTTTCCTTCTGCCCACGTCGTCGTTTTGGAAACGTTTACTTTTTTAACCTAATTACATTTTTAGCCCCAAAACTACGCAGAAGTATAGAATTCGCCTCTCTATTTAGGAAAAAGCACGTATGTTAAGTGACGTAATACGACGATCGCCCACAGTTTTATTATTATATTTTTATTCACAACAGACTAGCAGAGATATTTATGAATCATCAAAGTATATTCAATTTAATGGGGTCACTTGCCATTAGAATCTTGACAAAGTAAAGTGAAGCAAAGAAAATACGAAAAAAAAAAAGAGCTTTAGGATCGTCATTTACCATAAAGTCAGATGAAAGTGATATTTCTTATCATTTATTTATTTTATGGGTATTTATGGAGACAAAGACCAACTTGTGTTTTACTAATGACGAACGATATTGTTTATTATGCTTAGATCACCTCTTTGACCTATAGCATAATAACTACATGCGCATTAACCAAGAATCGTACTTGATGATGTGCTTTTGTTTATTTAATTAGGAGTTAATTAAACATTATGTAACATAATCACTTCTACTTACTTGTATATATCGATGATAAAATCAATAGGAAATTAAGAATCCAAGTTTTTTTTATCAAGTAGCCATTAAGAGAAAACATAAGCAAGAAATAAGATTCCTTCCAAAAGCAATATGGAGTGTCTATCGTTAGGAAGAATGATTATCTATTCTATTAAAGGTGAGGGATTAGGATAAACCGTCAATTGGTCTGTATTAATTGATCAATCAGATTTTTTCTACATCTATTAAAAAAATTTAAAAAAAAAACTTATTAAACCAGGTACCTTACATAACCTCATAATAACTACAGAATTCTATTTTTAGTATATTACTTATTAAAATTATTTAATAATAATTAACTTTATTTTATTGCACAGAGTGTGTCAGAATAATAGTAATGATTGTGTTAGGTGTAATTCAATTATTTCTGATTAAGAGTAGTGATTATGATGGTGGTGATGATGTAATACTTAATGATGCAATAATTGGACGAATAATACAGAGGTGACTTGGCAACACGCGTCAGTTGAAAATTAGGGTTTGCAACAGGTGCCTTGATACATGGAATCTTGCCTGAAGGCGAAGCATTAGATTCCAACATATATAAATATAAATATAATATATATATATAATAAAGAAAAAAATAGAGATTGATATCTATAGACAGCCTAACACACACCTGTAACACATCGTGTTTGTTTAGTTTTCATGATTCCGTATCTCTAATTTTGTGCAATATTCTAATCTAATTGCTTACTTAGCAATTAAACAGGCGAATTTCATTCAACGACATCACTAATGAATATTACTTTAGTATATAGTCTAATGTTATATTTATAGAGATGTGTGTAGGATAGGACGTGACACACACGTGCATGACGCCGTAGTCGCACAACTAATCTTTGGGATGATGGGCAAGTTGAATTTTATTCTTTCTTCGTTTATAATATCTCTTGTTAAACTACATATATTATTTTAATACAATACAAACTATTTATTTTGTGTTGTGGCATCGGTGTTTGTGTAACAAATGTGAGATAGGTTGATGATTAGTTCCACAACACAAGCCCCCACGTTAACGGGTCAGCTGCTGATTCGGGTCGGGTCATTATAATACGTTGCCATTGGGTCGGACCATCCATAGTTTGGATCGGTATGGCTCATGTCCAGCCCAGCCTATCTCATGGTCATGGTGAGTAGTATATATATATCGATGGATAGTATTTTGAATCCTATAAATGGGTCAAGTCAACCAGTCGATACAATACGATAATTAAGATTTAATTCAATCTGAACTTAGTTGGATTACGAGGACTAATAATAATACTGATACATGATTATGTTCTTGTTATTTTATCCTTGTAGTTCTTCTTGCAACGACTATATTCTTCCTATTTTCTATTATCCTACGCATGTTAGGTGCAAGAAGTGACTGCAATAGTTTTGTATTTACGTTCTTTTTTCTCAATACACGTCCAAAAATGACCTTCGTCTTTGCTCGATAAAGGCATGCAACATGATGTCCCAGCTATATATTACTAATTTATCTAAATCGCAACAAAAACAATAACATCATAGCTTAAATAATAGTACGAAAGCCATTGTCGTGTTGATTTGGACAAGACACAGTAGTTTCCACGCCAACAGCTTTCATGCCTCGTGACGCTTCTCATTTCTGACCAACATCCTCACCTTTTAAGTGCCCATTATTGACCATTTTCATAAGCTCCATCTTTTATACTTCACTTTCATTCTTATTTAATTAAATTTTAGCATACATATGGAGGAAAACCCTAAGGAAGAAGAAGGAGGTTCGATACCGTACGTTCTTGAGCCAAATCTCGTATATTGTTCGCCAAACTGTTCATGGTCGTGCCCTCCGAGCGACACGTTCACGGTGCGGGGCCCACAATATGCGAAGACGAAGGCGAAAGTCCCGTGTAAGAACTATCTCCTCGAGCCGCTCTCCTTCGACTGGGTCAAAGGCGGGCCCCACAAGGTATCGAGCCCCCTCGCGAAAAACCCTAACAACAATCGCCTAGTTCGAAGATCGATCGAAGAAGACGACGACGGCTCTTCCTTCGTATGGGCCTTCAACTTCCAACTCCCGACGAAGGAGAACCACAGCATGATCGCCTATTTCTTGGCCCGAAAGCCCGTCTCGGAAGATTCTTTGACGGGCCGATTCCTGAAAGGAGACGAGCGTTTCAAGAATTCGAGGTTGAAGTTGATCGTCAACGTAGTGAACGGGCCATGGATCGTGACTAAGGCCGTCGGTAATAATGAAGTACTGCTGATGAATGATCACTTCGCCTAAAAGTTTTAAGCTGACAGAGACCGCATTTGTTTTTCTATTATTTTCGACAGGAAAACAGGCGATTTGCCTCGTCGGGCGAGCGCTCACCTGCGCGTACCGTACGGGCGAGGGTTTCTTCGAGGTGGACATAGACGTTGGGTCCTCGATAGTTGCGAGGACGGTGTTTCACTTGGCGTTTGGGTACTTCAAGAATCTTACGGTCGATTTAGGGTTTTTGATCGAGGGACAGGACGAGTCGGAGCTTCCCGAGCAAGTGTTGGGCGCGGTTAGGTTCTCGGGCCTCGACGGTGGGTCCGCGGAGCGGGTCAAATGGGTTAACGGGTCGACGGAGGCTCACGTTGTCTAGTGGGGTGGTGGAGTTTGATTGCTGTGGGAACTAATTAATAAATTGGTGAAAGGGTTATTGTTATACGAGGTACGTATCAACTTCAACTTTATAGAAGTAGTTGTACTTCATGACGACGTTACGATACGATTGTTGAGCTCTATATTGTTGAGATTGTTGGGTCGGAGAAGGACGACAAACTTTGAACACTTATTCATGACAATATACAAAATAAATCACAGGAAAAAATAGCAGTAATCCAATTCAATAGGGGTTTCACATATAGGTGGGTTAACTATGGGGCTTCTTGAAAAGAATCAATACACATAACCAAAAAACCGGAAAATCACTATATAAAGCTTGCATTATTATCCTCTCAGCAAATGGTTTTCTGCAAAAAGTAAAAAAGAAAAAGGCAACGCATCCTTCCGAAATCAGTAGCCTCCACCATATGGCTGCTGTCCATAATATGGATTTCCAGGCCGAAATCCCGACGGCTGTTGCATGTTAAACCCTTGTCCCGTACCCATATTCATATCCATACCCAGACCCATCCCACGACCCATGGGTTGGCCCACTCCATACCCACCCATGCCCATATTACCCGTACCCATCATTGAGTTGGGTGGTGCGCCGAGAGCACTCGCCCCAGCCCGTCCCAAGCCCGAGCCAGAGCCCATGGCTTTGCCCATGTTAACCGTAGATGTTGGTGGGGCAGCAGTGGAAGACGCCGAGGTTGGTTTTTCCATTCTTCTCTCCTTTCGGTTTATGGCATCAAAGTCAACTCCGATATCAGCCAATGGATTTGTTTTATCTGTAGATGATTGATATTGTTAGATATAAAGATTGTCATATTTCAAAATAATTCGTAGTACGAAAGGTGGTCAAAGAACACGTGAATAATGACTTACGTCCAGATATATTGAGATCGACCAATCCACGGCTAAGAGTGTCTGCCCACACAGACGATTTCATCTCAAACTTTTCCTTCGATGGCTGAGAAACTGGCCTGGTCGAAGATGGCTGTACTTGTGAAGCATGTGAGCCCATATGCAAAGGAGGCACGTAATTGGCCGAGCCAGGCTGTGAAGGAGCGTTTTGCTGCAAAGCGGGCGCACCCGACATAGGAGGAACAGCGCTGAAGTTCGACGGAGAAGGACTACCAACAGATGCTGACTGGCCGCTGTAATTGCCGTAAAAGTTGAGATTTGCCTGATGATTGGTCTGCACCATACCACCTTGAGTACTCAAAAATGGCTGAGATGCTTGGACTGGGAAACTCAGAGCCATGGTCTGGCTTGCATAACTGGTTTGTGGGGCAGATTCCACCGATTGGAGAGGATTGGATTGAAGGAAACGCTGGTCAGCTTGGGCTGGAAATCCCGAGCCAGGCAGATTGGGCTGGGATTGGAAGCTGTTTCCATGGAATGGCAAGCCAAACTGTGGTGGTGGAGGCTGACTTGTGGTGGTTTGCAGAGCAAAGCCTCCTTGAGGCATGGGTTGTTGTGGTGGAGCGTTGTAACCATTGTGTGGATTAATGGATGATGAAGGTGCAGATGGAGGGAGGATATCTGCTAAGATGTCAATGTCTTCGATGCCCGATGACTGTGGAGATATGGTGTTTGTAGGCTCAAACCCAAATGCGTTTCGAGGAGCTGCTTCAAAACTTGAAGTGGTGTCGGTGAACGGAGTGGTGTGTTGTTGAACTGGGGTGGTATCAGCAGCAGAGGGGATAGCTTTAAATGGACCGTCCCCAAAAGGATCATCAATAGGCTGTAAAACAGGGCAATCCAATGAATTGAAAAGCTACATATGCGTAATAGTGAGATAGAAGAAAGAAATCAATTAGGAGATGCTAAAACGTGAATTTCCACAGCTGACCAATCTTTGATTCAATCAATTCGTTATACAATAATAAACAGGAATTAGCAGTGGGTCTACATAAAAAGATTCTTTAGGTTTCCATAAAATTCTTGATTCAGATGAAGAAACAGTAATAAACATGTCTACATATTAGCACATAGTACGAAAGAACGCTCATACGGTCCAAAAATTTTGCACAAGTGAATCATGATAATATATAAAGTCTGCCAAAGTAGCCCATCATGTTTCATGGTCCAAAATCCTAATCAGCAGGATTCATTACATGAACCAACCTTCAAATATTATTACGTAAAGAAAAAACTAGCCATGATCACTCTGAAAAATGGCAGGCGAAAAAAAGGTTTACCTGATCGTTCACTGCGGATGCCAATGGTGCAGTCACCGAGGAATCATTTTCAGTGCTAGTGGTCACAAGAGCTAAAGCATTTGAAGAAAAAGACTCGGTCAAAGAGCCCAGAAGATCCACCTCAACAGCAGATGCAGCAGGAGCAAGTGATATGGAGGTTGGAACTACTAGAAATTATGGCAAACAAAGTGTTTATACACAGAAAGTAAAGCCGTATGTATTGCACAGAAACAAAAAGGTAATCAGCGGGTGGCTATGATATAACTACAAATGCTAGATAATTATTAAGATTTTACCTGAAGATGCACCTCGTGGACCGAACTCGTCAAAGCCAAATTCCTCCATTTTGTTGCTATCTTGTCCTGTAGGCTGGGGTAATGATGGTGAAGGAGAGACGGGAGCAGCGGATGCAGTTGGAGATGAGGCTTTCGGGGCATAACTTACTGATTCACGATCTCTATAAGTGACGGAAAATTTGTTAACAGCAGTTCAATTTTCAAAAAAGCACCAACTAAATGTCACAAGTTTGTGTACTTTTCACTATAAGTAGGACTTTGCCCGGCACTGACAGCCTCCTCATAGCTAGGTGGTGCACCGAGACTTTGCTCGGAATATTTACGATCAAGCCTGTTGACCATTGAGCTGCTAACTGAGAATTCAGGAAGTACTAAGGTGAAAAATGTGAAATAAGAAATAAAAACAGTACCTTCCATCCTGGGATTGTTCATCAGCTCTGGCACCACTTCCTCTGTGAAAAAATAAACATGATGACTTCAAATAGTCTCTTCTAAGTCAAAAGTTTGCCACCCATCATACTGAATAAAGTGGATAATATGACTTTACACCATCTCACCGACTCTAATCTCCATGTTGTGAACAGATATTCCAAATTCATTTTTACACAATCATATCAACTTCTATAATAACGACAAGAATTAGTAATGGTTCCAGCAATCATACAGCCAGGATGATTGATGTATATTCTCCAAGAACATAAAGTAAAGAAGAAACCATGAACTTTGACAACGATTACTAATATAGAGATTGAACAATACCTGGAAGAGTGCTGCTCGTCATCTTCATTTCGACCGTATCTATCTCCATCAGCACTTCTACTTCTTGATCCATAACTATAATCACCAATGCTTTGACTTCTTCCTCGGTAATCATCATCTTTGTACCCATCTCGGCTTGAGCGGTCCTCACCATATCTGCCATACCTATCGCCTTCTCGACCATAAGAGCCTTCGTACCGAGATCTATCATCATCTCTGGAAGCCCAATCTCTCTCTCTCTCATTGCTATAGCGATCATCATCAGACTTTTCTCCATAGCTCCCAGACCCTGGACGATACATACCACCAGCAGTGGTATTCCGATACCTAAAGCAGTGAAATCAATCCGCCTTAGCTTAATAAGTGATCGTGATTTGGCTACTACTGACGCATCCAAGACTAGAAAGTATGATGTAAATCATTCAAATTAAAAAGTTTCAGAGTTCAATATACGTATAGCACAAAGATATTCAACTATTTAAGAAAGAAGGAAATAGACAGCAGAACAGCATTAGATCATGTAGCAACCATTTGCTCACAGAGCTAACTTACTTGTCTCTGTTAGCAGCAGCCTTCTGACGAACTTCTTGCAGTCTTTCCTTGTCGTTCACGAGAACAACAAGACTCTGAGATTTTTTTCTGATATTGTTTCCCTGATCTCTTCCATTGGAATCAATGTACTGAAAATCTGACAACGTCTACATATACCAAATTGAACATCATAAACATAAATGATCGACATACTTAATAGAATAGCTCAGAAGAAATATCTAAGATATCATGAAGAAACTAACTGAAATTTGGTAACCATGTTCCCTGATATCATCAATGACACGTTCCGAACCATGAGCTACCAAGTATTCGAGAACAGTCAAAGCCTGCAACGAGCACAAACAGAATGGTTACAAAAGCTAGCTATTTACTGAAGCGAAGCTTACTCACAACATAAGAGGACTCAGAATCTTATGTTGGGAGAGTTAATAAGAGTGACTAAAAGAAAACTGATGGTTAGTCACACAATGACAGTTTAACGAATCTCCTAGTCCTATTGGAGGTGGACATTCGTAAGTGGTTAGGAGAGCATCAAACATTTCAATTTTTCATCAAAATGAGGAAAACAAACCTTGTAAACGTGCCGCCAGTTTTTTCCAGTATCATTGATTCGCTTCCATATTACTGCCATGATCATCTGATACTCATGGCTATTGAAACAAGAGATCAGTAACTTATCAAATCAAAAATCAATTCGTGGGATAGTATGTTGGTAAAAGTGACACATACTAGTTTTTTGTTGCCTGAGCATATCAGCAAGAACTGATCCATGCGGACCCCAAGACTCATTGCTAGTTGCATCAAGAACCTGCGGAGTTGTCCCAAAGAAATACAATTAAAAATGGTAAAGATAACCACTATAACCATCATAACAAACAACCAAGCACCTTCTGCTCGATTGAAGGGACTTTCAGAACTTTCTTGTTCACCCCTCTTTTTCTGCAAGAAGACACTTATAATCATGCAGAGGTATATATGTCATATCATATAAAAAAAAAACACTTGAACGAAAACAAATTGACAACGCAAGTGGCAAGGACCGAAAAAAAAGTAACAAGACAGCTTAGACTTAATCATCCAACCGAAAATATACATTTTTCAACTTGTCCTAACAACTCTAAGGATTTCCTTTTCAATCCTTCCTAAAAAACTACTGTGAAATCTCAAGTCCCTAAAGTATACAAATTAACCAAACATTAAGGATTACATAAGAAATGAAAACATAAACTTACAGGTCTCGCACAGTTTGATCAAATGCCTTCTTCATTTCGCAATTCCCTTTTAAGTACTATATTGAAACTTAATTTATAAGTCAAAGACAGTTTGATCAAATGCCTTCTTAATAATTTCCTCTTTAGCTAACGCGGTCCATCATATGCCAAACTAGCAGCAAACCATGATTAGAATCCTGCAAAAAACAACATAAATCATTCAAATAGATCACATCCATTATTGATTACTCATTAAGTCAAATTCCAAAACAATAATGAAAAAAAAAATAATGTCATAAAGGAAGAACGATGGCAATTGCTCAGAATGCGCTTATTCAACCAGTTCATCGCGGACGGAATCAATTAAATTATGTGATGGCATTAACAATCAAACAATCGATAGATGCCCAATCAGTGAAATCGCAAATTCAGCAAACAACAGCCCCGTATTCAGATACAAGAAGCAGAAAATTGCACTGGACTTTGAAAACTACATACAGCGCTAGCTAATTCACAAAGAAAATATAAAAGACATCTAGACTAATCAAGACAAGGACGTAATTTCTATCCCCCCCACACACATACAATTAAAGAATCGAATGACCAACTAGATCGGATAGATAAGAACCAAGAAATCAACACCACAATGAGAAATTGGTACCGAAGACGGCAAAAGAGCGAGATTGCCTCGTTCCACAACCAAGTCGTAAGCAAAAATGGCAGATCATTAATCGATCTAAGGGAGAAAAAATAAAAGGCCGATCCCTGTCCACAGAGAAACAGAGACGAACGACAAGCTGTCTAGAGAGAGAGAGAGAGAGACGAACGGTCAAAGAAAAAAGAAAAAGAAAAAACAAAAATAAAAACACAAATGCAGAATATCCGTTGGCTGGTATTAGAAAGAGCTGTAACTGCCAATCGCTCAAACAAACAGAATATAAATATTTTGTGGTTTTTCCATAAAATTAGTTATTATTTTATTATTCGTGCAAAGTTAGAGATTGCTATTGGTTTTTTCCTTGAAATAAAAAGATCGGTTTTTTCATGTAAGGTTATTTTAAATTGATTTAGTGGTAACTCAGTTTTAATTTGTTTCTCATATCTAGGGGTGGTTCGGTACGGTATACCGTACCAAAACCGTGATACCGTATATCTTACCGAAATCTCGGTATCCAAAAAAATCATACCAATACCATACCAAAATTTCGGTATACCTTAAATTTCGATACGGTATCATACCGAAATTTCGGTATGGTATCGGTATCATACCTTCTATCCTATTCACCCATGCACTCGTAACTCGTTAATTCGTTGTTTTGGAATTTTTAATCTATTCAAACTCCTTAGGCCCCAATAAGATAGATTATTAATACCAAAATTTTCAAAATAAAAAGATTTTTTAACCTTAAATAATTTCATATTTTAGCCAGTCTCCGTAGTAAAACAAAAACTTTACATAACCACAAAATACAACTTTATATACAGATTAATTAGAACGAAGCGGCTATATTTAAAAAATTAGTGAAGATTAACAAAAAGTAATTGCATTGCTTTCAAAATCTTGAATAAAAAACATTAAAAAGGCAAAAATTAAACGTTATTTGAGTTGCCTAAGTAAAATATGGTGGGCCTAATCTTAGAAAGTTGTGTATAAGTTAATAATTTATGAGCGAAATAAGTTTATGAAGATCCTTAATTTTTCATTTTATATTTTTTGAAATAATATAATATATGTAGGTAAATATATTTATATATATATATATAAAATATATTAAAAATTTTAGTATTTCGGTATTCGGTATAATCGGTATACCTAATTTTAAAAACTTCCATACCATTACCGTACCGAAAATTTTCGGTACGGTACCATACCTTACCAAAAACTTCGGTATACCAAAATTTTCGATATTTTCGATACGATACGATTCGATACGATAAGGACGGTATTTCGGTATTTCGGTATTTTTCCCCGGCTCTACTCATATCATCCTAACCTGGAAAGGAGGCGTTTTTTATTTTAACAAAAAATACAATAAAGTAAAGAGGTGCCGTTCTTTTCATATCGATTTAACTATTAGGTACGGTTTGGTGGAATATGGAAATTTCCACTCCATTGCAGAGGCTGCTGCCCAAGATCAAGACAAAAACCGATTCAAGTATGGACACTACAAACATATAATTCGAGACTTTATATTACAAAATAATTATGAGTCACCCACTACATCTAATCTCACTGGCTTCCATTATATAACAATCGTGCAAGAAACATCATCGTACAATAATGGGGTTTTTGTCAACAACCCCATAACATATTGAAGCAGTTGGTATATGGTATGCTAAAGTCGTCTTTTTTTTTTAATAAAAAAAAAAGTTTCTGTAATCAATACTATCGAATGAAATGAGATGAACACGATCATTTTATTGAAAACATTGAAGCAAAGAAAATACACATATAACAACAATAGAACTAATTTGAATATTCAGAATCTATAGCTTTGATGCAAGAGAAAAAAAAAAGGAAAAAAAACACAATTCAGACTGGTGGTGGAGATGGAGAAGGCGGTGGTGGCGACACTAATAAACAACTAAAGGTGTAATAGATTCGTCAAAGGTGTGCAGTAACTTACAAAGAAACTCGCCGAAGGACTTATTAGTACGGTTTGGGAGGAGGAGGAGAAGCGTAGATGTAGACTGGTGGTGGAGATGGAGAAGGCGGTGGTGGCGATGTGTAGTGGTAAGGTGGTGGTGGAGATGGAGACGGCGGTGGTGGGGATTTGTAGACGTAAGGCGGCGGTGGTGGAGATTTATATACGTAAGGTGGCGGTGGTGGGGAACTGTATACGTATGGTGGTGGAGGGGGAGGAGACTTGTAGACGTATACTGGTGGTGGAGGTGGTGGAGATTTGTATACGTAGGGCGGCGGCGGTGGTGGAGACTTATATACGTAAGGCGGTGGAGGTGGGGAGCTGTATACGTACGGTGGTGGAGGTGGGGGGGACTTGTATACGTAAGGTGGTGGTGGTGGAGATTTATATACGTAGGGCGGTGGGGGTGGGGAGCTATATACGTACGGTGGTGGTGGTGGTGGGGACTTATAGACGTAAGGTGGTGGAGGTGGGGAACTGTATACATAAGGCGGCGGTGGCGGTGGAGACTTATAAATGTACGGTGGTGGCGGTGGGGAACTGTAAACATAAGGCGGCGGTGGTGGTGGAGACTTATACACATATGGTGGTGGAGGTGGGGAATTGTAAATGTAAGGCGGTGGAGGTGGGGATTTGTAGACGTACGGTGGCGGTGGTGGGGAACTGTATACGTAAGGAGGCGGTGGAGGAGACTTATAGACATATGGTGGTGGTGGTGGGGAACTGTATACATACGGTGGCGGTGGTGGAGATTTATATACGTAAGGTGGTGGAGGTGGGGAGCTGTATACGTAAGGTGGCGGTGGAGGAGACTTATACACGTAAGGTGGCGGTGGTGGGGAACTGTATACATACGGTGGCGGTGGTGGAGATTTATATACGTAAGGTGGTGGAGGTGGGGAGCTGTATACGTAAGGTGGCGGTGGAGGAGACTTATACACGTACGGTGGTGGGGGTGGAGACTTATAAACGTAAGGCGGTGGTGGTGGGGAACTGTAGACGTAAGGCGGTGGTGGCGGAGACTTGTAGACGTACGGTGGTGGTGGCGGAGACTTATACACGTACGGTGGTGGAGGTGGGGATTTGTAGACGTATGGTGGCGGTGGTGGGGATTTGTAGACGTATGGCGGCGGTGGTGGGGAACTGTAAACGTAAGGCGGCGGTGGAGGAGACTTATATACGTATGGCGGTGGTGGAGGAGACTTATAGACATATGGCGGTGGTGGTGGGGAACTGTAAACGTAAGGCGGTGGTGGTGGGGATTTGTAGACGTACGGTGGCGGTGGTGGGGAACTATATACGTAAGGAGGCGGTGGAGGAGACTTATACACGTATGGTGGTGGTGGTGGGGAGCTGTATACATATGGCGGTGGTGGTGGGGACTTATACACGTAAGGCGGCGGTGGGGGAGACTTGTACACATACGGTGGTGGAGGCGGGGAACTGTATACATATGGCGGTGGTGGTGGGGACTTATACACGTAAGGCGGCGGTGGCGGAGACTTGTAAACGTAAGGTGGTGGAGGTGGAGAGCTGTATACGTATGGTGGTGGAGGTGGAGGAGACTTGTAGACGTATGGAGGCGGTGGTGGAGAGCTATATACATAAGGAGGTGGTGGTGGAGACTTATAGACGTAAGGTGGTGGTGGTGGGGAACTGTATACATATGGTGGTGGAGGCGGAGGAGATTTATAAACGTACACCGGCGGCGGAGGTGGTGGAGATTTGTACACATAAGGAGGCGGCGGTGGAGAGCTGTATTTATAAGGCGGTGGCGGCGGAGGAGACTTGTAGACGTACACTGGTGGCGGAGGCGGTGGTGACTTGTAAACGTACGGCGGCGGTGGTGGAGAACTGTATACATAAGTCGGGGTCGGCGGGGGAGGAGACTTATACACGTAAGTGGGGGTCGGCGGCGGCGGAGAATGGTAATAATAAGGCGTATGCTTCGTGCACTCCTCGTAAGGCGTCTCGGGGGCGTACGCAAACGGCTTGGCGTAGAGGACGACTTCGTGTTCGTCCTTCGACTTCACCTTAAGAGTCGCCCCGCTTTTCCCGTTGTGAAGGTCCGTAGGGATGCTGCACTTTGAGCCCTTGGGCGGCGCGTGGAGTTTGGCCTTGCAAGCCTTTGCTCCGTGCACGCCGTAGTCGAATCCTTCTATTGGGATGCTGAATTTGCCGTTGTTCTTTGTCTTGCCGTAGGCGACAATTTCTTTCTCGCCCACCTTGCACGTCACCTCCACGACGGCACCTAAGTCAAAAAATTATTGGTAATTAATTAAATATGCTGAGAATCTTTTCTTGGAAAAAAGAAAAACAGAAGACATCAATTATTAAGCAGTGATTAGTATTAAATGATGGTGTAGTAGTTACCACCAAACCAATTGATTAGGTCGTACGGGAGGAAATATGTTATTGCCATTTATTGTAAAGATAAGTTTCGTCCAATCAAATTGCAGTTTCTTGACCCATTTTTCTTTTGTCTTCTTTCCTTTAGTTGTAGTTCAACTTTGGATTGTTTATTTTTCAAAACACATGCTAGACTAGGCTCCACTGATCGCATCAAAATCATCACTAAACACGAGGATACACCATATCTAAACTACATATATATATATATATATATTATATATTACACAAATAAAAAAGCATATCAGCAGATGTCGTCGTAACTCGTATCGCAGTCCAAATTGAAAATTAGAAAATAACCGATTTTCGATTAATCAATGATCTCACGAGTACTGGCTGCCTATCACTAAGAAAGATCGTAACTTTTTCTATGGATTTCGTAATGAGACTAAATCTTCATGCACTTATGTAATAATAAGAAATCTAAGATGAAAAACTTAATGAGCTATCTACGAAAATAAAAATGATTAACTAAAAGAGACTTGTGGGTGGGTACCTTGAAGATGCTTCTTGTCATGGGACTTTTCTGGGTATGTCCAATTGTAGCACCTTTCGCAGTACACTTTTCCCACTACTTTGACGATCAATGGGTGGTGAGGAGGATAGACCGGCGGCGGCGGTGATGTGTAGTAGTAAGGTGGTGGTGGTGGAGACTTATACATGTATGGTGGTGGAGGTGGGGATTTGTACACGTATGGTGGCGGCGGTGGAGATTTGTAGACGTAAGGCGGCGGTGGTGGAGACTTATAAACGTATGGTGGTGGAGGTGGGGAACTGTATACATATGGCGGCGGTGGTGGAGATTTGTAGACGTAAGGCGGTGGTGGTGGTGAGCTGTATACATAAGGTGGTGGCGGTGGTGGAGATTTGTAAACGTAAGGCGGTGGCGGTGGGGAACTGTATACATATGGTGGCGGAGGTGGTGGAGACTTGTACACGTACGGTGGTGGTGGTGGGGACTTATAAACGTACGGTGGTGGTGGTGGGGAACTGTATACATAAGGTGGCGGTGGTGGAGATTTATATACATAAGGCGATGGCGGTGGCGGTGGTGGAGATTTGTAGACGTAAGGCGGTGGTGGTGGGGAACTGTATACATAAGGCGGCGGCGGTGGTGGAGATTTGTAAACGTAAGGCGGCGGTGGTGGGGAACTGTATACATATGGCGGTGGTGGTGGGGGAGATTTGTAGACGTAAGGCGGCGGTGGTGGAGACCTGTATACGTAAGGGGGTGGTGGTGGAGATTTGTATACATAAGGCGGCGGTGGTGGTGGAGATTTATAGACGTAGGGCGGCGGTGGTGGTGGAGACTTGTATACATAAGGCGGCGGCGGTGGTGGAGATTTGTAGACATAAGGCGGCGGTGGAGAACTGTATACATAAGGCGGCGGCGGTGGTGGAGACTTAGGTGGTGGTGGTGGAGAACTGTATACGTAAGGCGGCGGTGGTGGAGAGCTGTATACGTAAGGCGGCGGCGGCGACGGAGAAGGTGGTGGTGGAGATTTGTAAACATACGGCGGCGGCGGCGGTGAAGCGTAGACGTAAGGATCGGCCGAAGCAACATTAATTGTAGCTAAAAAAGCCACAAATAGTGCCGCTAATGGCATCATCGCACGGCCCCCAAAGTTGGGTCCGCGGCGGAGGAGCCTCATTATCTCTCGCCGGAAAATGCCCCACCAATTCTTACGCACACTTTTTTCTTCAGTTCTCTACTTTATGTAAGAATAATGGAAACTGTTGTTGTTATTCGTTACAAGTGGAAGGCTTTGCTTGCCTATGGATTCGAGATAATGTTCTAGCAAGTGTATATATATATAGAAGCTTAATATACAAAACATAAGTTGAAATAGAGGCAGTCGTTAGGACAGAGCTGTCCAATAGTGACCTATTCAAGCTTTGGAGATTTGATTTTTGTATATTAGTTCAATCGGCTAATTACAGCTGGATGATATATTTTAATTATTATTACCGAACCACTTCAATGCGGTCTAGATATGTTATTAAAGTCTGTTATGAACTACTTACTACATTAACTGCTGCTTAAAAAATATACATTGCGATGTAATAGAGTAATACTTATTCCACTCTCGAGGCATATTTTGACTTTGTTTTCGGTTGGGTATCTCCTTGAAGCTTCCAATGAACAGTGTCAGACTTGATTTGCTCCTTCTTTTTGTTTATAATTGTTTAGGTTAAATTATTTTAAAAGAAAACTAGGAACTTGTTTTCTTGATTTAGTCTTATGGTTTTGTTGTTCTATTTGGCTCTTGATTTTTCGATCGTATACAGATTGGAGTTTGCTAGAAAAATTAAGCGTGCACGCAATTATTATTCTTTTCACATATATATATATATATATATATATATATCTCGATTTTAGCATTTATTTACCTAACTATAGCAAATAAAACATTTAATTTACCCACACACCGGCGCATCTCCCACAAAATAAATAAATCTGCAATGCACTGAGCTTCAATAATCACAAACTGAATCTAACCCTAGTTTAGGTCGTGTTACATTTTAGCCTCATTAACAAAGTTATTTTTTAACAAATTTTTACTTACCCAAAATAAATATGAAGAATTAGGTGATGAGAATAAAAACATATGTAAATAGAGTTGACCTGAAGGGAAGCTGTAACTTGGTAGCAGTAGCAGGTATATCTTATCCCGCATAAAATAGTTACGTATTGCTATGTATAAATTTATAATTTCTATCAATTTGCTATACATGAAATGTACTAATTAATTAAAATTCAAACTTGCTTCGGAGTATATATATATATATGCATGATCGAGTCTTAATAATTGGACTCGGCTAGCGTGTTGAATAAATCCAACTTTACGCAGCATATTACATGTAATAAAGAATACATAAAGTAAAAGGTGAAAAAGTATACGTTAGCTCTCGAAAGGGCCTTTCGTTTCTTTTCACAGCAAAACTCAATGATTAATACGAAAAGTCTTTGTAAGTGGGATAGTCTCACATGCAATGCAATACAACATTTATTCACATCGATATATATAACATATATTGTTGGTATATAATATATAATATATTGTTGGTTTATATATCAATGCATGATACATTTAGGGTAAATCAGTTTTAACCTACTCGATCCCAGCAGTTACGATATTGTTATGAGTTACCTTGTTAACTGTAAAACTGCTAATTAAGAGATTTAAATAATGTATTTTTTATCTTTTTTTTATTTATTTATTAATTTCTTGAAGGTAAAGAAACATAAATGAGATAGAGTTGAAAATTCAAAATGTCGCAAGTCTTTTGAAGGACAGATCATATCCTCATGGCCAGACCAGAATAAAAAGCAACTTGTTAGCTATATGTTTATAAAATTATCTATTTTATGTTACGTATTTTCTTACGTCATCTTTATATGTATTTTTCCTTTAACTATTCGACATTATTGGCATCGAACTTTGTCCCTACTGTCGATTTTTCTTCGTTTGGTTTCTTTGAACAAGAACAAATAAATAAGATGTACCACAATACCATATATGTTAATTTTTATGAAAAAAAACCTTAAATAATTTACATAGGATGGAGTAGTTACTTGCGTTTGGCATGATTAACAATTATTAAATTTACAAACTAAAATAAAATTAAAGAGGTGGCTTATAATAACACGCCATTGACAAAGAAATTGTGAAAAGATTGAGGCTTCGTGTCCCAAGACTACAGGGATTAGGTGAAATATATAGTTATATGCACATATATATATTGAAATGATTGGATTTAAGAATATGGAGTATTAGTTATTTTAGCGACTTCGCTTGTGTCCTCTAATCAATTAACCGCGAAAATTCTAGATAAAATTCGAGATTAAATAAATGATTCTAAACATTTAGGTAGATGAAACCGTTAATTCATTGACATAGACAACACACCAAATGAAACGAATAAATATGTTAGTCACGCATGGCCGTCGTGTAATGACAACACAACATTTTAATGAACTCCATCCCATTCTAAGACTCTATACTTTTGACAAAAAAATGCTTATAGAATATATATATTATATATATATATATATATATATATATATTTGTGTGTGATATTTTAGGAGTAACGAAATTTTAATGGTAATTCAAGAAAGTTGGTATGATGTCCTTTTCAAATTGCTAAATATTTCTCGCAATCCTTTTTCACGTTTTACTGATCCACTTATCCATGTTACTTAAGAGAAATTTGAATTTATGAACATTCATGATTGATGTGCTAATTGAAATGTCGCGACATACATGTAATTCAATTATTTAATGATTTTACAAGCTGTCATATCGATTCTTCAGAAAAAAGGAAACCATATTGAATATGAAGATATATGTGAAGCTACAATAATAGGAAACGCTTATGAGTGCCATATAGTTAGGTAACAGAAAGCGAGAGGCGAGAAAATATTCTAAAATATTTATAAAAAAATAACGAAGCAGCCTATAATTTGGCAGTACGTTTGTGAACATTTTGTTTTTGTTTTTTTGCATTTTTTTTATCAATGCGAATCCGGCAAAAAACATATGTTATTTCATATACTATATAAATATTAATATTTATTATTACATATGATGACATTTGTTTACCTATGATGTGTGCGTATATTAATGGACGGCTAAAATATTACTCCCCCATATATTTATTGACAATTTACATGCGAGAATATAAACACACAACGTAAATACTATTTAAACATAATATGTATATCTCAGTCAGATTCAATTATTTGCCGGAGTATCACTAGAATTATAGTGCATATAAAAAAATAAAATCGTCGGCTCGAAACGTTGACTATAGCAAATTTAATTTCAAATTTAGATTGGCAAAGATGCACGTTCTAATATGTGATTGGTCTTGTAATTTAATCTTTAAATCACATTATCTTATGTACTGCAAAAAATAACAAAATAAAAAGAAAAATCACTCCTAAATTTTGCTGATCTGTCTTCTGTTATGATTCAAACTTCAATTATCAATTTAACATTTACTACATGTACTCTGATTGGATCTGAGAAACGGCACAAATGCATACGTTTACAATATTTAAAGTACGTTTTAGTTTATCCACAGTCGACCAATCATGTTGCAATTCTAATCATTCATCGTTGCATGTTATCTGAGATCATCATAATTAATATATAGTATTAATTCTTTAAACCTCTCTCATCGAGGTATATCGCATTTTGCTCAAGTTTTGTATATCCAATTGAATGAACTGTTGAAATTATATGCATATACTTATTATATACATCAATTCAATGAAAAGTAAAATTAGATCGACATGCTTGGCACTGATAATTTAGTTGGATACTTTCTTGAAGATAAGCATTGAATTCTAATAATATATAAGTTGATGTATCAAATAACATATTTGTCCGTACCGTACCCTTTTGAAAAAAAAAAGACTCGTGCATAGTCATGACGACCACTTAGGAAGACGTTCGAATATTGAATGAAGATTAAGACATTAAAATTGTATGAATGATTTCCGCAAATAAGGGCTTAAAATTAGGGTATGCATATCTCAAAATATCGACCATGTCCATGCATATGATATCCTATACAAGCAGGGCACTCTTATTACATTATAAGTTCAGTACCTTTGACATTAATCCTAAGGATATATACATAATATTATTAGTCAGCGTTTATACATAATGATGAGTAACATGCAAATACAAAAAAAAAAAAAGATCAGATATGACCATATCAATTTTTGCCCTCTCAATCAACGGAGAAGCCACAAGGCCAAATCTCTCATGATGTATCTTGAATTTAATATGTGTGTGTGTGTATGTGTTTATTTATTTTACTTTTCTTTTATTGTCAAAACAGACAATGTAACTGTAATCATATTCATCATTCTTTATGGGCAATGTTTGTCTTACGATACCAATATGTATGTAGTTAAGCCCATGTAGAACAACAATATATATTTTCTTGTTTTCTTTTCCTAACTGATAATTTGAAAAGAAAAAATGCTAAACGTGATTGGGTTTGGGGAGGGTGTTAAGTGACCATTTTTTCTAAAAGGTTGACCTTGAAGGGAGTGCATCACTTTTTAATTTTTATATAATTTCTTTCCAACACGCCCCCTCACGTCTAGTCGTGAGGATTCGTACCCAGGACCTGCGGATTCCTAATCTCTGATACCATGTTAAGTGATCATTTTTCCTAAAAGGTTAACCCTGAAGGGAGTGCATCACTTTTTATTTTTTATATAATTTCTTTCCAACAGGGGGAATAAACTTGAAGAAAATAGAATTCGTGAAACAATATAGTTTATATCGATTGAATAAATTTTATATGTTTTTTACGGAAATGTCGAGAACTAATATATAATTTTTCTTAAATATACTATGATTAAAGGAAAAACTTCAAATAATTTATATTTACGCATAAAAACTCAATCTTTGTGTCACTTTCGGAAGAAAGAAGTGACAAAATACATTTCGAAATAGAATCAAACCCTTAAGCTGTCCATAAAAAAGGTATAGAATTGAAAATCTCAAGAAAAAGCATTGCATATACTATGAACTATTTAGTTCCAAGAGTGGCCTGAGACTGTGCAGCCATTGCAAGTTCAAACTGCTGCAATGAAACTGAATCTGGTAATAAAAACGATGGTCCAACTTCTGCATCTTTATTAGCATTTTTATTATTATTTTTATTATAAGCTTTTAGAATTTCTTCACAGCCATTTTCTTGAGCCCTTATTGCCTTCGTCGAGCCATCCAATCCAATGTGTGTGAGGTGCTTCACATCAGTTGGAAACCCTATTTCCATTTCCTTCTCATCTTCTTCTTCTTCCTCTATCTTCAAAGCTGCCCAATGCAAATCGATTATATTATTTTCACACACATACACGCACTATATGCGTATCTGTATGTATTTTTTTCGTATATTAGGGCTTACCGAATATCTGCGAGAAATTGTCGAAGCGCTTCATTAATTTATGAAGCGCATGCGATAGAGAAGCTCCCCAAGGAAGACGACGTTGGCCTCTTTTAATACGATTTTTCCTCCTTAGTTCAACCTTGTCTGCTGAAGATATTTATGACAACATCGTACGTTAGAAATGTCAGCTGATTGAACACTAATCAAAGAATGTAATTTTCGTGTGTGCGTGTGTTGTGTGTGTATTTTACTTCGAATCAACAGATCATTGATCGCTATTTTTTTTCTTGCTTATCTCGTAATTTTTACAATTACGACATGCGAATTTTCTTGCGAAAATCAAGATTGTTATTCCATATATATGATTCAAAATTATGAATTTAAAAGTTGAGATTAAAAATTTTAGCTTACTTGTAGATAGAGCAACACTTGATTCAGAATCGCATCGTAGCGCCGACGATATTAAATTCAACGGAAGAAGAACGAAGCGATCGATTCGTTTATTACCTCTTTCGACGACCATCGTAAAGCTAATTTTATGATCTTATTTCAAAGTTTGATTGATTGAATGATTGCATATAGTTATATATGATGTGGATATGCCCTTCAAAAAGATGTAATAAGGTTGTGTCTATGTAAATTAATAAGGTATTAGAATAGAATCGTTCCATCTGCAGAAAACAATACGAAGATAATAACAATTAAGCAATCATGCGATGGTTTAGTTATGTCGTGGAGTGAGTGGTTTATTAGATAATATAGGAGTTGTTTATTACAGGTTAAATAGTAAGTTAAACTGTACAACTCAACCTTTCTGTCGTGTTAGAGAAGGAGTCTCATTCCTTCAAAATATGCTATTACATATACATATTCTTTTATTTAAAAAAAAATATGGCTGTAGCCCCCACAGGCCACACTAATCCAATCCAACTTTTGAATAATTAGTTGTATTTTCTTCTTGTTAAATCAATTGAAATTATGATCTCCAATGAAGTGCCCCATTTTTATTTCTTCCTTTCATCCTAATAATGAAAGGTTGCATCGTACAAATGTTCTTTTGTTTCAATAATGGAGTAAGAATGTCTTGTAATTGAATGAGTAGTAGGAAGAATCCTCCTTTTGAATTGTCGAAATGAAAAATGCTATATAATATAAGCAAAATAATAGTTTTCTAACAAACGAAAACTGAACGATAAAAAACCGACCAAAGTGATTGAAGCAGGGAAGAGTTTTTTAAAATGCTTATTATGTAACATCACTTTGCACTTTTCGAAGAACTCAAATCTCAATTCCATCTCAATCACTCTCTTTCTCGAGTGCTTATATCACTTTTTGAATGATCAAAACTCCAAGTTTTAAATATCATTTTTTACAACAATCAAAATTCGAGAGCACCTTACGCTCCAGCTTCACAACTCTGCTATCAAGAAGCTATGAACAGAAATATATTTTTTATATCATATTTGGGTTCGCTCACTTGCTATAAATATATACGAATTCATTCTCTTGCAGAGGGAATTTTTGTCGGAGTCCTCATGCATGTGCATATGCTGTGGTTGCAGATAATGTGACAAAAAACGAAACAGCTATAGTGAGAAATAATAAGGGGCAATTAGGTTTCAGGCCCCAACATAAGTTTCATTTACGTTTCAGGCCCATGTCAGAAATTTTTTAGTTTTAAGGACATGATACACTTAAGTGTTTTTCAGTACCACTTCATGGACCTGTAATACCACTTCATGGATCTGTAATACCACTTCATGGACCTGCAGTACCACGTCATGGTTTTGCAGTACCAATTCATCGTTCTGCAGTACCACTCTATCATTCTGCAGTACCACTTCGTTTTTCTGGAATAATACAAAACGATAGTCCGATACCAGTTCATATACTCTATATAACACTTGCGTAAATTTTAGGTCCTTATCTCTAAATTTTACAAAAATTCGGGTCCTTAACCCTAAAAATTTTCTAACAGGGGCTTGAAACCTAACTTAAAACATCATTTGGGGAATGAAAGTTGATTGTACCAAATAATAAATGGACAAAATTCCCACTATATGTAATGTAATAATAGTAACTTGTATCTATCACTACGTTGTGTGGGCCTCAATTAATTCTATCATCTATTAAGTCATTCCACTATATATGTCATTCTATTTTTATTATTATTTCTTGAATTTCTACTATTTTCTATCTATTTTTTCGTATCAAGGTTGAATCGAATAACTACATACCAAGACCTCGATATCAAAAGAAAATCGGGTGTAATAGAATATTAAATAGCTTAGTTTGAACTCAATCTTGTACGTATTGTTAGCACTTTCCATTTGAAATTCCGAGCATTAGAGTTTGTAATGTAAGGAATCTTTATTGAATATTTCCATACAAACTATTCATGCCAAGGCAAGAGACGAACGATGATGGTGTGATAAAAAGTATTTGTTGGAGTAGGACCAAGGACCATCACGTTACTTTTCCAAATATACATACATATTCAAATATTAAACATTTACTATAAATATTTCCACTATAATTTACTTTTTGGGCATTCCCACCTCTATATCATTGTACGTTAGCAGCCCGTGACTACCTCACAATCACCATGTGAACTCAATTGTTTTTGTCATGCATGGCCAACAAAAGTTTTTTGGACTTATATACATATTTATATAATATAATATAATATCATTATGTACTGTCGAATATCAATCTTTTTGTGTTTGCTGCCCCATTTGAAAGGTAATTGCTGGACATTACAACAAGCGTTAACTTGCGTTGCAATAGTGGTCATTGGCAGAGAAAAAAATCAATAGAAAGTGAAAGAACAAAGAAAAACGAAATAAAATATAAAAACCTAATCTTAGAAATAGTTATACCACTTTTAACACTCTCTCTGGAAAATATTGTCTGTGTTTGTACTCTTCCTTGTTCCCACACACACAATCTATCAACCTCCCACTCGAAATCTAACCTTTATTTCCATAACCCACTAATCTCCTTCTTCCTCATCAGCACAGCCTTATGTTTGTCTGAAATATTACTGTACAAACAACTGCCATGGAAGAAAGGACGAGCTTTTCCTGCGCTGTACTGATAGTGACGCTTTCTTCTCTCCTCTTCTTGACTCAACCCATCTCTTCCCAAGAAAATCTGCAGCTAAACGACGACGTATTAGGCCTCATCGTCTTCAAGTCGAGCCTCCAAGACCCACAAAACGCCCTCGAAACATGGAACGAAGACGACCCATCTCCATGTTCATGGCAATTCATCAAATGCAGCCCATCGAACAACAGAGTCTCCGAGGTTTCCCTCGAAGGCTTATCCCTGTCTGGGAAGATTGGGAGGGGTTTAGAGAATTTACAGTCCCTCAAAGTGCTTTCGCTCGCCATGAACAACCTCAGTGGCTCGATAAGCCCACAGCTCGCGCTATTGCCCAACCTCGAAAGGCTCAACCTCAGCAAGAATTCTTTATCAGGGAACATAATCTCCGACATTTCTCCTTCGCTTCAGTTTCTTGACTTGTCTGAGAATTCCCTGTCTGGCCCATTGCCCGACGCCATGTTCGAAAACTGTGGGTCCCTTCGATTCCTCTCTCTGGCCCATAATCGCCTTGAAGGGCCAATTCCCAGCACTCTGTCCAAGTGCGCCGCCGTGAACCACCTAAACCTATCGAGTAATAGCTTGTCTGGGAACCCTAGCTTCGCCGGCGGGATATGGTCGTTCACTCGCCTGAGAACTTTAGATCTCTCCAAGAATTCCTTTTCAGGCTCTATCCCGCCGGGCGTGGCGATGGTACACAACTTGAAGGAGCTCGTTTTGAGCAAGAATCGATTCTCGGGCACCCTGCCCGGCGATATCGGGCTCTGCCCCCACCTGACCAAGGTCGACCTCGCCGGCAACATGTTCGCCGGAGAAGCTCCACAGTCTCTTCAGAGGCTGACCGCTCTCATCTTCTTGAGCTTAGCAGACAATTTCTTGGCCGGAGATTTTCCTCAGTGGATAGGCCAACTGACTAGCCTGAATCACCTCGACCTTTCGAACAATGGGTTCGATGGCTCGCTTCCCCAAACCATCGGCGAATTGAAAGCATTGAACTTCCTCGGCGTATCGAACAATAAACTGAGCGGCGAAATCCCTGGGTCGATAGGGCTCTGTTCAAGCCTATCCGTGGTTCGAATGAAAGGCAACGCGTTGAGCGGCAATGTCCCAGATAGTCTATTCGACATGGAACTCGACGAGCTCGACCTATCGAGGAACAATTTCTCAGGGTTCATCCCACACGCCAACCGTAAGCTTTTCGAAGCTCTACAAGTGTTAGATCTGTCCCAGAACGGTTTTCAAGGAGATATACCTTCAGAGATGGGGCTTTTGAGCAAGCTCAGATACTTAAACCTTTCATGGAACAGATTGGAATCTAAGATCCCACCTCAGATCGGCTACTTTCAGAACCTAACCGTGCTCGACCTTCGATACAGTGGTTTGGTAGGTTCGATTCCCGGCGACGTGTGCGATTCGGGCAACTTAGCCATTCTTCAGCTCGACGGTAATACGCTGACTGGGCCCATCCCTGAGGACATAGGCAACTGCACATCGCTTTATCTGCTGTAAGTAAACGAACCCTCCTCGTAAAAATCTCTGTTGATCGTTCTTTCTTTCTTCGATTATATCAGCAACGGCGTTCTTTTTTCCCCCTTTTCCCAGGAGCTTATCGCACAACAATCTCAGCGGCCCAATTCCAAGAACCCTTTCGTGGCTAAGCAAGCTCAAGATCCTAAAGCTCGAGGCAAACGAGCTCAGCGGAGAGATACCCCAAGAACTTGGTAAGCTCGACAGTCTACTAATCGTAAACGTATCACACAATAGGCTCGTCGGGCGACTGCCTTCGGCGGGCGTTTTCCAGACGTTAGATGCCAGCGCAATCGAAGGCAACTTAGGGCTATGCTCGCCTCTACTCAAGGGCCCGTGCAAGCTCAACGTACCGAAGCCATTGGTCCTCGACCCATATGCATATGGGGCCGAACAGAGCCACCAGCGGTCAAGGGGCTCGCACCATCGGTTCCTAAGCGTGTCAGCCATTGTAGCCATCTCAGCCGCCGCTGTAATAGCAGTCGGCGTAGTGGTGATAACCCTTCTCAACGCATCGGCGAGGAGGAGGATTGAGTTCATCGAAAACGCCTTGGAAAGCATGTGCTCAAGCTCGTCGACTAGGTCTTCGAACTTGGCTGTGGGCAAGCTCGTTTGGCTCGGCCCGAAGCCGTCGATCGACGGCCACCCTTCGCTCGGCGAAAACATTGACTCGGCGCTCGTCAAGGCTTCTGAGATAGGTGAGGGAGTTTTCGGCAAAGTCTACAGAGTGGGCGGGTTCGTAATCAAGAAGCTGGCGAACACTCTTCAGTACCACGAGGAATTCGACAGAGAGGTTCGAATCTTAGCCAAGGCGAGAAACCCTAACCTGAACCCTGTAAGGGGATATTACTGGACCCCACAATTGCAGCTCATCGTCGCCGATTATGCAGACGAAGGGAGCTTGCAAGCGAAGCTCCATGAGCCATCTCCTTCTTCTCTGCCCCTCACTTGGCCTGAGCGGTTCAAGGTCATAATTGGGACGGCGAAGGGCTTGGCCTATCTGCACCACTCATTCAGGCCGCCGATTGTGCACTATGGAATAAAGCCCAGCAATGTTCTCTTGGATAGTGAGCTCAATGCGAAGATCTGCGACTTTGGGCTGACGAGGCTTGTGAATAAGGGCGCCGACAAGCACCTGAGCGACGGCAGGTTTCAGACGGCGCCGGGCTATGTTGCCCCCGAAATGGCGTGTCAGAGTCTGAGGGTGAATGAGAAGTGCGATGTCTACGGTTTTGGGGTTTTGATTCTTGAGATTGTGACTGGGCGGAGGGCTGTTGAGTACGGCGAGGAGAATATGGTGATACTTAGCGACCATGTGAAGGCGATGCTCGAGCAAGGGAGTGTTTTGGATTGCGTCGATGTGAAGATGGGCGGCGAGTTTGCCGAGGAGGAGGTTCTGCCCGTGCTTAAGCTGGCTTTGGTCTGCACTTCTCAGATACCTTCGAGCAGGCCTTCAATGGCGGAGGTTGTTCAGATTCTTCAGGTGATTAAGACTCCTCTTCCACAGAGGCAGCATTGAGGCTCTCCTTATGAATGAGCCTTTCCACGGTTTAACTATTGACATTATCGTGCCATCACAAAAAGTTTGCGTCTTTTGTTTTTCTCCTTCTTCTGCCTTCTATTTCGTTGATGTTTGTCGATTTTCTTTCACATTCAACTTCCATCTTCGTTCGTGTCCAAGAGACTGATGTTAGAAGGCGTAAGTACCGTTGCTGTGTGATTACTGAAAATGTACAAGAAAATTTCTTCAGGTTTCTGAGTTCTGCTGATTTTGATCATATAGGACGTTTCTGTATAAAGAAAGTGATCATAAGGCAACCTTAAACTCCACAATCTTCTTACGTTCGTTCTCATATAAATTTGTCCCAACATAAACTTTATTTCATCATTACGAACTCCAAGAAGAAAAGGGAGGTGTGTCAGCATGCATCCATGTATGGCCCATATGAGCGTATCTTTCGCCCTTCGCAAGATCGACCAAGCCGCTCAGTTTGTTCATCTCCTCGGGGGTTAGACTCACAGACAAAGCACCGATGTTTTCGTTAAGGTTGTCTATCTTGGTGGTTCCCGGGATAGGGCTCACATCGTCTCCTTGGTGGTGAACCCAAGCCAGAGCTAGCTGAGACGGTGTGCATCCTTTTTTCTCGGCCATTTCGCAGATTTGTTGATACAGCTGTTTGTTCTGTTCGAGGTTCTCTTCTTGGAACCTAGGAAATATCTGGCATTACCATATGTGAAATAGTTTAGACATGGTGCATCTATCATTGTCAAGACATTGAATAAAAAAAATCTGACATAGAAGCTAACAAACCTTGCGAAAATCTCCCTCGGACAAGTTCTGTACCAACTTTGGACCAGTCGAAAAGAAACCTCGTCCAAGTGGGCTGTAAGAGACAATCCCAATGCCAAGTTCTCTGGAACGTAAACAAAACAGAAAGTGGGTTTACGACTGAATTGTTGGCCATTTTCAGTTAACCACGGAAGGAAAAGATTGCATACCTGCAGGTGGGCACTAAGTCTGCCTCGATGTCTCTTGACCACAGAGACCATTCGTTCTGAACAGCCGTTATAGGATGAACTGCGTGAGCCCTTCTGATTGTGGAAACCGAAGCTTCTGAGAGCCCAATGTATTTTATTTTCCCTTCTTCGACAAGTTTTTTCAGTTCTCCCATCTTGGATATGGCAAAAGAAACAATTACAGAGATTGAAAAAGAAAAGTAACTGCTGTATTACATTATATGCCAAGAACTGAGCCTGTGAAATAAGCTTGAACATGTCAAGCAAGACCCAAGCACCATTTTTTTGCAGTCAGTGTAGCTTATAGATATGGTAATCAATCAATTTCGCCAACAAAGAAAACTCACCATTTTGAGATATAAACACAATAAGTTGCAAGTATTGATGAAGAAAGAACTCACAGTGACTTCAATAGGAATACTCGTATCAATTCGATGAACATAATAGAGGTCAATACAGTCCACATCAAGGCGTTTCAAGCTCGCCTCACATGATGCCCTCACATACGATGGATCGCCCTTAATCTCAATCTTCCCATCCTTCCTCGTTATACCGAATTTCGTAGCTAACTGCACTTTATCTCTACTCAGCCCTTTCAAAGCCTGCGTAAAATCACCCCCACAAAAAAAAAAAAAACCCAAGTGAATGGCATCCACTGTAATTTCGCACATATTTCCCCTTTCCTAACAATAATCGTACCTTGCCGACGAGTATCTCGTTTGTGTGTGGACCGTAAGCGTCCGAAGTGTCGAGGAAAGTGATCCCCGACTTCACAGCGTGGTGAATGAGTTCGATCATGTCTTCCTCGGGCTTCGCCGGCCCGTAGTTCGACGACATACCCATGCAGCCAAGCCCTTGTTTCGACACCTCGAGCCCCTGCGCGCCCAATTTGATCTTCGGAACTGTTACCGCCATTCTTATTCTGTATCTATCAATTCGATCGCTGCTGTTAAAGATGAATGAAATAGTGAGTGTTTTGTTTCGCTTCAATTGAGGAGGGAAGTGGGTTTATAAAGGCGCGGCGAAGAGATATGTGGCGTCCGGGGTGACGTCAGCGTCTTCGATTTTTTCATTTATCATCTTTTTTATTATTTTCTCGGATTTCTCTTATTTTAAAAATATAATTCCCTCTAGATAAATCAAAATATATCAGAAAAACATTAAAATAGGGAAAAAGGAAACAAACGTCTATCAAACAAAATGAATCTTCTTCTACTTCATCTTCTTCATAGTTCTTCATCTACCAGTAGCAGAAGAACTGCGTCCAAATTGAATAACAATAGGTTTTCCTTTAAACACATAGCCATTAGCTTCATTCTGCAACAAAAATTAAATCCACCGTATAAAAAAAAAACGATCGCATATACTAAACCGTGTAGTAAGTTGGCATAGCGTAGCATACCAAAGCAGTACGAGCCAATTCGACCGTCGGGAAAGTAACAAAAGCTTGCCCTCTCATTCTTCCCTCCTATACATATATCTGGGCCGGCGCTAATCTTGATGCAATAATCTTAACAAAAATAAAAAATAAAAAAATAATACGCCCGGCAAGCTACCTGCATCAGTTTAATGCCAAGATTGGACTTCGCAGCATCCAAGCTCTCGAAAAACGATCCTTTGCACCGAAATATTAGGGAGAAAATGATTAATACGAGTGTGTTTATATGTGCATGCGATTAGTTCACTCACCGAATATGAAGAAGAAATCATCTACGACGACATCTTTGGCCAAGTTCTTTATATACAGCACAGGGCTGGGATCCCCAGCTGAGTAATTCTGTCAAGGAAGGAACAAAAAAACACAATCTTTTTTTTTTTTTTTCGGTATGAGAAAGTTGAGATCTTTCATCTGCGGCCGACGAGATAAGAGTGTGTTATTGCGATTATTTTTGCTATTGCTAGATACCTTAAATCTGGGAAGCGATAAGATCTCCTCGGGAGGCAATCTTCCACGCTTTAGCTCCTCCGAAGTTGCATAGGGATGATCGGAAGGTTCATTGGGGCTTATTTCTCGTGATTTTTCTTCAACTGCGACCTCTTGCTCCTCTTTGGATTGGATTTGCTTGGGGGCTAAATTAATCTGCAAAAGAAAAAAAGCGCAGAACATTGAAACACCATATCACAGAATAGAACATATCTTTACATGCGTTGTAAGAACCAAAGTATCAGAGGTATAGAAGGGTAGTAAATGTGACACCTTTAGTACAGGATTCTTCTTTTTTATTATTGCCTTTTCTTTCGGAACTAGCGTGGCTGGTTTCAGTCCAACTGCTTCGTGGGCAACGCCTTGATCAATGGCGGGACCCACGATCGCTTGTCGCCTGGCACGCTTCCTTCGATTCTCCCCCTTCCTTTCCTAAGTGATTCAAGAAAAAGGGCTTACAAAGGCCATGCAATAACCTCAGATGATATAACAACTTTTACTAGGACTAATGTATGGTTAGTTACCTCATCTGAAGATTCCATTTCTGACTCGCTAGTGGTTGGATTTTCTGCATTATTAGTCGCCGATGATAAAGGAGGAGGAACGGGCTGCAATGGTAGAGGTGGGCTAGGCAAGGCCTTGCGAAATGGGGCGGGAATGTTCATTTTGTTCATCAAATGCAAAACCTGGCTATTCCACGAAGCACACTTCAGAAAATTACTTTTTTTTTCGTGTATCGAAAACAGAGCGTGAAAAAGCTCTCAAGCTACCCCACCTGCGTATAGAATCGAGGGACAGCAATGAGAGCATTCATGATGTTGGTCAGAATGTTTCCATCGGGCGGAGGGTATGCATATCTGTCCCAGAAAGCAACTTCATTGCACCGAGCAAAATATCGAAATAATAATAGGAGGAAAGTAGAGTCATACTCGAGGTGAGGTGGAAAAGGATAGTCGATGCCGAGCTTTTCTGCTATTGGCTCGCCATGGAAGTTAAAACCTTCCCTGGATTTATCCGAAGGATCTTTGGAAACAGAAGTATTTTTCTGAGTAGTGCTCCTAATTTGCTTTTCACCTTCTTGATTTTGAGTGTCCCCAACTCCTTTAACAGCCCTCTCTACATAGAGGACTTTGCCTAGAAACCGTAACCTGACCCATCAATTGAAGTTTCATTACAAGTTAATAATCATAATACACACCATTGCTAACGTTTAGCGATGTACTGATCCTGACAAAGAAATCAAAGTAGCATACATACCCATGTAGCTGCTTCAGAGCTTGAAGAGCCATAATCTCATCCTTGAAGTCGACAAACGCACAATTCTTCATCCTAAAAATCCAAAACTAACAACTTCTCGTTAACAGTCGAAAGAGAAGAGCTAAAGAGGAAAAGTGGGGACTGAGAAATAGAAAACCTTTCCTGGCCGCAGGGCCGTACAGAAGAAGCGCCGTAGTGAGCGAATAGGGCATTCATAGTGCTGTGTGGAATCGCCTCGGGTAGATGTCGGATCAAAAGAGTCGCCGGCGGCGACGACGACGAACCTCCCAATTGATGATGCCCTTGCATCATTGCTCCGTAAACTTGGCTGGAAGAAGAAAAACCAGGAAAAAACCTGCAAACTTCAAAGATCAAAAAAGCTTCAGAGAACAGAGCGCAGCTTTCCTTTGAATTGATTTATGATTTGAGCTTGGAATTAGAGTGTGCTCTTCTCTTAGCTTAGTAGACGACCACTTTTTCTTACCCTCAATGGGCTCGTTTGATTTGATACAAGCAAACATGGCCGAGCCCAATAGTAAGAACGAACTAGCAATAATATATAATAAGTAATACTTAATAAATTGACTGAGAACGACATTTTTAGTTCCCGATATTTGGGGCATGGGCGTTTTCGGTCCCCATGTTTCGATATGCCACTTTTAATCCTCAACCTTACCGATTTTGGGCCGTTTTGGTCATCTGATTGACGTAATAAGATGGAATACACACGATAGCACATGATCTCTTTTAACTTGACTTAACACCTCATGAATCACCATCTTCTTCAACTAAAACGCACGTGAGCATTATTACGTATCACATTTAACTCATTTTCAAGGTTGTCGGTTATTTCCTAAATGTGTTGTATAATGATGTTCATGTGCGTTTAAACAAAGAAGTAAAAGAGATCATGGGCTCTCACGTGTTAAAAAATTAGCGATTAAATTAATCGAGGGACCAAAACCGTTCAAAATCGATAACATTGGGGACTAAAAGTGACACCTCGAAACATGAGAAACGCCCATGCCTCAAACATTGAGCACAAAAAATATTGTTTGATTGACATAAATAATAACATCGAACCACCTTGAATTTTTTTTACGTTTTCTATATTTATTATACCTATTTTATTTGTATAATATCTTTCTCATAATGAGAAAGAGAATCTTTCTAACTATTATTAGGGAACCAAAATGATATGTAGAAAAAACTAAGGAAAAAAAAACGGGAAAATGGTGGAGAAATAATAATGCACCGTTATGATATGATCCCACACAGCGATATGTCACGCGCTGCTGTCGACTCACGCGCTGCTATCCTAAGACTTAAAAGCCCTTTGTCTAATTTATACTGCTGTACAAAGTGCAAACACATGCCAGCTCCGTCATCATCACCAGAACTCATTCATACTCACATTTCATACACCCCTTTCGCAGTCATTCACTCGCCGAAGGGGCGGAGATAAGAGAAGGTAAGAGGTTTTTCCGAAAATGGGTTCATCATCGGAAGACGAAGGCGGCGAAGAGTACCTTTTCAAGATCGTCATCATCGGAGACTCGGCGGTGGGGAAATCGAACTTGCTCTCTCGATACGCTAGGAACGAGTTCAATTTGCATTCGAAGGCGACGATCGGGGTCGAATTTCAGACGCAGACGCTTGAAATCGAGGGGAAGGAGGTGAAAGCTCAGATTTGGGACACGGCGGGTCAAGAGCGGTTTCGCGCGGTGACGTCGGCGTACTATCGTGGGGCTTTTGGGGCGTTGGTTGTGTACGATATTTCGAGGAGGTCGACCTTTGACAGCGTGTTGAGATGGCTTGATGAGCTCAAGAGTAAGTCTTCTCTGCTATGTCGTCTCTCAATTATCTTTTCATCGTCTTTTTTGTGTTGCCTTTTTTTCGGTTTGAGGCTTATGTGCTTTTTTCCTGGGTATGGACCTTTTTTTGACCTGAATTGACTGATCTACTCGGCAAAAGGGTGCTGAAATTTTCCATTCGATGCTTGGGGTTTCTATGAAATAGGCTATGATCATAAGCAGCTGTTCATTAGTTCATTGAAATCTGGGCACATCTCTGTGATGTTCTAATCAAGCCAAGTGAATTGAATTTGTGGAAATTGTCATCTGATTGACTTGGCATTTCTAGATTGTATCCTCCCATGGTAGACATTAGAGACTCTGTTTTCCTGGATCCAAACTGTCCTTTCTCCATGGGATTTAGCTTGATGACCCTTTCGTTACGCTCGAGGAACCACTTCAATTTGATTCCCCATTGACTAAAAAATGATTTTTTTCTGACTGACGACTTGTTTTGGGCCATATACTATTTCTATCAGTTTGTATAGTCTATACTTCTACGTTTACTCGATCAAGAGTTTATTTTTGGTGATAGATGGATTGTAAGTTCTATAATGTCTAGCATGACAAGCCTTTTATGTCCCACCTTACAAAATGGCTAGACTATGCAATTGTTGATTCTGATGCTCGTGCCTCTCATTCTTATCATTTCTGCAAATATCAATATGCTTAGAGCTTCATGTTTCAAATGATTTCAATGACCTAGATATATTGGCAGCAGCGTAGTACTCACGTTCTTAATGTTCCCTTGGCCCGTAATGTCGTGAGACGTCTGAAAACTTGCCCTGAACTGTAATAGAAATCTAATCTTCTTCAATCAAGCCTAGTTCTTGAAGTTATACAGTTTCCTGATCGTTTCTTTTCTGCTAAACAATGCTACAAATTCGATTCACAGCTCACTCCGACACAACCGTAGCGAAGATGCTCGTTGGGAACAAATGCGATTTGGACAACATTAGAGACGTGAGCATTGAGGAAGGTAAGAGCCTCGCTGAATCCGAGGGTTTGTTCTTCATGGAAACCTCAGCATTGGATTCGAAGAATGTCAATAAGGCGTTTGAAATTGTCATCCGCGAGATTTATAACAATGTGAGCAGAAAAGTGTTGAACTCAGATTCGTACAAAGCCGAGCTGTCTGTGAACAGAGTTTCCCTCGTCGACGATTCCCCCGATGGATCGAAGAAGAGCAGAGGAACCTTCTCATGTTGTTCCAGCTAAATGAGATGTGGCTGGTCTTGCTTAATCACATAAGTTTTCTATTTTTTTTTTTATAATTATTTTTATCATTAAGATATGTGAGCGTTTTTATGAGCAAAAGAGCATGGGGTTATTAAATTTTATATTGCATTTGTGGACTATCAATTTAAATCATAGGATCTCGGTGTCATTTTCTTTTCACTTCCCTTGCTATTTTTTATCATTAGAAATTAAATGAACATATTCCACTTCCAAGAAGGCTTGTGAGGGTTCTAGCAACAACCAACTTCTAGAAGGAAAATCATGTTGTAATGGATTTATTTATACATCAACTCAACAAAGTCCACAAGAAAGCTTTTTTCGTCCCACCATCAAAAAAAAAAAAAAAAAAAACACCAACCAAGAAGAAAAGTAATCATATAAATAATTTTTTTTTAAAAAAAAAGCAATAGAAAACAAAAAAATGCCCATCACAACAAGTATCTATCAAAAGACAACAAATGACAATTATTACCAGGCTTAAAGAACAAATCTTCTAGAAGCATTAGAGCAGAGCACAGTTAATCCATTATTCTCATATCGGAAAAGAATCATCACAACGAAGATCTCGCAATGATAATCAATCTCAATCATTTCAACACATTCATTCACCAAAGAAAAACATACAAAGACAAACAATAATTTCACTAGGCCGACGACCTCCACTGCCTAGCCATTTCGAACCCATTCATAGCATAGTTATAATCCTTGATGGTCTCCTCGATCTGAGCCTGCGTGTTCATCACGAACGGACCGTACTGAGCCACGGGCTCGCCCAGCGGCTCGCCCCCGACCAGCACGAACCTAACCGCCCCCGACGACGACTCGTTCCAAACGCTCAGCCCGTCTCCCCCGCCGCCCAGCACGAGGATGTGGTGGGCCCCGCTCGGGAGAGAATCTCTATTTCCGAAAACGCCCTCGCCCTCGACGACGTACACGAACGCGTTCCAAGACTCGGGGATCTCCTGGTGGAAATGGCCGCCCGGGGGGACGGTGAAGTCGAGGAACATTGTCGGGGTTCGAGTGTAGACGGGCGATCGAACGCGCATCGATTCTCCCGCGATGACTTTTACCGTCACTCCGTTTTGTTCGGCCGCGGGTACGTCGTGGCTCAGAAGCTCTTGGTACTTCGGTTCGATCCTAAAAACGTTGAAATAATATGAATTTCGAATATGATACGTTCAATATGGTATCAGATTCGAGGCTTAGAGGTCATGGATTCGAATCCTCACGGTTACTCTTTCTGGGTGCGTTTGGTTCCGCGGAATTCGATGCGGAAAAGAAAAGAAGAGTGTGATCATACGCATTAAATCATTGTACATTACGCTTCACGTGTTCATACCATTCCACTTTTCCCTTTTCTTTTCCACGTCGAAATCCGTAAAAACCAAAGGGAGCCTAAAGGAAAATTTCACGTCTAAGGCTGTTTAAGAAAGAGATCAGCCAAAGATGCGAGGGGCGTGTTTGAAATAAAAATATGTAAATTAAAAATACGATACACCCCTTTTTCAAACTTAAGTTTTTAAGTGAAGTGATCATTCAACATGGTATCAGAGAACATGCCTAAATGCCATCGATACACAGACCACCTATTAATCGAAAATTTCACGTTTAAGACTAAGATGAGAAGGGATTCATGATAAACTGAAGGGGTGTTGGAATTAAAATACATAATTTTTTAAAATATGATATACTCCTTACAAACTTAAGCTTTTGGGTGACAAATAGGTGAGGATATATAATCATGGGTTAAAAAGTGAACTAACATTTTGTCCTTTGAGGAGAGGTTAATCCACAGCTGCAGGCCGACGTTCGGGCCTCGGCCCGCGGGCATCTCCGAATGAACGATGCCTCGACCAGCCGTCATCCACTGCACATACGCACGCACAAAACCACACTTGAGTGTTTTTATTACAGAATTGTCGTCTTCATCATCTTCGTCGACTATGTACGTTTATGTATGTATGTATGTATTTTTCGTACCTGCAAATCTCCAGCTTTAATGGTACCCTTGTGGCCATTGAAGTCTTGATGAGTTATGCCGCCCTGCAATTTATTGACAACGTCAGATCAGACGAGCTTGAAAGATCAGATTTTTAGCAATATTGACATATGGGTTCGAAATTTCCTAACCTGCAAAACATATGTGACGGTTTCGAATCCTGAAAAAGAAGAAAGTAGAAAAGTTGGATCATTTGCATATCTTATTTATTCGTTCGATGGGAAACTTCGATCGATCGTAAGGATTTCGCAGCAGATTGTACCTCGGTGTGGATGGTCGGGAAATCCCGCCGGAGGGGAAACTGAAAGATTGAACATGAAATTTAATCAAAATGAATCTCAACTGTGTGTGTTTTGTTGTCTGAAGATTAATATGCTATCTATTTACCAGAAAACTCATCAAGCATGAGGAAAGGATCCAGGTTCTTCAACTCAGGCCTGCATTGTATTCGAACAAAAAATCATAATCCTTCATCATTAAGATTCACAGGCAAAAAGAGACGCAGAAATCATTTTTTATCCCAATAAAAGACAAAAAGAAGAATATCCCACAGAGATCATATTAATCGAAGGATCAATAGTGAAAAAAGGTCAGACCTTTGACCATAAACGCATCATCCAAACATGAGTTTCAGCTCAATTTGATAAAGACTGGGTTTTTTTTTTTACTTTCTTACAGAGTACCCAGAAAAGAAAGAACAGTCGACTGTAATAATAGTTACTATACCTGCCAATGCTTCTTCTAACGATCGCACCTTCACCTTCGCTCTGTGATTTCGCCAACAGCTTCTTCACAACTAACCTCGACCGATGATCCATTGCAGACACGATGGGACAGAAGTTGCTCGTAATTTCTCTCTTTATCGTACTGATGTGTTGTCGGAGATTTGAGAGTGCGACTCTATTTATAGAAGAGATCATATAAAAAGAAGCAATAATCTTTCTTGATTTTCAGAAATGTGCTCAAGCTTGTCTTGTATGGAATCTGGCTAACCGAGGGTATATATATAACAGGTGCCAAGATTGGAAGAGAAACCAAAAATAAGTAAAATAGGATAAAAATATTAAATGCAATGGTTGACTTTTTGTTGGCCTGCAGATTTGAAGGAAGTGGGCTACTAATGTGGACCTAATAGAAGGTTGGGATGACGTAAGCCTTATGTTATGGTGGCGTAAGCTTCCGTGACATCAGTTAGACGGCATTTTATATGTCAACAGTGCGAAATTTGAAAAATACGAGGACGAAATTCGAGTTGAGTACAAATTGAGGGTAGATTGTGTTATTATCCCAACCAACCGTCTATTTTTCCCCTTCTCTTGGACGTGTGTACCAATTCCTAACGGTGCTCTCAGACTTTGAATTACTTCATTACTTCAACTAATTGTATGCCCCAACCCGAACCTTCTTGTTTGATGATCGGCAGTATACGATCGCAACAATTGCAGCAGTCTGTAGTGTCATAAGCTCGTTAATCGTCTGCAAAATCTGATTATAGGGAGCATATGGCTCTTCCGAAGGAAACACTGTATTTGGGGCTTGTAACTTTAATTCATTTGGGGGTTTCGTTGCCTTCCCTCTCATCAACCGCGGAGGCTAGTGGAGAGTTATCTAACGCCTGCAGAAATGACTTCCCGTTGGTATTGGACCATTTTTCTTTTAAATCTTGTAGCTTAAGATCTGGGTGTTTCTGATTCTATCTTGTTTATCTTGCTGTCTTGCCTGACATGAATTATTTATTTCCGTAAACAAGTAAGTTTGAATTATTTGATCATGATAATCGAGTGGCTTCTTGACTTTTGGTGCATTGCATCAAGAAGGAAATGCATTTGGTGACGTGACTGAGTGTAAATGTGGTGATGTTCTACCAAAGCGTGTTTAAGTCAATGTGTTGCTGAGCCATGAAAGCTAGGGAATCCATATTAACTTATAGTCAAGTCATTGCTTAATTTGTTAATGTTCTTTTTTCTTTACCAGGTAAAAGTTAAGAGGTGGGTTAATGGTATTGAAGAGAAGGCGTTGAGTGGATTAGGTGCAGGCTTTGGTACTAAATTGCCTGGCTATGCTGTGAAAAGCCATAAATATTCAGCTACTTTTTCAAATCCCATAAATGGCTGTTCAGCCTCTTCATCTAAGGTGCATTTCGACCGCCTCTCATGTTCTAGTTATTTTGTTATGTTGCTCACTGCTTATAAGAGGTATCATGAATGACGGAACTACATCAGAGCCCTCATCTTAAGAAGTATGAAGCAATATCTTTCTTGCCGTTAATTGCCCCCTCAAATGACTGTGTTCTATCTCCTTCTAGATATTAGGCTCTATAGCATTGGTTCAACGTGGTGATTGTGAATTTACAAAGAAAGCCGAAATTGCACAAGCTGGAGGAGCAGTAGGACTGATTGTAGTTAATGACGATGAAGGTAACCTCTATGTAGCATTTGTTACGAAACTCCATTGTGCTTGCTAGCATATGCTACTTCCTATACTGATCTTTGATATTTTTCACTTGAACCTTTTCTCAATTGCTGCCTCATATGTTGAACTTTTTGCAGGCCTAGTTGATATGAGTTGTGCTAATAATACTACTTTGAACATTACCATTCCCGTCGTTACCATTTCAAAATCAGGAGGAGATGAGCTGAAAAAATCAATGGTTGGAACGTCAAAGGGTAAGCTTCGTCCCGTCGTGTATGTAGTTCAGTTAATGTAATCTTGCAAAAGTTTGTGGGAAGGCAATAAGCACGACGCTTGAAATGTTAAGTCTCATGACATGACATTACTTAAGTTTGGGAACCTATATGCCTGTTTCCGTACGTAGGACTTTTCCTATTTACTGACTTTCGTTCAGATTCTCATTTCCAGATAGCGTTTTTATGCTAATTGCATATCAAGAACCCTTGATGCTTATTTTTTTTATATGTTTTATCACAGTGGAGCTTCTTTTATATTCCCCACCTCGTCCCATAGTAGATTATTCAGTAATATTCTTGTGGCTGATGGCGGTTGGAACTATAGTTTCCGCATCGCTTTGGTCGGAACTCACTGGATCAGAAGAAAATGATGAGCCCTATAATGTGTTATCACTGAAGGTTCACTGACAGAACTACTCCTTTCATGTTTTACGATACTGATCCATAAATGTGAAGCTATGCAAATAGCTGTTAATCAGTAACCTGTTATGACTCTTTGCCTAGAAGAATCTTCACCCTGATAGATGATTTGTGAGGTCCTTAGTTTGATATTTTTTTTCATTTCAGGAATCTGATGACGCTGCAGCCAAAGATGAAGAAAACAAGGAAATAATCCACATTAGCACAAAAAGTGCTGTAGTTTTTGTTATAACTGCATCAACTTTTTTGGTGCTTCTCTACTTCTTTATGTCCTCATGGTTTGTTTGGCTTCTAATTGTACTCTTCTGCATTGGAGGTATCGAGGTAACATTTTCACTATTTTTATTCACTTTCTAGACTTCGTAATTGTATCTTTGATTGCTGCTTCGAAGCCTTATTAGGCAGTTCGCCCTCAGCCTCAGTAGTAGCGGATGCCTTTTGCGTAGCTTAATATTCTATCAGTCCCTTGGTTACAATATTTCTCCATATTTCAAATTCGTTTGGAACTGATGACAGATGTTTTTTTTTCTTTGCTTGTTTCTAATGCAAAGTATAAGGATATCTGATATGTCATTTTAAACATTATTAATCTACTGTTCTCACCTCTAGTTTCTGTTGGTTGTCAGGGAATGCATAATTGCATTGTTTCGCTGATATCTGGGTATGCTTTTTCTACTATTTTTGGATAGAAAAAAACAATATTTTGTATAAGATAACACAATTATTTTGGCAGGAAATGGAAAGGATGTGGGCGGAGGACATTGGACCTGCCTGTTCTTGGGGAGATCTCTGTTCTTTCGTTGGTGGTCTTCATCGGCTGCCTTGTTTTTGCCATTATTTGGGCTGCCGATCGGAAAGCGTCTTACTCATGGATTGGGCAAGATATTCTTGTGAGGATCGACTATTTACAATTGGTCGTTGTCACTTGAATTAAACAAACCTGACCTACTTCTAATTTGGATCTGTTATTCGCATCCCTCCCGCCACACATGCGTAAATTGTGTGTTCTTTAGAGAGCTTAATTCTATAAAATCGTGATGGCAAAAGGATTTGATTTATTACTTATTTTAAATTCAAGATGATGTAATGCAGGTAAATAAATCATGAGCTGATGCTGTTGGTGCTTGAGTGGCATTTATTTGCTGTTTATCAAATGTATATCATGATTTACATCCTGGGAACATCCATCTGTTGATAATCATGTTTCTCTATTGCTTTATATATTGGGATTTTCAATATCCCCTTTTTTTTCCAAATTATAGTAGCATCTTCAGTACTATGTCTAGTAGGATAATAAAGGGAAGTAGGAGTTTGTCAATCTGCATAATTTTCATCATTTACACTAACGTCTCGTCAAAATAACCGTAGCCATGAATATAATGACTGATGCCCTTTAGATTAGCTGTATAACTCAAATTATGTGTAATTGATCTCAGGGTATCTGTATGATTATAACAGTCTTGCAGTTGGCGCGGTTGCCAAACATAAAGGTTTGTGGATATTTTTTTCGAGGCTTTACAATTTTTTCTTAATCTATCCGAACTATTTTATTTTCTTTTTTCCATAGGTTGCTACGGTGCTTCTGTGTTGTGCCTTCGTCTACGACATCTTTTGGGTTTTCCTATCCCCATTTATATTCCATGACAGCGTTATGATTGCGGTAATTCAGTTACATATTTTTTTGAATCCAACTTTTTGTTGTTGTTTCCCATGCGTGTTGTGTCCTATATCAAGTGTTCCCTTAGTGTCTCTATTTCCTCTATACAACGTATTATGAAATCAGTATGTGCTATGGGGTACTACTTGTTTGATCCTCTAGTCTGAAGACGACCATTACATAATTTATTTCCTAGCGTCACTTCTTAGTAGAGTTGACTAATATGTTTTCTATTTCCGTTCTTGGTAGTTTTTTTCCCCATTTTAGATCGTTCCATCAAAATCTTGTTTCTCTTCTCTCCTTGTCAAAAAATTAGGTAGCCGAAGGTGATAAAGCCAGTGGCGAATCAATCCCGATGCTCCTTAGAATTCCACGACTTGCCGATCCATATGATGGTTATAACATGATTGGCTTTGGGGACATTCTATTCCCTGGTTTGCTAGTTTCATTTTCTCACAGGTACTTTTTAATTTGCTATTTGCACTTTGCTCTTAATATCAAGTTCTCATAATTGCATACATACGCAATAAACACGGACTTGGAGCATATTGCTGTAACTTCCCAGCTATTTCACATTTCACACATCTCACCCGCTATGAACGTTTCAGGTTCGACAAGGCAAAGAAGAAGAGGATGCTCAATGGATACTTTCTATGGCTATCAGTAGGCTATGGAGTTGGTGAGTGCTTGGTTTATGTAGCACTATTCGTTATAACCGAACATTTTAATACAACAAATTCCAAATCAACACAATAAATCATAATGTTAGACTACTACTAAACTATGGATCTTCACCGCAGGATTATTGTTCACTTACCTGGGCTTGTATCTGATGAATGGACATGGCCAACCTGCTCTCCTCTACCTTGTCCCATGTACTTTAGGTTCGAAATTGTTTCAACTCGTCAATATATATTACTTACTTCCATTTTCGTTTTCTTACATTAACACAATAGTTATCATGAAAACTATTTTTCTGTAACGAACTGCAGGAACTTGTGTTGTTTTGGGTTCGATTCGAGGGGAACTGAATCAGTTGTGGAACTACGGCGATGATAATATAAGCGATGAAAACGCCTCTGCTCCCGGCGAAGCCTAACGAATGTTCATGGCTGGCGGACATATCAATTAGATCGTAATATGAGTTCATTTTGGTCGCTTTTTTATGTACCTCTGAATCAAAAATTTCCCCGTCAACAAAGATTTGCTGCTGAACTGAACGTTATATATTGTAAGCTGAAGTAAATTTGTTGTAACCTTTATGTTATACATATGTAATAATTCAGCTATAAAAACTTCACGCTCTGTTTAGTCTGCGGATTTCGACGTGGAAAAGAAAAGTAAAAGTGTAATGGTGTTGCACGTAAAGCGTAATGTACGATGCGTACCATCACAATTTTTTTTTCTTTTTTGCATCGAATTCGCAGACCAAACGCACCTTAAAGATGCGGAAAAATTGAATGTCTTCCTGAATTTTTTGACTTGTTTTGGTACAAGGTATAGTTCGTTTGGTTGACAGTTTATATTTAGGAGGGTTTAAATAAGTAAGGGTATATAAAACAAATAATGGGTATAAAATGCGTGTTTGGTTAGTGGGTTTTACACATGAGGATGTGTTATATAAACGTTGTATTTAGAGTGGTTTTATATACATTGGTTTAGATACGAACAAACACACTAACATGTTTCAAAATGTTTAAAATTACTAAACTAAAACAAGCATAGTATTTATTGTATTACTATGCTCAAAATACGTAGTACATGGACATGGGAAATTTTTAAGATACAAAACTCACATGGTAGAAATAAAAATGGTGCCTTTGTTTTCATTCAGATTATTATATATTACCGTTGGTAAACGACCACTCACTAAAACCCTAATCATTTAAGTAGTTTGCTGATGCAACAGCAGATCACACACGCACGCACAGACACCAAAGCACAAGGAAGATTCTTCGCCGTTCCGAGGGAGTTGTTTCGTCTTCTCTTTCTATCTAAACACTAGAGAGAGAAGACGAGGGGCGAGGAATATCTGTTTTTTTTGTTGTTTGATTAATCGTGTTCTTTTTTTTGGGTACGAGAAAGGGGGGATTCGAATGGATCTTCAGAGCTTGGCGGTGATATTGCAGGGTGCTTTGAGCCCCAATCCAAGTGAACGCAAAGCCGCTGAAGAAAGTCTCAATCAGGTATTTGCTAGTTTCGTATTTCATCTGTGAAATTTAAGATTGGGATTACCTGTTATCTTGTTTTTTATGTACTGCTGAATGTTAGTTTGTTGGATTGGTTTGTAGGATTTGTTCTTCTTTGTCGAACTTTTGTGACATAAGCAATTGATTTTTGGTGTTCGTTGGTCTTCTCTTGCAGTTTCAGTATGCGCCTCAGCATTTGGTGAGGCTTTTGCAGATAATCGTTGACGGAAACTGTGATTTGGCCGTCAGACAAGTGGCCAGCATTTCGTTCAAGAATTTTATTGCAAAGAATTGGGACCCACATGATCCTTGTAAGATTTCACTTATCATCAAGAGCTATTCTTTTTTGGTTTACTCTAATGGTTGAGTCTTATTTCAGCCCAATTTATTGGGATTGTGGAAGAGTTTTCAGACGAATAATTGATGGACCCTTTTTCTTGATTGGTATTTGTTTAAGTGACAGGGAAAATGTTTTTAAGTCTTTATATTAGTTTCGGGTCTTGGTATAACATTGACGTCAATATAACTTTTTTATAGATATCCATGTTATTCCTTTTAGCCTTCCTGATGCCTTTTCCTCAGAGTTATGCCAAATTTGTCATGTTGGTGTTGTAGAATACCCGAGCAGAAGTTTGATATCACATATTGAGAATGGATTGACAACACTCAAGTTGTGGTTCTTATTTTTTTTCTAAAACGAGAAATTATGACGTTGCATTAGGAAAAAATGGCGTACTAACTATGGCATTTATTGTTTCCGTAGCTGAACAATCAAAGATCTTACCCGAGGACAAGGAAATAGTGAGGCAGAACATTCTCAATTTTGTTGTCCAGGTTCCTCCGCTTTTGAGGTTTGTAATTGTATCAAAACATCTGTGTAAGACATGGGGTGCATTACAACCAATGGCATCGCAATATTGTGCACTAGTTAGGAAAATATTATAATATTGCAATGAAGACATCATCTATGTACAAAAAGTAGTTCATTTTTTTCCGAATGGAGCATTGCGAATCGTTTGATATTTTTAGATGGTATGGTTCATCGTACAGTATTTTGATAATCATGGATCTTCAACAGATCACAGCTGGGTGAGTGCTTGAAAACTATTATACATGCGGATTACCCAGAACAATGGCCAACCCTTTTGCACTGGGTGAAGCATAATTTGCAGGACCAGCAAGTTTATGGGGCATTGTTTGTTCTCAGAATTCTTTCAAGAAAATATGAGTGAGCTTCTCTGTCAACCTATGTCTTATTTGCTTTAAAAACTTTCCCACATCATCTATTATATTAGCTCCTTATTTTTTAATATGCAGGTTTAAGTCAGATGAAGAAAGAATACCAGTCCATCACATTGTTGAAGAAACATTCCTGCATCTGCTTAACATTTTTAACCGGCTTGTTCAAATTCCTGAACCTTCAATTGAAGTATCCGAATTGATCAAGCTGATCTGCAAAATATTCTGGTCATCTATCTACGTAAGTTTATATTAATGGAGCTGTAAGCCCATGGTTGCCCTCGGTAATGTTGGACTCGGCATATAACACATAACCTGCTACATTTTTTCTAGTGCAAATATAATGCATACACACTTGAATGGGAATATGTCATGACTATGCATTTGCTCACAAAGCTCAGGAAATCTTCTCAACTATATCTACGCCTTTGACTTTTCGATTTGATGTCTGAATGATTCTTGATGGGATTGATTTAATTTATTATGTGATATAAATTAAAATAGCTTTTCCACCTGCTTGTATAGGATAGATAACTCTTTGCATGTTTTATGTTGGCAGTTGGAGATACCAAAGCAATTATTTGATCCTAATGTGTTCAATGCCTGGATGACACTGTTCTTGAATATGTTGGAGAGGCCTGTCCCTTTAGAAGGACAACCTTCTGATCCTGAGCTGAGAAAATCATGGGGTTGGTGGAAAGTGAAGAAATGGACAGTCCACATACTAAACCGCCTGTATACACGGTAGGATCATCTGCTGTTATTAACAATGACTCAGTTATTAGTATAGCTCTGATTTTGGTTGATATTATTTCATGTACTACTCTATTCAAGCTTTGGAGATGTGAAGCTTCAAAACCCAGATAACAAAGCCTTTGCACAAATGTTCCAGAAGAATTATGCTGGAAAGATTTTGGAATGCCATCTTAATCTGTTGAATGTGATCCGCGCTGGTGGATATTTACCAGACAGAGTTATCAATCTTATTTTGCAGTACCTCAGTAATAGGTTGGTGGCAATCTTTTGTAATTGTTATGTTTCTATGTTAAAGGATGGAGCATTTACAATCTCAAAAGAACTCGAAAAAAATAAAGGCCTTTTTGGCATAGTTCTCAGTCAGGCTTTGACAATTTTCTTTGCATGATGCGTGCCTTACTATGTATGGGTTTCATAATGCAGTATCTCGAAAAGCACCATGTACAGTCAACTCCAACCGAGACTTGATGTTGTTCTGTTCGAGATCATCTTTCCACTAATGTGCTTCAGTGACAATGATCAAAGACTCTGGGATGAGGACCCTCATGAGTATGTGAGAAAGGGATATGGTGAGTCAAGAATCTCAACCCAATTTCAGTTACTTTAGTGTTTATCTTTTAATTCTCTAACTTATGCTCTACAGATATTATTGAGGATTTATATAGTCCTCGAACTGCTGCAATGGATTTTGTGAGCGAGTTGGTACGGAAACGTGGGAAAGAAAACCTTCAAAAGTTCTTATTATTTATTGTAGATATTTTCAAGAGGTACTTGCATAACATGTATTTACAACGTAAAAATATGAATTTCCCAACAATTTTATTACAGACCTTTTTTCTTTTTTTTTTTTTATGAACTAGATACAATGAGGCAGCACCAGAATATAAGCCTTACAGGGAGAAAGATGGTGCACTTCTTGCCATAGGTGCGCTATGTGATAAACTGAAACAGACAGAACCTTACAAGTCTGAGCTGGAACGCATGCTCGTACAACATGTTTTTCCTGAATTTAGCAGCCCTGTTGGACATCTTAGAGCTAAGGTAAGGTCTTATGTCGTTACATTGGGATCCTCTTGTATGTCGTGATATGTACAGTAGTGAAGTTTAAGGCTCTTTGTGGTATTAACATTTCGATTTCTATATGCACTGATATTTATGAAGTAACCTTTAACCGGTCAACAACTTTTAATTAGACAATATCCACCTGATACATAAGCTTTTTTGTTTGCGTTCAAACTTTGTGGAGTTCAGGCAGCATGGGTTGCAGGCCAATATGCTCATATCAATTTTGTTGATCCAACTAACTTCAGAAGAGCATTGCATAGTGTTGTTTCTGGAATGCGTGACCCAGAACTTCCTGTTCGTATTGACTCTGTCTTTGCCCTGCGCTCTTTTATTGAAGCTTGCAATGGTCTGCTTTTTCTCCATCTATCAGTATCAATTCGTCTCTGTAGCCTTTAAGTTTTAGATATATTGGCATGTGCTGATTCAATTATCTGTGACGTACAGATTTGGGTGAGATTCGGCCGATTCTTCCGCAACTGCTTGATGGTAAGCCTTTGAATTGTCATGTCTTCCTGGTCTTTATCAAGAAGCAGCCTTCTGACTAAATTTTGTTTCCTAAATTTAAATTTCCAGAATTTTTCAAGCTAATGAATGAGGTTGAGAATGAAGATCTTGTATTTACACTTGAGACAATTGTGGACAAATTTGGAGAAGAGATGGCTCCATATGCTCTTGGATTGTGCCAGAATTTGGTGAGAGGAGTATCTTAATATTTAGATGCAGATCTTAAATATATGCTCTATGCTCTGTGCGGCTTCTTAGTATTTGATTGTGGTTTAGGCTGCTGCATTTTGGAAGTGCATGAATTCTGCAGAAGCTGATGAGGAAGGGGATGATCCTGGTTCTTTGGCCGCTGTTGGTTGCCTGCGTGCAATAAGCACTATCCTCGAATCAATTAGCAGACTCCCTCATCTCTTCGTGCATATTGAGCCCACCTTACTGCCGATAATGCGCAGAATGCTTACAACTGATGGACAAGGTCTAAAATCATTATTCATTCCATGATTAACCACCTTATGTTGTTTCTTCTGTCCGTATTATGGCTCTGCCATCGTAAATTTTTTCATCTTTATTCAATAAACATCTAATTATGCAGAGGTCTTTGAGGAGGTTTTGGAGATTGTATCGTATATGACTTTCTTTTCACCATCTCTATCCTTGGACATGTGGAGTCTATGGCCCCTAATGATGGAAGCTCTGGCTGATTGGGCAATCGATTTTTTCCCCAGTATGTTGCTGTATAATGTGATACCTGTCTCCTAACTTACTTATTTTGTTTGTTCACTGTGTCTCTGTTTTTTGCTCCTTTATTTGGCTGTTTTTGATGTATATGCTATTGCTAAAATTCAAACAATCTTACTGTTAGGTTTAATCGATTGTTAATATAAGCATGGTATTGGCTGGAACTGTATATTATGCTTCCAACCAACATTTTTCGTCGGTGCTTTCGCCTATGTTTGCACTCATGATTCCTGTTCTTATTTTTTTATTTTCAGACATCTTGGTTCCATTAGACAACTACATATCCCGAAGTACTGCACATTTTCTGACATGCAAGGAACCAGATTACCAGCAGAGCCTTTGGAACATGATTTCTTCTGTGAGTTGTTTATTTTGTTATATTTCATCTCCTGTCTTGATATATAGTTATTTAATGATAGATTCTGATAACATAATCCTTGTTATGAAGATTATGGCTGATGCAAATCTTGAGGATAGCGATATTGAGCCTGCACCTAAGCTCATTCAAGTGGTGTTCCAGAACTGCAGAGGACAAGTTGATCACTGGGTTGAGCCCTATTTAAGAATTTCAATTGAGCGCCTTAATCGCTCTGAAAAGCCGTACTTGAAATGTCTTCTTCTAGAAGTGGTAAGAAAATTGGGGGCAAAATATGAATGGTTATCTGTGATGGTTCTGTTTCCTTGCTTGCTAATGACCATTTGCATGTCTCCTAGGCTGTTTGCTATCCGTGATTTGTCAGTTCTGAACACTTTTTTAATTTGATCTTCACTTGTGCGCACTCATTCTTTCCATGTGCTACCTGATTTGGGTTTTCGTAAAACATTGACATTTTACAGGTTGCCGATGCTCTTTACTATAATGCATCCTTGACGCTTAGCACGTTGCAAAGGCTCAATGTTGCCACTGAGGTTTTCAACCTGTGGTTTCAGATGCTGCAACAAACCAAAAAGAGTGGAGTACGAGCTAATTTCAAAAGGTACTACAGTTGTGATGGGGCTTAGATTTTTTAATATTTGTCTTTCCCCATGGTCAACTATATGAGCTTAAATGTTTTTATTATATACACAGGGAATATGATAAGAAGGTGTGCTGTTTGGGCCTGACATCATTGCTCCCCCTCCCTGCTGAACAATTGCCTGGAGAAGCATTGCAGCGTGTTTTTAAGTCTAGTCTTGAATTGCTGGTTGCCTACAAGGATCAACTAGCAGGTATCTGTGTCTTTAACTGCAGCTAATTCGTCAATTGCCAAAGATTAAATTTAACTAGGGCGCAAATATTTCTTTTTGTCGATATCTTTCTTTGCATCTCTTCAACATAAGCAGAAGCTGCAAAAGAGGAAGAAGAGGGTGAAGATGATGATAATATGGATAATTTTCTGTCTGATGACGAAGACGACGAGGATGGTTCCGACAGGGAGATGGGAGATGACGAGGTTGGCGATGAAGCTGAGAGTGCTAAGCTTCACAAATTGGCCGCTCGGGTGGGTTATTGTGAAGTGCATCTATCATACCCTTTTTTTGTACCTCTGTTTATGACATTAGAATCGATTATTGGTTATCTAAAACGCAGGCCAAGGCCTTCCGTCCAGCAGATTCAGACGATGAAGACTCCGATGATGATTTTAGTGACGATGAAGAACTTCACTCGCCGTTGGACGATGTTGACCCTTTTGTTTTCTTTGTCGACACGATGACAGGTAAGAACATAACGCCACTCTTCATATTGCCATGCTCTTTCTTTACACGGTTTTTCCCCTTCTTGCAGCTTTGCAAGCAACTGATCCAATGAGGTTCCAGAACCTTACTCAAACGCTCGACTTCCATTATCAGGCGCTAGCAAATGGTATTGCTCAGCATGCCGCACAGAGAAGAACTGAGATTGAAAAAGAAAAACTGGCCAAGATCGCAGAGGCCAACGCAGCTTCTGCCTCTTAAAAGATCGTTCCTTTATGTAATACTAGTCTGAAAGAAAACCCATCATTCATGAGTTCTCCCTTGAAATTTTTGTGTCCTTTCAATTGGTTCTTTGGTGGTCCGTCCCGCAAAATTATACGACGGTGTTGCTATCTGTTCGCTTTTCGGAGAACATAAATGCTGGACATGGGGCCATATGTCATGCGGGAATTCAAACTCCTCGTCTTGATTTCCCGATTATGGTTTGGGTAAGTCAATTATTCTACATCAGAATGTGCTAGTTTTTCAATTTTTTTCAGTCTACATGGGTTGTACTAAAGTCTTTGTGCCGACTTGTACGGAACCCTTTTTTGAGTTATATTTCTTTTTACTGCGTACTCATTTCTCATGGATTAGATCTTTGTTGTTGTGGATTTTCTTTATTCAGAGGGATGTTGGATACGGTTTCTTTCTTACTGGTTGTTATTCTTTCAATTTTGCGAGCTTTTGTCATAGGGCTTCATGGTCATGGTCTTCTTCTGGGAACTCTTCTTTATATGTTATCATAAGAAAAAAAAAATCGCATGAGGATGAAAAGGCCATCAAAAAAATGATGCAATAAGCAGTAAATTCGTCACCGTCCATGGCGCTGGCCAAATTGATCTAACTACATAACATAAAAAACGCAGCTACTATCAGCAACTCTGTCTTCACCTGATATCAATTATTCAGTGATAGGAAGATAGACACCCTCTGCTGCCAACCAAACGTTATCAGGCTTCTTATCCCTAACGCCGCAAACCTTAAAACAAACATATTTTCATAAAAACCTTAGCGAGGATGTTTTAATAATCAAAAGGAATATCTGATTTTAATGCTAATGAGTCTATACTACCTATTGCTGACCACCAGCAATACGACTGTACTTCTTGTCGTGGCTGTGAAGGTAACCGTTTGTGTCGACGTGTCGAAGCCTAATTCTTTGATGTTGTCTCCAAGTATTCCCACTTCCTTCGATTTCAATCCTATCGAAACAAAACACGAAAATATGATGATTATTGTATCGTTTGTCTACTAATGCAACAAATCGAAGGGTTACAAGACAGATGTTTACTTCCAGAAATCGCCGGTGTCAGAGTCTCCATCGGTACCAAAGCAACTTACCTGCATATTTGGTTGTAGTTAAGGGAGTGTATGTGCATGCTATACGAGGAAGTTCCCTTACTTTTGTTTTCTTCAATGAGCAAGCAAAAATATCATTACATGGAAGCCTAATAACTAGTCGGAAACAAAAAAAAGAAAAAAACTCATGCTGATTGCTGACCTCGAGATTGCCGGATATGGGTGAAGCATGCAAGTGGCTGTGCAGCCACTTCCGTGTTCTCATATGCTGCAACCTAATCAAAGATCCACTTTTGATTGAATCTCCTTGTTTGGCAGATGAATCTATTGTAGGCCGCGCAATCTAACGAAGGGGAACGAAAAGCTGTTAACATTCAAAATTTAATTAGAGGATGTAATGCTATAGCGCAAGTTGAAATCAACGTACCCAGTAGCTGTTTGAATCATCGACATTAGGAAATCCAGTAACAGATTGCTGGCCACTCCCAGATCGATCCATAAGGCACGTCATGAGAGTGCAGTCGAAATTTCGTCTTTTCATGCATCAGCTTGATCACGGATCCATATGTAATCTGGCCAGAAAGATAAAAAAAGTTCAATTGACATAAGAACTACCTATCGAATTTGACAGAAACTTGGCTATTTCTACTGTCTCCGACAGTAAGTGCATTTCGTAGAGTAAGTGCCTTGTCAGATTAAAAAATGAGCAACCAAAGCTAATTCAGTGATAGTCTTAGAGCAGCAAGCAGAAGAAAACATTTAGCCAATTTCATCACATCAAAATCATACCTTTGAGAAAATTACACATTGAACTACCAACGAAAAGAAGAAACAATAAAACACTGCAACGGCTTAATTGTTTTTTCCCCAAACGATAGAAACCAAATGCAATGGATTGAGAAAAATGTTCAAGCTTGTGCGAATTTTCAAAATCCTTTAATGATCCATCGCCATCAAGTTATCATGTCAAGCTCAGGTAACTTGACAATCAAACCACGCATCAGCAATGCCTACTATTACAAGCATAAAGTATCCAAACCGTAACAAGAAAACGAAACAAAAACTACCTGAACGCCTTCATTAGCTGCGTAAACGGGCATGGTGGCGGACGTGTAATCCGAGCCGAGACTGAGCAGCAGAAATATCGCGACTGCGAAGAAGGAAAGCGCCATGACCAACAACAACACTATAAACCACGTCCTCTGCCAAAACCGTAGGTTCAGATCGGAATCGGAACTGGAACGGTAGACTCTCTCTGAACTATTCGCCTGGGAGAAATCGAAAATGCCGACGCTGGCGCGGAATTTCTGCGAGTCAGACCACCACTCTGCTGCGGAGCCACGGTTAACGAATCGGCGGCGATCGTTCTCGCGACGACGAATGAAATCTTCGATTTTGCTAATTTAAGCACTCACTCAATCTATGCTCAGCTGAGCTTACCTTTGAATGATCAAGCGTGTATTGATTTGTTGGCAGACGAGAGACACGTCATATAATTGCTACGTGGAGATTTCTTATTGGCTGATTATTATACGTATAAGAGAACTATATTCTGCGGGTTTTTAATAAATGTATAAATGAGAAATAAGAATTTTGGGCTTCTGTCCTATGAGAAATACAACAATTTTATGCGGCCCAATATTGATCTTACTAACTGAATGGGCCCATATTCAATAATGGGCTTTGTCCAATAGGGCTTAAATATGGGCCCAAATTTGATTTGGTTATGTATAAAAACTGTGTAATGCACGCATAAAAAAATGCAAAAAGATTCTAATATTATCACATCACACTAAAATAACACGATTTCCTCGTCCATATGTAAAGTAGTATTATCATTCGCTATCTGACATGGAGAATAAAATATATCAATTTATTATCTTATTATATCACCAGGAGATACTTTAAAATAAACAAATAAATATTTCACGGGCTTTGACGTTAATATTTCCCTGCAGCAAAAAGGACGACTAGATCTTAGGAAATGCTATCTTAACTTAAAACTATTAGCTTCAAAGTTTCAAATAATGTCACTTTTCCACTATTGAAATAATAAATTTGACGGCCACGCTTTATTTTTTGATATTATATGTTTCGAGACGATAATATATACAATACTTTACGTCGCGTCGCATATCGATCGACCTATGTGGATGTGAAATGATAAACTAAATAATTCATAAGAATCTGAAAATGCGGGCTCTTACATTATGTTTGAACCAAATAAAGTCTATTAATGCAGAAAAATCCAAAATAAAAAACTATACAGATGCACTATTCAATAATGCACAAGACTGAATTATTGTGTTCCTATGTGATGTTTCTAGTTGACATGCACCTGTACATGGACATACTTTAAAAGGGACCATTTTTATTTATATTATTTTAATTTAATTATGGGCACAATGTTTTGAGTCCGCAAGATAGGAGACACCTGTAAATCGGTGTGCCAGCAAACAGTATCCTAGTTAAATATAATGTCAAAGTTTGCGGGTCCAAACATTATAGTCATAATATATTTAAAATAATCGATGGCTTCTATAAATGGGTTCAATTCCAAATATATATTTGATGACAAAGATTTAAGGACTCATTGAACATACGAAAAAAGAAACGTTCTTGCTTATTTTATTTATTTTTAATTAAATTTGTGTTATTTTATGACGGTAGGGAAAGGTAATCGACATCGAAAGGAGGCTTCACCTATAATATAACCCCCATATGGTTATAGCGAAAAGCTTAAAAACCCCTGTGCTTTTTTTATTACCCGAAACTCCCTCGTAGTTTTTATAACTCCGCACACGCTCCCTTTCCAGTCAAAGTAGGTTTAACAGTCAGAAAAAATGTTCAATTCCCATTTTAACCCTGTTAATTTAACTTCACGACATGAAAAATCCCTTTCGCTGAGAGCGCGAAACCTAATTTCCAACCCAAGTCTACAGAAGTGCGTCTGAGGGAAATATGGAGAATTCCTACTGCGATATCTACCTATGGATTGATGGGAGGTTCGAATGGCTTCCTATGGTGAGGTATTTTGGGGGAATTAGGGTGTTATTCAGGGGTATTGATAAGGATAGATTTTTCCTGGGGACATTGCATGATTTTTACACTAAAGCGGGGGGCAAGTGTACAAATGTTCAATTTAGCTACTGCATACCTGGTCAGAGCATGAATGAGGGTCTTAGGAATATAAAATCTGACAGTGATATTCGAGTCCTGATCAATGAGTATAGGAATGAGAGTGTCATTCATATTTTTGTGGAAGAGTTGCACGGTTTTATTGAGGCCACTGACAGCGAAGGTAGGATGATTTCTGATGCGAGTCTAAAGGTGCCACTCCTAACTTATCACATGCCTGAGGGTGAACCAGTTGAGAATGGGGCTGGTGGTGACAATGTGGGTGAGGGTCAACCAACTGAGAACGATGGCGAGACAGATAGTTTTATGGATTCTGTTAATTTTGCCTTTCATCAGAATACAAGCAATGGAGCTGATGCAACAGAAAATGATGCAAATGTTGGCACTGGCAATGATGCTGCAGAGTGTGAAAATGATACTGATGATGAGGCTGAAATAGATGCAGATGCTGATGGTCTCTTATCTTCTGCAACTGATTCGGAGGATGAGGATTATGTATTTGAAGAAGACATGGAAGAAGATGAATCTGATCATGAAGTCCAAACTAGACAAAGAAGACAACAACAATCTACCAGTAAGGAAGGAAGTAGTAATAGAAATCAAGATTGGTTCTCTGACAATGATGAAGAAGGTTATGAAGAGTTGGACAAGGCAGAAGAAGATGAAGCAGCAGCTCCCCAGCATCCAGAATGGGATGAGGCATCAGATATGGCTGAGACTGAGTTGACTGTTGGGCTACGTTTCCCAAATAGAGAATCCTTCAAGACAGCTTTGAAAGATTGGGCTGTTAGGAGGGGTCTGGACCTGAAATTTCTGAAAAATGAAATGATGAAGGTGACTGTTGTGTGTAAACATGGCTGTGAATGGAGGTTGCATGCTTCACCTGTCCAGAGAGGCACTGAATGGATGGTGAAGTCACTCAAAGGGGCCCATAATTGTTCACATCGTATCATTAATTCCATGGCTGACTATAAGTATCTTGGCAAGAGGATAATGAATTATGTTAGGGATAATCCCAATGAAGACCTGTTGTCATTGAAGAGGAAGATCAGGAGGGATGTCAAGGTTGATGTGAGTCTGTTCAAGGTGTATAGGGCAAAAAAATATGCCATTGAGTTGATTAGGGAGATGTGAGGGTGCATTATACAAGACTATATGATTATTGTGCTACGGTGGTTAAGTACAATAGTGGTAGTTCTTGTATACTTCGTGTGGTTAGAGAGGAAGACCCACCTATTCTACAGAGATTCTATTATGGTCTGAAGCCATTGATTGATGGCTTCAAAGCTGGTTGTAGGCCACTTATTGGGTTAGATGGATGTTTCTTAAAAGGAGTATACAAAGGGCAATTGCTTAGTGCAGTAGCTATGGATGGAAACAATAACATCTACCCACTAGCTTGTGTTGAGATTGAAAAAGGGGAAACATGGGAATGGTTTCTGAATTTGCTGCTGAGGGATATTGGTACTGATCATGTGGCAAACCTTGCCTTCATAAGTGACAGGCAGCAATATCCCAGCTTGCTCCATATTCTGAGCACAGGTTCTGCTTAAGACATATGTACAACAATTTCAAAGGCAGGTACAAGGGGCTGGAATTGAAGAAGCTGTTTTGGAAGGCAGCATCTACTTACAACTTGAATGAGCATAAGAATATCATGATGCAGATCCAGAGTGGCTATCCCCCCAAGGCAAATGATGAGAAATCACCTTATGAATGGTTGTCTGCGATCCCAGCTCATCAGTGGGCAAGAAGTCATTTTCCAACTACAACTAAGTGTGATGTGCTTGTGAATAACATCAGTGAGTGCTTCAATCATTTCATCTTGCCTGCAAGGGACTTGCCTATTATTGAGATGATGGAATGGATCAGGAAAAAATGTATGTCCAGAATTCAAACCAAAGAGAAGGGATGCTGAAATGGGACAAACAGGTATGTCCCAACATCCTGAAGAAGGTTGCAAATGAAAGAAAGAAGAGTGCCAATTGCTTTGCTACCTGGGCAGGAGAAGAGGAGTTTGAGGTCATTTATTGGGAACAGAATCATGTGGTGCAATTAAATGAGAAGAGGTGCACATGTGGAATGTGGCAGATGGTTGGGTATCCATGCTGTCATGCTATTGCATGTTTAGACCTTCATCGCCGGGAGTATGAGCCCTACATTGATGCTATATTCAGCAAGGATGCATACATGAAGGTATATGAGCACCACATCTCACCAGTCCCTGGAATGCATGAGTTTGAAGTGTCTCCATTAGGTGCAGTGGCCCCACCAAATGTTAAAGTCAGAGCTGGAAGACCAAAAAAAGAAGAAGACCTGATGCAAATGACCATAATCCAGTAGTAGTCTCAACTAGAAGAGGACTGAAGGTTACTTGTGCAATATGTTTGCAACAAGGACACAACCGCAGAAAATGTAGAAACCAACCACAAGCTCCAGGTACTGCTCCTGCTGCTCCAGGTTCTGCTCCACAAGCTCCAGATTCTGCTCCTGCTGCTCCAGGTTCTGCTCCACAAGCTCCAGATTCTGCTCCTGCTGCACCCAAAATTACAGGTTGTACTCATAGTGCATTGTTTTCTGCTTCAGGTTCTGCCCCAAATGCTCCATGTTCTGCTTCAGGATCTGCACCAAATGCTCCAGGTTCTGCCCCAAATGCTCCATGTTCTGCCCCAAATGCTCCATGTTCTGCTTCAGGATCTGCACCAAATGCTCCAGGTTCTGCCCCAAATGCTCCATGTTCTGCTTCAGGATCTGCACCAACTGCCCCAGCTTCTGCTCTAAATGATCCAATTGTTCCAAATGTTCCAAATGCTCAAACTGCTACTGCTCCACAATCTGCTCCAATTATCCCAACTCAGGTATATCATATTATTAGAACTTGTGGCTAACCATATCTAATCTCATTTAAAAACTATGCACAGGATTCCACCACAAGTCATAATAATGTTCCAAAGGCCCCAAGCAAGCATAAGGCATCATCTTCTACTTCTGGAAAGGTTTCAAAGAGAAAGGGACAATCAACTGAGACTGGTAGTTCTAGGGCCTTCAAGAGATTGTGCAAACCAACAGCCTCGAGTTTGTTAAGAAGTGTGCCTTTTGCGTGCAAACCAAGAACAGAAAACGCAAGACCACCAAAGGATGGAGCCAAGAAAGGACATCCAAAAGACAAGGCGAATTAGTGATATGACATGTTTTGGTACTTCTTTTGAACTGTGTTATCAGATTGTGTGCATTTAGGTACTTCTTATGATGCTGCTATGACAATCAAACTGCTTTCTTTTGGCCTATTTTGTTATGACATGGTATTGGTACTTGTGATATGTTTGTGGTACTTTTGGTCTTTTTTGTTATGCAATTAGGTACTTTTAATGCTGTTAGTGTATGGTTGAATTATGGTTTCAATCAGACAACATACAACAAAACACAACTGTAGAAATTAGACATGCAATTAGTGTAATGCTGCAATTGGGTACAATCAGACAGCTCCAAAAGTTCCAAAACCTTACTTAAGACGCCACAAATGCACAGACAAGCTCCAAAAGCTCCAAAAGTTCTAATACAAGTTCAACTACATAGTTCAACTACCACTTAAGACGCCACAAACACTTACTACTTGAAGAACAAAACACAAACAAGCATCACAACAATGGCGAAGCTAATCTTCAACAGCTTTTCCATTTTTCGATCGACTCAATTCTCTTCTCGAAGTCATCACATGTAGAAATCAAGTCGCCGATGTGCTGTGCGTGCATCCCACAACTGTCGACGGGCTGATGTCCCGTGTAAGTGTCGTATATAGGGGTGTCATCTTGAGCATTGCTACCGATCGGATTGAGCCATGTGAAAAAATCACAAGAATTACCCTTGCAAATACAGAATAGTTTACCTTCGGTGGCTTTGGTAGGACCAACAACTTTAATCTCACAAGCTCTACCACATTTGCATTTGGGGATTTTGTATCTCAGCTCCCTCAATTCCCTTCTGACAGAATTCGTCGATGTAGAAGACATTCTACATGTTATATAATCCAAACGTAAGGGGTTGAAAGAAGCATACATTAAACATAAGCGGATATGAACCACAACAGAAGCAATTGAAGCATACAAGCAACATAATCGGAGCACATGAACCACAGCAGAACCTTTCGCAAATTTCGACTTCAAACCCAAACCAGAATAATCAAGTTACTTACCTAGACGAATCGCAGCAGAACCCTAATCGAAACAAGAACGAACCGCAACACCCAAAAATTGATACCCGTTGGAAGAACGAATCGAAACACCCAAAACAAAACCCTAATTTTGCAATAGAGCTAAATTCTGATGAAAAAGCGATGAAGGTTTAAGAAGACAGTGTTGGAGGTTATTTTGGACATTTACCGATGAAACCCGTTGCAAAAGCGAGTCACAGACGCATTTCAAGCGCGTGTAGGAGAATCTCGGGCCAAAGTGCAGCCCGGGGGATACCGCGCTAAGTTTAGGAAACTACAAGGGAGTTTCGGGTAATAAAAAAAGCACAGGGGTTTTTAAGCTTTTCGGTATAACCACATGGGGGTTATATGCAATTTAGCCTATAAATAAATGTACTGAAAAGAGAAGGATAAAATTGGAATATACAATAGAGATAGAGATGTAGTAGGTAGTCTTTTTTTATCATTGTTTTTAATTAATTTAAAATAGTAGTTTTGGACACTCATACGTGTGTGCTATATAATAAATATTATGCATATTTAATTATGAAATGATAATACTAAAAATAGAAGGAAAAATGTTAGTGGGTGGTTATGTTTGATTTAGTTTGTTTTAGTAATTTTATTAATTAATTTTTTAATAAATAAAAAGACATGACACCTGTCAAATTATGATTGGTTAATAGATACATCAAAAATCAGTTTTAAACTCACTCTCACCATTAATATAAGACTAGTAAGTTAGCACATTCAATGCATGTGCTACTATCTAAAAAATATAAATAAATCTTTGAATTATTCAAGTAATATAACTTTTAAATTATTCTTTCTCTGAAAAGAAATTAAATTATTTTTATAATTTAATGACAAATTGTAATTAAGATGATTTTCTGATTTTATGTTTAATGTAATAGTGTTTAAATTAATAATAATTTTTAACTTTCATTCATTAATGACAAAATCATAATTACAATGAAATTGACACAACAAAAAGCAGTTAATATGTGGTGCTCTCCCTTAATAAAATAGATAGACCAAAATTTAGTAGTTTAAAGCCTGGCTTAATAAAAGAGTTAATTTTATGACGGTTGTGAGGAAATTTCAAAGATACTCGGCAGAAAAAAGGAGGCTTCAATCGCAATCGATTAAAATATAAACAAACCGACTCTTATAGTAGTTTGTTGAACGGAGTCTCTATTTATGTTCTTATATATATCATGCCGACTTGTGAATATTGAAATTTTGGTCATATAGTAAAAAAAAAACCATAATTTGCGAATACATACAATAGTAACTAATGGCGTTACGTATCTGCCTGTATTATTCTTATTTCAGTCTATTGAAAAAGATCGATTAGACAATTGTCGTTGGTTAATAGCGACCTTATTCATTTGGCCATAACATTATTCATGAAAGCAATGGAGATAATAATATGAACATGCACATTCGTCTAGCATAAACTATGATCCTTGATTCCCATAATTTCCTATATTACTGCAATATAAAGTATTACGAAATAATTACGAAAAATAAAAATGAAGATTATCAGTTAAAAAGAAAAATCAGAAAGAGGCAACTATAGCTACAAAGTAATAGTTATTTGTTTGACTAATTGAACGTAAATCAGTGAAAGAGGCAAATGCATTGACTTTTAATAGCTAATGGTTAAAAGGTTTAAAAAAATTATACGTAAGATATACATATTATGATGGCGACTGCTAATATACATTCGTCGTAAGACGAATTTTGAGTTTGATTTTTTTTAAAAAAAAAATCCATTGTTCAATAAATTATAGAGATATTCACAAGTTGTAACACTTATTTCGTAGGTTATATATTAGCAATATATCTATTGCATGCAATTTAGTGTATATGATGATATAATGCAAGAAATGCCTAATTTCCCTACAACTAATATAACTGAACACACCGAGGAAGCAAGTCTTTGTCGCCAACATTGATTTAACTTGTTAGGTTTAAGCTATAATAAGAAAATGGAAGAGAAGAAGTCATCATCTACAAGCTTCTACCAATTATCTTCTTTTTTTATTAAAATTAAATTGATTGAAAATACGAGAAAATATTAATTACATCGCTTAACCAAACCAACGATTATGACCATCAATTCAATCAACTTCTGGACCACGTCGTAATGCCTAAACAAACAAAACTCTAAATCTCACACCACTCATTCCAAATTCAGATTATACATATGTTCAAAAATCTCTCAGCCCAGAATTCTCCAATGCAAAAAAAAAAAGAAACGATCATTTTACGTAAGAAGAAAATTTTGAAAAAAAAAAAGAAGACCCATAAACAGAAAAACCTCAACAACCTCAAAGATCAAACCTTTTCCCTTTACCAAGTTGAGAGCAAAAACAATTTACTTAATTACACTAAGAGAAGCAAATCCTTACAAAGTCGTGTGAAAGCGAAGAGACAATAATAGACACGATCACCTTTGAACTGAAAAAAACTTTGCTTCAAACTTTTCTAAACAAAAGCGATCCCCCCAAAAAAAAGAAGGAAAACAAAAAACTTAGTCATTGCTATTATCATTCTCCGAGCACTCTCCTTGCCAAGTCCACACTATGTCCTTCAACCCTTTCCTTACATCCTCGTCGCAGAACTTCTTGTACTCAAGCGTATCGCCCGAAGACTTGGAAAACTCAACGACTGAAACCTCCGGCGCCACCTCGTAAACCTCGGCGGTGACGAGCAATTTACCTTTACGCCCCTCGACGACCCCTTGCATCTTCAACTTATAGTCCTTGCTGAAAACAACCCTAAAGTTGAGCTTCTTCGCAAAGCTCTCAAGCTTGCCAACTAAGGAGGAAGCTGAGAACTTGGAAGTGAACAAAGAGCCCGACTTAGTTCTGCTTTCGAACATGCTCGAAAGATCGAAGCCCGACGACATGGAAGATATGAATTCGAAGGCGTTGAAGAAAGGAGGCGCCGATTTGGACCTCATCAAATGGCCATCATCATCGTCTCCTTCGTCGTCTATGATCAGTTCTTGACCATAGTCTTGGATGGGAGAAAAGATAAGAGGCGTAGTAAAACCCTTTCGAAACCAGGAAACTTTGGTGATCCCAGCTATGGTGATTCTCTTGCTTGGGTCAGCCACCAAAACCCTGGAAATCAGCCTCTTGGCCTCGTAAGAAAACCACGGCGGAAATTCGTACTCAGCCTTGAAGATCTTGGTGTACATCTTCATTACATTCTCGTGCTGAAACGGTAAGAAACCAGCCAAGAGAACGTAGAGGATGACCCCACAAGACCATATATCAGCCCTGGCGCCGTCGTACCCTTTCTTTCTGAGAACTTCCGGCGCCACGTAGGCGGGGGTCCCACACTGCGTGTGAAGCATACCGTCGTTCTGAAGCTGCTCAGGCAAGGCGGAGAGGCCAAAGTCGGTGACTTTAAGGTTCCCTTCTTCGTCGAGGAGGAGATTCTCAGGCTTCAGATCTCGGTGGTAGACGCCTCGGCTGTGGCAGAAGTCGACGGCGCTGATGAGCTGCTGAAAGTACTTTCTTGCCAAGTCTTCCCTGAGCTTTCCCCTCGCTACTTTTTCGAAGAGCTCGCCTCCTTTCACGTGCTCCATGACCACGAAGATCTTGAGCTTCGTGGCGAGGACTTCCTTGATTTCGACTATGTTTGGGTGGCGAACGAGCCTCATCACTGAGATTTCTCGCTGGATTTGGTCCATGAGCCCCTTTTGTTTCTTGATGAGGTCCTTGGAGATGACTTTAATGGCGACGCTCTCAGAAGTTGAGAGGTTTCTTGCGTGGTAGACTTTGGCGAAGGTTCCTTTGCCTAAGAGGCGACCCATCTCGTATTTTTCGAAGATGATGCTTCGTGGGATTGTGCGGCCCCCGCCGGCTGTGGGGCGGTGGTGGTTGCGATGGTCTTCGTCGTCGTTGATGGTGTTTCTCTCCATTTACGTTGAGACTTTTTTTTATTTTAGTATGGTGTGTTCTTGGTGAGAAGGTTGTTTGTAGTTGGGTTTTTTTTGTAAGGGAAGGACATCAATGGTGGGAGTTGGAGATGGTTAGTGTGGAGTGGCGAGTTTGTTTGAGGTTGTGCTAGAAAATATATTAAAGAGTGCCCAAGTCTATGGGCCATTCGATATAATATAATAATGTTTTTTATTCTCTATAAAATGAAAGGCTATTCTTGAATAATAACCTTATTTTAATTGGCACACAGAATTCTCTCAAAATGAGAAATGATCGTTAAAACGATATAATTAGTAAAATATAATTATAATAGGACAAAAATGTTCGAGATGTTCACTTACATTTGTCCATGTGTGCAATGTGGGGACATTATAGGTGAGTGATTGTTGGCATTAGAAGAGAAAGAGAGAGGAAAATATCTAAGGTCTTACAATATTATTTAATTCACATCAAATATTAATTCACAACTGCAATCATGAAATAGTTAATATAATAGTCATATAATTAATAATATCGCGAAACCTTGTTAGATACGCACTAGACGGCCTAAAATGCACCAAATCTTGATTAATAATATTATAAAGTAAATAAAGGCACCAAATCTTGATCAATATTATAAATTAAATTGGCGGTTCGTATTAACGTTCTTACAAAACCAATGTAACGTTGTGCATTTGTCTAGTATTCTGTATTTTAGCGGAGAGTGAGCTGGAATAAATCAACCATTGTAAAGATTAGTGATATATCACCATTCATGATCAGAAAATATATTATTTGAACTTCAGGTCAGGCATATGATTTATCTATCACTCGTAATGAGCGAAAGAATTAAGGAAACGTTTGACAAAACATATCACTAATATACAGTCATAGATTGATCCAATAGGGGGGCGAACGTGCCACTATAGTTTGAACTCGGATGTACATAAAACATTGGATCTTATTACGAAAACAAAAAAAAGAAAATATATCACAACTAAATATAATTTATAAAGATAATTAAGTTCTGAAGCAAATGAAGCCAAAGGTTCACTTATATTGCCACTCATCAACATTGCACTCTAATGCCACAATGTGCCATAATCAAAATGGGTAAAATCGAAGGTACCAAAATCAGCTCTAAGATTTACCCAGTTGTTCCTGTTAAAGGTAAAGATCATACGCATTAGGTCCCACAAATTGCATAAAATTAGAACGCACATAGACAGACATATTACACGAATGAAATGAGATTGCAGGTGAAAAATGATGGCAAACCTGCAACAGCTGCATCAGTTTGGGATGTTGCTCTAAAAGTTGACAAAGTTTATCCCGGTCGGTAAGAAGAGCCTGCAACGTTTTATTTCATGAGAGATACAGACCGTTAGAATAAGAACATACAACAGTTTTAAGTAAATCCGACGAGTGCTGAACAATACACATACCTGAATAGCTTCAGGTGACTTGAAATACTCTTGTAAGGAAATAGAAGGATCTTGTTGCTGGGATGAGCCTTCCCCAGATGGGCCTGGAATCTGTTGCGACTGATCAACATTTGGTTGCACGGGTAAATGCGATGAGCTCTCTTGTTGTGGGATTTGGTAGTACATGCGAGACACAGGCGAGGCTAAGGGCTGCTGATTTATATGCAATGTCTGGCCTTGCCCTTGCAGAGAGCTTTTTACTAAAGATGTAGCATGCTCTGATGCGTACTGTGAAGCTGTGACTGCTGACCTAAGGTGTTGTTGAGGCTGAGAATGAAGATATTGGGGAGGCTGTAAGGGTTGCAACTGCGCGTGCTGCATGGGTTGAATTGAAGGTAGAGAGATGGGAATGTTTTGTGGGACACTTTGCTGCAGGTTTTCTCCGGGATGTGAAGCTATGCTCTTCCCATATGAATTTGACGGCGGCCTATAGAGCGTTGGTTGTTGCATTAAAGGAGGCATGGGATAAGAACTGAGCATACCAGGCGCGGGGTTAGTTTGCAAAAGCTGAGGATTATTAACGGTTTGAAAATGCTGAGGTGGTTGAGAAGTAGAACTCTTAGAAAGAGACGAATAAGGAGGAGGCGTAGGGGGCAGAGGTGGGGTGCGTCTTGCTGACCTCCCGGGAGAAAGAGAACCAGGAACGCCCATTGATGCATATCCCGACTGAACCTACGAGAACAAGGCGCGAGCATTACAAATGTAATACAATACGGAAACCAAAAAACATAAAAATAGACGAGGGAAAAAGTTAGGGAGTAGATTTTTCTTTTGTTTACATCCATATGTGTCTGCAATGCTGAAGCAGATTGTGGAGGTGGCATTGGAGGCAAAGGTGGCTGCTGCTGACTTGGAGGATATCTCTGGTTAAAGAAACCTTGAGGGCTTGGACTTGCTTTCGAATACAAATTAGTTGATACCCTCGGATCAACGTGCTCTAATCCCTGTGGAGTGCTCGCATAAGCCGAACCATGGCCAGGCACCATCCCAAAGGAGTCCATTGAGTTCAATGTTCGACCAACAAAACTCCTCTCATCTAACGCTGGATGAACCTTCTTATCCGAAGAAATACTAGGTTCTCTAGTCAAACGTGTATCAGGGCGTGAGCCTGAGACTCTTGATGAGAACTCACTCATCGTATTCTCGTCGAATTTCGAACCCATTGGAGTCCCCAAACGAGAATATTGACTGCTGCTTTCATTGGCATCACTCTCCGTTTCCTCAACTACGGAGTGAGGCGAATTTTGCTTGAGCACAACTGATGAAGGTTGTTGCAGATTATCATCTGGCTGTGGAAACGGTAGCTTATCGTCGGGTTCAGACTCCTCAGCGTCAAAGACGATATCAATCTGAAGATCGTCGTCAAGATCTGCTTTCAACGGCTGAGATCTGCTCGATCTCTCCATATGGGCGGTGGCGTTAGCTACAGATGTTGTCTTGACGTGCGGAGAATCGTTCCCTTGTCCACCCGCCACGACAATGTGCCGCTCCTTTTCTCTCGCCATGAACTCGTCAACATGGATAGAAGGAGGCCTTCCGCTTGCAGACCCTATCCGTGGGACAGCAATTACAACAGTAGGATTATTATTGTTGTTGTTATTACCACCTGCATTTCGTTCTCTAGCAACATAGTCATCGACATGCATAGAAGGAGGCCGGCTAGTGTTTGGCTTACGCTGTCTGAAGGTGTCGCGTCGAGCGGGCCCCACAGATGGGGCGGTGGTCACTGGAGCTGACCCTCGGGAATTGGTCTCGGGGAGTAAGATCTCTGCTCGGGATTGCCTGTTGGGTCCATCAAGTGAAGAGATCTTTCTCTTTAAGGGGAAATTAGTTGTTTGGGTCAGTCTGTCGCGTAAAGTCTCGGGACACTCCCATGAGAATTTGGATTCGAACTCATCCGCGCAAGAGTCTTCGATTTGCTCCACAGTTCGTCCTCCAATTATGTGTATCCTCGAGGAAGTTGGACGGGCTAGTAATGAGGTGACACTGGTAATTGCAGCATCTTCCTCGAGGGCAGAGGGGTTTTGCAACAGTAGCAGAAGCCATTTAGTAGTTTCGCCAACCTGAAATATAACTTGACGTTAACTGAAAGCCTGAAACATGTGCTAGAGAGCAAAACATCGCTATGTGAATGGTGGGTGCAAATGTCAACCTGGGAATCTTCATGGGGAGTGTCGTGTTCCGATACATTTCTTGCCTCTGATTTTAATGAGTTGGTCAGCTCGTCGACCTGCTTTGTGCTTTCTTTGATGAAGCGTTGTAAAGAATCATCACTCTCCACTCCAAACAGAAACTTGACTGGAGCAATTCTCTCCATGTTCAGGCTGAAGCAATAATGTATATCGGAGCATCACAAAATCGGACAGTTGACAAGCAGCAAGCAAGCTAAAGTTCACAACAGAATCACTGTTTTATAATTAGCATGAGGGATGAGGGTACCTCTTTCCATCCATACAGAATCTTAATACACCAGCAGATAATGCATCAATTGCTTTAGCAACATCTGATGCCACCAAACTCCTCGAATCAATTGACTTTAACAAAGCCATCCAGCAGCATAAAAATGGAGGACGATTCCTCCACTCGGATGCATCAGCGATACCATGTTTTCCATCATTGTCATGCTTCTGAAGGGGTTCACTGACCTCAGCACTGGACCGAACATTCAAGTACATTGATAGAAGAGCATCTTGGCTTTCAGTGCATGAAACAATTTCCTCGAAGGTGGACAGGCAACTAAACAGTTCTAGTCCAACAGGCAACACCTTTAAATTGGGATAGAGGATATTATTAGGAAATAAAAGAAACACGAAAGCGAAACAAGGAAAAGACAGTGTCTCATTGCTATATTGTTGATTCATTATTTCACTTTCATAAATTTTTATTTGGCATATAAGGGAAAAAGAGAGATCATACCATGCAAAGTTTTAAAAGATGTAACCATATTAAGACGTGTTCTTCTGGTGTTAGATGATCGGTAACGTTCCTGCATTCAACAAGAAGAATGTATTTATAAATACATAAAACATGCCTAATATGGTAGACTTATCCACATATTGAAGTACCAGATATTCACCTGTCATTGTCTGCAGAACGGCTTCTAGATAGGCGACCGTCGCAAATCAAAGAGATGGATTTAAATGCAGGTACACACCAACCAACTGGTGAAAAGACCCTATTTGATGCATCTAAGTTTTCAGGGCCCACATTTGTAGCTTCAACACACCTTTCAAGCACTTTTACAAGCATTGAAAAGCCATTTTCTTTCAGGAATAATGGCTGAGAATGTAAATTAAATTAGAAAAGATAAAATTATTGCATAAAACACGTCTCAAGCAGAAACTGAAATCATTTGAAAATGCAACTAGTACGAACTTCATATGGCAATACCTTAGCATTTGGATGTTCCATCAAGATACCAAGGAAAGTTAGCAATCGGTACACCTTGAGCAAAGAAGTTTATCAGGAAACACAAAATAAAAATAAATAAGTTAAATAAATATAAACAAGATTTTAACCTTGAAATTCTCCATATGGGACAACATGGACGGTTGTGAGAGTTGATTGAGGATCCATCCTATTATGGGCCTCAGCAATAATGATGTATTATCCATATTTATGCATGCAAGTCGAATTATAAAGATACGAACAACATCTTGAATGGCAACTGACATCTGATACAGGGTAAAAATTATCAGATAAAAATAATCACAGAAACAGAGTTTCAGAACTCTCCCATGGCATCAGAAGATAGGAAGGAGAAATCTGTTATATAAGATGAGAAAAATGTAGAAGTCACATACACTGATAGCACAATGTATAATAACTTCAGCGAGTTTAGACATATGAGGCAATAACCGAATTGCCAGTTTCTCAGAATGTCCTGGCTTAAGGTACCAATTGATTTGTTTTTCTTCTTCTGGACCTAATATTGTCCCCAAGGCCAAACCTCTTAAACCACTCAGAAGCGGGACTTCATTCTTCCACAACCAAATACCTTCATCTGGTAGCAGATCATTCTTCAACAACAAAGAATGAATGAGATGGAGAGTTGAAAGAGTCACAGAAGACCAACCTTATCAAAGATTACATACCAAAAGACAAAACAAACTACAAGTCTCCTTTGGGCCAAGGGCAATTTGTGTTGTTGTATGAAGACTCTCTAGGAAAAAATTGAAAAAACTTGGAGTCCAACTGTAAAGTGGCCAACATGCAAGTGTTGATGCAAGCAGATGGCAAACAGCTTCAAGATTGAGAGCCAACTGAGGGCAGGAGTTGGATAGCTCAGATGCACTGGCAGCCAACTTAGGACTGCAGATAGATAAACTATGTTAGCTCTATTTGCTTATGCAAACTTGACAATTTCTAAATATCGAACTTCTCATACCTCACTTCTCTGTGCAATTGTAGCAGGGCATTCATAAGCTTTGTGTTCCTGTGTTGCTCGTTTGCTTCCTAAATTTACAGAAAGTATAGTAAAACCAGATGCATCGTAAAACCTGGCCAGATTGGGTAACTGTGTGTTGCATAACACAAATTGATATATTTTTCTCGCTAAACATGGCTTCTGAAACCAATAGGGGAAATGATTAAGGGGGCTATGTTTCACTAACAATATATTGGGAGTAAAACCTGCTGTGTATTGGGCTTATTAGTCATTGACACATTACACATTATTGGCACTTTTTACCAATACACTATAGTCTCTCGAGTACCAAAACAGCAAAATGTGCTTTTATCGGATTTCACAACAAACCTGTAAGTTCTGCAGCAGATTAATCAGCAGCACCAAAGATGGAACCAGCAGATCAAATAAGCTCTTCTCTTTATTACGTTCCAGCAGGAAATCAGTAGTTGAATTGCCTTCTGTACCCTCATCAACCAGATAATCTTTTTATGAAAAAAAAATATACATGTCAGAAGTCAGAGGCTGCATTCAGAGTAGGTACATTAGCTGAGAAATATTTAAGAAACAACTAGTACAACATCTATTAATACAGATCCAAATGCCTCAACGAGTATTGTACTGACCATAAACATTGGATGACCTCTCAAGCATGAACTTGCAGTTGATCAGGACTGCATGAATAACCATTACCGCACCTTCATCATAAAGAGCAGCAGCAACAACCTTCGCCATACAAAGTGCAATACTTCAATTTCATCACTAAAAAGAGGCAGGCGTCGAAACAAAAAGAAGAATATGGCACTTCGTACCGAATTATCTGAAACAAATGCCAGAATTCTAAATGCAGTCGTCAGCTGTATGATGGATGAATCACGAAGAACCATTCCAGGAAAATCTTTTTCAGTAATTCTTTTCCCGATTAGGCTATCAACAACACTTCCATCAGAAGCACTTGAAAGATCACCGACTACGTTATCAACGTCCATCATATCAGATGAGAGAACACTGTTCGAAGCCATGTGAGCGTCCCCACCAGAGGCCAAAACAGCAGCATAACGTAAAAGGCCCAATGCCCCTTTCTTATGGTAAACAACGCCACCATCTATCCATTCCAACAGCCGCGCAGGAGCATCTTTCCGGTTGGTACCCGGAGAGGAAGAATGTAATGCTGCGTGGAGTTCCTTTGCATGGCCTATCCACGAAGCCAAGGAAGTTGCAGTAGAATCAGAAACGACGAGTTCGAAAATCTCTGCTACTGAATGAAGGATTGCAAGATCCAACGGAGACCTTCCTATAAACAGTTCAAAAGTTTTGCCTAAGAATTAGAAGATGAAGTTATGAACATGCGAGACACATAGCAAAATCTCAATCTCTTCAAATCACACATACCAACTCTCAAGGAAACAGGATCAGCCGATGCCCCAGAATGTAGAGCAGTTATAAGGAGTGCAAGAACCTGCAAAAAAAAGAAGTTCAATGAAAACAGGTTGAAGGTCCGTCCATCTGCAATTATTTTACAAACAAAACTGACAAGTGTTTCCTATTAATAAAAACAACATGGGATTGCTCATTCCGAGATATGCCTCCAAAAAATGAAAAGCACAAAACATTTACCTCGGGAAAATTCACCAAAACCAACAGAGCCTGTCGTCCACACTCAGACCTGGAGCATGCACCATGTCAATGCCTCAAGTCAGTTTTAACACATAACAGTTCGGAATCAGCTAGGGAAAAAAAGTTTTGAATACCTTGAGAGCCGGCATAGGTCCCATAGCACCCACAAAAATTCTTCAGAACTGGGAGCAGATTGAAGTAACCTGTCTAGGATATTTAACTGGATATATGCACAGTGAAGCGAAAAGGCAATAAGTCGAAACAATTAAGAAAATGAACTGCAAGAGAATCGCAAAATAAAATCATGTCTAAGGCTTAGGGGTAAGTAGGATGATCTCTTGAGAAAGTTGTAAGTGCGCTTCCTACATCTAAGTTTATGCAAATTATAAACAGCCAATTTGCACATGACCACTATGTAGATAATTATCATTATCACCAGAGTATCTAATAACAAAAACCTGATACTGAAGACAATCCCTAATAAAAATTAAAGAACTTACGGCCCTCATATGCATCTGGACTATCAAGCCAATAGCATTCATTTGACAAACGAATCCCTTGGATATCAAGACCATGGCATGGCGAACGGAAATGGGATCTTCAACTTGAACATTCTGAGGAACTCGCAATGCATGGATAACCGTCAGGAGGACTTCAGGATCATGAAGTAGGTAACTCAGTCCTAAGATTAAAGTGGGAAACATAAGCTAAAGATCGTGCAGTTAAATCAATTTACTAGAGATCAGTGAGGAACCTGCACGAGAAAGGAGCAGTGAAAGAATTATTTCACTGATATGAGAAACGATCTCCAACAGAATCTCCACAGAATTCCCAGTTTCAGACCGTACAATATAGCAAGATAAGAAAGCAGCTGACAAAGGGAGGAAACCTCTCTCCTGCGCGAAAATAAAGAAGAAAACAAATATCAACCAGTAATTAAGAGATATTTGAAAGATTAAATATGCATAGGTCAGGAAATGGTCGACTGTACTTGTGAAAAATACTTTTATCAAATTGCACAGAAAAGAACCTGTGAATGGCACATGTATAGATAAGCAGAGATTTGGAAAGATCTGAAATAATACCTTCAAAATGGAAAGTAAATTTGAATCAATATCCCCTTTTGAAAAGGAGCAATTCGAAAGATTCAATAAGCCATGGGTTGCTTCGTATGACAACAGTCCGGCATCGCCAAGAGTGAAAAGCCTCTTCGCAGCAGCTGCTGGAGAAGGATCATCAATTGGACCACTCAATGTAATCAATTTCTGCAACAATATTTGCATTGTGACGTGTATCAGAAGGAATTTCACATATCACAGCGTTGTGATATGATGTTTTGAATTATTTCACTGAAGTATTCTTACCAAGAGCTTCTGGAGCAGCATCTTAGCACCGACAAGAGCATCGTAGGCCTTAGGTCCAGATACACCCCGCAGAATGGTTAACGCTGCAGCCTGGAAGCAGAAAGTAACTTCGATTTAGGTAGCCATTATAAGCTCCATAAATATTACCATCTACAAACTCCCAAATATATAGGAAGCAAATGATGATTTTCAGAATCAAATACTGTATCGTGTTACCTCAAATCTACAAGCAACTTCATAGAAACGCAGGCGATGAAGTATAGAGGTCGCAAGAGAAGCAACATCATGCCTCTGATTAGCCAGCAAGAACTTCAACAAATTATTATAACCATCACTTCTTCCAGATGGAATTGAGCCGTCTTCCCTAGGCCACCATCCTAGGAAACCTTCACAGCCAATTGATTGTCGAGTAGCTAGCTCTATCACCCCAAGTAACAATAGCTTCACAGCCGTCGAGTTCAAACTTTGATGAGCAAAAACATATCCCAATTGCTTCATGCCGCCGTTATTAACAAAGTGGAAGCAACTCTTCCTAGCTGAGCACAATAATCGAGCCATATTCAACCACAAAATGACATTCTTACTCTGAAACAAAGATATAAAAAGTGATGTCATTAATCGAACAGCGTAATGAGTATTAACGTTGGTGTTTCGAAGATACATGAAGCACCGGGATGCCAAGGTACCTTTGAAAGATGAGAATAACCAACATTTCCAGTACTGTTAACAAAATCAAAGCTCTGACGTAAAACATCCGTCAAGTATTTTGAAGACGGAACGTCACCAGTGAGCGATGAAGATTCAACTGATGTATCCCTAGATCGATTCTGAATCTGTATACAAATATCTGATAGTTCCAGCACAAGTTCACCAAGTATACGATGGCTATTTCCATTATTGAAAGGTTTCTCGACCACCGATTGACTGGGATCAGTAACTATTTGTGATGACAATCGGAATGAGTGATCTGAAGCCACCAAGGACACGGAATTAATCACCTTATCGGCAGCGATACTGTCTCCAGCGTCCAAAATTCTGAACGTTATTCCCATAAATTTTCTTAACTCAGCCGAAAGATCAGAATGAAAAATAGCTTGAGCTAATATCCCTAAGGGCGAGACTGGATCCTGTATCGTCAGGTTAGTGGAACGCAAAGCAGGTGGTAAATCTTCCAGATTTCCTTCAACAACGCTGACTGTTTCTGTTAACGAGCTTTCTATATCAACTCCTAAGTTGAACTGCCCTAAATCTTCTGCTCTATTTCCATATATTACCATGCTTAGGCTCCGATAGCTGCCTCTCACAACCAAATGATTGGTAACCACAGCCTACAAAGAGGAGGATTCCGTAAAACTTTGGAAAAGTTAGAAAACGAAATTTACTGATTAAATTATCACCGAGGATTTATACAAAGTATTAAGTACCTCAACTTCAAGCATATTAGAAGATGAAGGAGAATACAAAAAAGGCAAGCATAGCCGCCGAAATCTTGGCTCCCCTTCACAGTGTACAAAAACCTCCAAAGCAAATGATGAAGGTGAAGTGCCCCTTTAAAGAAAAAACATGAGAAGTAGCCAAAACCAATAGAATATCAATATCTCGAAATAATTGACTTAAAAAAGTATATACATATATATCACGTTAATAAATTTAAGAAATGATGCTATTGACTGATATGAAACATATCTACAGATATAGACAAGAGATGATATATATAGGTAAATGGCACTACTGACTGATCACACATATCTATAGATATAGACAAGAGATTATATATATATATATATATATATATATATATATATATTGGTACACATACCCAACTAGCTTTACAGATGGGGAAACTGATGAAGTAGACTGTTCAAGGAACTCACAAGCAGTGATAATCACTGGCTCTGAAAACAGAACCTGCATCAAATAACGAACATCTTAATATTTATCCTACATGCAAGTGATAAGAGTATTTCGATACAAAATCAACAGAGGTAGTTAAAAATCCCTGGAAGGGAAGTACATTCCAATACATGTTCTCCGTTAAGTACAAGACTTCCAACCATTCAAAATCAAGCTTATAAAGTCATACTAAAAATGCATATGTTTTTAAAGAAAATATTCATCCAACACAGAAGCATGTCGCAAAAGAACTATAAAAATGCAAAAACAACCACGTATAATATTCGGAGCCAGAAGCAACCTAAGATCAAATTCAAAGTATTGGAAATCTACCTCATCAACATATTCGTCCAGATGGGGATGGACAAATGAGTGGGCATAAAGCACACAGGGTTCTGGTCGACCCATATTATCCTCTGTCACTATCCCCTTCCAATTAAATTGGTCAGCACCTAATTGCTTTCTGCATCAAGAACAGAGATAATATAAGCACCAGAATCAACTTGTATTACCTCTGTGCATCTTAAAGTGAAAAAACCTCATACACTACATACAGTAACAAAGATTGAGCACAAAATAACCCTTTCCCTTCTACAACTGCTTGAACGATATATGCACGTTTTGTTCTAGCCGAACCTTAGGTAGCTTAATATAAGCTTCCCGTCGGCCGTCACAAATTTTATCAAGTAACAGCCACATTGTTATATTCGACAACTCAAATCATTAGCAAACTTAATAACTATCCTTTGCAAGCAGCTCAAGTACATTCACGAAAAAAGCTCAAAAGTTGCAGAAGTCACAAGTACACATACCCCAACCGGCACTTACAGCACATATCTTACCTTCATCTTTCGATTCCATCGATACTAAATCAATTAGAAGGTCATATTACATCAAATAATTAAGTGCACAAAACTATAACTCAAAAAATTACCCGAATACAACTCGAACTTATTGAAAACGGAGTCAATCAAATTCATACAGAATTTCCTCCGGCCAGCTAAACACTCGTCGCGAGAATCGTCGAAACCCTACGCAGGGAACTTCAGCGCACGACGCAGCTCACCGGCGCAGCTCGAATGTCTCCCTCTCTCCGTTACTTTGGTCAGCTTTTCGGGCGTTTAATTCATTAATGGGCTGGTCTGGTCATAATGGGCCGCTTAAATAAATAATTCTACAACCTTTAGCAAAAATAAAAGAATTGAGAAAATAACGGCAACAAAATTCTCTAATTTTGCATCCAAAGGTCGAAGAGCCCAAGCCCAACTTTGAAAATATATTCAAATATATTGACTATGCTCTTCTGGCGACCCATGATGGGGTTTATATATTTATCGGTAACAGTGGTAAAAAAAAGGATAAACATTACTTTATGTTAAGCATTAACTATTAAGATTGGTTAGTGTAATATTTTGATATTTCATTCGTACCTAATTAGATTTTATTTTTTGACTCGAGAGACGTTTGGGATGAAGAAGGAACTAAACCTAACAGCCCCATAACTGAAAGTCCATCCATAAAATGATTGTTTATGTGTCATGAAACATGGTCAACGCTATAAAGAAGCTTCCAATCAAGAATTTCAAGACCGACATAGGTTTTGTAGTTTCTTTTCACATAATAATTGTGTTTAGTCAACGTATCTTGTCTCGCCTTGCCGTCTTTAATAAATGTATTTGTATATACGATTCAAATCCGATCTTCGTCAATTAACACTTTCAATTCATCATCTCGACGACTTTACATATTCAAGTCAACCTTTTCCATCTCTCTCTCTATATACATATAAAACATTTATACATATCTTCTCTCGGTGTTTCATGTGGGAGAAGAATCGATGGCGACGGTAAGAATAAGCAAAACTCACCTCGTTTGTCACCTACTCTCATCTTAACATTGTTTTCTAACCTATTTCTTGTTTTTCAAAATTTATGAATTCAGAGAGAAGCTTTGATCGATGAAATAAATAGGGTTTTCGACGAAAACAAGAAGCTAACAGAGGCATTAACAGCAATGTGCGAAAGCTACGACGAGCTCAGAAACCAATTAATGGAGCTCACAAATAATAATAGTAAGTCGCCATCAATAAAGAGGAAAGATGAAAACATTAACCCTTCAGAGAGTGGAATAAGCGATGAAGAAACATCCAAGAAACCCAAAGAAGAAGAAGATGAAGAAGAAGAACAGATGAAGACTAAGATTTCAAGCGTCGCTGTTAGGACAGAAACATCAGATAATGGCCTTGTAAGTAAGAAAGCTACATAATCGACCTCTTTTGCGAACTTTTTCTGTAATTTTTGTTTCTTTTTTTTTTTGACGTGGAAATCAGACAGTTAGCGATGGATATCAATGGAAGAAATACGGTCAGAAGGTGACTCGCGACAACCCTTCTCCAAGATCTTATTACAAGTGCTCTTTTTCCCCTTCATGCCCTGTTAAGAAGAAGGTCCTTTCATGGATTCTTGAATATATTACACACACATACATTATTTGATTTAATTTCTCGAGAGATTTTAACTTGAACGTTCAGGTTCAAAGAAGCGTAAAAGATCGATCCATCAGTCGTCGTATCAACTTACGAAGGCGAGCACAACCACCCAAGCCCATCGAACCTCGGTTCGAGCCATGGCTCAAGCCAAGGTCTGACCATAGGGAACGTCCAATGTTCGAAACGTACATCACCGACCATTACACTCGACCTCACACAACAGAGAAAGTTCGGCGGAGGAGAAGAAACAGAGAGTAAATTAAGTCCCAACTCTGATGATTTTCAAAGCTATTCCATGGAACAGATTGCGTCGAATTTAGCAAAAGACCCCAACTTTCAGGCAGCTTTGGCTGCTGTGATTTCGGGCACTTTTTTTCAGCAGCAGAGAAATCAGTAGTAGAGTCGTATATATAAATAGATCACCCATACTACTACTGTTCAACAAGAACATGAACATCAATGTGTGTTTGATTATTAGTCATCATCGACTTTTGATTTTTCCATCCTATCATAATCATACGGTAGGTACTCGAAGACCCCGAAAAAAAATCGATGTAATAGTACCGATGATTCGAAAAATGAGGTGGGCTCCTCTGTTTGGAGTCGGGCAATCTACAGAGGCATCAGTCTTCTGTATTTGAAGTAGCAGACGAAGGCGCAGAAGACTATGGCCCCGCAAATGCCTGTGATGATGAGGACCCACTTGAAAGCTCCTCGGCTTTCGAACAATGGGATTTCAAAGTTCATACCGAAGATTCCAGCTACTACGCCGAATATCGCCACTACGAATGTTGCAGTGGTCAACAAAAGCTCGAATTGTATAAGCTGGTTTCGCACGTTATCCTACAATTGCATGCATCAACATAGCAAGATCATTAGTACCCACGAAAAGAAAGGAAATAAGGGGGGGGGGGGGGGGGGGGGGGATAATCTTCATACAAGAAGAAACACATCCATTTACTGCAGTTTTAATTGATCTTTGGCAAGGAATGTGTTCACTGCTGTTTATGCAACAAAATAACAATGGGTTCATACCAGCTGAATGTTGATGAAGTCTTCTGTATCATCGATGTACTCCTTCAACTGTAAATAACACGAAGAGACTAGTTCAATCAAGAGAAAGAACGATGGATATCATATATGGAGCACAAAAGGACTGATACGATACCGAAGTCAATTTATTTAGTGTGCTGTCGATGACAACAAAGTAGGCCTCCAACAACATTTCAAGCTCTTCTATGCTATCTGTGGCGCTTTCGCTGCTTCTCATGCTCTCATGTCTGCTCCTCGCTATGCTTAGGGATTTGTCAAGCCGTCTGCTATCGGGCGGTGAAGACACAGGAGATACAGGGGCAGAGTTGAACAATGCACCATCATTTGATCGATATATAGATTGATCGCCGAAAAATGAAGATTCCATGCGTCGTTTCTTCTCTGTGAGGTACATTTCTGCCATGTCTCCATCGTCATCCATTAGCTGCTCTATCTCGTCCCTGACCTAGATGATAAAAAAATAGAGGAAATGTAGAAGGGTGCATTTAAAAAGAAGATTGGATTTTCGAACAAACTTGTTATCAACAACCTTCTGTACCCTCCGAGTCAATGCAACTAGCCTACTCTTCAGTCGACGAACTCTTTCCAGGTTCAAAGTACTGATCTTTGATGTTAGTTCATCCAACAACGGGTAGGCCTCGATTTCCAACTCTTGAGCCTGAAAAGTTGAAAAAATAGCGGGTAATAACAGAGTAATTGATAACCTTCATTCTAATAGGAAATATCACACCGCTGGGTATCAAAGGTGCTCTTCTTCAACAAATAGGAAATGTCGTTAGCAGGAGAAATGAATATATCACAACAACATTAGGACAATTGAAAAGTGGTATTCCTGAATATACTTGGTGAATGAAGTCTGCTGAAGATTCTTAACAATCTAATCTAGACGATCCCTAAAAAAATAATTCTTCACCAACAAAATCAGAGAATAAATGAATAGCACACCTTCTGAATACATTTTTGTCTTGATATCCATATATACAAAGAAGTACAAGTCAGATGTTTCTCAATTTCGCAAAGGATTCATAGCAAAAGACAGACGTAAGAAATGCATAACCATCAACTACTTATTTTCCTAAATATAACACCGTGACAACTGGGAGCAGATCACAACAATTCCAAGGCAAACATCACATATGCAACTCAACTCTGCAGCTTGGCGAAAGCAAGCTCAAAATGAGACATACCTGTGAGTCCAGAAAAGTACACGCAGCCTCCAAAGCAACTTCAAGAGCCCTAAACTCAAAGGGCAAGTAATCAGGCGAGACATTGCCAAACATATTGTCAAAGCTTCTAACCCCTCTCCTCCTATTCAACTCCTCCCCTTCAGATCGCCAGACTTCACCTGCCCCAGCGCCTTGCAACCTCCTCTGCAGCTCCACCACATACTGAACCACGTAGCTATCAAGAGAGTTCAAAAGCAGAACCTCATCCGCCGTGATGATACAGCGAATCTGCTCGAGGTTCACGACGATGGCCTTCTCTCTCCCGAGGATCGTCGAGGGATAAACGAACAAAGGGTCCAACAGTCTAAGGTCGCGAGCAGGGAGATCGCAGCGACGCATTATGGTGAACTTATCGACTTCAATCACTTGGGAGTTTCCCGAGGTGTCAACCCTTATCCATGAACGGAGGCCCTGACCGCGTTTCTTGAGGCCCGTGACGTCTACGTTTTGAAGGGCTTGGCGGGTCGAGGGGGAAGGGCGGTAGAATGGGTCTCTGAGGTTTACGGCGGACGCTGGCTTTGGTGGGAGCAGACGTTTTTTAAGGTCTGCCATCACCGAAGAGGCTCACAGCTGCATTTGAAACAAATGAATCGAAAACCACGCTTGAGATCTATGGTTGATCAGGGAAAATCAAAATGCTATGATGAGTTTCCAAATTTCTATACTGTTTTCTAGGAATAAAATCAAACAGAGCTTCCATGTTGTTGGAATCCTTGTCTAGGCATCAATATCATCAAGAGATTATGTACCTTTTCGTCTTGAAACATGAAAACTGTTCAGCTCAACGAGTTTATCTGAGAAACAAATAAAATCGCACCGACTGGGGAAAAAAATCATTCCTTTACTCTCTATAAACATATGAGCTGACGTAAGCAGCTCACAGGCCGAGAAAAGGATTTCCCAACGCTTCCACATAATAAACGATAGAATCCATCCCAGAACTACGTAGGAAACGACTGTGTAATTCACGATAGGAATAACAATAATTCCCCCAAATAATTTTACGCTCATAAAATAAAAACCTAATCCAAAAAGCTATTTTCAGATATAATACCAAACCCAAACAAACAAACACGCCGATTCACTCATGGAGTCTTCCATTTGTTTAATCAAGCAAAACCCACCTGAAACTCGTCGAATCAGGATTTCCCAGGTCGAATGACAAACAACCAGCTGAGGGGCAAACAACAGCACGCGATGAAGATGGTTTGACAGTGAATTGAAATCAATCAACCACTGATTAATCGATTGATAGAGAGTATAGACGAGTGGAACTAAACTCTTGGGGAATTGTGACGATGGCGAAAACTAGAACAGGCACATGTTATACTTACCAGGCAGAAATAATTGGTCATAAATTAAATTAGCGGAAATAGGGCAAAATAGATTAGTTTTTGAAATATAACTCCTAGAGATATTACTTGTGTTGTGTTCTGTGTCTTGCTTAATTGTATTTAATTTTCCATCAAGTAACCGATAAAATAAAATAATAAAACAGTTTGTTGACTCGGAAGAGTAATTCTGCTGCCCACATAAGTCTTATCTTATGAAGGGTGTGTTTGGTTCTAATATTTGAATTTATTAGAATCAATATTGTTATTTTATCCCAAAGTATTTAGACCCAGCATCAATAGTCAAATTTCGAAGTAACTTATTAGCATCAACAACTTGATCAAATCCCTTGGAGGCTAACATCAACAATTGCAGTGCTGAAATAATGGATGTGACAATGTGAACTTTTAATTTGAAATACTAACAAGGCTAGAATAGCAAAAGTCATCGTAATAAAAATAATATTTAGTTACAAAATTTACATTATTATTCCAACTTGTAACCACATATAGCCATCGCAAAGATCATATGTACAATAACAGCCTCTACACTGATTTCTATATACACAGATTACACATTTATGGTGCTCTCCACCATTGATGATGTAATAGAAAGATGATCTTAATATAAACATCTTTTTTTTTCTTATCTTTTAAATTATTTACACTATTTGCAGAGATCATCATCATATCAGATCATATGTAAGGATTGATGTGTGATGAATAATCACGAATCCCAGCACCTTCCCAGCCCATCCATTCCTCCCACAAATCTTGAGCGTTCGTCCATTCATCTTCTTCATAGTACGACGAAGTCTCTTCTTCTTCTTCGAGGCTAAGCTCACCCCTTAAGTGTCTCATTACAATCTGATACACCATTAACGTTAAAATAATATGTAAGAAGCTTAACACATAAGATGATGAGTACTACTTACATCGTATGCTTCGTTGATTTGGTGAAACTGAACTACACAGTTGCTCCCTCTGCAAACGTCAGGATGGTACTGCAAACAATGAAATTAACCAAGTTTAACAGTGGTAATAACAATGGACGAAAGAGAAAGCCCAATAAGAGAGAGAGAGAGAGAGAGAGAGAGAGAGAGAGAGAGAGAGAGAGAGAGAGAGAGAGAGAGAGAAGGAGATACCTGAAGAGCGAGCTTACGAAAAGCCCTTTTAACCTCGGATTCAGAAGCGCCATGATTGATGCTCAGAGTCTTGTAATGATCGCCGACGGCGACTGAGGATGAAGCACAGAATACCCTCAAAGCCTTCCTATTGTTATCATTATTCTTTTCGAATTTCCCAGACTTTCTTTCTTGGGATGAGATTCCCTTCATTTGAGTCCAATAACAGCCACCAACAGCAGAAGCCATAGTTGTTGTTTCTCTTTTACGGTAAAAATTGAATCTTTAACCAATTTTGATGATCAAAACCGCAGAACTTCAACTTTATTTCAAAACCCTCCAATCTTATTACACAAAGATGATGATGCTGATGAAAAGACGCGATCTTTACACAATATTATATATAGGGAGCACCCTTCAACGAATCAATTATCTGATTATCTGATCTTAATGGGACTTGTTGTGAGGTGACACTTTTGGAATCCCATAAAAAACTACGCTATAAATAATAATGTAATTTGTTATTACCACCAAGAAGACGTTCAATGGAGGAGAGCTATCTTATTGAAGACATAGAATAGATGGCTTTGTTTTGTATCGTGGAGTTACGTTAATGGTGAGAAAGGGGTCTTTATCTAAACGTATGTTTGTGGTCCGAACGTCTATTTCGATTGATGTCACGTCAGCATTCATACGATCTTATCCTTCCCTCTCGTCCTAATATTATTACCATTTACCATCCAATTCGAGCTTCCAAGTGAATCGAATCATATATCTAGTAAATTTTGAACTCAAAGATCTCAACTTTGTTGCCAAGTGTTCCATTTCAAATCCAAACTAATACAAATAGTGTTTATTTTGAGAATATTTCGAGGGTATATTCGCCTTCTCTTTAAGGATATGTGGCGCATGGATAACAAACACTCTATGGTGCACTTTGGATAAGTTGGATGTAGTAAATCGAGGCCTTAACTTCCGTACGGATAAGATCGAAGCTTCATGGTCTACACTTGGACACCATGCATCGATCTTGTGTCGAATTGCCATAAATATCGAGGAAAGAGTATATGGTTTTCTTTTTTATTTTGACATAAAGTCGAATCACCTAAAAACTTAGATCATATAGATCGAGTCACACAACGTGCTGTGAATTATGATAAATTGATTTAATTTTGATTATACAATCGACATATGATTCGATATGTTTTGATGTGGTTTATTATAATATAATTACCCATGTTACTTGATCATAATTAATAGAGCAAATGGGGGTAAGTGAGTTATTATGACAAGTTTGTGACATGAATCACGATGATTAAGGATTTTACATATATAGATCGACTTACGGTGTTGATAAAAAAGAAGCATTGACATGAATTCTTGATCATATGTGATTATATAAGAGAGTTCATATTATTTTAATGACATGATTGGTATAGATGAGGCATTGAAGATAACATCACACCTATCGATCAAGACTTCCCCAATGGATTGTCTATTTCTTCAGACTGAAGTGGGTCATAATTTGCATTATTGTGCACAATAATGCATCAGTTTATTGCATATTCTCAACTAACATGCAAAACGACAATAAACTTCTTGCATAACGGTACGGATATGACTATTTAATACATTATGTTATGCATCTTGAAAATCATTGTTGAGTAAGTTAACTTGTTCATGAATCATGAGATACTAAGGATCTTGATGAAAGCGCATGTCTTACATTTATAACATAAAAAATGTATATTTTATAGTTATACCTTGGAGCTAACGATCTTTTGGTTTGTTTTTTAGTGTTAAAACTAATTTAATATTACGACAAATTTCTTATATACCAAAATAATATTAAATATCAAAAAAAGGCAATTAAATTGACAAAAATCTTGATGACTCGGATAACACTGATAAAACTAAATGATTAAAGTTTGAGAGACAAGTCGAGGTTTGTCAACTCTTCTTGAGGTGCACTACTGTTCTTGAGATTTGAAGTATAACCTACCCACTTAAACCCTAACGACGACGACCCATTCAAATCGATCCCCTCAACCGCCGGCGGCAACCGCCGTCCTCCGCCGCCCAAAGTGGGTCCCACATCCTCCCCAAACCTCCCTATCGCGGGCTGTCTTAAAATTAAAGGAGATGATGATTGACTGCAATAATAGTTATTAGGCTTATGGATCATTGAGTGAGCTTTGATCCCCAAAGACCTAACGCCTAACGAACCATGCAAAGGGAGGGAAGCCATGCTATAGTAGCCATGGCGAGCCACCGCCGAGCCATGGCTGCTCTGGCCGTGTGACTTGGCTAGGGTTCGTTCCCTTTTGTGGGCATTTTGATGGCCTCCTAAGGCTTGAGAGCTGTAGAACTTTCGGCTGCAGTAGTTGCAAGAGAAGACACGGTGCTGGGGTTCTTTTTCGTCGTCGATGTGGTTATGGGTCGACCCGTATTGGAATTCGGGTTCGTTGCTCGATAGATTAAGATCCAACTCAAGAATATCATCAGTAGCAGATGTTGATTTCTTGATATGAAGCTTATCACTAGGGTTTTGTAGGGATGATGTTGGTAGGGTTATTGTTGGTTTCGGACCCTCCATGTAAGAGAAGGATGTTTAGTGTAGGTTGTTGATTTGAAATACTTTGCAAGATACGTTTAGAGATTAATGGTTTATTAGTGAAATAAATTTATGGACAGTTTAGAGATTAATGGTTTATTAGTGAAATAAATATATGGACAGCACGTACGGATGGAGGATTGACTGCTGCAATCATTACACGTTTTACTTGTCATTTTCGATGTTTCCTCTCGTGGGCTTTGTTAAGTTATAAGACTTTGTAAAACGATTCATTACACAAAGGTTATAATATCTTTGTCGCAGTAATAGATTGGTTTTGCATAGAAATAACTTATCTAAAGGGTCGAAACAAGAATCACCAACAACATTCGCAGAAACCTTGCATGATTTGAGGTCCGTTTTTTTGGCGAACTAATTCATTTTGTTGAGCAGCTCATTGATAAGATCCTTTCGATTTCCCGAGTCTCCTCCATCTTCGAAGCGTTTCTTCCTACCGTTTAAAGCTTTGTCTGGGTTGTTCAGCGAAAATGGGCAGAGGAAAGTCGTGGCGGTCTTGAAATGCTTGCCAACGGTGGCAATCTCATTTACGATATCTTCTATGCATATGATTCCGTGTTGGCTCAATTCCTGTTTGGTGAATCAAATGTAAAACCCGAAATAGAGGAATGTAATGATTTAGAGAGAACGGGTATTTACCTGTTCAACGATAACGTTGTCGGTTAAAGGAACTCTCTGTTTGCCTATTTTCGCAACGCCTTTCTTGTAGATCAAATCTTTAACGTTCTTGACGCTAGGATACCTATCACAATTGGTTGCAAGAACTGAGCATATTCTTATAAAAAAAAGGCTAGATCATGGATTCACAATAAGTGGTCAATGAATGAAACAAAAGCCAGATAAGAACAGTACTCCAAAAGTAGGAATCAAGCACTTGGGAAGCAAATTAGCTTGTTTTTATTTTAGAACACTTGAAGTAATGGTTACAAGTTACAACACCATTGAATGCAGTATGTCTAGGAATAGCCTCAGGTGATTGAAATGCGAGTTGGAAAACATACTCATACAATGTTAAGTAGCTAGTTTTTTCTCTTTCTATATGGTTCGAACTATCTATATTTTTAAAGAATTATCCAACATACCCATAGGTTACATAAGGCTCCACCTTTCGCAAAAGCTCCATCGTTCCTTCAGTAGCTTTCACAAACACCCCACTGAATATCTTTCTCAACCTCAAAGAGTATAGCAGTTTCCGAGTTCTTTGATGCATGTCATTTTTCCTGAGAAGTAAGATGAGAGATAAGAGCTAAAAAAACAGAAACCATTGCACGAGCAATAGGAAACTCAAGCTAACCCTCCAATGCGTATAACAAACAGAAGCTTAGATTCTGGCGTTGAGCGGGTTCGCTTTTTTTGCTTTGTCCTGCTCTTCAATTGGATGAGGTCCAACTCCTGAAATATGAAACATACAAACATAAACGAGCAAAAAACTAAGGCTATTTGAGCTAAAAAAGAACGACGAGAAACTCCATAAACAAACAGCACTCATCCAACCCAAGCCACGAATGACGATTCCAACTCCCAAAACATCAGCGGAATGTACAAAAGCGATAAGCAAAAACCAAAAAGAAAGATATTTTCGCATAAGACCATACGTCAAACACCCAAAAGAGATCATTACCTGGTCTCTATACTCTCTTATAAACTCCTCCGGCTTTTTAATCACAAACTTATTAGACTTGAGGCGTTTTGCTCGCTCTTGCAGCTGAGCCTTCCTTTTAATAGCCCATTCCTCGTTGCTCTTCCTTTTCTTCAACACAACCTCGGGGATGTAATTCAGCTCGACGGGCGTATTTTCCTCAGTCGCCATGATTACTTGCAAACAAACCCTAACCCCTAAATCTGATGAATATGTAGTTTTGTTGTTTGCTATAATTGGGCTTTATGGGCCTAATTTAGTGTTCTTAATGGGCCAGCTTAAAGAGCTCTATGATCATTGTCCTTTTTCGTAAATAATAATGTCAATAGGACTAAATTGCAATTTAACCCGATATTGTTTTTGCCCAAACTCACTCACTGTAATGAGCTAGAGTTCGTGAAAACAAAAATGGCGGCTGCTTCTCTCCAGCTCAGCTTCAAACCCTTGAAGCTCCAATCTTCACTCCGTCAAAAATACTCAGGTAAGCCCACCGCCGGCAGCATCTGGTGCGCCGCCGCCGCCTCACCTCCATCGAAATCGTATTCAATCACTCTACTCCCCGGCGATGGCATTGGCCCCGAAGTTATTTCCGTCGCCAAAAACGCCCTAACGCTCGTCTCCCAAATTGAAGGTTGCAGTAGTTCAGTACGGATGATTTTTTTTCTTCGCTTGATTTTTTCGACTGATTAGTTTTTCTGCGTCAGGGATTGAGTTTAAGTTCAAGGAGATGCCGATGGGCGGCGCCGCATTGGATTTGACGGGGGTGCCCCTCCCGGAGGACACGCTTACCGCCGCCAGGGAGTCCGATGCGGTGCTTCTAGGAGCTATTGGAGGGTAAGCACGTCATTTTACGCTGGGATTGTAAAGCTATTGACTTCGTTTGAGCTCTGTCATGTATTTGAAGGTATAAGTGGGACAACAACGAAAAACATTTGAAGCCCGAGACAGGGTTGCTTCAGCTTCGGGCAGGTCTTAAGGTTTTTGCAAATTTGAGGCCTGCTACAGTTCTACCACAGGTAGAAATTTTGTTGAGTTTAGGTTTGTTTGTCTTCGTTTGGACCTTCCATTCTTCTTTGTTGTTTACGATATGATGACAAAACATGCGATTTTATTTTTAAGTTATTACGATATTTGCCAATCGTTTGCAATCACATTAGTTAGTGGATGCATCGACGCTGAAAAAAGAGGTCGCAGAAGGCGTAGACTTGATGGTCGTAAGGGAGCTGACTGGAGGTAAGCTTGAGTTAAAAGAAATGGCTTTTTGAAGTCATTAATTGAGTTCCATCTTTTCGAGTTCTATTTATTGAAGGAATTTTCTTCCATTAGGCATCTATTTCGGCAAACCCAGGGGTTTTAGCAAGAACGAAGACGGCGAAGAAATCGGATTCAACACTGAGGTGTACGCAAAACACGAGGTGTTAATCTGACGTAAACTTTTTTATGCTCTCGCGATATGTTTTTCAGGGCGAAGAATTTCTCACTTTCGTAGCGGTATCTATGATTTGATATTGACATTTGTCTACGTGAAATTTCCTTAGATTGACCGCATTGCTCGTGTTGCATTTGAAACTGCTCGAAAGCGTAGAGGGAAACTCTGCTCTGTTGATAAAGCTAATGTTTTGGAGGTAATAATTAGTTCACATTTTTCATCATGTTAGAAACCTACTACCGGTAACAAATTCCTCAGTTTATTCTCTTCGGAAACCTTCTGATATCGAAATTCCAATTAGAATATTGAAGAGATTATCCTTTGAAGTCGGTTGTAATAGAATTCATCACCGTTCATATGTAATAGAAACTCAACAACGTCTAACACATAGTAAATATTAACCGTTCGTTTTATATCCTTCAGGCTTCGATGCTATGGAGGAGAAGGGTTTCAGAGATAGCTTCTGAATACCCCGACGTCGAACTCTCTCACATGTACGTCGACAACGCCGCCATGCAACTTGTCCGAAACCCTAAACAGGTTTTAGCCATTAACTAGTTCTTTCATACCAATCTGTCTCAGCTCAGCAATACGTCAAACATGATTCTTTTTCTTACACAAATGTGAAACTGCAGTTTGATACTATGGTAACAAATAATATATTCGGCGATATCCTATCCGATGAAGCTTCAATGATCACTGGAAGTATCGGTATGCTCCCATCTGCAAGCCTTGGCGAATCTGTACGTCCTAATCTCTCTTTCTTGAATAAGAATAATTTCATTTCGCTACCGTATATATAGAATGTATATGATTATGATATGTGAGAACTGATGTTATAATAGGGGCCTGGGCTGTTTGAACCTATACACGGTTCTGCGCCAGATATTGCCGGGCAGGTGGGTTGTTTGTTTACAATATATTACAGAGTTCATATGATTTTCTTGACTTGGAAACTAAAACTGTTGTAAAATTTTAGGACAAAGCGAATCCATTGGCTACGATTCTAAGCGCTGCTATGCTATTGAAGTATGGGCTTGGAGAGGAGAAGGCTGCACAGAGGATAGAGGCTGCAGTCTTCGATGCCCTCGACAGGGGATATCGAACGGGCGATATTCATTCGCCTGGGCTGGTAATAGTCGAGCATATATAGATAAATGTAATAATATTTGTTGCTGTAAGTTTTCTTACAATGATGGATTGAATGATTGTGCTAGAAATTGGTTGGCTGCAAAGAGATGGGCGAACAAGTTTTGAAGTCCATAGATGGCAAAGTTGGCGCTGCTTTGTGAAGAACGAATGAAAGAAAGGTTTAACTTTTGTTCGAAAGAGATTCATATTATTATTACTACAGGCGAAGAGGTTGTTTGCGTTGCCGTCTTTTTTCATGTATGAATATCATAGATTGGGCTGCTATTTGTATTAATGGAAGATTCTGGAAACGTAATGCGTATTGTCAAATCATGCAATCTACACAGTATACAATTATGAAATATTGATCCCTTGTCTAATGATAAAAGAGAAGAAAAAAGTAAAGCTTCTTCCATTCGATCGAACTTTCAACGTCGTCGAAGCAGTTGGCGGGTCGGATCGGATCGGATCATGTGATTTCTTTCTTCTCCTAATACAATGCGTTGGCCTATTCGGCTATGAGGGTACATTTTGTGTATTCCTTTGATTAGAAGACTGCGAATGGAACTGTGTGAGAATATTGGGTTGTGATTGTAATTATCGACTTTCACTGATGACTATTTTACAAACTACTGCCTGGAAATTGAAATGAATGACGTACTTGTCCTTTTAAAACCTTTTTAGTTTTCTTTCGACATTGAAACGACGTCGATTTCTGTGCACCTTCGCATACCCTAATCGCGACATGGCGGCGGCGACCACCACCCAGCGCATCCTCCTCCTCCGCCGGAGTACCCACCTCACTCCACACCACACATACCTCCTTCACCATTTCTCCTCCACCGCCGAGCCTGACTCCAAACCTCCGACCGACTCCGCGTCGGAATCCCAATCCCAATCCCAATCCGAGGTCAAGTCCTCGCTTTCCTTCATTAGCGAAGTGAAATCCTCCCTCCGGCGGGAACCACGGCAAAATCCTTCCTTCACGCCTCGAAAACCGTCGGGTTCCTCCATCGGCGAGATAACCCGAAACCTCTCCGAGTTCCGCCGCCTAACCGCCCCTCCTCCTCCGAGTTCCGCCGGGGGTGAAGACTTCGTCAGCGCGCAAGAACTCTACAACCGCAACGTTCTCTCCCCTCCCCGTGATTCTCCTCCATCCTCCAAGCCATCATTGGATGCGATCCGTGACAGCCTCAGTAACCTGCGAAAATCAGCTGAGAAGTCTAGAAATGAACCGAGGCCCATCGATCGAGTGTATCTTGACAAGTTCAGGGAGAGTTTGAAACAACGGGTTCCCGATCAGAACCGTGGGCCGGGTTATGGACCGATATTCGGTGGGGAAGGTGGTAGTGATATTGGTGGTGATCAAAAGGCTAAGACTTTGGGGTTTCTGAGAATTTATAATTACGACGAGTTGGGGCAAAAGCTGAGGAAGCTGAGGCCTGGGAAAACGAAAGGGAAGTGGTTTACATTCGGCGAATTGAAGGACAGGCTTGAGAAGTTGAGGGATATTGAGGATAAGGAGAGTCAGGATAGGTTGAAAATGGGGCTGTCGTTTTTGGATTTGAGGAACAGCCTCGCCATTATGGGTTCTGAAGAGGAGGAGAAGAAAAAGAAGCGGATATGTGAGTGGATTTGGTTCTCACTAGGTTTATCTAAAGAATGATCATATCTATTCCTTTTCTTTTATCGTGATTTGTTTATGAAATCTTCTCCGACTTGAGTTATCTACCATTGCATTAGAAATTTGTGCATGTGCTAATTTTTTATCTTTAATCCTTTCTGTGTAATTGCTGCTGTAACTTTGTTCTACAAATTCAACAGTGCAACCACTGAATTTAATGGGTTTGGGTCATCTTGGTGGAGTTCCAAGCTTCATGTTGTCACCCCCGAAAGATGAGTTGGTTGAGAAGGCGAGTTCAAGTTAACCTCATGAACTTAAATTTGCAAGTTCTTCAAATAGTTATGACAATCAGACTTCATAGCTATTGTTACGTAACTCATTTCAGCCTCTATCATTTTTATTGTTCTGCTGTTTTCTCTTTGTTGCAGTATTTTCATCCTGATAACATGTCAGCTGCTGAAAAATTGAAATTGGAACTTGAAAAAGTGAGGGATGAGTTTAAAATGTCAGAGTCGGATTGTGGTTCAGCTCGTGTGCAAGGTACAGCAGTAGCTTCAGACATCGTCAAACTAGACATGTCTTAGATAAATCTTTGCCGGTGCCGTAAAGCCTTTGATTGATAACTACAAAAACTCGTAAAGGTTATCCAATCTAATTTCTACGAGTCAATTTCTGGTGCAGTTGCTCAGCTGACGACGAAGATCAAGCACTTGTCATCTGCCTTACACAAAAAGGTTAGCACATTACCATATATTTTTGTCATGATGATGATGATGATGATGATGAGATGATGATATGCTTAGGATAAGCATTCTCGCCATGGACTGCAAGCAATGGTTCAAAGGAGGAAGAAGTTGCTAAAATATCTTAGAAGAACCGATTGGGATTCATATTGTCTCGTTCTATCGAAGCTCGGTCTTCGTGACAACACGGAGATTAAAGCGTAGACCAAATAATAAGGAAGCCTCTGTTTTCTTGATTCTTTTTCTTTCTTTCTGTTGGAGAAGTTCTATCTCGCTGTGCTTCTGAAGAGGTCGGGCGGGCAGGCCTAGCATGGATTTTAATTTGAAGTTATTTAGAAGAGGAAATGGAGAAGGCCTAAAATGATTGAAGCGCAACACTTCTTTCCTACGAGTGGCCATTTTCTTGGATTTTAGGAGTGAGGACAAACTTTCAAACGTGGCCAAAACAAAATTATTGCCAAGTTCGAATGATTTTACATTCATATCCATCACATGCTCAGTTTTAAAGCTGCAATAACAAATCCAATCACTCATTATTTCTCTCTTCAAACAGCCAAAATTAAGTTCAAACAAAACTGGAATTCATGCATCGGTTAAATATGCAAAAATAAGCATCGGTATCTTTATTAGGGAAAGGTCTTGAAACTGAAAACTAAGCAGCCACTTGCAGTTTGTGAGCAAAGGCAACACCTTTCTCAATACTCGCCTTCAACTCAGCCTTCATACCTTCTAAACCCTTCTCTTCGTACTCACTCAGCCCTTCGAAATCCTCAGAAACGAAACCCTCGACTCCATTCTTCCCAAGCTTAACCTTAGAAGCAAAGAAAGGCAGCTCAGTCACCTCAGACTGCACATAAGCACACTCATACACATCGCCATCCCCATCAAGGGCACGAAGAGAAGACTCTACAAAACGAGCAGCAGCGTAAGCCATCGATAGAGTGGCCGAGCCCGCCCCAGCCTTAGCCTCTACCACCTCAGTGCCAGCATTTTGTATCCTCACAGTGAGCTCTTCGACCTCCTCATCAGTTAAGGACACGCAAGGCTTCGTCTTCGAAAGCAGGGGCAGAATCGTAATTCCAGCGTGCCCGCCTACCACGGGCACATCCACATCCACGAGCTTTAGGTTCTTTTTCTCAGCCACGAATGTGTTCGCCCTCACAACGTCAAGGGTAGTAACGCCAAAGAGCTTCTTAGGGTCGTAGACACCCTTTTGCCTGAGCACTTCAGCAGCTATTGGTACTGTAGAGTTCACTGGGTTACTTATGATGTGAATGAAAGCTTCGGGACAGTTATCAGCGATGGCTTCGACTAAGTTTCTGACTATCCCTGCATTAATGTTGAAAAGATCATCTCGGGTCATGCCAGGCTTTCTTGGGACGCCGGCGGGTATTACAACTATGTCTGCTCCTTTCAGACAAGAGGCGAGCTCGGTGGGCCCCGTGAAGTCTGAAACCTTAGAAGGCGTGTTGCAGTGGCTGAGATCCGAAGCAACTCCTTTGACGTTCGCTATGTCGTAAAGGTTTAGAGATGAGACGAGTGGCGACATTTTGATTAGTAGGGCCAAAGGCTGGCCTATTCCCCCAGCTGCTCCGAGAACTGCGACTTTGTAAGATGCTTGAGGTTGAGAAGATAGAGTGTAATGAGATCTCTGAGTCGAAGGCTTGTGAGGGTTCGAGGCGAAGGAGAGTTTGAGCGACTTGGCGCTTTCCATGCTCAAGAACGAAGAATCTGATTCTTGGCTTCCGTGGTTTGTAACTTTGAGGCCATTGAAGTGATTGAGGGGGGTTTTTGAGTTCATGTAGATGCTATTGGGCTTTGATGGAGTTATCTGACTGAGTTTCGAGGTGGAATGTGCATATGAGTTAAGTGAGAGGTTGGTTGCTGCCATTGTATAACCTGAAAAAGGACAATCATATGATGGATTTTCAGGGTAATAAAATGACGAAAAGATCTCTGAACCGTTAACATGATACCGTAACAAACAAGAAATCCATATGATGCGAAGGAATCGACAAACTAGATCGAAATACTTCGCATCATCCTAAGGTCAACCCGGACGAAAAGATAGAGAGAAACTGATACGAACGATATTACTTTCATCACGTTAAAGTTCAAACAAAAATAACAAAGATCAAAGTCCAAGCTTCACATGAAACATAGCGAACGCTTTCGATCATCAATAACATAACTAACACCCAGCTCATTCAAAAATCAATTTTTTACGAGTACCCGTTTCCCAAAAACCACGAAAATCAGCTATTAGACAAGACCCAACAATGCCCACAGATTCCATATACCAAAACAAGTTCGATCATATCAGCCCTGAGTCTTAGTAACAGCTTCTAACCAAAAACAACCATAAATGACAAACAAACGAATACACATTCCATCAGCTGCAGAAACAAAAAAAATAACACAAAACAAGGACGTGAAAACATGGTTTACTCACCTTCGCCCTCCTATTCAGGTAGTGTAGTGACGTTGAAAATTAATTGCAACTAAACCAATTGAATCTTTTTTCTAAAAGGTGAGCTTAAATACACACAGATACACCACACAATGCGTGTATTTGCCTCGTCTTAGTTTACTCAGCTATAGGGCCTCGATTTAATCTACACTAAAAACCCGTCGTATACTCATTCAGTTGCCAAGATGCTTATTGGGCCATTTATGCTTATTGGGCCACTTTTTGGGCCATTCACCATTGAAGCTGGGCCCAAATTTTGGGCCCATTTACGGAAAAAACACCATCCATAGCTAATTCTTTCTAAAGCCCGACCCGCGAGCTCGTTATTTAAATTAAATTAAGGTACAAAAAAACTGTTTATTTAAATAAATTTATCCTACACACTCAGAGTCAGAGCTTCAATAAACTCTGCATCATTCTCCAAAGCCTTCATAGTCTCCTCACACAAACACGCCTCGACGTCGATGCCGCCCTCCGCCGCCGAAGGAAACAACGTCATCTTTCCGTCGAACTTATGCGCCGTCCCACTCCTAACGGCCAACGGCTTTCCCCAGCCGAAATCGCAGCCGTAGACGTTGTGCCGCGGCGAGCTCGTCATCATAAACACATTCAAGTTGGACTTCTTGAACACCACTGGGCTGTCCACCCAATCCTCGACGACCTTCACCGTCGCCTCGTGGGTTTGCCGGCCGACTAATTCGCTGATCTTCAGAGCGACGCCGCCTAAATCGCTGTGGAAGAGCTCGCCGGCTGTGATGGACGTTTTGGCGCCGTGGACGGTGTTTCCGAAGTATCCCGCCGGCAGGGGGATCCGTGGCCGGGCGCTGACGAGGTCATCATCTGTATCTCTTCGTCCTTGACGATTTCCGCCGAATCGTTTTTCCTGCGATTTATCAACCCAATCGAGAAAATTAGGTCATTTTTCCCTCTATCAGCAATCATCATAAGACTTATTTACCTTCGACAGCGCTCTACGCTACGCCATAGATGAGCAGCTAAAGACTGAAAAGATGAGATCTTTACGGTCCCAGCTTCTTCATTGGCCTTGGCTTTGAGCTTCGCCAAGCTCTCTTTACTGAAGTGAAAAACTTTTTCCAGCAACAACGCCGGCGGCGACGGCGGAATTGCAGGTGGTTGTTCTTCTCTGGGAAGGGGGTAGATTCTATCTTCGGGCATGTTACTAGGAAACCAACGGTCAAAAACTGGGAGAATTTTGGGTCTATCTAAACCTCGCGACATCTCAGCCCAAGAATTAAAGAAATGCCAAAAGCTCGTGCCGTCGACCACCGAGTGATTGGCGGCGCACGCTATAAAAACCCCGTCTTTAAGCTCGGTGACCTGAGCTCCGAGCAGCGGCTTCTTATCGCCGTCGCAGTTTCGGTACGAATCTCCGCCGAGGGGGAAGAAGGAAGCCACCGTCTCTCGAGGTATGTAGTGGGGCTCTAAGATGTCAGAAACCGAAGTGTTCTTGGCAGTCGCGTGGACGAACTCGACTCCCTCGTTGTTGCTTTCGATGGAGTAAGAAACCGAGCCACCGCCGTCTTCGCCGCCTTGGTTTGCTTCGGTGGCGAGTAAGCGGCCGGCGAGCGGCGGAAAGAAGGCGAGGGCCTGTGAGAGTGTGCGGCGGAGGTGGTCAACGAGGGAGGCGTAGGAATCTTGTGGGAAAGTGTCTTGGAAAAGGAGGCCTTTGTGGATTGGGCCGAGCTGAGTGAGCTGAAGGTCCCACGGCGTTAGGTGGATTCTCGACGGCGGCGCTAGGGTTTCCGGCGGGCTGTGGTGGTGGTTGGTTGGGATCTTGACTAGACATGAAGATACTACTGTTGTGGTTTCAGACATTTTCTTTGTTCGAGTGGAAAGAAAAACACAGCGAGTTTATTGTTAGCTTCCAATGATGTATATATATAACATATTTGTATATCGTAACGCATTATTGAATAAATAGACCCGTCAAAACATACAGAGTCACAACATATGGTGCTCCTCCATTGCAATGTACCGTAGTATATCGCCGTACTTTCCACAATTAGACTAACTAAATCGAGAGACGAGCATATTTGAATTTTTTGAACCTTAGTTCAAATGAATTAATTTCATACCATTATTGTCCTTTTTACTGACGCAAAAATGTGAGCTGTCGATGTCTTGACAGTCTCGGGTCCGACCCGAGAAGACGTCCGAATGCGAAGACGAGATTGAAAACGTTTTTTGTAAATGTTTGGATATTGTTAGGGTTTCTTGTGGTGATGAAGATGGTGAAATTTCACATGGTTTTACTTTTTGTGGCTGTAATTTGACATATTATCTATCTCTATTCTCTGATTCTTTAATTTTACTAGTAATTTCGGCACACTCTATGTGTGTGCCACGCATATTGAACGTGGGTTAGTTTTCTTTTATTTTGTTTTTATAAAAAAGTTAATTGTAGAAAAATAAGATATAAAACTGAATTACAGTTTCTCTGAACGTGACTTTTTCCTTATTAATAATTAATAGATATAATGAAATAACACTTGTCAATTTATTAGTGGTTAATAGATACACCAAATTAGATAGAAAATTGGCAGTACCTCCCCTGACAATTAATATAAGAGTATAGATATATATGCATTTCTTATAACTAATATTTATAATATTTGTTTATAACGAACAAAACGAGTGTTTTTTTTTTTTGTTTCAACAAAAATAGTTCCAATAAATATTAGATAGCAGCATTCCTTAAATACACAAGAAAACGAAGCAAAAAATCAACAGACAGCTAACACGTACGTATGGTTTTCTAAACATATATGATGGATCTAAAATTAACCATCTGGCAATATTAATCTTCCACAATAGCAAACACCCCTCAATATTATTCATATAATATTTTATTACATTTAGCAATCCACACATCCTCTTCCCAGTTGTGGCTTTGGCGTGTGCCGATTATTAGCTCCTGATCCTGGATAGTCTTCGAGCTCAATTAACATCTTTGAGCTTCTCCAAGATTTGCCCTAAAATTATAAATAAATTGTTGGCGTGGCAGCGGATCCGGTCGAGTAATATTTCGGCTAGTATTTGAGCAATTAAAGATAAAAGTGGATACCGAGATTTAACGTGGAAAATCCCCAAACAAATCGGGGTAAAAACCACGGGCAAGGAAGGAGAATTCACTATAGGAGAAATATAGGAGTTACAACCTCTCGTATTACAAAGGAGAAAACCCTCAATATCTCTCTTTATAGTCGGAGAAAATATCCGACAAACTCTATTATTTTCCCTCTATTTATTCTCTCTTCACTGATCCTTTGGATTTCTTCTGTGGGATGAGATTTGCACTGATGCTCGTAGCCTATTTATAGGCATTAGTCGAAATATGAACATAGCATATAAAAGTCATCAGCCTACCAACGGCGTTGAATGCTTTTTCCCTCATGTTGTGCTTTGACCATTGAAAAGGCCATTTGGCCTTTTAATTATTATGTCGACAATCTCCCACTTGAAGATTTGATTGAGGATCAATCGGATCTTCACACCATTTTTTCTTCCTCACCATTCATGTTGCTTACGTCTCCGCTAGGCCACTTGAGGAACGACACCAAACAAACTTATCAGAGTCAACATACCCTCTGACAGTAAAGTCTGCTCCCCGTAATATAATGCAACATCTGAGGTTCCTTTGATATATCGTAGGATCCTCTTCTCGTGCTCCAATGCTCTTTGCCCGGATTCGCCATGTACCGACTTACTACTCCCACTGCATGTGCAATGTCTGGTCGTGTACAAATCATTGCGAACATAAGACTTCCCATCGCTGATGCATACGGTACTCGAGACATCTCCATCCTCCCTTCTTCACTGCTAGGACTCATACTTGAGGATAATTTGAAATTAACAAGAAGTGGGATAGAAATTGGCTTACAATCTTGCATATTGAAGCGTCGCAAGACCTTCCTCAGATAACTCTTCTGTGAAAGCCAAATCTTCTTGTTATTTCTGTCTCGGTAAATTTGCATCCCTAGAATCTTGTTTGCTGGTCCCAAGTCCTTCATTTCAAATTCCCTAGCCAACTGTGCCTTGAATTCTTCAACACGATCTTTGTTGGGGCCTGCTACCAACATGTCGTCAACATACAACAGTAATATGATAAAATCACGTTCACCAAACCTCTTGAAATATGCACAAGGGTCTGCATTCAATCTGTTGTATCCAAGGCTCATGATGAAGGAATCAAATCTCTTATACCAACACCTCGGCGCCTGTTTGAGACCGTATAGAGATTTGTTCAACCTGCAAACCAAGTTCGTTTTTCTTTGTCTTCAAAACCTTCCGGTTGGAGCATATAAATCTCTTCTTCAAGATCTCCATGAAGAAAAGCCGTCTTCACATGTAGTTGCTCTAGATGTAGGTCGAATGTAGCACACATCGCCAGGAGTACCCGAACAGTCGTCAGTCGAACCACAGGTGAGAATATCTCGTTGAAGTCGATGCCTTCTTTCTGAGCATAGCCTTTAACCACCAGTCGTGCACGAAACCTCTCTACTTGATCATCGCTGTTTCGCTTGATCTTAAAGACCCATTTATTGCCGATTGCCTTTCTGCCGTTCGGTAGTGGCACCAGCTCCCAAGTCTTATTTTTCCGTAGAGCTTCCATTTCTTCTTGCATTGCCGCCAACCACTGATCTGCATCTGAACTGTTCAGTGCTTCTTGAAGAGTTGATGGCTCTCCGTCATCAGTTAGAAGACAGTATGCAACGTTACTGTCCATATCGTAATCTTCATGCCAGGATGGTGCGGCTCTTTTTCGTGTGCCCCTTCTAAGTTCTGGCTCTGAAGATTCGCTTGGCCCTTCCTCGTGCTCCGGTGCTGCTTCAGAAGAATCTTGTTCGATAGACTTCCCTTCCACCTGAATTGTCGTAGATTCTGGGCTTTCCTTTGTAGTGCTATCATTTCCTCCGATTAGTTTATCTTCTAAGAAGATAACTTCCCTGTTGATGACAACCTTGTGGGCAGTGGGATCCCAAAGGCGATACCCCTTCACACCATCAGCATACCCCAAGAACAAACACTTTCTGGACTTCGGATCCAGTTTTGTAGTTTCTTGGGCGTCGTACATCACGTACACAGGACTTCCAAATATATGGAGTTTGGAATAATTCGCTGGCTTTCCGGTCCACATCTCCGTCGGCGTCTTCTGATCAATTGCCGTTGAAGGCGATCGATTGATCACGTAGCAGGCGGTGTTGGCTGCTTCTGCCCAGTATGATTTATCCAGATCCGCAGCTCCCAACATGGCTCTTGTCCTCTTTAACAGAGTCCTGTTCATCCGCTCCGCCACTCCATTTTGTTGTGGAGTATACGCCGTAGTGAAGTGCCTTTTGATGCCTTTCCTTTTGCAAAAGCTATCAAATTCTCTGCCAGTATATTCGCCTCCATTATCCGTCCTCAAACATTTTTTTTTCCGTCTGTCAGCGTGGCTGGTTTTCCATCGATAGCCTCCAGACAGCCGTCCTGTCGCAAAATCGCCTTTATCTTTAATTTCCACAATGAGAAGTTTCTCCCGTTGAACTTTTCGATATCAAACTTCGCCGCCATAATTTCTGCTCAGTCGTGAGCGATACCTCCGACGAGATTGCAGCAGATAATTATTGAACCCGTCCCGGCTTTATCGTTACCGTAAAAAATGCAATATAATATCTATTATTTTCTGATGTGGATGGTCCACGTTAGTGGCAACCACAGAGCATACGATAAATAGATATATAAAACCCAAGCTAGGCTCTGATACCAATTGTTGGCGTGGCAGCGGATCCGGTCGAGTAATATTTCGACTAGTATTTGAGCAATTAAAGATAAAAGTGGACACCGAGATTTAACGTGGAAAATCCCCAAACAAATCGGGATAAAAACCACGGGCAAGGAAGGAGAATTCACTATAGGAGAAATATAGGAGTTACAACCTCTCGTATTACAAAGGAGAAAACCCTCAATATCTCTCTTTATAGTCGGAGAAAATATCCGACAAACTCTCTATTATTTTCCCTCTATTTATTCTCTCTTCACTGATCCTTTGGATTTCTTCTGTGGGATGAGATTTGCACTGATGCTCGTAGCCTATTTATAGGCATTAGTCGAAATATGAACATAGCATATAAAAGTCATCAGCCTACCAACGGCGTTGAATGCTTTTTCCCTCATGTTGTGCTTTGACCATTGAAAAGGCCATTTGGCCTTTTAATTATTATGTCGACATAAATAATAATAAAAAAAAGATTAAAAAAAAAAGATAAAATAAAAGATATCCATCTATGGAAGTATATATTATAATCTACATACCAGAAGAACCCTCCTACCATCTTGCACCATCGTCCTAAGACTTCTAGTTCCTGCAGTTTTCAAGCAAAAGTGGAACCCCTTAAATATCATAAATATGTGATAATAATATCGAGAAAAATGTTAGTTAATCTAATGTTGAAAGATTCATTACTTGTTATAGGTACGGCAGAACTAATTGATATAAAGTAAGAGAAGACACATATAGCAATAATAATAACTGCTATCAGACGAAGATTTCTGTGACCAGCCATTGAAGGAAGCAATGAAAAACCCCACTTTGTGTCTGTGTACATATATATATATTTTAGTATGTGTGTGTGGATGTGAACCAAATATAGAGTGCAGTATGACAAAATCTTACAAAATGGAATCAATCACGAGTTGGTAATGGAGCACTTGGTAATAAGGTGGATTTGTACAGCAAATCAAGCACAAGTCAAAAAGGTGTAGGTGTTGGCTTCAACGCAACTGCAACTTGTTGTTTTTATATCAATATATAATACGTAAATATGTCACACATTTATAAAGTATGGATCTTGGCAAGATCCATGCGCGCATAATGGGCATACCCTAGCAGACGATGGTCACGGATTTAATTATATATTAATATGTGCAATTATAATACGAAAAAAGTCAAATGGAAGAAGACAAAGTGACAACTGTATGATGACAGTAGCCGTGATGCAATCGAGGAATTCACATGATATTTTTTGAAATTTAATATGAAAAGTTTGAAAATTACATTCAATTTTTCATTTTAGCAAAGGCCGGTCAAATTATTATTATTATTATTTTTTGATAAAGTATCCACAAAACCGCCTAATAAGTTCAAGCTATGGACAAACAACCTCAGTCCCACTTATAATCTCGAAGAGATATGTCATGCAAGTGAGTGTCCTACTAAATAATCAAATTATTTCCAATGGGTAATAAGACGACAAATATTTATGGGCGTAACAAAAAACTTCGAATTGGCAAAGTATGTTATCAGCCCTCACTCCTAAATGGGGACTTCACAAAATAATACAATTTTCGTTTCACAGTCCAATTTACACACAATATAGGTACATTCTAACACCTCATAAAAAATATCATACCATTACCCCAACTGAAGTGTTTTTTTTTTTACAAATATAAAACAAGAAAAATGCTCTGATGCCATTTTAGCCCTTAAGTGTCTGAATAATTGTGTTGTGCCATGGATCAGACAAGTGCTGGACCAAGTTATCGAACGGCCCTTTCCCAGTCACATTGTGCTGCACAATGAATCCCAAGAACGCCAACATAGCTAATCTCCCTGTAATAAAAAACAAATCAATCATAGATTGAATCGCACTAAACATCAGTCGATTACTAATCAGAGAGAAACAAACCGTTTGCAATCTCCTTCTCCTTTGCTTCCAACGTCGGCGCAAAGTTCAAGGGATTGAAAATCCCGCCGGGGTAGCCCACTTCGTTGGGAGGCAAACTGTATCTCTTAAAAATCGGATCTTGGTTAACACTTCCTGGGTTTTTTATGTCCTGCCATCTTCTGATCTCTACGTAGTGAAAGAGTATGAACTCTATGACGAACAGTGTCGACGAGGAGGCGAAGTACTCGGCTTTTCCGGCGTCGTACCACTTGGGCACGTTGATGATTCCGGCGGAAGTGAGAACCTCCGGCAAGAGCATTCCGGCGACTCCGAGCATGGCCCACCTTCCGTTTACGAGCTCGGCTTGCACGAACCACCTGAGGTTCTCCGGGTCCTCGGCTAGGCCCAGCGGGTCGAACCCGTTGTCACCGGGCAGGCTGGTGGTGGACTCCAAGGATGTTAGAGATTTGCTTTATGCTATAAAAGAAAGAAAATGTGTAGTGTTTGACGTTGACTGACGAACCTGCCGTTGAGGTACGCCGGCGAGGCTAGCCCGGGCAGCCACTCGCCTTTCTTGGCTTCCACCGTGAAAGATTGTGAGTTGGGTACGGATTTGACCGACACGTGTCGGGTGAGCTTACCGGGAGATCCGGTCAAGAACCGGGTTTTCGACGACCCGCATGGCCGGAAGACGGCGACGGAGGCTTGTGTGGTGACGGCGGCCATCCTATTCTCTATTTTCTCCGACCTTTTGATGGATTGAAAATTTGATCTTTTTTTTTCTCTATTGGCGCTCAAGGAATAAATAATGAATCTTTTTTATTGCTCGAATCGAACGTCGATTTGTGGCGACGGTTTGGAGTTGAGATCTGACCGTTGATTCGCGAGATCTTCGGAATCCAATGGCTGTGGCTCGTGGCTTTGTATTTCCTCTTATCTCTTTATCTGCGTTGGTATATCGGTTGGTGTTTTAAGGATTACGTGGGGTCGTATTCATTGCCAATTGGATTCACACAAGAACGTTGTAATAAATACATATACAGACAGAGCTTAATGTACAATATATTACATGGACATCTTCAAATTGGCCTATTAGCTCAGTTGGTTAGAGCGTCGTGCTAATAACGCGAAGGTCACAGGTTCGAGACCTGTATGGGCCATTTAATATTTTTTTCGTAATAAGCTTTTATAACTTTGTTGGGGTTGGGGGGCTGTTTCGGGGAATTCTTGGGCGTGTATTAGTGTGTTTATTAATCGGAATAAAGTGAGGATTTTGGTTTGTGATACTGATGAGAAGAGTTCTCAGGAGGTTTTCATGCTTCTGTGCAAGTGTTCTTATCAAGGTAAGGTATTAACACTTGGGTTCTTTCATTTTCTGCGAAGTTTTGAATCAACGAGGTTATGTTTTGATTCCAATCTGTATCCTTGTAATAGCCTAGCCATTGATGTAGCTTGAATTGCAGACACTTCCGTCTTGTTTTAATCTTACGAAATCTAACAATATCGCCAACGGAAAATTTGTTTGTTCTTGCAAGTTTAGCAGGACCTTCATCGTTTTGTTCTTAACACAGATATAGACTCTTGCTAAAAACTAGTAATTGCCAGCTCAGATCTTACCATTGATCATCTCCGTAAAGGAATTGCTAAAGCTAGCACTCATGTGAAGACTTATCCTTCATGCCTTCATGTTTGAGATTATTGCTAACATCAATTACTTGTCAGTGACTTCTGTAAGGTCGCCAAGACAGGTGATCGATGCACCGATATAGATATAATACTCTGTGAGGTTGACCTTCCCATGTCTAAAGGACTGAAAATGCTAAAATATATCATGAGGGATAAAGGGCTGCGTCGTATTCCCGTGATCAGTGAGTGCAGGTATATTTTTATTTTTTGTCGTTTCTCACAATCCCCTTAGTTTGTGGTGATTGATTCGCTTCAAATCTTCGATAGTGATGTCTGCTCAAGATGAAGTCTCCCTTGTTGTCAAGTGCCTGAAACTTGGAGCAGCCAACTATCTTGTAAAGCCTTTACGTACCAACGAACTGTTGAATTTATGGACTCACGTGTGGAGAAGAAGGAGAATGGCACGTACCCTTTATCCTTGATTTCCATTTACTTGCTTTCAGCCTTCGTCCATTGTTGCATTGCAATGCAACATTACCTAACAAATTTATGCCCGACGGCTTGAATGGTGGAGAAGAGCATCATAAGTTATGATATCGATCTAGCTGCTTCAGACCCTAGCGACGCTAACACTAGTAGCACTACTTTATTTTCTGATGATGACAAGTCTCAGAAAAGTATAGAGGTGAGGAGGCACTCTAATTCTGAAACTCGTTTAACTGATTGCTTATGAATATTTCGAAATCCTTGGTTAAAGCTGTTCGATTAATCTTGTGTTCTGTTTGAATGTCAGATTAGTGCTGCCCCTTCTGAGAGGATTGCTCATGGTGCTCCTAAGGACCATCTGTCAGAATACTTGTCAACAGAGAGGTGAATTTCTTATGGGCTTAAACTGCATAATAAAAGGAAAAACTCCTTGTCATATTTCACTTATCTCAGTTATCTGCTCTTTGTGTACCATCTTCAGAAGCGATTTCACCGTTCTCTAAGAAGAGCGAACTGAAGATTGGTGTATCGTCGGCCTTCTTCACATACGTCAAATCAAGTCCCTCTAAACTGAAGAACAACGATCCTTGTCCGCCCCTGAAAAAAGCCACGCCTCAGCACGAGAAAATCGCAGTGAGTTCTCTGAGTCGAATGGCCATGCTTGCGCTGACATCCATAAGCATAAATAATGTAAGAAAAAACGACTCACTGCAGCAGCAGGTGCCAATGATTGCCATACACATATGCACCACCTAACTCTTATTACCTGCCCCCATCTTCTACGTATCAGACGAACAACCTCTCTGAAACGCACATACAAAGAAATTCGTCGATAGTGCCTCAATGCCCTCCTCCCCACATACCCAACATTACATCTTCTCCATATTATCAGTTCGGTCTATGTATGCAAATGGGTCGAATTCCCATGCCTCCTAATCCGTGTCCTCCGTCCAGCGAAGTGAAAGTGAGTGACAGAGTCGACAGAAGAGAGTCTGCGTTGATGAAGTTTAGGCAGAAGCGTATAAAGAGAGGTGTTTCGACAAGAAGGTTAGGTATGCGAACAGGAAGAAAGTTGCTAAGCTCAGGCTCGTTCGAGGGGACAGTTTGCTAGGAAGACGAATGGGATAAATGCAGTGGCGGGATAAATGCAGTGGCGGAGCCAGAGTAAACATTTAGTGGGGTCCAGTCTAATTGGACCCCACATCCTATATTTTCAAATAATTTCACTGGGGTCCCTGCTGTGTAAAAATTATCAATTTTAGTCCCTCTCAAAAAATTTACAGTATATTTTTAATTAAAAAATAAAATTCCAGTGGGGTCCATGGACCCCACTGGTCCTCATGTGGCTCCGCCACTGGATAAATGTTGATCTTAACGATGAGTACGATGACTGATGAGGATGATGATCCATCTAACGGTGGATGCGGAGGTCGTTGACGATTCGTTGTTATACGCAATATGGAGCTTGTGTGTTTTTCTTGATTTTTCAACTCAAATGACATTTGTATGAGAGAAGGATCACTTTGGTGTAACTTAAGTCCATCCAAAATTTGACATTTGACGCGCTCGGTGTTTGAACACTTATATATACTAGTATGTTTAGCACGTTCAATGCGTGTGCAAATATATCAAGTTATTTTTTATTTTAAACGTTTCATTTTTTAAGGAAGTAATTTAAAAAATGAAATTTTAATTTTAGGATAAATTTTTAATAAATTGAAATATTAAGGGTAACGTTTTAATTAAGCAATTAAGGGTAAAATTAGAAATACCTGTGTATCAAATTAACATACTAATTTAACAATTTTTATCCACCCTAGCTCTTTATATACAGTATAGATCATTACACATAGATTGATATGGCATATGTCAAAATTTTTACGGGAATGGGTATATTCAAGTGCCATGGTTAGACTAAATCCAAACTAGTTTGGTTCAGCATAGGCCCAAAGTAATAGCCCATTTAGTTGGTATGTCATCCATTATTGTCCTTTTAAGTCTTTGATTTATTCAATATGACCTTCCATTCAAGTTTCATCTCAAACATTTCAAATTAACTACAATTCTTGAAACAATTAATACTAGATATTTATACTTATTGACTGTGCTTATAGTGATAAATGAGTGGCTTTTGGAAACGGCATTTAAATTAACTATGATTAATGAAATTGCCCATTGTGGCTCTTCCAATTTAATATTCGATTCAGGTTTCATCTCAAACATTTTGAATTAATTATAATTCTTGAAATAGAAAGTTAAAAATAATAAATGAGGGGCTTTTGAAAATTGAAAACGGCATTTAAATTAATTATGATTAATGAAATTGCCCATTATGGCCTTCTTCGATTAATTGAGTAAATTAAAAATAGATAGGTGACTGACTACCCCTTAAGGAGCTATGGTATGTTTGATTCGCAATAATACATCTTTGATAACGGTACAATTTTAACACTATTTCCAAAAAAAAAATAATTTACACTATTTTAGAATTATTATTTATATTTTCAAGATTGTTATATCATTATAATAAGGTAATCTACATAAAAATACGCATTTTATATAAAAAATTTGCAAGTCAGTACCCATGTCAGAAATTTTTTTATATAAGTACCCGTTTGACTGCGTTTACCATTTTTCCAGTCTTGATGTACCTTTTTATATGTGTATTACGTACCACGTTACGTGTTTATATGGTACCTATATCGTTTCTATATGCTACTTTAATGTGTTATATGATGTACAATTTCTCACTGTATTATGTACCAAAATACGTTTCCCTATGGTACGTAAATGTATGATGTACCTTGCAGCGGGATGGGTACTAATGTGCGAAAAATTTATTCTAATAGGTACCTATATATAAAAAACCACAGACAGGGTACTACTGACTTGCAACTTTTTATATAATTGGGTATTTTTCTGTAAATTTCCCTTATACTAAAACTATTACTATACGTGGTTTATTTTCGAAATAAAGCTATTTACTACATTGTCTTGCCGTTAATTATCTCATTAACACCCCGCTTATTCGTAAAAACCCGCTAAACTACTTATTAAATATATTTAATTACGCACGTAACGTAAATTAACGACTTTTTAAATACATTGCCAAAACGTGATTATATTTAACGTAACGACTTTTAAACGCTCCATCATACACGCAATGTACCGACTTTTTAAATAATATTCAATCACTCACGCAACGTAAACTAACGACTTTTTAAATATATTACGCCAACACGTGATTAAATTTAACGTAACGACTTTTTAAACGTTTCTTCAAACACGCAGCTACTTTTTAAAATACAAATCGTCAAACACGCAACGACTTTTTAAAATATATTTCATCAATCGCACAACGTAACGACTTTTTAAAATATATTTTTTTGAAATAAATTTCATCAAGATAGAGTATATTAAATTCACAACAGCAAAAAGAAATATGTATGAGAGTTCCAACAGCATCTTTTTTAATATGTTTTTATCTCTATGTTATTCTTTTTTTTTCATGATCAATATTATTTGTGGACAAAATAAAAATTCACACCTTTAATATTTGATCATTAATTTAAAATAAAAACAGAGATCTTTATCCAACGCCATATATCAAAAGCCCAAAGCGCGGGCAAATTCATCCTCACCTCATCAGTCAGCAGCTGTCATATGCACGTAATATGTTATTGGAAATTCTCTCGACAACTTTGTATGGAAAAACTATGATTGTTGTGATTATCCATTCCTTCTCCGAGGCTATTTATGCTCCTCTTACGATCAATTGTTTCTTCATTCTCATTTTTTCAGTCTCATTTCATCACATTCGAGATGTCGAGAGCTTCAGGCGCCGGAGAGAATGGTGATGCCCAGGGGATTCAATCGGTATGGTTTCCTTCATTCGCCAGTTTCGCATCTTTTTGTTTGTGTTGGATGTTTGTTCATGTGCCGACGATGGAGTTGATTCAATGGGGTTTTTCAGAGTTGAGCTGTACTTCTTAACGAATCGTTCTGTCATCTGTGTGTGCTTCTGTAAATATGGGTTAATTTCCCGAGCTTTTGTGCCTAACGTATCTTTGCTGAATGATGATTTAGGGTGTTGGTGGAGGAAGTGGAACATCAGAGTCGATGTCTTTGGAAAGGACCAATCATCTAAATCACCTCATGCATATGGGGAACGAGGCCCTTCGTCAGCAACAATTAGAGCAGGTATATACTAAGCTTTCTTTTTCCGGGTTTTTTTTTGTGTGGTAGGAGTTTCTTGTTTCTCTTTGTTCACTCTTGTACGTGGTTTCACGTTCTTGTTTACTGCCAAAACAATAGTGTTTAGTTTTCTTTCCCTGCTATGTCGTCTTAGAATCGAGCATCGATATAGCTGATCAATGGTCATCCTTTTTAAGATTCTTGATTGAATCTAGGCTTGTGTGGGGCGTGGACTCATCCCCCCAACCCAGGGCACTGATTTTTGCTGGATAATTGATTTCAATTTTTTGTCTCTCTCAGGCCATTGGATTTTTCTCCAGAGCTGATCAAATCAAACCAAACGATCCAGTGATTCTGTATAGTAGATGTGCTGCGTATCTCACGTAAGTAGAGAGCTGATCTGTTATTCTATATGTTAAGCTATATGTCACATTCCACACATGTTTCATGGATTTAGTACCAATAGTGTCTGATGAACAAGTTATTGTCTTGCAAACTAAAATTTGAACAGGATGAGCAAGTTCCTTTTGTACAGACATCCATCTGCTGCAGAAGCAACGCCCATTACAGGATTGGATGATGCTCAATCTTATGCTGCGGTACCGTAATAAAATTTATTCGCTCTCTCTGAGCTTGTTCCCGTCCTAGCTTATGCTTGGGATATGGTGATCGTTTTCTGAATTTTCGACGTTTATGTTTTGCCTTTAGCATGCCCTGAAGGATGCCGAAAAACTTAGGGTCCTTCGGGGAAACTCATCTAGAGTGTACATGTTGCAAGGGACAGCTCTCTGCCTGGTAAGTAATTTGGCTTTCATTTTTACTTCTGAAAATACTCATTAGGGATGGATCTTCGAATCCCGTCAACTTAAAAACATGCCTAGTTCAGTATAAAAGTTTGGTTTTTGACCTATTGCTTCCTCTTGCTTATCATTTGCATCACACCACTCTATATTATGATGCTCTATCTTCTTTTGCAGTTGGAACGTTATGATGCAGCTCGAACTGTGATTCGCTCAGGCCTACAGCTCCATCCCCAGAGGTATACAGAGCTGCTTCAGTGTTCCTTAATGCTGAGTTTTTTTTCGGTTGCTAACGATAGTAAATATCCCCATATATCCTAAATGTTTTAACTATTTCTCTTTATGCAGCACTTGCCTCCAAAACTTGGAGAGGTCACTCCCAAGTTCATTGGTCAGGAGGCACATGCCTCGCCGTACTGATGACTTTGATTGCACCATCTGTTTGAAGCTGCTTTATGAGCCCGTCACTACACCATGTGGACACACGTTTTGTCGTTCATGCCTTTTCCGCTCTATGGACAGAGGTTCGAATGTTAATTCCCTCCTTCCTTGCTTCGATGAATGCATGATATTCTCTGTTTAACTTGACTCATTATCCTAACCGAACAATTATAGGCGATAAATGTCCACTGTGCCGCACTGTGGTGTTCCTCAATCACCATACATGCTCTATCAGGTTAGTTAGGGTCTATAACACGGTGTTCTGTTTGAAGCACTTTACATCAAAACTTCATTGAACTAAACTGTATTTAGTAATACTTCTTATACCCCTACTACTGAGCAACTGCCATTAAATTGAGAGATAGTTCGAAACGACTATAAATTGTTTGTTCTGTTTATTACACATTTTCTTATCCTCACGACGAATGATTTTTCTCCAGTATAACTTTGAAGAATATAATCCAAACAAACTTTCCGCAAGAGTATGCGGAGAGGCAGGCGGAGCGTGCCAGTGAAGCAACACTTCGACGTAATCATCTCCCGCTGCTTGTCACGGGCGTAGCGTTGCCGTGCCAGAAGTTTCCTGTCAAAGTCTCTGCACCTCAATACCGACTTATGGTGAGCTTTTCTTTCCTTCTCTTGTTTTGTGCACCCCAATGCTTGACTCCATTTTCTTCGTGTTCATTTTTTTGATTAATCAAGGTAGAAATGGCTGGTTTAGCTATCCATCATCGTGAAATAAAATTCATGAGCTGAGCTTAAATATTATGTTCCGTGTCCTTCTTCTAAACAGGTCAGGCGAATACTGGATGGGAATCGTCGAATGGGAATGGTATGTATATTTTTGCTCGTCTTTGTCTTTTGCCAATATTTTCATCACCTAAGCAATTCCAATTGTGTAGGCTGTGAGGGGCTCAACCCCAAATTCCATAGAGGAATATGTATGTGAAGTGGAGATCAAAGGGTAAGTTATTCTCTATAATATGTTGGTTATTTCCCGCGCTTCCTTTCACATTCTTGACGATTATTACATCGTCCTTCTTAACGCCGCAGCTGCGAGCTTCTCCCTGATGGCAGTTTCTTCTTAGAGGTGAATCATCATTGAACCTTCAATTAATTATTTCCTTCCATAGACTGCTATTTCTTTACTTCTTCCCTAATAAGCTTTCACTTCAGGTCGAAAGTCTTCGTCGATGCCGCATCATTTCTCATTGGGCTCAAGACGGGTTAGTTAGTTAGTTAGTCTAACGTTTCTTGCTGGTCCCTCGAAAGAGAAAACGTTTTATTCACCTCTTTTTTATTTTAAATAACTTAAAATGCACATGGTGAAGCTACCGTGTCGCCGAGGTCGTAGGTGTCCAAGACGTTCTCCCGCCTGAGGGAACTGAGGAGAGAACTAAAGTAAGTTCGACAGAAATGCTAAAACTTGTTTGTAGTATTTTCATTCATATGTCCACTTTTCGGTTCGAATGCTTTGCAGCTGCTGGCGAAAACAAACAAGATCGCAGACCTTGCTTGTGTATGGTTAAACTGGGCAAAATCAGCCATACAATGTACTCTCTTACATACTTCCCTTTTTACCGTAATATCCGTCCCTTCATGACACTCTAATCAAATAGATGTTATTGCAGTTCAGATGCAGCTAACCGAACTATACTCAGCAGAGGAGATAATGCCACCTAGGACCGATCCCGAGAGCTTCAGTTTCTGGGTACGTACGTACGTATGTATGTATGTATGTATGTATGTGTATGTATGAATGTATGTATGTACTTACTTTTCTTTTTGTCCTATCAATTACATTCCTAACTTACCTCACTTGCAATGCCAGCTCTGCACCCTGAATGAGGAGATGATAGAACCTGGTGTGATGTTAGACCTTCTCCGCACAACAGATACAACTGAGGTAAAGTAATAATAACTCTCGACTTAGTTTTTTTTTTTCGTCGCAAAAAATATACCGTTCTATTTTTTCTTATGCGATAATGACATGGTTTATTCGACTTTTGCTTTCGAATATTGGCAATGCAGAGACTGGAAATGGGAGCCTTTTACATTATGCTGACCGATCCACGCGTGTGGAACCAACCTCGGGGAGGGATGAATCGCCTGCTGTAAGGCATGATTGCCGAACATCTATCTGTGTTTTTTTCAGTTCAAGTTTCATGGGATGCTTCGTTTTCTTTTCAATAATCGGTTCTTTTACCGACTGCATGACATTATATCTGTGTTTTGATCATAAGTTTTATGGGTTTGTGGTATTGTTTCTAAAATATGTTCTTTTACCAACTACATAACATATGCACCAATTGGTCTGCGTACATTTAAGTCCATTTCTACTTTCATAGCCTCGAATACTCTATAGAACCGATACCCATCATTGCCTGCCTTGTGTATATTTGTTCCCATTCCCCTCCCCTTTTTTTTCGGAATCTTCTACCCTAACGCCTTTACGAGGCTCATCAAACACTTCCTTCGACTTCGACTTCTTCACGCCAGGAACCAAACCTTGTTGTAACCTTCCTCGATGCTAACTCTCGTAACCTTAACTCGAACTAAAACCTCAGTTTTCATCCCTTCGATCATAAACAGCTTCCCTCGGAACAGCACACATATGATGCGAGCTGAGTATCTTACGATAAATGAATCATTAAAGCGCACTTCGCACGGAGATGGAAGGTATACGATGAGCTTCGACTTGGGCTCGTTGAGTTCGTAGCAGTTTATGTTTCTGAAGGGAAAGCCCAGGTGGTAGATTGTAGTCTCTCAAATCTCAAGAGGTTTGGTAATGATTTCAATGGTTTGCCTGAAGATTGAAGACGGTGATCGGAATTTGATTGATCGTGGGAATAATTCTTCGAAGATATCATCAGCTTTGAATGCTTGGAGATGTGTAAGGAAAACAAGAACTAAACATTACTCAAACAAGAAAGTGAATATGTACCATTAAGAACAAGAAAATCATCTAACTTGGGGAAGTTCAAGAAGATGAACAGAGAAATCAGCTAATTAAGGTAAAAAAAAAAAAATTCATCACACAAATCTAATATTGATGCACAGACAGACTACAAACCATATGATGAACCAGACCAGCATTATATGGGCCTAAGAAATACGAAAAAGAAAAGGAAAAAAAGGAACACATAAAGAGAAAGGGAGCATACAGAGGTGTCTTGGGAGATGTTTGAGATCTCTTCTTTCGCCTTCTTTGACACCCCAAAATGTGCCTGCTTTGATGCTCCCTACCTTCGTCAATGCTTTATCCATTTTCTTTTTTCCTTCTTTCCTCAAATCAACAGAAGCTTCAAAAGAGGAAGAAAGCAGGAAAACCTTCTCCTTGATATTGAAAAGAGAGCAGAAAAAAAAGAACGAAGGTTTGCTCACAGAATTGATGCATACCAGCTTTTTTGGATTCTTGAGCCACTTTATTCCAATACCTTCTTCTCTCAACTTGGCCTTTTGTTGAAAAATGTTGGGACTTTGACTAAAAAGAATCAATTTCTACATGTGATATTCCTAATTGGTTTTTAAAGTATAATATAACAGAATTCTTGATAAATTCAATCTGAAAATGTAAGGTAACAACATGATGGGGATTGGTGCTGGGACCTGTAGATTAATTCATTCATCTGTTGACAAAAATCCTATGTCTCTTTCTTCCTACGCAAGCCATTCTCTTCTTTCCACCTTGACATATATTTATTGGACATATATGTACTCCAAACTCTGTGTGTGTGTGTGTGGGCCAGCAGATCCTAAAAGCCAAAGCAAAGAACACACATGATTCCTAATCTCTTTCTTTCGGCCTATCCTTGTTGACAAATTCAAGCCCTCTTGCTTTTGCTTTCATTTTGTACCTTTTTCCCCTTTTCATCTCCTCCACAATGCACTGAAAAATCTTCAAGATCTTCACTTTTTCCTCAATCTCTCAGCTCGTTTCTTCTATCTTTTTCTGCGTGAAAGCGCGGGGTACAGAGAAGGAATATATTGGGCTTCCCACATACTTCTCCTTCAAGGTTTATCTTTGCTCGAGCTGTTGTGGTGAGTGACTATCGCCATTCTTCTTTCTAAATTTCTGAGGATATTGAAAATGGGTTTTGGTTGTTCTGTTGTTTTCTGACCATTTCTGGGTCGTAGCGTCACTATGTGAGGGTAACTCGTCCGATGACTGTGAATCTGTCTGAAGAAAAACAGTGCATTCGTTATATCTTCTCATCCCTTGATACTCTGTAATTTTGTGTGTGGTTTTTGTGATGAATATAGCCTGCAATCATATGGGGCATCAGCTGTTAAAGTCACCATTCTTCTACATCTTTTTCCTTATTTACTGTTTGTGAACTGTTATTTTCTCAACTGAGATTTAGTCGTAGCATTTTGATCTGAAGCTTCTCCTTCCTTCTTCGCCTTCTCGATAGTTAATCCATACTTCAGTGTATGTTGAAGAATCTTTTCCTCTGTTCCTAAAATGGTGATACTTTGATCTTTCAAGGGATATGCTTGTCTTAATAAATGAAACCAAAGAAAATTGACGATGGTGTAAGAAGTTAAAGCCTGAGAAAATCGAATATTTTGCAGGTGGGAGATTTTTTCCTCATCGCGAAGGTTTTGGGACGTCATTTTTCGGTTGCATAATACATTCATCATGCAGTACTCTAATCATGTTCCATTCTATTACCATGAGAGGTCTCATGGCTTTTCGAGGCATATCTTCAATTCGAATGCTTACTACGGAAAGCAACAGTGTTTAGGCTATGATAAGGAGACCATGAGACAGATCATTCAGAACCAGGACGAAACGTTTCGACGTCAGGTATATATATACTTCTGTCCCAGTAATCAAACCTTAAACTCAGACAAGCACTAATTTCGTGTAATAACTCATCCTTTTGTGTTTGTTCTTCAGGTCCAGGAATTACACAGACTATACGCAAGGCAAAGGGAGTTGATGGATGATATCAAGATTCGAACGCAATCATCGAAATCTATTTTCCCAGGTCTGTCTCAAGCTGCACCACACGATGATGCTAGGCAGTTCCTGGGATTCGACTCTGTTAGTAACATAGTCGATTTAAACGAAGAGAATACTTCTTTAACATCTATCACGGGTCAAGCTGAAGAAGGTCGACTAAGCGAGAAAAAGTCGAATCTTTTTATCGATTTGAACATGCCCTTCATCCCAGAATCATTGACGTCAAGTTCCACTGAGAATTCTTGTCTCATGGAGGCCACTCGCCATGAACACTGCATGGGCTATGGTGCTATTGATTTAAACACCGTGCCTTGCGATTTCCCTCCAGATATAGATGTGGGGCCAGAAAATAATTTCCCGACTGAAGATTCAGTCGAAGACAAGAATATCGATCGTACGGACATGAACGTCGATGTTGATAAGGAAACAGAGCATGTCCAAGAACCTGACAGAGTTGCTGCTGCAGCAGAAACTTTAGTCGAGATTTCAGCTGCTCTAAACGATAGAAAGTCAACTGGTTCAATCGCCGACGAGGGTTTAGAAACTTCGAATGGCTCGCTTTTATGGTTTGCCGACATAATTTCTTCGTTGGGAGACGATTGGTGTCATCAGCTCGTGCCATTGGAGAGAACAGAGGATAAAAACAGGGCAGATCCTTCCTCGAAGATGGTTCAGCGAAAATCATTGAATCTTTCTCGTGCTGTAAGAAGAGAAACACAGAATGCTTCGACGAGGTTTGCTGCAAGAGAAGTTAATCGTCTGAAATGCTTGGAAACAGATGATAGGGCCAACGTAAGGAAACACAGAGCTAAGCTTGCAGTTCAACGCAATGTCAGAAAAACAGAGAGGTCTACGGTAAAGCAGCTTCATACTCGAAACGAACAGTTTGTGCTTCGTGATTGGAGTAAGATGAAGAAGAGACGAAGCTTGAGGCGAAGAAAGTACACATGATAGAGTTCTTGTCGAAGCTTACTTTACGGTTGTGAATATTTTCGAAAATTACGCATCGGTGGGCTCGATGAAATGTTCGAAAATGTCGGGCAAAGATGTAAATTTTTTCGTTGGATTTGATTCTGGACAGGCTATACTATTACATGCACATGTGCAAATATGATCTGCAATTTAGAGTTAAAACAAGAAAGCTTTTACCATAATCTAAAATTCTAAATATGGGAATGTTTACTGAACCACATGTTCTATTCCGGTTGAGATCCTATATTTCACTCCGTATTCCAACGAACGAAAATCGTTACACCTCCCCCCGACAAGTGTTAAAACACATGTAAATATCATTACACCTAGGGGTGGTTCGGTACGGTATACCGTACCAAAACTGTGATACCGTATACCGTACCGAAATTTCGGTATCCAAAAAAATCATACCAATACCATACCAAAATTTCGGTATACCTTAAATTTCGATACGGTATCATACCGAAATTTCGGTATGGTATCGGTATCATACCTTCTATACCATTCATACGGAGGGTTTTTACCATGCATGTCTCGTGACTCGTTAATTCGCTGTTTTGGAATTTTTAATCAATTCAAACTCCTTAGGCCCCAATAAGATAGATTATTAATATCAAAATTTTCAAAATAAAAAGATTTTTTAACCTTAAATAATTTAGATATTTTAGCTAGTCTCCTTAGTAAGACAAAAAACTTTACATAACCACAAAATATAACTTTATATACAGATTAATTAGGACGAAGCTGCTATATTTAAAAAATTAGTGAAGATTAACAAAAAGTAATTGCATTGCATCTTCACGCTTTCAGAAATCATGAAAAAAATATTAAAAAAGCAAAACTTAAACGTTACTTGAGTTACATAAGTAAAATATGATGGGCTTAATATTAGAAAGCTGTGTATAAGTTAATAATTTATGGGCTAAATAAGTTTATGAAGATCCTTAATTTTTCATTTTATATTTTTGAAATAATATAACATATATAGGTGTGTATATATATATAAATATATTAAAAATTTTAGAATTTCGGTATTCGGTATAATCGGTATACCTAATTTTAAAAACTTTCATACCATTACCGTACCGAAAATTTTCGGTACGGTATCATACCTTACCAAAAACTTCGGTATACCAAAATTTTCGATATTTTCGATACGATTCGATATGATAAGGACGGTATTTCGATATTTCGGTATTTTTCCCCAGCCCTAATTACACCTATGAATTTCATTACAACAAGTGTTTAAACAAAAAAAAAACCTCATTATTACGTATTTTTCTATTTTAATATATAATACTGATTTTTTCTACTCCATATTAGAAAAATACGTAATAATGAGGTTTTTTTTATTTAAACACTTGTTGTAATGAAATTCATAGGTGTAATGATGTTTACGTGTGTTTTAACACTTGTCGGGAGGAGGTGTAACAATTTTCGTTCGTTGGAATACGGAGTGGAGTACAAAAAGTGGAATAGAGGATCTCAACCCGTTCTATTCTGTTAGTGTTGAGGTCGTCGCCAGCGCTGACGATTATTAAATCGGAATCGCTATTGAAGCAAGTAGCGCTTTCCTTTTTTTTTGAAGTCGTTAGTTGTATATAATAAAAGTATAAACCATGAGAGAGAGAGAGAGAGAGAGAGAGATGGCGTCGCAGCAATCGAACGATCCTAGATTACCATCGGCGGCTCGTCCGTACAAGCCTCCGTCGGTCGCGCCTCAAGACCTCCCGATAGACTACTCTGGTTTTATCGCTGTCGTCTTCGGAGTTTTCGGAGCTATGTTCCGTGTAAGAACTCGATAAGTGCTAAATAGATGTTAATCTTTGTAGATCGTTGATCTACGTCTTTCTGCGTCTACTACCGGTCTCGAGCTCGTTTCCGTCGATGATTTGTTGTGTTGAATTAGAATATCGTGTAATTGTTTTTATGGTGTTAGCGTTTTATTATTTTTCGGTTTAGTGATTACATCCAGATGCTGAGCTGATCGTTTATCCTTTTCAGTACAAATTTTGCTCGTGGCTTGCAATAATATTTTCCGCCCAATCGATGGCTAATATGAGGAACTTTGAGAATGATTTCAAGCAGGTCTCCATGGCCATGATGTAAGTTGGATGATGCTATTGTCCTTCCATTTGCCTTCATATTGTGATTCTTTGGATGGACGTCTATGTTTTGGCTTTTCCTGGAAAGCTGCGAAGCTAATTTTGTCTTCGATAATTCTATCATCTTATGCATGTAACTGATTATATGTATTCTGTTATCCACCAGGTTTGGTATCATGGGGCTAGTGACAAATTACACGGGATTGGGGTCCCGACCCAAAAGTTCGTAACTTGAATGTCGTTTCTCCAAATGCCACAGATTTTCACTCTGGTTGGAATATCAGAGCACTCAGTCGTTAGTAGAGACGTAACAGTTGCAGAATTACCTTTTTTCATTTATATTCAGTGCTATTGTTTAAATGGTATCGATGCAAATTACTTTATGGATTGGTGATGTTGCTTCAAACTTGATGTAGTCCTACTATCCAAATTTGTTCTTGATTTCGTTTTATGCGTTTTATCCGGGCAACTTGGTGAATGAAGTCTTTGAATCTAATATATTCATCTTCTGGTGTTTTTTAGATAGAAATAATCTCTTTATAGGGTGTTATAATTTACAGCCTTATTTTCCCAAGAAGAAGCACAGCTGACATGATGCTTGGAATTGGATTTTCAGTCAAGCTGCTTGGCTATTGCAATCAGGTTCCAATTCATTGTCCCCAATAATAATCAGTATTGCAAGGGGCTCATGAGTAATCTGTTATTTTGTCTAACATTTCATCTGCTGTATCATGTATTCCAAGTTTAACACAGATGATCCACCCTCACTAATGCTGTTCCTAGCAACGCCCTTCAACCTCGACACATTCTCTCTAATCACCCCATCCTTCAAAAGCTCCTCGACTTTCTCCTTAACCTCACCCCTCGAAACAATCCCACCTTCGTCCTTCTCCAGCGAGATCCCAACCTTCCAATCATCACATATACATATCCGTGTGTACATCTGATCCCCAAAGTAAGGCCAGCAGAGCATAGGCACCCCATGACTAAACTCTCCATAAACGAACCCCAGCCACAATGCGTCACAAAACAAGCTGTAGAGGGATGTCCCAGTACCATCTCTTGTGGGGCCCAATCGACTATCTTCCCACGGCCCGTCTCTAACCCAGCCCCGCAAGAACGGGCTGGCCCGTCTTTTCTCAGGCCCGACCAAGCCACGTAAAGGTAGGGCCGGCCCATGAGCTCGAGCCCTAACTCGAGCTCCCTAAGCTGCTCTTGGCTGAACCTCGACGTGCTACCAAATGCAACGTAGACCACAGATTTCTCGAGCTGTTTGTCTAGCCAGTCGAGGCACGTCGAGTCTTCTGAGCACAAGCTTCCACTGCTGAGCCGTTGGGCTAATAATGGGCCTAACAGTAGGAGGTTAGGGATTGAGACGTGGGCCCAAGGGTCGAGATCTCCGAACCAATTGCCTAGGATCCAATCTGAGTCCTTTATGTGGGAAGCCTCGGTTTCTACTTCGTGGAATATCGATCTCTGTATTGTTTTGTCGCCTGGAAAGTGCCAGAGTAGGGAAGTCGTCGGCATGGGCGGGATGTTTTCTCGCACTTGGATTGGCTCGTTCGTCAAGGGATTCCCTGCAAGATTTAAGGTATTATTTCGAAGCGTGTGATCGTGGCGAAATTAAATTGGGTATAGTAAGGCGATATACCGTCGCTGTCGATGAGTTTTGATTGAATGAGCTCGGGAATCTTGAACGCCAGCGCCAAGCAGCCCGGAGAAGAGCACCAAAACGATGCGACCTTAATCCCCATCTTCTTGGGTATATCGATCACTCGAGAAACTGAAGAATCGATGATGACTCCTTTTATTCTTTCCTCGTCGTTCTTGAGGGATTGATTTAGCAAGTTTTCTAAGCAACTGGGCAACGTACGATGAACTCTCTTGAACAGATTCTCTTGACTGATCAAATCGTCTTTACATTCGAATGGATCGTCGTCGAATATGGAGACAAGCTTTACGCAGGTGTCCAAATTCTTTAAACCCGACATGTATGAGTGGTTAGGGTTCGTATTGACGAACGTGATCTTGCCCACGAACTGGGCGATTTGGTGCGACAGTTTCACGAGTGGTGCTACGTGTCCTTGGAAAGGGCTTGTGACAAGTAGAATGTGGCCATGGTTACAGTGCTGAGTGTTTCGAGCCATCTCTTCTTTTTCTTCTTTTTAATGAGCAAATGAAGCATAGCTTCAATATATGTTGCTAGTTCGTGCATCTTTGTCCCGTCCTTGTAATATTCACAGAAATAAAGGAGCAATAATAGCGTTTCTTGGTGCTGTTTCTGTGGTTCATCGATCACATTTCGATAGCTTGCTTTTACGGTAGTTGTCAAAAACTACTCTATTTATAAATTAACGTTAATCATCCTATGATTAACGTTAATCATCCTAAAGAAATTAATGACACGAGGAACAATTGCTAATTAGAAGAAAACGAATATAATGGGCAAGAAGCACCATGTGTATTTCTTGTTTGCTTCCTATCTTTTCTCTTCTCGTTAGTTTGTTCTCTGTTTTGCACCAACTGCTGTTCTTTTTTCCCCGTTGTAACTTGTAAGGAATGTCAATCACCTAAGCCTATGCCTATAGATATAAAAACAAATGAAATTTATCATGTTGTAAGAAGAAATCACATCACGCATCATCAATATGTAATGAAGAAATGTACCTTCTCTTACTTCGTTTGCTGCTAGAAGCAAATAGCGACGCAAGTCTAGCGGATTTCCTAGACATTATCATTGCAGACAGCTTCTGAAGAATCGAACTCCCTGTCGATCGATTCGATCAAAAAGCATATTATCACATTATCAAGCAAGCAAACCTAATTGCGATATAGGCTGTCGATAGAGTACCTGCAATGCAAAGACAATGTCAGCTCCATCCACCTTCAGAGTCACTCTTCTAGACTTATCTTCGCGCGAGTTTCCTACTTTTAGAATCCCCTGAAAAGATTTTATATTGCCCGATGAGGTACATTCCCAGTCTGTTAATGTAATATTTGTGCCTTACTTGATTTCTTGTATAGAGCAATACCTGGTCATCTAACACCTTGCACATGCTGGAGAGTTCAACGATGCCGACGGGTGGTATTAGAGTTGATTTACATACATCCACGTAATATTTGTTCAACTGAATGCATAGAGAAAATGGCTTGGTTTGGTTTTGTTTATTTCGGAAGCTGGTTCTACTAGGGCTTGGAATTGATGATGAACATACCTCACCAATGGTTGTACCCTTTTTTATTCCTCGGAAAAGCTTCACAGCAGAGCATAGTATGATCTGTCATGACAGTTCTGTACGTATTATATGCAAGAAAAATATGTGAAAGACGACGGACAGTGCAGCTAATAATTATTGGATGGGACGAGTAGTTACCTGTTGATGCTGAGGTAGAGACTGAATAGTGTCTATCACAGGTGACTTAAATGCTTTTGATAAAGCAGCAACAACGTGATGTATCTTCACCTGCCACAACTTAGGAATCTTAGAAGACATAAACAAGCATGTCTCATTGAGTAGGACGCTGAAAAGGAAGAAGAGTCTACTTATTGAAAGGAAGAGTCTACTTAGTAATGCATACATCAGTGTCAATCCATGCAAATTTTGAGTTTTCATGCCAAAATGTCAAAATACAGATTCAGTATTTTTCTCAGCTTCATCGTTAGAATGAATGAAAAGCAATCTGTACACAAAATATTTACCATGTCATTCACTTGATTTGTCGTCACACTAGAAATGCCAGATTTCTCTCGAGTGCCACAACCATCTGATGATGGCAAGTTGGTGCTAGAAGCGCTCCTCTCAGCTTCAAATATCTCAATTGCACTCCTAAAAGACCACACAAAGAAATTCTTGAATTCATTTTTCGAAATGGAAACAGTCGAGAAATATAGAACATTTAAGTTAAACTCACATGCACGACTGTTTTATACTAGTGACTTAACATAAATGCAGTGAAAAGTAGAGAATCCTACGAAATTAAAATATCAACCTGCATACTGAGAGAGCCTTTCTCATGTCTCCAGAGGCTGCAGCAACTTTCTACAAGAACAGTTATTCAGAAAAATTCTGATTAATCCCAAACACAACTATTAACTGCCCATTCAACAAATGCCGAAGGGATTATACAGTGCGACTCACCCGAGCACAGAGTTCCAGAGCTTGCGATTCAAAGACAACATAAGGAAGTGCCTATTTAACAAATAAAGAGGATTGATTAGAATGGAGGAGGTATTTGTACTACTTGCAATTACAATCGATCATTCAACCTGTTCATTTTTTCTTAGATCTATATCAATGTCTTAGGTAGCTCAAATAGTCGTATGTTCGTTTTATTTGCTACACTCCTTTAATAAAGCTGGTTTGACGTGACCTAATATCCATGATATAATAATTACCTTCAATCTTTCTTGAAGAATGCTAATAATTTGATCTTTAGAATACGCGCGAAATGTTATAACCTCTGGTTTGCCTGGATTGGAAAAGATATATTCTTTTAACATATAACTTAAGCACACTAAAATTACGTTACATTAGAAACTGTGAGGAAATCATGTGAACTAAACATAGAAGACTACTCACAACTTAAGGCCTGCAGCTTTGGAATAAACCTGTCAGCTAAGTCAATAGCATTAGCAATCCCTGAAACACAAGGTAAAACAGGTCAAAAACAAGTCACGAAGTTAAGATAAAATTTGGAGAAAGGAAAATAGGATCCCTCGTTAATTACTAAAACCGACCTAGTAAGATGCATTTGGAGAAAGGCAATGATGTGAGCATGAAAAGATCGTGAAGGACGGCTCGATCTTTGGTAATTAAGTAATCCAACTCATCAGCTATCACTATTCTGTAGACAAGATTTGAGCGACTTTATTCCACTGAGGTACAGAAGAAAAAAATATGATTTGAGGAACATGATTGAACATTTTGAGATGCTTACTTCATCTTCATGCCAGATGGATGCTCCTGTGAATACAGGCTTTGGAGGACCTGTAAAGCTGATGCTGATTGATTCTTCTTATTCTGTCGATGATTCCATCCTAGAATCTGTACGAGCTGAATACATTAAAAACACAACGCCAACATAAATGGAATGAGCTTCCAATATTCATCTCATTACCATACCTTACTGAAAATTTCAGCTGTATTTGTAAGAGACGTGCAGCTTATAGACAGTACATCTGGAGGATCTATACTTTCCTGCCAACAAAATGAGGAGGAAAAAGATATTAAACTAGCCATTCAGTCACTTAAAGTCAGCAAACACATGTGAACAAAAGAATGGAAAACTTCCATGGTGGATTGTAATCAAGTGCTGCATTGATGGACGTACAAGCAACCGTATACAAAGGCCTATTGCAAACATGAGTTCAAATTACAAACAGCTACCTGATCCGCCCAATCTAGAAGAGTCTCCTTAACTTTTTCCATGGAGAGTGACTTTCCAGTCCCTGGACAACCACATATATATAAACTCCCAGCCCTTACTTGCTTGATACACTTCTTGCAAAAATCTAATATTCTCTTCTGTTCCTCTTCTCTGCACACAACATTACTTGGTGCAGTTGAGACATGCATCGCCTCCTTAACAACTCTCAAGTGCTCCTTATCTGCTACGATGGCAAAAATCACGAAATGTTTGAGCCAAAAGCAGAATCTTGCAGTGGTGATATATTGCCAGTTATAAGAGATGTGGACTAACCTCTTGGATCCCAGATCGGCTTTTCTTCACAAGTGTCGCATGATATACTTTTCGGTGGTGAGCCGAACAGCTTCAATGACGACTTCACGCACTTCTCGATAATCTGCAGCGAGAAGCAGTGAAAATCATAGTAATCATGCTGTCGAGTGCTCATCAGACATCCATCCATAGAAGTAAAACTTAAAAATTTTAGTGCAATGGAGCAGCGATTCAACAAGCAGTAAAAGATTGTTTCCAGACCGGGTGTGGAGGAACTAATACACCATCGATCAACTTACATCCTCAAAATCCATCTAAAAAGAATACGACAAAACGAATTCGATCACATTATATCTGCAAATATAACCCGTATATCAAAGAGATGGTAGACTACTACATTGGCTCGGATACTGATAGCCACTCGAAGATAAGTTTTGTCGGGAAGAGCGATCCTAAACCTCGCCGGAGTCGCCGGAATCGACCGGAGAAAGAGATCGGATCGAGACGTGCTCTCAGCCAAGGTTCGTCGGCACGCGCATGAGGAGTCACGGCCGTGAACCGGGGCAGTGTTGATATGATGGAGTTGCTGCCCGGTGTCACGGCCGTGAAAAGGTAAGCACGTGGCCGTGAACAGAGTAGTCACGGCCGTGAACCAAGATGCAAAAGGCCGTGACTCGGGGCAGAAAGGAGAGCAGGCCAGCCCGTCATAGTCACGGCCGTGAAGGAGAGGTCTTTGGCCGTGAAGGTTCACAGAAACAGCACATGCGGATGGCAATGCTGTGTCACGGCCGTGACCGCTGATGAACGTGGCCGTGACTCGTCACGCATTGTGTGCTTGGGTCATGTATTGCCTGCTAGGTTCATGCACAAAGGCAAGAGGGCACGTGGGGAAATCTAGGACGTCCAAGTGGCTAAAGATTGATGGCTAGGATCAAGCCCAATTCACACAATGGGTGTGAATTGCATCTATAAATAGATCTCAGATTTCTCTGTTTTGGGTGATCACTTTTGAGAGCTTACTTCTTTGTGTAGAGAGAAAATCACTGTGAGGGTAGAACACGGAAGTTGTAGAGGCTTGAGTGCTGTGTAAACTTCGTGTTGGTGACTAAGTGAAAAGAAGCTCGGTTGATCCGTGGACGTAGGTACAAATTGTGCCGAACCACGTAAAAATTCCGGTGTTAGAGTTGTGTGTGTTTGGGTTGCTTAACTTGGGTTGATTAAGCTCGTTATAGCTTGAATCAATCCTTAGAACTAGCAAACACGGAAATTACATTGAATAACGAATCCAACGGTGGTCATCCCCCAACAAGTGGTGCGGTGAGCGTGGAGGAGAGCTCGATTCCCGGGATGACTACCATGACGAAGTTGGAGATGGAGGTATTCAATGGCTCTAATGACTTTGGGCTGTGGAAGCTCAAGATGAAGGCGGTGCTAGTGGAGAAGGGGCTTGAGGAGGCTCTCAAGCCCGAGGCTTCGATGGAACCGGCCACCTTGACGCCAGCCGCGAAGAAGAAGATCCGGGAGAAGGCGTACTCAACGCTGATTTTGTCTCTGTCAGACCAAGTGCTCCGACGGGTGGCTTCGGAGACTTCGGCGGAGGAGATTTGGAAGAAGCTAGATGCCCTGTACATGACAAAGTCTTTGGCTCGGAGGTTGTACCTCAAACAAGCTCTCTATCGGTTCCAAATGGAGGAAGGGATGGCCCTCGACGAGCAAGTAAACCAGTTTCAGAAATTGGTGCTTGACTTGCAGAACATCGGGGAGGAGATCAAGGACGAAGATCAGGCCCTGTTGCTGCTGTGCTCTCTGCCCAAAAGCCACGATTACTTCAAGGAGGCTCTCCTTTACGGAAGGGAAAAGCTCAATTTGGAGGATGTGATGTCTGCGTTAAGCACAAAACAGCTCAACAACAAAGCTTTGCCTAAACATGTTGCTGAAAATACAGGTGTAGCTGAGATGCTTATGGTGCAGAACAAGGCCAAATCGTGGAAGAAGAAGAAGGGAAAGGAGAAAGAGCATCCGGAGCCGAAGAGGTGCTATCATTGCAACGAGGTGGGGCATTTTAGGAGATCGTGCCCAAAGTTGCAGAAAGGAGGAAGTGCGAACTCGGCTAACTTGGCGGACGATGGCTTCGAATATGCCGAGGTTCTCAACGTCTCCGAGCTCGAGAGGAATGAGGAGTGGATCTTAGATTCCGGCTCAAGTTTCCACATCACCTGCAAGAAGGAATGGCTGCACGACTTCAAGGCGTTGAAGGGAAAAACAGTCACGCTAGGCGATGGGAAAAGTTGCGAGGTTCGGGGATGCGGATCCATCCGAATGAGGCTAGCAAATGGAGTGTTGGGGATCCTAAAAGACGTAAGGTATGTTCCGAAGTTGAAGCGGAACTTGATATCCATCGGAGCGTTGGATAGGAGGGGATACAACACTCAAGTCGCAGCCGGGAAAACGAAGGTACGAAAACAGGGCAGGCTGATTCTGGAAGGGGTAAAAAGGCGTGGTATCTATGTCTTGAAAGGTTGCTCTGTGGTGACGTCCACTCCTGGAGAAACTAGGAAATGTGGTGGCTCAAAAGCGGTGAAGAAGAAGCCACAGAAGACACATTTCGAGGTGGAGAAATGCGGAGCAAAAGTGAAGCTCGAAACGGGAAAACAGAAACCTGCTACGGGGCTGGTTTTGATGAGCTCGTGCGACGATCTTTCGGAGCCCGAAACGGAGTTGTTCGTGCCTAAGGATGAGGGGACTTCAAAGCCACATGGTGGGGAGGTCTCAGAGGAGGAAAATAGCTCAGAAGTCGGGGAGAAAGATGGCGGAAGCTCAGCTACAAAATGGGACAAATCTGACAGGAATTCTGAGTTTTCTGAGAATGAGGTTGATTGTTTTTCAGATGTTCGAGCTGCGGAGGTCTTGGATTCGAAGAAGGCCGAAAGGAAGGTGTTCGCTAGCCGAAGGGGAGTCAATGTGGTGGCTCAAAAGGCTAGGATCGATGGATCTTCGGGGAAAACGAAGATGGTGAGCTCAAAGGTTCGAGTCGATCCTAAGTGGGAAATTTCAATCCTACTTGGGGTCGGCAAGTTCACGATTGAGGCACGCAGCTCCTAAGGGAGCTGGATGATCAACCGAGCAGGAGCACATTAGTCGAGGTGGAGCTTTGAGGAGAGATCGAAGCTCACGGAGGTGATTTTCGTGGCAAAGGAAGAAAAATAGCGAAGCTGATTTCCGGGCGAGTTCAAGCGAGTGTAGTGTGCGCTTTGGGGCAGCTATGAGGATGCTTGGAGTTGGGATTGCGAGGTTATAGTCTCGAGGTGGAGATTGTCGGAAGAGCGATCCTAAACCTCGCCGGAGTCGCCGGAATCGACCGGAGAAAGAGATCGGATCGAGACGTGCTCTCAGCCAAGGTTCGTCGGCACGCGCATGAGGAGTCACGGCCGTGAACCGGGGCAGTGTTGATATGATGGAGTTGCTGCCCGGTGTCACGGCCGTGAAAAGGTAAGCACGTGGCCGTGAACAGAGTAGTCACGGCCGTGAACCAAGATGCAAAAGGCCGTGACTCGGGGCAGAAAGGAGAGCAGGCCAGCCCGTCATAGTCACGGCCGTGAAGGAGAGGTCTTTGGCCGTGAAGGTTCACAGAAACAGCACATGCGGATGGCAATGCTGTGTCACGGCCGTGACCGCTGATGAACGTGGCCGTGACTCGTCACGCATTGTGTGCTTGGGTCATGTATTGCCTGCTAGGTTCATGCACAAAGGCAAGAGGGCACGTGGGGAAATCTAGGACGTCCAAGTGGCTAAAGATTGATGGCTAGGATCAAGCCCAATTCACACAATGGGTGTGAATTGCATCTATAAATAGATCTCAGATTTCTCTGTTTTGGGTGATCACTTTTGAGAGCTTACTTCTTTGTGTAGAGAGAAAATCACTGTGAGGGTAGAACACGGAAGTTGTAGAGGCTTGAGTGCTGTGTAAACTTCGTGTTGGTGACTAAGTGAAAAGAAGCTCGGTTGATCCGTGGACGTAGGTACAAATTGTGCCGAACCACGTAAAAATTCCGGTGTTAGAGTTGTGTGTGTTTGGGTTGCTTAACTTGGGTTGATTAAGCTCGTTATAGCTTGAATCAATCCTTAGAACTAGCAAACACGGAAATTACATTGAATAACGAATCCAACGGTGGTCATCCCCCAACAAGTTTCAACACAAAAACCTAATAATGGAGGCTCACATCAACTTTTCGAAGGGTTTCTGGGCTTGATACGCCATTCATACGCGGAGATTTACGCGTCGCTGTAGCTACATGCGTGTCGGATCTCAACCTGCGTTTCTGAGGTGTGACGGATGTATCATCGTCCGTCTTCGGATCCGGCGATAGAGGAGATGGAGGTAGCGTCGGCATCTGCTTGTGATAGCGATCAGAAAAGAAATCGATGAGAATGAATAGTCGCGATTCTCTTTGTGGATGTTGATTGTGGGTGGGAAAGTGTGCTCATGATATGTGAAGGAGAATGGCGGGAAATCGACTGTTATTGGCGGGGGAATCTGCTATTGGGGCACGTTTGGTTACAAGATATATCCTATTAAGCCCAAGATAAATAATTCAAGTTGATTATAAATTGAATATAAAAGCTGCTTGGTTTAGACCAGTCCATATTAATATCACGTTTGGGTTTAGATCCTTCTATATATTATTTATATCAAATGATAGTTTTGCCCTCATCATCTTTAATAAATTAGCTCTCACCACCTGTTCAGAGTTTCTTCACTTCGCCTGATGCTAAGGTTCGGTTCGTCATTTATTGTATAGGAGTGCCGTCTATAAGATAATCTTCATAGACTTAAAAAGGAATTGCTATAAAACTGAGAATCGGATGATAAATTCCTCTAGAAAACACAAAATATATACCTTTAATAAATCCTATAACATACCGGGTTTCATTGCTCCAAGACTTCCCAAATTTGCAGACAAGTCTTCTTTGCACATATAAATGACGACGATGCATTGGTTTAGTGCTTTAGGTGTGGTAATACGTATAGTAAGGCTAGTTTGCAAATGACCATTTTTTCTTCAGATACTCCCTCCGTCCCATTAAGTTATGTACATTTGGGGTGTTGCGCGGTTTTTAAGAAACTGAATATTTTAATAATATAGTATAATTAAAAGGTAAAAAAATAAATATTTTGACACGTCTTTTAAGAATATTTAATATTATTATATTGATTATTTGTGATGGTTTTTTACTAAATAAGGAAATGTACTAAAGATAATGGGACATCCGATTTAGTAAAAATGTATAAAAGTTACTGGAACGGAGGTAGTAGTATTTATCCCAGCTTATTAATTCGAACTATTTGTAATAAGGCCCGTAATATTTTCATAGGCTGTAGTTTAATCTCGGTAACGGTTAACAAGCAACCAAACATAAACAAATGGGTTATTATTTATATTATCTGTCCATAACTAGGACTAGGAGAGCAAACGGGCCCATAAACATTAGTTAGAAATATCTTTTCGTAGTATTTATTAGGGGCGATTGCTTGTCAGACCCCATTTGAATTTTTACATAGAATTAAGGACCATGTCAGAAAAAAATTAATTTGAAGGACTCATTTCAGAATTTTAGTTAGAATTAAGGTTGTTGGACGAAAATACCCTCATAAAAGAATAGTTATGAAGTGGTATCCAGCGCGCATGAAGTGGTATCCAGCGCAACATAACAGGAAGTGGTACTGTAGATCCATGAAGTGGTACTGTAGACTCATGAAGTGGTACGGGTGAACAGTGAAGTGTTACTGTAGACCCATGAAGTGGTACGGGTGAACAGTGAAGTGGTACTGTAGACCCATGAAGTGGTACTGGTGCAGTGAAGTGGTACAAACATTGTAGACCCATGAAGTGGTACTGTTGACTAGAGAAGAAGTGGTACGGGAGACCCATTAAGTGGTACTGTTGACACAGAGAAGTGGTACAGCATTTTGTAGGCCCATGAATGGTATTGTTGAACGGAGAAGTGGTACAGAAGAACTCTTACGTGTTTCTTGTGCAAAATCACTAAAGAATTCTGCTGTACCACTTCTCCGTTCAACAATACCACTTCATGTGCCTACAAAATGCTGTACCACTTCTCTGTGCCAACAGTACCACTTCATGGGTCTCCCGTACCAGTTCTTCTCTGGTCAACAATACTACTTCATGGGTCTACAATATTTGTACCACTTCACTGTTCATCAGTACCACTTCATGGGTCTACAGTACCACTTCACTGTTCACCCGTACAACTTCATGGGTCTACAGTACCACTTCACTGTTCACCCGTACCACTTCATGGGTCTACAGTACCACTTCATGTATAGTGTATACCACTTCTTCATGGTTGAAGAAGGCGATGGCAATTCTGTGTAATTTCCGCACACAGGCAGGGGCAAATGCGTCGTTTTTTGCAAAATTGGTCCTTAACTCTAAAATCAAACTTCAAATAGATCCTTATTTCTTTTTCAAACGTTAATGTGTCCTAAAATCTAATGAAAATATTGTAAGTGGGCCTGAAATACAATTAACTCTATTTATTATCTACGCTAGATATTGTACTTAAACTGTCAAAATATGAAAATGTATTATCTGTTAATTCGTATGTCAATTTGAAACTTTTTTTCAATTTTTTTAAGTTCAAAATACAATGTGCATCAATTACAGTAATAATATCGTTCATTATTTTCATGATGTATGGATTGATTCCAATTGTATTATAAATACTTGCAATACTAAATGTAATATATTTTGAACTATATCATTGAATAAATTGAGGGCTATACAATTCAGGACATATCGCAAATCCAAAGAAAAAACAATTTTTGAAGAAAAAAAAAGAGTAAAAACAGTCTTTAAAGACAAGCTGCATCAACCTGAGATTTCAAGAAGCTTTCTCAACGCTTTCTTACAACAAGATCTTGAGTAGGGCTATTGGATACTTTTCTTTCTCTTGCGATCTACACAAACACAATATTAGGCGTTCTTTTAAGGTTTGCACATTTTTTCGTCCGAAGAGCAAATAAAGAAAGAATGTTATGATATATTACATACCTGAGCCTCGAGTTGGGATATTCTCTGAAGAGATATCTGTTCGATGTTCGCACGACGTTTGCACTCCTCGTCGAGCATGCTTGTAAGCTGATACCTTAACTCGGCCATTTCTTGCGCTAAATCCTCTGCTTCTTCTTTCGCTTTCAGCTTTTCTTTTCTTAGTTCGTCCTGCGATGTATTGCTCGCATTACTCTTAACTGAAACTGAAGATAATAATTAAGTTTATGGTGTAAGATAAAGAAAAACTTACCTTGAGTTGTGTTATAAGAAGTTCATAATCTTCTATCTGACGGGACATTTCAGCCATCTTTTCGTGTAAATGACCATTGGGCGCTCTTGGAATGGCAAGTTTCGAAAACACACATGAATGATAATATGTTGCCCACGAACAATAATTGCAACAGAATTAACGACCGTAAGATGTCCAAAGAAGGGTTATAGAATATATATACATTCATAAGCGTACCTCGTATCTTTATCTAGTTCACTTGACAAACTTCTGGTATTTTTCTCAAACCGATCGTCTGTCTTCTTACCAAATGCATTGGTGTTCACATGAGATAGCTGCAGCTTATCTTTCAAACATTTGTTTTCCTTCCGTAAAACCTCAATTACTTTATCAGCATCTTTAATTTGAATCTTGAGATCACGAATAAGATCGTGCATTCCAAAGTTTTCGGTGTTTCTTTCCTCCAACAATTCCTTCGCTGCAAGTAGATTCTGCTCCAAAGCTGTCGATTCGAGCTTTAGGCTCTCTATCTCACACTGGTAATCTAACCCCAGGGAAGATATGGACTCCTCGAGCTTTTCACTCCTTGACGCACAGCATCTGAGTTCAACTTCTTTATCCTCAATTTCTTGCATCAACAAGGACTTTTCAGACTCGGAAAGCCTCAACTGTTGCCTAAGCCTTACCACTTCATCTGCTAAGTTTTCCGTGTCTGAAAGCTTCAACTGAAGGCTGCAAAGATGGTCCCCCAAACAGCTTAGGTCTTGGGTTTTTGCGTTCAGTTGATCCTGCAAATAATCTGTGAGAAAGATGATTATTGATCAAGTGAAAAGGTGGTGAAACAAGTCGATGGTTTCGCAGCTATATATGTCATAGAAGAGGAGCCATCCAAATATGTAAGATCAACTGCATAAGATGCCGAATACCTATTTCTTGGGTGCAATTACTTAGCTCTCTTTCCAAATCCTCAATACGCTTCTTGTCTTCTTCACGTGACTCTGATAACGTCTTAACATGGTATTCCAAACGCTGCATTTAAGAAGGCGATTATTCAGATTATTTTCAAGAAAAAGTTCATGTCAAGCAAGATTCACTATATTTAATGATATTAACAAAAACTAATTTTTACAACGAGGTTCGGTTAAGACAAGTCACAAGTTTCAGTGAAGGAGCCTCGAGTCAAGAAACAACGAAGCTACAAACTTATTGATGAAATCCAAAAGCGAACTCAGGTTTAATACTTCATAAAATCAACGTAGTGCAGAGAGAAACATCACAGACATAAAATTATTACTCTGATCAAGTCGACGTTCTTGAGCTTTGAATCTGTCAGCCACTCCTTTTCTTTTGACAGCTGCACCATCAAATAAGACTCGTTCATTTAACAGATTTTCTCAAGAAAAAGGATATAAACACGAAAATACACCACAAGGCAGTAATCTTGTCTTCACATCTAGTTTCCAATGTTAATCCCTGGGACACATTATTTACCTCCTTAAACCTCTCCCTAATCTCGAATAAATCATCTGTTCCATTTCCACCACAACTTGATCCACCGAACATCTGTAATGATGCAAGCGCAGACAAATAAACAGCAATGTGAACTTAAAATTCTCTTTCAATCTTTAGCTAAAAAAAGGGCGAGGGTAAAAAATTATACATAGGAAATGGATTATCAACCATCGACTAGACAAACAAGAAGCGATTACCGGTACGAGGACGTTTGATCTCGGAGGGATTTTAATTGGAAAGGCGAAAATGGAATAAAGTGATGTTCTTTGATCGTTTTTGTTCTATTTCGTGCAATTTAGGGGACATTCAAATTCCACAGTTCATTGCTCATTGTAATTTGTAAAGAACTAATAAGACCCAATCTGACCCGGTTCCAACGGGTCATGCCCGCCTACATCTCTGATTTATGATTATTTGTTTTATAAATATAACTCAGCTGACGCAAAATCACCTCAAAATCTTCCATTAACGTGCAGCTCTCTCACTCTCTCTCCATGACATAAATCGATGACGAAGGCCCCATCGGTTTTTCGTCCTGCTAAGAATTGGTAATTTCTGGCTCTATCGTCTCTTTCCCAATTTCCGAAATCATTATTTTGTGGGCTATTGCTTCTTTTGAATTTATAGGGTTTGATTTTGGCGAAAATTTCGAAGAAGAGCATCGCCACTGACTTTCCGAATCTTGATGTAACTGTTGCTAACCATTTATTCAGAGATACATCGGCTGTGATTATTGGATTGCGATAGGCTTTAAGCAAGAGATCGGCTTTATCACGTGTTCTAGGCAAACCTTTTTAGTGATACAAGTTTAATTGGTGTAAGATATATATCGGGAATTTTTGGGCATATAGTAATGGAAATGTGTTCGACATCCCTCGTTGTTTTTGCAAGCTAGAAGACTCTGAATCTTCTTATAAAGATGTTTTACAGGTGAAATCAACTAATGATGAAGAAATCAAAGGATCCCTTTGAGATTGCATTTGAAGAACAAGACGAATCTCCGCCAGAATCCCCCATTGGTCACGATGATAATGGACCGCAAACATCCGCTGGCCCAAGTACGTTCATCGGCGGAGAGCCTGAAGAAAACACGAACATTCGTATCGCGGATCCTTCATCGTCCACTGCCTTCGGAGTCTCCACAGGGCCAATTTCCAAAGCTAAAGAGGACGAAGATGAAGAGGAAGAAGAAAACGTGGACGTTCAGCTTGGAAAGCTCCGTGCTGGTGGAGGCGATCCTGACAAAACTGCTAAGATGCGGTGAGCCGATTAAGTAGCATCAATTTTCTGCATGATGTGTTTAGAGTATTTTGATGGGCATTGGTCTCTCTCTAAGCTTCAGCCTTGATTTAATTTGGTTTCTGAGATCAGCTCTTGTGTGGTTCCCTTTGCAGGGCAATTTTGGCCCATTTCACGGAGGAGCAAATGAGTAGGTACGAATCGTTTCGAAGATCGGGATTTCAGAAATCTAACATGAAAAGGGTAGGCAGAGTGCTCGAGATTTCTGAACATCATGGTCAATTCCAAAAAAATAACTGGTTAAGAACTGTTCCTTTTGAATTGCAGCTATTAACGAGCATAATTGGTAGTCCGAAAATATCTGCACCTATGAATATTGTGGTATCTGGGATTGCAAAGATGTTCGTTGGGGAGCTTATCGAAACAGGTGATACATCATTCTTAATGTGTACTATCTCTTTCATTTCCTGGTAAACTCCTAAGATTTGGTGGAAAAATATATGTCTTGGTAAATAAAGCTACCAAATATTATTGCAGCCAGGGTAGTAATGTCTGAGAGAAAAGACACGGGACCCGTCAGGCCATGCCACATCCGAGAAGCATACCGAAGACTAAAACTCGAGGGCAAGATTCCAAAGAGATCTGTCCCGAGGCTTTTCCGCTGAACGCAATGGAGGTTTTCGCCATAACTCATCAAGCAAACATTTAAATAGAAGTGTTTCTTGAAAACTTGTTCTCTCAATTGAAGGTGATATTTGGTCTTCGCTTTTATAAGCATCTTAAAATGCACAGTGCTTGGAAGGTTTAATCTTTATAATCGATACCCATGACTTATTTAAATATAACTAGTATCTTATTCTGTATACTTTGCAAAGAAATACTTACATTTGTTACGACGACCGACGCGATGATGCCCAAGTAAAAACATACTAGAAAGAAGTGATTTCATAAATGTACAATGGAAATGGCACTTGATCTAAACAAAACGAACAATAGCACTGCTATTTATGTACGCTTGTACTTGTCAATCAATGCAACAATCTTATCGAGGAGTTTCAATGCATTTTCTTCTCCACCAGAAAACGGTGAAGTCCATTCCTGATAGTGATGAAGGCTGCCAGTAAAATCTGTAAATAGCCCGTCGACTTTAATCTTGTTTAGCCAGTAATCGTATTCGTTGTACGGATCTTGACTGAAGTTGAAGTGCACGTATTGATTCTCATTACGGAATGTGTATGGATGAACCTAAAAGAAGATAGGTTTGTTAACATGGCCAAGGGCTTACGTGAAAAAAAAAAAACATGAATAGAAAATTTCGTAATTGAGATGGGATTTGATAGGCAATATCGAGCTATAGAAATGGTACCTGAAGGTTATGTGCGTGTGCTCTAGCTACAAGATCTGTAGGTGTTATCAGATAATTGTTGGAAGCAATAACACAAGTATCCTTCCACGGTCCAATTCCAACAACATACTCCTTGATGTAGTCGAGATACTTGTCTGAGGTGATCTCTGCGTATGACTGATAAGAGACAAATACTAGTTGTCATAATATTCCCAGGCCTTGGAATGAGTTGTACAAGAGCAAGAAAAAGAAGTTTATCATCCTCAAGGCTCAGACTTCGGTCATAATGAAAGAATTGTACGTAAAACCATGTAAGTATTAAGATAAGGGGGAGATTGTAATAACCACCTGATTTGTATCCTGAGTAGGGATATCGTCATCGTCTATCAAGAATATCTTGGGCAGGTCAGTGAGGTTAGATATGTAGGTAAGCGATGTTGGTGCAAAGGACTGTATAAAAACAGGTTGCTTGAGCCACTGCTTTGACAAATAGGAACCTCCGTATCCGTATTTTATCAAGGTCTCGACAAACTTGTCCTCGAATCTCTTACCGCCTGGCCATTTTACCTGTCAATACAAGGCAGTCATGCATTTCCTCATGATACAAATATCATCTTTTTTCAGCTGAATAATCTTTTCTTTTATTCAGGCAATGTTATAAGTATATGCAGCTTACCACTGCATTGAGATGTTTTGTGAAGAGGATGGAAAGAGACTCACATGCTGATTGATGAATACAGGATTCTTAATCTCTGGATATATTCCAACAACTCGAGGAGCATCCAATGCAATGGAGATGAACTCTTCGAATGTGATGATGGAAAATCTCCCTGCAAAACAGATCGGAAAACATTAGACTCTACATGAATTATCCTACTTTCTTATTATTCATTTGCAGTTTAGAGAAAATAGCCACGAGAAGAACCATTTAAGTCAGTGACTAACCATTATATTGCTGATCCCGGAAAGAGTATCTCTGCTTTACTCTCAATGACTTCAACTCCTCTAGCGTGAAATCAACTGTCAGCAGAAAATAACAAAAAAGGAAGTTACTTTAAAATCTGCGCATCATGTGGCTGACTAACATGAAAATGGAAGAACAAATAATGACCCATCAATAATTAGTAATTACCAAGAAAGTGGCCTGTGATGTTATCTCCTTGAACCTCATAGGTTCTCTTTCGATCAGAAAACTGCTTGTGATCGGCAATGTCAGTTGTCTCATCGAGTGTTACGTCATGGAAGCTTATAAGAACACCATCCTTGGTAGCTAGAATATCAGTCTCTATAAAATCAGCACCTTCTTCAATGGCTCTCTGCATGTTGGTATGTTTTATAAAATAAATATGAAAAAAGATAACACAAATGAATAAATTTACTGCAGTGTAACTATATTTTTAAGCATGAATGAGCACTCAAAGAGGAAGGGAATTTGTGGCGCTCAAATAACAACTGATACCACTTTAAGGCCTCAAATTTGACGATTGTGTGCTAAACGTAACCATACCATATACGCCTCTGCAGTTTCTTCAGGAAGTTCACCGTTTGAACCTCGATGGGCAATATTATACGGACGAAATGTTTGTAAAGGCCGTTTGTTTCTATCATTTCTTCTGCTGGGGAGTGGATATAAAACTCTAGCAGAAGATTCAACAAAAAGTAGGAGAAACACGAGAGCCACAAAACCTAAAACCGTAGGCAAAGAGAAAGAAAAAAACATTATTTGAGCACCACAAATCATGAGATGGCAGTAGCACAAGTCAGAAAATGCATCATAACTCGCGATGATTGGGCTATGCGACAGAGAAACTTGAATCCAAAGAATGCCCAATTATTTCTACATCGTGATGGCCAGAAACAACGAGGACAAAAAAGTACAACTGATCTTTATTGTTCAAGCACTCTCAGCACGAATGAAGATCTTACGAAAAAAGTAATCACCCATCTATCCTCGCGATTCGCAATTGAGAAAAACTAATAGAACAAACACAAAATCCAGATAAAACCCAGCTCAACCACAATCAAACAGACACTAGGCAACGCACATTCTCGTAATACAAATACGACGTTACGTCAGCCTCACAACTATCGATGAAATTAAAAACAACTGCAAATCTTAGCTACACTTACGATGGGAAGCCATTGGTGCTGATCAGATGAATCCAAGGTTTTCTTTTTCCTAGCGTTGTTCAAACAACACCAGATTTTTTTTTCAATCCGAAGCGAACATCAGAATGGTTTGCAAGGGAATATGGAATATTCTGTTATATCGAATTGCTCGGCAAATGTTAAGAACAACATAAACTCAATAATTAGGAATTATTAGCTCAGGATATTCTGTTATTCGAATTGATCTAAGCATAAGCCAATCCGAAAAACTTAATCGTTACGTTGACTTAGACTTCTGAGATTAGGATGTTGTCATCAATAATTGGCCAATGCATTTATACTTTGTTCTGTCACTTGTCATCATCGGATAGGATCAGATTTAGAATTTCAAGATATATATTTTAAGGCGAAAAACAATCAGATATTCCTAACATTCCCAAAACAAATAAAGCAAACTAGAGTTCAAACAGGCCCAGAGAATCGAATACAATGATGCAAACTCTGTTTTTTTTTTTATGAACTACTAAGCTAAAACAGAAACATAAGTAAGCAGCAAATGATCACAGTAAGTAAGATGATGGAGCCAGCAAGTCCGACGGCACGGAGCAGCTTCTGCATTAAGAGAGCGCGTTTAGTTAGAATTACCAAATAAAGAAAGGAATCAGCTCTAAGTGACTAAACACGATGTGATGTATGAGTGGTAAGAAAAGGACAGATAAGAAATCAGCAAGCTATATGATTAAGCCATAAAATGATAAAGAAACTCATTCATTCAACGCAATAGTAAATGAGTAAAATGGAAGCCATTATGCAGCAAAGCCAAGTAATGTAAGGCTATGCCTGAAAAAGAAAGATGATTAGTAGCTAATGGTCTGAGTTGACTGTTCAAAGCTAATGCAATCACGAATTACTAATGCAAATCCATTGGTTAGCTAGCGACTGTTCAACAGAAGTGCTTTTCAGCTTTCACGGCAAGGCACTTTGTTCCTAAATTATGCAAATAGTGTCGAAATCCGAATTCCGTTCACCACTTGGACAAAAAAAACCGAAAAAAAGGGGAAACATCAGAAAACAAATCTAAGAAGCTTCCCGCAATAATTGATAAAAGATATTACCGATTACTTGATAGGCGATGATAATCGAAACAATAGGAAAAGTAACAGGGATCTCATACCATGTTGCTATCCCATTTCTCGGGATTGTGGACTTGCGAATGCCAAAAGGCTTTGATCTCAGCTGAAACTACTTTTTCCTTCCACGTGCTGAAAGTTAGGGTTTCTTCATTGTAGGGAATTACTATTCACCGCGCCCTTTTTACTTATTACCGCCCCTAAGGGACCGTAAAAATACGATTTTGCCCTTATGATATTTAAATTAATTTAAAAAGAAAAAACCAAATATATTATTCCGGTACGAAATACTGAAAACTACATACACAAATAAATTCGAACGATCGATCGATACGAAAAAAATTCGATTTTAACATTTTAGCACCGATCGATCGATATTTTCGGCCCTGCAGTGCACGGGCCTAACGCAATTTTCGGCCGGACTGTGTGCCGGGCGATCATTTTTTCGGCCTGGACACTGCCTGGCTGAAAATGTCGTTCGGCCCTGCAGTGTCGGGCCGATCGAAATTTTCGGCCCTGACAGGTCCGGCCGAAAAAATCAATCGGCCGGTACACTGCAGGGCCGAAAATTTCGATCGTCCGCTGCACTGCCTGGCCGAGAATCTCGATCGACCGTATTATTTTTTTCTAAGTTTTTTAGGAATAATTATTTGTATTAGTAATTTTTTTGCGTTATAATTTGTAACTATCTATTGTATTAGTAATTCGAAACGGAATAAAGATGCAAAAAGATATTCCAAACATAAACAGTATGCGTCTGATACATAAACGAAACATAAACAAAATAATAACACATCATGGGGCCTGGCACCACCGGTAGTTGAGCTCGTCGAGCCTCTCTCTGAACTCGTCCGTGAGCGGATAGCTGTCTAGATGCATCCTAGCTAGCATATTGCTAGTCAAGGTATACATCGAGTTGTACCACTGTACATAGAAATAATACATATAAAAAGTGATTAAACATATAAATATTAAAAAAATCGACATAAGATTAAATTACATACGTAGTCGCCGTGGCTGCATGGGGGTATGCCGCCCGATGAGGATCCCGGCTCCGACGAAAGCAGGCGAGGATGAGAATGCTTAAGATACCAGTCCATGTACCCTTGAACGGTTTCACCAAGGTACTCCGCGGCCCGGTTGATGTACGAGAGGTTGAGGATGTAGGCGTACGGAAACTAACGCCAAGCATGTTCTACTGAACCGGCAGAATAGTCCACCTTATACTTCGTCGGGTCTGCTGGCATGACCGCTTTCTGTGGCAGACTCATCGGTGGCGGGATGACCTGCACGTACCCCAGTTGGCGCAACACTCTCGAGCGTACGTAGGGCTCAACGATATCGCGTAACCCAACCCACGAAAAGCGTCCTCGGGTGCTGCGACGCTGGATCGGGACCGTACGGCAGCCAAGCAACCTGATAACAGTTCACAATTTTTAAATAATTGTCATAAATATATAATATAAATTGTTAAGATACCTCGCTTGCAGGGGCCTCTCCTGCTCACCCATCCAGATGCGGGGCGCGATATGCCCCAGATAACTAGGGATCACCTCGTCATCAGCTGGACCACCGGGCTGTGGCCCCTGCACCCTCCAGGAATCGTCATCTACGACTCTAGCGCTTTCTCCCTATTTCATTTTTACGAATAACGCAAAAAAAAATTAATTTCTTTTACGTATATTAAGACACGACATCGCATGTCAATTTAATTTTTTTTCCGTCATCGCATGTCAATTTATAGAGGAGAAAAATACTTACCTGAGGAGGCCGGTGGCACATCGTCATCGGATGACTGAAGCGATGCTGCATCATTCGGTACATCATCATTGCCCGCATGCGGATCGTAATCCGCATATACGGACTGAGAAGCAGCAACTTGATGTCGCCTCTCCTCCTCCCGTTCTCTACGAACGGATGCATCAAAGTCGCATGTTCTCGTGTGACGCTCTCTAGATTCCTCCAACGGGGGGATCTACTGCTACCTCCGGGTAGGGACTTCCCACCCCTGATCTGCAATTAAACATTTATTAAAAAAGAAATAGGTCGAACATGATTTTTGGCCGGTGATCAGTATTTTCGGCCGGCGCAGCACCGGCAGAATAGCAATTTCGGCCCTCGCTGGCACGGCGGCCGAAAATTTTTTTCGGCCGTGCCATGCGCCGGCCCAATAATTCTTTCGATCGTGACTTTTTTCAAATGATTCCGACCCGTGTTCGATAATTCATCTACGTACGAACGATTTTTACAAGAATTTGCTTTCCAGTCGTGCGAATAGACCATTTCCTTTCCCATGTCCCTGTCGTCGATCCATTGCGATTTGAGTTTTTTGTTTTGTTTGAGTCTGATTTGAATGCGTGATTGTGATATGGAAAGTGTTGTCTGGAAAAGGACTTTAAATATAAATTTTTATTCAAATCGTCTTTTTATAGTCCTTTAGGGAGCGTTGACTAGGAAAAAAGGGACGGTGAATAGTAATCCAGGCGGTAGTATGGATGAAGATCGCCAAATAGCCCCGATAACATCATTGGGCCTTTTAAATCGCGTTTTGTAACGATTTATGACTCGAACGAACGGTTGAGACTTGAGATTAACTTTAATCCAACGGCTGACGGTTGTTTCACGATGCCCTTACAACTTTTCAGCCTTTTTTTTTTTCAACTTTTCTTTTGCCACCATTTAAGAATGAAATCTGACGATCACGGTTTTTTAACTATTTGATTTCCAAATCATCAAGACACTAAGAACATACTACTACTATGCAGAGTATGCAATACTACAACCTAACCTAGTCCAAAACAAACGAACAAGAAAAAGAAACAACTTACGAAGAAACACACAAATGCTAACTAATCATCACACACACTGAGATCGATTTACGGGTCGTCGATTCTCAAGCAGATCCTCCTCCGCCGCCTCTAACGCTCTTCCCATACCTATTATTCCTCAGAGCGCAGCACCCAATCGAATAAACCGTAATAACGAACACGACGAAGCATAATGTCACAGTGGATGTGCAAGGGAATATGGAATATTCTGTTATAAACTCAATAATTAGGAATTATTAGCTCAGCATATTCTGTAAATTGAATTGATCTAAGCATAAGCCAATCCGGAAAACTTAATCGTTACGTTGACTTAGACTTCTGAGATTAGGATGTTGTCATCAATAATTGGCCAATGCATTTATACTTTGGGCTCGTTTGATAAGAATGTATTTGGATTTCATGGGTATAAGTTATTTGGGTATGGCTATACAAGGACTTTGTTGATATAAAATTTTTTATGTTTGATATGTGTGCATTAATTATTTGGGTAATGAGATACGATAGTGTTTGATATGTGTGTTTGACTTGGGTAAAGGATTTGACAAATATGCTTAAATGACCTATTTGCCCTCAAATAAAACAAAGCTCTTTGTCGTTCTCGTTCTTATACCAGCCTTCAATCATTTCATCACACAAAGGAAGCTAGCGACAGAAAGATGAGCAAACCCTAATGCTATCGAGTCCAACAAAGAAAGATCTGCCTCCAACAAATCTTTGATCCAATTAAAAAAACAAGGAAACGATGAGAAAGAAGCAAGGAAACAGTGACGAGAATGGTGAGAAAAGATCCAAGCGCGTATGGAGGCCAAACGAGGAGAGAGTTCTTATAATCGCATTGAAACAGATTATCGCAGACGGATGGAGAATAGAGAATGGATTTAGAGCAGGTTACCATAATGCTATCGAGTCTATTTTCAAGAAGTCAAAGCCGGACTCTGATATACGAGCACAACCTCACATACACTCAAAGGTCCACCATTGGAAAAGGGAGTACTATCAACTCGTCGATTTCTTATCTAAATCTGGTACAGGATTTAATAATCTTACCAATATGTTAGATGCATCTGATGAGGTCTGGGATGAATTGCAGAAGGTATTGATATTACTTTTTTATTATTTGTTCTCATTCGAAAAAGTATTCATGTTCTACTTTAAATTACAGAGTTCGCCGAGGTTATATGCTTTGCGACACAAAGTATGGCCATTCTATTACGACTGGCAAGAAATATTTGGAAAAGACAGAGCTACTGGGGCAGCTTCTATGAGTTTCACAGACGCATTACCTAAAAAAAGAAAAGGCGAGGATAATTTGGTGGAGATAGAAGGGTCTGCTGGAACAGAAGGATCTACGGTTGGTTCTGAGAAGAACACATTAATAGAGGAGGCGACATTATACTTAGAAGGAAATTATCAATCACTCCCAAACCAATCTTACGACGAGTTCTTTGGTGGTGATAATTCCGAAGGCACACAATTCAGTCCTGAAACAGAGTGTAACAGAGATCAATCAAAAAGAGTGGAAACGGATTCTGTGGGTGTTAAGTCAGGAAAGAAGCCGAGGAAATTTGATTCTTCTATTGAGATGGTACTGAATCACATGACAGAGCTTAATGCAAACACATGTGCTCGTTTAGAAGGTCTTACTTCGAAGCTTGGTGTGGCTCGTGACATGGAGGAGAAACAGATTATGGCTGCTGAAATTATTCGAACCATGCCACTTAACTTGACATCATCACAGCGTTTCTCAATAGCTGAAGCGATTGCCTCTAATCCTGTGAGACTCAATTACTTTCTAAGGTCTAGCGACGATGATCGAGAGTCTATTGTCATGACTCTGGTTAGAGAAAAAGACATGTGATTGTTAAAGTGTTTTGGCAGTGTTTTGTGCATTCTAGCAAGTTAACAAGTGTTTTGGCAAGTTGTGCAGTGAATTATCTTGATATTTGTAAGTTTGCAGTTTTTGTTGTATTATTGTTTTCTGCAATGATGTATATTTTTATGTTATTATTTTCCAGTTCCTCCACAATTTTAGAATGGATGTGTTATTCTCAAATGGATGTTATTCTGAATATAATTTTCTAGACAGCTGATTTCGATGAGAAAAACATCAGAAAGGAAAAGCCAGAATAACTTGTGATGGCCCTGACTGAAGCAAATGTTTTTATTATATGGCCATGGCAACAATCTTCTTAGCTGTTTTTTATTTTAAAAGCATACTAACTTGTTGCATATCTATCACGCAATAGAAAGGTGCTATAAAACTAGTTTAGCCTCTCATTGAAAGTCATAACATCCATCACAAACAACAGTTTTTTTTATGAGAGTAAGGTAACCTAAGTGAATGAAAATAAAATATGATCAAACAACAACGATTGTACAGACTCAAAGATATCCTCTAGATCTCCTCCACTCATCGTACATGTTTGTCGCGTACTCATCACGCCATGCATTCCAAGTTGTAGTGCTTTCAATCGACGAGATGTCATCTTCTGCATAAGCATTGTCAGCATTCTCATTAACATAATCTTCTGGAACCAATTCTTCGAGGGGGTCAACCGGTATCTCTCTCCGGAGAAAATTATGTAGCAACGCACATGCCAAAACTATACGATTTTGAGTCTTAACTGGATAGAAACAAGCACTCTCCAAAATATTCCACCTTATTTTCATGAGACCCCATGCTCGCTCAATTACATTTCTAGCAGAAGCGTGCCTCATATTAAAGTACTCCTTCGCATTTTGAGGTGCTCGAGTCCCAGTTCCCCATTCTGACAAGTGATAACGTACACCCCGATATGGTGCTAGAAAACCTTCAGAATTTGCATATCCGTTGTCACACAAGTAATACGTCCCTACAAGAATAAACATGCAAACACTATACACAAATAATTAAAAAAAATGATGACATTGTGAATAACATAGGGAATCCATACCTTTCCGAACACGAAATCCATCTTGGCGTGACAAAGCATCTTGCAATACTCTACTATCTGCTGCGGAACCTTCCCATCCAGCCAATACATATATGAAATTCATGTTTTCATCACACACTCCTAGCACATTGGTGGATATTTGGGATTTGCGATTTCTGTACCTCGCCTTTTCATCAGCACGGACTCTTATGCCAACGTATGTACCATCCAAGGCCCCTGCACAATTCTATAAGAAAAAACTAATAAATAAAATAAGTTTAAGTAGGAAATTTATTTTTAAAAGGAGAAATAATACATACCTGAAAAAACCTGAATCTAGATGAAGATGTACCACTGTTTCCAGAAATAGGCTTCACGAGAAGGATTTTGTGAAGGGTTAAGACTGCGTCGAGTACATTATTAAAATATCTAGACACCGTCTGTGTTGACCTTTTGAAAGAGTGTTTTTGAACGCGAGTCTTTTTGTGGTGGGATAATATTCCAAGGAACATCGCCACCATCTCATGCACCCCTACATATTTGGATGGTTTTAAACCCGCATACATCTGAAGAATATTGCACAACCTCCCAAATGCATTGTTGTTAAACCTCAAATTGTCTAGTGCAGCATCATTCACATCAGAAACTAGACTATTCAAATAGTCTATTTGTCTTGGAATCTTTTCTTTCATAGACCACTTGCGTTTCATACGTCGCTCATAAATATTCTTCCATAAAAGAAATACTAATAAATTCATCCAACACAAATGCTCGGCTACCACACAAGCAATTGCACAAAGTACACCTTCATCATCTTCCATGGACATATCTCTGCGAAACTATTAATCTCGTACTTACCTGAGTAACAAAACCTTTCTTAAGAATATTGACGAAACTCTTTTGTGCAAATGTTGTCAAAACCGGGTGGTTTCAATTGGCAAAAGAAGCCCCAATCTATAACCAGACATTTACATAATTCCACGGATCATTCCCATTTATAATAAAATCGCAGCCAAATTTCTTTTCAACTAATAATCTGAAAAATAAGCTAGACTGCAAAATAATGAAAAAAAATTCAATTATTAGCAACAATTCGACTTCATCCAGCATCTTGACAAAATAACCCATCAAAAATTAAATTCTTACTACGCAAGGAAGGAAGAAGAATAAATAAGCACATACCAGTTGCACTTCGCAGTTCACGCACTATCCAACAATGAAATGCCTAATTCGAAACTACCAGCTCACATGACTTGGGAGACGTTTCTTGATGAGCAGCTAGAAACGAATTTCGTGTTGGTAGAGAGCTGCACTTTCTTTCCTTCTTCGTTTGGCAAGTGATTTGGAGAGGATAGATGCAGAATGGAGATGGAGGCGCAATAGGGCATAGGTACAGTTAATGAGGGGTAAAATCGGTATTAAGATAATATGTATTGAGATTCCCACCTCCAAGGTGGGTATGTGGGTACACGGCTTTTAAATAATTTGCTTGTAATAGAGGTGTATGGGGACACAAGGCAGGCATATCTGTACATATATATCAAACACATATAATTTTATCATACCCACTTCATAACCATTTATTACCCACCTATACACGTGAATCAAACGAGCCCTTTGTTCTGTCACTTGTCATCATAGAATAGGAGCAGATTTAGAATTTCAAGATACATATCTTAAGGCAAAAAACAATCAGATATTCCTAAAATTTCACTCTCAAAACAAATAAAGCAAACTAGAGTTCAAACAGGTTCAGAGAATCGAATATAACGGATGCAAAGAAATCTGTTTTTTATTAACTACTAAGCTAAAACAGAAACATAAGTAAGCAGCAAATGATCACAGTAAGTAATTATTTTCTCAAACAGCCATCATATCTCCAAACTGACGCATTAAGATGATGGAGCCAGCAAAGAGTCCGGCGGCACGGAGCAGCTTCTGCATTAAGAGATCGCGTTTAGTTAGAATTACCAAATAAAGAAAGGAATCAGCTCTAAGTAACTAAACACGATCTGATGTATGAGTGGTAAGAAAAGGACAGACAAGAGATCAGCAAGCTATATGATTAAGCCATAAAATGATAAAGAAACTCATTCATTCAACACAATAGTAAATGAGTAAAATGGAAGCCATTATGCAGCAAAGCCAAGTAAGCTATGGCTGAAAAAGAAAGATGAAAGATGATTAGTTGCTAACGGTCTGAGTCAAGAGGAATAATGCATACAACAAAAGCTGCTAGTCAACTGATGGAACTTCCTTTTGCAAAGACAATGAATGCATTTCTGCTACTTTGAGAAGTTCTTATTTTTTTCACTCTTAGCTAAACAAACATTTCTCAGCCCAGAGGCTGAGAGTGAAGATAGCCAGTAATCCTCTCCAATAAATAACTGCTCCGCCTAGAATTCTTTAAATCGCAGCACAAGATGATCCAAAGCTATAATGCAAGAAACATACAGACCGAATTCTAGGTTACTGTTCAAAGCTAATGCAATCACGAATTCTTAATACAAATCCATCGGTTAGCGACTGTTCAACAGAAGTGCTTTTCAGCTTTCACGGCAAGGAACTTTGTTTCTAAATTATGCAAATAGTGTCGAAATCCGAATTCCGTTCACCGCTTGGAAAAAAAAAACCGAAAAAAAGGGGAACATCAGATAAACAAATCTAAGAAGCTTCTAACAATAATTGATAAAAGATATTACCGATATCGAATACTTGATAGGCGACGATAATCGAAACAAGAGGAAAAGTGACAGGGATCTCATACCATGTTGCTATCCCATTTCTCCGGATTGTGGACTTGCGAATGCCAAAAGGCTTTGATCTTCTCAGCTGAAACTACTTTATCCGCCATTCTCTTCCTTTTCCCGCAAAGAAAATTAGATCGTGCTCTACTTTAGAGGGGTTAGGGGTTTTGCGTTTGTGCCGATCAAGATCGCCAAATAGCCCCAATAACATCATTGGGCCTTTAAAATAGCGTTTTTGTTATGATCGAACGAACGGTTGAGATTAACTTTAATCCAACGGCTGACGGTTGTTTCACGATGCCCTTACAACTTTTCGCCTTCTTTTTTTATTAACTTTCCTTTTGCCATGCCACCATTGACTAAGAATGAAATCTGACGATCATTATCAACTACTATATGATTTCAAAACCATCACGAAACTAAGAATATCAGAAAAGCGTAACATCAATCAGAAAAGAAGAAACTAAGAACATACCACTACTATGCAGAGTATGCAATACTACAACTTAACCTAGTCCAAAACAAACGAACAAGAAAAAGAAACAACCTAAGGAAAAGAAACACACAAATGCTAACTAATCATCACACACACTGAGATCGATTTAAGGTCGTCGATTCTCAAGCAGATCCTCCTCCACCGCCTCTAACGCTCTTCCCATACCTATTACTCCTCAGAGCGCAGCACCCAATCGAATAAACCGTAATAACGAAAACAACGAAGCATATGTTCATCACAGCCAGCAATCTCCACTCCCTCTTAATGCTGTCCAAAACCGCAGTCTTGCAAGAAGTGCATTCGTAGCAGAGCTGCTTCTGATCGTTGCTCCACGCTTTGCAGTCCAAGTCGGGAACGGCGGGGCCCGCTTTAGGGATCGTCCAAAAAGTCGCATTCTTGAACTCAAATCCACAGTAAGTCGGTGGCTTGCAGCAACTAGACTGCAAACATTAAACTTCTTACATGAAGAAATATATGTCTCCTTACGTATATGTTGTTGGTGATCATTTAAGACAAAGAACAAGGTTGTTACCTTAATGGGAGACAGCTTATGCTTGTAGTAATCCTCTGGCTTACCACCTTCTATGCTCTGACAAAGCCTAACATCGACCATACAGCTCTTAATCTCATCCCAATTCTCGCCGTTTATTACATACTTCTGCAGCCATTTTGAGTAATCTCCGAGCCTATGTTCGCCCACTCCTCTCCCCGACAGGGCTTTCCCGGCGCCTTTGTTGGTCACGACGAAGGTGAAGATGGTGAAAGCTATGAGCCCTAAGATGAGGAAGAATAAGATGGCTAGGTATATCCATAGGAGGAAAGAAACCCTACACCATGAGCCAACGAGGCCGGCCAGCGAAAGGACGAGCAGGGAAACGCCAACGATGAGGAGAGGGGTTTTGAGGATTCTCTGGCATTTCGTCTCGGCGCTGACGTGGAACCATAGGGAGAAACCTACGGCTGTGAATGCGAGGATTAGGGTTAGGACGTTTAGGCATGTGATGATTCCTTGGCTTACTCGAGCCATTCTTTCGTGTGAATTTTGGAAAAGAAAAAGCACTTCTTTTATGGAAGAATCGATCGATGCTTTCTCCTTTCTGAGAACGTTTTGTGTAATTGAAGAAAATGAGATTATGGGACGACGACTGAGAAGTTAATATATGGAAGGTTGCAATTGATTTTCCATGCGACGGTTGAAATGGTGATAGTGCTTTCTCGTATTTATCCCTGTGATACGGGGAAGTGGTGTGAGAGATCCCACTATTTGAGGGGTATTTTCGGTATTCCAGAGAAACGGTTCAATATTGAGTTAAGCAACGTGGGTGGGCGTTGCACGCCACGTTATTAGAGCCCGCCATCTTAGGAAACGTGGGAATTCGGTCGGGTCGGATCTCCTAACCTTATTGCTGGGTCAGGCACTGTACAGTCTATTTGGGCCTTTCTGGTCAATGCTTCATTTCAGATGACTTTATCGACATTTATTTTAATTTCCCAAAATATATAATACGTAATTTAAAAATTTTATGAATGCAATGCGTAAGCGTAACCCTCTTTAGTTTTCGCCGTCTCCTAGTTTCCAGCGTTTCTTCGGCGGACTTTCCCATAATACATAAGAAGCACACCAAACTACATAGCTTTTTCTTATTACAATATATACATACGAACGAAGAACAAAACCTACCACTCAACAGTCACAGACAAGAACGGTCAACAGAAAGCTCCTCAGTTCGCAAAAATGGCAGCAACTACTCAGCTACCTAAACCCGTCTTCTCCGCCAAACCCACCTCGAACCCAACTCGCCGAGCTCATCTCTTCTCCTCCGTGCCGGCGCTTCCTAAGACGACCAAATCTCGGCCGCTCAACGTCCGCAGCGTCTCCTCCGTATCGTCGCCGCCGGCTTCTACCGCCGCTCACTCTAAGGAGAAGGTGAAGCACGTCAAGGCTCGGCAGATCGTCGACAGCCGAGGGAATCCGACGGTGGAGGTCGATTTGATCATCGGCGATGGATCCATGTACCGATCGGCGGTGCCCAGCGGCGCCTCCACCGGGATCTACGAGGCCCTCGAGATGAGAGACGGCGACAAGAGTGTTTACGGCGGTAAGAGCGTCGTTAACGCCGTGAGGAACGTCAACGAGGTTTTGGGCCCCAAGCTTGTCGGCATCGATGTCAGGTATTGAAATGTCTTTCATTTGATGAAGAAAACTGTAAGAAGGTCAGGTCTTTTATGTGAATAACAGCAGTAAATTACTAAGTTGATGTTTATTGATTTGATCACTTGGGGTCTAATTACGAATAGGAATCAAACCGATTTCGATGCGATTATGCTTGAAATCGATGGGACGCCAAACAAATCCAAGCTCGGCGCAAACGCTATATTAGGAGTTTCTCTTAGCGTGTGTCGGGCGGGCGCTGGGGCTAAAGGGGTGCCACTTTACAAGCACATTCAAGAATTATCGAACACGAAAGAGCTCGTTATGCCCGTCCCGGCGTTCAATGTAATAAATGGAGGAAGCCACGCTGGCAATAACCTCGCTATGCAAGAGTTCATGATACTCCCTGTAGGAGCGAGCACCTTCTCAGAAGCTCTTCGAATGGGCAGCGAAGGTTAGTCGAATCATCCTTTAATCATCTCCCCTGTGAGCAATTGTTGGTGATTATGATTCAATGGGAAGAATGCTTTTGTTTTCTTGGGTTTTTTGTACTGTGATACTGTGAAGTTGGTTTCTTACATAGTTACATGGATTGTAATGGTAATTGCTGAACATGTGTTGTAGTGAGAAGCTTGATAAGCTGACTAGCAATATTTATTCGGTTCTTGGACAGTTTACCATACTCTGAAGGGCATAATCAAAGCTAAGTACGGACAAGATGCTTGCAATGTCGGCGATGAAGGTGGATTTGCTCCCAACGTTCAAGACAACAGAGAAGGATTAGTGCTTCTTATGGATGCCATAGATAAAGCTGGGTACACTGGCAAAGTACGTGCGTCACTTTTTCGTTTTCGATTCAAGAATTGTTCGTCAGCTAATTTCGTCTGAATTTTGCTGTTAACCGTTCAGATCAAGATAGGGATGGACGTGGCTGCTTCTGAGTTCCTAACGAAGGAAGGCAACTACGACCTCAATTTCAAGAAACAGCCCAACGATGGTGCCCACGTTCTTACAGCCGAAAGCCTAGGAAATCTTTACAAGGAGTTTGTAAGAGACTTCCCAATCGTATCGATCGAGGATCCCTTCGACCAAGACGACTGGAAATCATGGTCGTCTCTTCAGTCCCAAGTCGACATACAGCTCGTGGGCGACGACTTGCTTGTTACAAACCCTAAGAGGATAGCAGAAGCTATTCACAAGAAGGCCTGCAATGCTCTGCTGTTGAAGGTAAAACAATATATTATAACACAACACTGTCACTTCTTACATCCATATCCACTTCTCATTTACAGAAGATCGATTTTGTTTGCGGGTTTAGGTTAATCAGATTGGAACGGTGACTGAGTCGATCCAAGCAGCACTCGACTCGAAAGCTGCTGGCTGGGGAGTGATGGTTAGCCACCGAAGTGGGGAAACAGAGGATAACTTCATTGCAGATTTATCAGTTGGCTTAGCCAGTGGGCAGGTAATAATATAGTTTCGTTTTATTGATTTCGTTACGAGTTTTATAACTTCGAATTAGACGATCCCTTTGCCTAATCACATTCTTGTTTTGATCGCGCAGATTAAGACAGGGGCGCCTTGCAGAAGCGAGCGATTAGCCAAGTATAATCAGGTAATGAAGAAGGCAAATGAGGCTGATATATCATTACAGTTGGACAACACAGTTGGTTAACTTCATTTCAGTTTGCTTATGTTTGTTTCAATGTGATTTTATTACAGCTTCTTCGCATTGAAGAGGAGCTTGGAGATGTTCGTTACGCTGGTGAGGCCTTTAGGTTTCCTTAGAGAAAAGTTTAAAATAAACGATGATGATGGTGAGATTCAGACGTTTGGGGCAGCAAAGAAATTTATTTTCTTGGAATCTAAGACCTTTTTTCGTTGTTGAAAGAAGAAGATATAATAATAATGAGCTGTTCCTTGTTTTCTTAAACGTGAGATTTCTAAGAAGACAATTTCTGATTACCTCGGACTTGAAAAATCTTAAATTCGTCAATTGAGGTTCTTGAGATGGAACACAAGCAAGGCAAATCCTGAGGAATATTTACATATATTAATATTCAGGGAGGAATATTCCACAGTTCGATTAGGCCCTTGATCAAGTTATACTTTAAAGTGCTGATATTTAATTACTACAAGATAAGATAAAAATGAAAAGTTAATATGTCGTAAAGTGCTAATGATACTTGTAGTAATGCTTTGCTTGTAGTCTGATCATTATATATTGTATGACAGTTCCATATTTATCTTTGGACATGTTGCTTTGTATATTAGCAAAGAATTTTCTTGCACATCAACTACGAGTAATGTTGTCGTAAAATACTAGGTTTGTAGTTTATGGATTGAGTACCATTAAAAAGATTCCACTCCAAAGCTGTCGAACAATGAATAAAGCAAAATTAATAAATACTATCATGTTCATCTCAAATTGGCCGAAAAAATAATAATCTCAAACTATAAAAAAAAAATGCCTACAAATAATAAAAAAAAGATAACTAAACTAAGGATTAAAAAGAATGCATTAAACGAACATTCATGTTTGCGAAATTGGGTTTTCGAATAAGTGCTTCTTGTCTCAGTAAAACGATTGTTTTTCTCGTTCAACCACGTAAGGGCATAACCGTCATTGACATAATAAAGCTCTGTTTTTTTTTCTCTTTTTCTTAGTGGACTCTGCTTTGAACTTTGCTTTGTTTTGTGTTGAGTTTGATGATGATAAGTGGAGACTCCATTTTCACAAAGGAGAGACTTAATGATTAAGAAAATGCTGCAATGTCCTAAAGAAACAATAGTTAGGCTTTTCTACGATGTCTCGAGCTCTTTTCTCCTCCTCTCCATCTTCTTCTACTTCACCTCCATTTTCCTTTCTAAGCTCTTCGTCTTCTTCGGCGCCAATCCTTTCTACCAAAGGTTTATATATACAAAAAGATTGATAATATCATATATCTTGATGATAGTAGTCTTGCTGATTATGCTGTAATTATCCATGCAGGAATCAAGATGGAATTGAGTTCAACGAGTTTTCTGAAGAAGACGAAGTGGAAAATGAAGACGGTGAATACATCTACAGCTCATCAAAAACGGTTGATGAGGACGGTAATAATATTGATTATCTTGTTTCAGACATCATTCATGGGGGAGAAACTGTTCGTGCCATGGATTCTTATGGCGACGAAGACAGCCAGCATGGAAGCTCAGAAATTGATGACGACAGTGAAGAAACGTATCACAGCACACCAACTTTCGAATCTTGCGACAGCGATGAAGAAGAAAGAGAAGACGAAGAAGACGATGAGATTATTCTAGAAATAGACTCAGAATATTCTCGCAATGATTGTGATATCATTGCTGATATGGAGATTAAGCCCACGTCAAGATTTGCTACAAAATCGAATCTTAACAGCTCGAAAATGGCAAATATTAAGTTCAGACAAGATGAAGAAGATTCCCACGCTTTTCAGACAAAGCACTCATCACTGGCCCAAGAACGAACGGCCTACGCCGTCGATCACGAAATATACGGCGACACATTCACCGTTGGATCGACGTCTAAAGATTCCTCAGAATGGAGAAGTTCGATAAACTGCAGAGACGATTCTTGTACGGACGACCCATTCTCTTCTTCGTCGAGGAGAAGCTGCCCAAAGTGGGAATCTTACACTGTGTTCCAAAAGTACGATGAAGAGATGCTTTTCTTGGACAGAATCAGCGCCCAGAAACTCCAAGAAACAGGTTTGTTTTATCTTTATTTTTCATTTAATCATTACATCCTAAGTATCGATTCTCTCTCCAAATCGATATTCTTATTTTCCAACGCAGAGTCTCTGAGATCGATACAAGCATGCCCAAGGTCCATATCTGAGAGAATCGTTTACAAGCTCTCATCATCGTCTTCGTCGGCAAGAAAGAAGAGATCAGAATTGTACGACAGAAACCCTTACCACGAACTAGAGTCAGCTTACGTGGCACAAATCTGCATTACATGGGAGGCTTTAAACTGGAATTATAAGTACTTCCAACGCCTTAGATCTTCCCGCCGAGAGTTCGACCCTGGCTGCCCAGCTTACGTGGCGCAGCAGTTTCAGCAGTTTCAAGTTTTATTACAGAGGTACGTTGAGAATGAGCCCTACGAAAATGGAAGAAGGCCTGAGATTTATGTAAGGATGAGGAGTTTGGCGCCTAAACTACTTCAAGTTCCTGAATATAGAGGTTACTATACGTATACAGATTATTAAACTGCAGAAAATTAAATGACTATATCCTAGGTTTTGTATTCATGATCTTATGTTTTTGTTATAATTTTGTTGAAGATTCGGATAGAGATGAAGGGATAGAACAAGGACGAGGATCGAGGATTCCGTCAAGTTCTTTCCTTGCTATAATGGAAGAAGCCATTAGGACATTTATGAGCTTCCTTAAACAAGATAAGAAGAGTCACTGTCAGATTCTTGCAGATTTGTTCAGGAGAAAGAGAAGAGGCTCAGCAGATTCGACACTTCTCTTCTTATTAAAGAAAGTCAACAAAAAGGTATCATCATCATCATCATCTTCATTTCACCAAACTATTCATTCATTTTCTTGATTGTTCTTCTGAAATGAATGCAGAAAAAGGCGAAGGTGAACGAGCTGCGTAGTTCGGGGAAGTGCTTGGGAAGAAGGAGGCTTAGGAATCACGAGGAAGAGCTTGAGATTTTAATGGCTTTGATAGATCTCAAAGTTGTCTCGAGAGTGCTGAGAATGAGCGATTTGAATGGCGAACATCTTCATTGGTGTGAGAATAAGATGAGCAAAGTTAAAGTCTCAGATGGAAAACTGCAGAGAGATTCTTCACCGCTTTTCTTTCCTGCGCACTAAGCTAATTAGATATGATTCTCTTTTTTCTTTTCCTCTAATTTTTTGGGGTTTGTTATAGTGAATAATAACGAACGTTATGGCGATTCTGATAATCTTATAAGTCAAATCAAAGGGAATTAATAAATTTGATAGAAAGACAGAAGCCGAATTGATAACAAAAATTTACTTTCGCAGCGTAGATTTGATTAGAACGCATACAACCTGATATTCTTGAAAACGGATAAAAAGAAAAAGGTAAATAAATAGTAAAAGAAAAAGCTATGTTTGATGATAAGGTGCTGATTTTGCATGACGTGCATGGGATTATCCATTAATGACTATCCACGAAGGATATACAAAATCCTTTTTCTAAAGATTCTCTTAACTGGGGAAAAGTTAAAAGTAGAATAAACAGATTTGAGTAATTTCATATTAAATTTCCATGAAGCTGCCAGTCGTGTGCTTTTAGCTTTTATATTTCGTTTTGAAATTAACATTTTATTTTCTAATTCAAGGATTCTTATTGTTTGGTGAAAGACATGCACGGCTATCCTTTTTCTTGTCCAATCATATTTCATTCTTTAAATATAATTTTTATATCTAGTACAAATATATTGCATGGGACATGGAGATGTCTCAAGTTAAAGTGGGAACTCAAATGGTGGGGAAAGGAAATGTGGGATGAAAAGCATTGATTTTTCATTTTATTTATGCAGAATTGGAATCCTTTTAAAAGTTGAGAAATAAAGATGCGCACAACTTTTCTGTTGGCAGTGAATAAGTAATAAAGAACACGAGGATAGAGACAATGTTATCTTTAGTCACTTTTATCTAAGTTAAAACAACGTTATCTATCTAAGCATTTACATACGACGACGATATATATGTATGTGTGTAAAGCGAAATGAATAAGAAAATAAAGCAAATCCCAAAACACATTCAAAAGATGACACATGCTTGCACTCAAAGCGAAGAAAAACAAAGTGTTTGTATACATTTTATATACGTACATACATATAATGTATGAAGCGTTCGTATAGATGTAATAAATCGTAGAGCTCCCTTCACTCCAAATAATGGGCCAACGACCGCGAAAGGGAGTTGCTCCCTCCTCATGCAAATGGTTAAAAACTCAATCTTTTCTTCTTGTCCTTAAATTATATAAAGATTGTATTTTAACCTAAGTCAATGAGATGGCAGCTCTAACGCATCTTAGCCCTCCATTTTGGAACAAACGGAGCTCTTCGATATAATCATCAATCATGTATAACCAATTGAATCGAAGAAGATGAAGAGTTTTGCTCCTTAATATAGAAGACACACAATAAGCATCATCTTTACTACTTTATTTTTATACTTCGTAGGTAATAAACATCACAACTGTCGAAAAGAACGACTTGAATCGAAATAACATTTATTGATTCTTATCGGAGTTCAAACCTCGTTCTCATCCACATCTTACTTTAAATTATTGTATTGTTAAACCAAAGTTAATGTTGTCATCAAGTGTCTAGCGCTTTTATGAAACATCGTTCGAAACTCGTGTAAAAGATTGAAAATCACATCACATTATTATTACATCAATATTTCGAATCTCTATATTAGCATCTCCAGCAAGGTAAGTGCGCTTTGATATATCCTTTAATGGTCCTAAGTAATTCTAATGAAGCCCACAGCAAAATGTCACACGCTCATCATCAATTTGTCTCTGTCATTCATCATCTAATTCACAAACGTCACACATAATCACCATCATCGATCGCTGTAGTTCTTATTTGTTAAGGAAAAGAAATCCCAGAAAAGGCACTCATTGCTACCATGGAACTCCTCTTCACAAACCTGCCTTTAATTCTTGGTCTTTTCTGGGCATTTAGTTTCCTAACTTGGTAACGAATCTTCTTCGAAAACAACCTCGTCCTCCTCTTCTCTTTGTACCTCATAACTCTCGCCTCTCTCTCAGCCCCCCATCGTAACCCTACGATTCCTCTCATGGATGAAACCTTTTTTTAAGGAAAACACAAACATTTTACATAAGTACTATGTTGTGAGAGGATCTTTACATTAAACAAAAGATATGCAATGTATGTACCGTGAAGTCATCTATGCTGAAATGGTGAGGACGAACACCATCGATCCACGGAGAATTATCTTGACTCTCCCATGACTCCATGACTGCTTCGTAGTTGAGCTTCAGCTTCATGTTATTACTAATACTGTTATTACCATGATCATATGGAACTCTCGTTGCTTCATCAAGAATGTCACTTTCTGATTTGATTCCTTCGCCTTTCGTTTGCTTGGTGCTGTTATAGTCGTCGAAATCCCAATCGAATTCAATATCCAACTGAGGATTGTCATCGACATGGCAAGAAGCTATTGCTGCTTGTACTTCTTCGTCGCTGTCTTCATCTTCTTCTTCCTCCTTGGCTTTATTATTAACTGCTGATGATCTTATTTCAAGCCCTAAATCTACTAATCTACTGATCCCACAAGAAGAATTATCCTCCTCTAAGATATTCTCTACTGGGAAATCTACAGCGCAAGCGCTAAACAACTCATCGCCTATGTCAAGACCATGATCATCATCATCACCAAGAAAACCCTCTTCAGTACCTAATAAATTCACACAATCGAAGTCATCCTCAAAACTAGGAGGAAAAACAGGCACACTTTGTTCTTCGTTCTGATCGTCGTATGGATGGAAAGGGCGCCACTCTTCAACGCTATTATTAATCTCAGGCACTATAGGATCAGTATTAGGGTTATTACTTATCGAAGGTTGTAGTGATCGAAACCTTGGAGTTCTTGCCTTCTTAGTAAACCCTTGGTGCCAAGAAGGTGACGATGATGATGATGGATTTTGATGATGATGATCTATCTTGTAAGAAGAAGAGGTTCCAAGGCGAAACCTCTCATGTTTGCTTGCTAATTGATTAGCTGAGTGGACCGATGAATCGCATGCTTGGCACAGAAAAGCATCGTCGGCCGTGCAAAACCATCGAGCCCTCTTCACCAGGCAGTTTTCGCAAGCCCTAGCAGTTTTGCCACCTATTGCGTTTGCAGCTTTTGCACTTCTTTCAATGGTGTTCATTTTTTATTTTCTGATAGTAATTAGTTATTACAGAAGATGATAAACTGTTTGGCTTCAAAGAGGGATTGAAACCTTTTCGATGTGTATGTAAGGTTAGTTGAAGCAGTGATTCAACCGACAGAGAAATATAAGTGTTTCTTCGTTTACATTGGACTCTTGGCAGTTCTTTCGTTTACAGTTGAAGATTGAACTGTGTTTGTAATGGGCCCCACGGAATAGTTCGTAGCATGCTTGTGATTGGTTGGAACTCTAACGTTTATCTTCAAGATTGCATTTTTATTGGCTGCTTGTCGCAATTATGGGGATGGACATGTAAGTCTTTTGGCAAGATTATAGAAATAAGTGTACAATATGATTGAACCATCTACACTAGTTTTCATATGATTTTTTTGTCAGATGTGGTCCTCGATTTGCATGGCTTCTTCATGATTGACAAGCTCAATGGTTTATAATTTGTTACAATTTTTTTTAACCATTTTTCCTCCACTGAGTAGAGGAGTGGATGTGATTTGATTATAACTTTGCATGACTTAATGTCTTCCACTGAATTTTATTTTATTTTTTCAGGACAATAATTTCTGTTTCTGCAGTGCTCTTATTGCAAGGGTGCGACGAGACGAGGCGATTCGATCTATGGGAATTATTTTGGCCTCGCGAATGTAGCCTACCATTTTCCATCAAGAACCATCAAAGATAACCAACACTCATATTCATATATTGTTATTCATGAATATGGAGAGAATGTAGTCAATCTTGCAAAATAGGAAAATACATAAACGTTGGCAAAAACAGAACAAGTCACCAGATTTATTACAATTCGTCACAGCATCGGTTTGTGCAAAGCACTGCCATCACTTTAAGACAGAAAACTCCGTAAAATTCTGATGAAATATGAACTCAGTTTTCCTTACATGTAACTTAAAAGCTGAGACACAGATTTTTCGACATTATTCGAATGTTTGGAACAGAATTCCTTCATCTGCAAAATAAATCATATGTCGTGTCACTGAAGCAGTCGAAATTAAATCATATGTTTAGATGATTCTGTCCATACATTTCTCATGTCCTAATTTGCTGCTATATTCTGTGTGTTCTACATTACTACCTAAGTCTGCCATCTGACTCAGTTATCAGACATATGCTTAACCTACAGCGTAAATTTTCCACAACAGAATATACTGAATATATATCAAAGCTGATAACTTATGGGATTGAGTATCTCACGCCCGAATCAAACGAGACCCTGAGCTCTTAGTTGATGTTATGTGATTGAGTATCTCACACCAAAAGAATATGCAGCAATACTTGGTGACGTAACAGAGCACGAGGATGGATAGTGAGTGAGAAGTGAGTTATCAGTATGTCAAAATGCTAATATCCTTACAGTCTTCTGCCTATCAAGACACCATTCTGTTGTTTCAAGATGATGAAGGTGAGCTTACTTCATTGATTTGGGGGATCATGGTAACGAATTGTGCAGAAACAATAAACAACAGAGTAACTATAAACAAAGCCCCACTACCCACAAATAAACAAGAATGCTATATTACCTCTCAAGCAGCCTCCTCCACTTCCTTGGGACCTAAACAATACAAGACAAACATTGATCAGACACCTAAACGAATTGGAAAAAGAATAATCGAATCGAAGAAATAATGTAACGAACCATGGAACTCGTGAGGGCGATGATCTTTTCCCCAACCAACACCGCGAGTGGCTTCCAAGTATTGGTGGACCAAATGCCTGCACTTTTGGAGGTGATTCACACCTTCGATTCGATAGCACCATCTCAGCTTCTCCCTTAAGATCTTCGCCTTCTCGATTTGGATCCACTTTTCCCTAACGAGATGCTCCCTCATCTCCAGCATCGCGACCGGGTCCTTGTACGGGTTTGACGGGTCGAAATCGTCCGGCGGACCCTCGTCGGAGAACAACGGAGCTCCTTTCTTTCGACCCATTTCAATTTCTTCTCTCCTTCGTTTTCCTCGGAGAAATTGCGAAGCTGAATCTGATTAGTTTCTCAGTTGTGCGGCGGAAGCTGAAGAAAAAATCGCCTGTCGGGTCAATTTGAGGCATTTACTTTACGAAGTGCAAAATACAATATGCCCCTTGTTCGTTACAGTATTTATACTCATACCCCTAATAAACCACAAAATTCACAATGACTCTTGGGCTGGCCAACAAAGTCCACATGAATTGGGCCTAAAGAAGAAAAAAAAACTAAAAGCAAGCACCACATCATGCTGACGTCATTTGATGTTGTCATTAAGCTTCGTCATCAATTCGACTTATAAAGGTTGATGAAGACCACGACTTTAGTGTCTAATTACAAACTAAACAAAGACCTTAAGCATATTTAGAGAGCGAGAGAGAAGCAATTATACAAGCATTTTCCAGGCAAATCATAGTCACATTCACAAGCGACGAAATCAAAAGTCAAAAGTCTTGTTTATATATTAATATATTGTTATGGATTTGCTTGTTTGGGGTGCTTTGTTGTGTATTAATCCGTAATGAGACTTATAGATATAAGATATAGATATAAGAAGAAGAGATTAGAATGAGATATTAGGTGAAGAAGAAGACAAGACGAAGGAAGAAGACAAAGAGAGGCATATAAATTAGGTTTAATTCTTCATAAGCTGCATAATACGATCGTACACATGTTTATAAGCTGAAATCATAAATTGGGCTTTAATATATTAACCCAATATTCATGTAATTAACTAAGATAACTTGACCATGAAACTCCAGCCCAAATGGTAATTCCTTCAGCTCTGTTTCGTCTTGCCATGATCGAGCAACTACCACCTGTAGTCTTAGGCGAGTTCATGACAATACCCCCCGCTGAAGACATCCTTGTCCTCAAGGATGAATGAGCAAAAGTTCCGACATAGTAAGAACGCCCGGTAACAAAAACACGGCCATCGCCTACAAGTATTGATGAACCTTTTCCACGATCAAAAGGAAAAAGTAAACCCTGAAGTACAGTTTTTCTTCCTCGTTCGTTCATTCCTTCGATCGCCTTATCTGCAATGGCAGCTCCTCTTACTACAGGCATGAGACAACCATAAATAGCCCGAGCCTCTCTCCCAAACGCATAGTTCCGTACACTGTTAGGATAGGGGGATAATTCGTCCAACAACAACAACTTTATATTCGTAACAGGTGTATCCGCTAGCAAAGGCAAGGCTTTCGATCTGGTCCATTTCTCGGTTTTGAATGAAGCTATTCCGCCACGATCGACCATGCCAAACCATACGAAACAACAGCATATGCGGGCAGCTTTGTGGACGACTGTTCTGTGAAGGATGTGGAACGAGACTGCTATAGAAGGCAATTTCCGAGTTAAGTACGATAATATGCGTAGAATCTCATGTCCCGTGTAGGCCAGAAGATCCGAGTACTTGGTCCAGAGGGCTGCTGGGCCTTTAGCAATGGGGATTTCCCTCCTGTTCGCTCTTACGAATTGGAATCTCGGAGCCACGAGCGAAAATATTTGGGCAACAACTCCAACGGCTTGCTTGACTCGTATAACGACTGAAGTTAGTATGATCTCTTCCATCATTTTTTCTATACAAGGGCATGAAGCAACCTTCAACACTACAGCGCCTTCACTTGAATGAGTCAAAAAGAAACAAGGTATTGTTGGATTATCTGATTCGACCATTTCTAGAAAGGACGCAGCGTCTACGAGGAAGTTATGCGGCAAAGGTACATAGCAGTGGAGCCCATCACTTCCACCATGACCAATCCGACCCACATAGACCCCAAAGTTGCAAGACACAAATTGTACGGCAGACTGGGGATAGCGTCTACTATGTTCGTTGAGCCCGGAACTAAGAATTATCATTTCCGTAGAAACGGCACACTTTCCACGGTCAAAGGGTATGTTCTCCTTCAATCCTTCGACAACACACCTGCATACTTGAAACTTGAAGAAAAAGGATTCAACATCTTCCAGCTTCACATCATGCTCCCGAGGTGAAGCAGCGATGGTTCGCCCATCCAATGCCTTAATGGGTGTTGCAAGCTCATTTACTCCCCTAACCTTGTCCCCATCTCGAGAGACCTTTAGAAAATTAGGTGATCTTAAAGTTTCTGTCCGAGCTGTGACAGTGTCCTCTGATACATCTGGATTTACATCTCCCAAACCATTATCTAACACCGACTCATTGCTAACAACTTGAGGCTCTTTAAGCAAACCAGAGTCCGAGATGGTTACCTCATCAACCAAAATCAATGACATATACTTCTTATCAACCAACACCAGCACAGATTCTTCGTCAGCCAATACCTGCCTGTATTCCATCACGACAGTCTCACCCTCATTCAACATCGAGTCATCAAAACTGGGTTTAACGCATACCGGATCCAGACGAGTGTTAGTATTGGGGTCCTGCAGCACAGGTGGAAATGGTGGGGTTCCTGAAATCGATCCCCCCGAGTTCATCTGCAGCTGCGCCTGTAGTCCGCTTATAGCCCGTGTGAGAGCATCAAACTTCTCATTGAAGCCTTCAGTGACCATTTCCAATTTATTTGAGAATTGCAAGCGTTGAATCGCTAGTTGATCCTGCATTTTTTGTTCAGCAGCCTCTCGCTTGGAAATCATAGCCGAGAGATTGATCGCTTGAGCTTCTATCCTCTGTCGCAGGCTCCTCTGTTCTGCCTGAAACTCCTTGCAGCGAATGTATTCAGTCATAGTTTGGATCGAAGGGTGCTCTGATACCAATGTTATGGATTTGCTTGTTTGGGGTGCTTTGTTGTGTATTAATCCGTAATGAGACTTATAGATATAAGATATAGATATAAGAAGAAGAGATTAGAATGAGATATTAGGTGAAGAAGAAGACAAGACGAAGGAAGAAGACAAAGAGAGGCATATAAATTAGGTTTAATTCTTCATAAGCTGCATAATACGATCGTACACATGTTTATAAGCTGAAATCATAAATTGGGCTTTAATATATTAACCCAATATTCATGTAATTAACTAAGATAACTTGACCATGAAACTCCAGCCCAAATGGTAATTCCTTCAGCTCTGTTTCGTCTTGCCATGATCGAGCAACTACCACCTGTAGTCTTAGGCGAGTTCATGACATATATACACAACAGTAGGACGTAGTTGTCTGCCCACCATTTGTGCATTGCAATTTGCATATATAGGCGAGCGAACAAGATAAAGAGGACTAACCGTGATATTATTACACAAACACGTCAGCAGACATCTATGGACAGGGGAAGAAAACGGAAGAGAGTCGACGTCGAGAAAGAAAGCGAAGAGGTTACGGAGGAGAAGGTAAATGAGTTCTTTGCCATTCTCAGGAGGATGAGAGTCGCCGTCGAGTACTTTCAGAAAGCCGACGCTGCGGCGGCGGCGGCTGTTTCCGATAGCCAAGGCAGCGGAGGCGGAAGGCAGAAGATTCCGACGGCGGCGGATGACGGCGGACGTGGGAAGAGGAAGGAGAAGATCGGCGGCTTATTGGATCTCAACTCTGCGCCTGATGTGGAAGATTCTTGACTGTGACGATGACTGTACTGTACAGCTATTTTATATTAAGACGAACGAATGTAATTTTTTATTTTTAGTGAAGCCAATCGAAGTTCTGATGAAGTGTAAGGACCGAAACGCAAATATCTCCCCCAATTATCTTCTTTCTCCTAGACTAGACGCGACCAAAGGGAAACCACTCGAAGCTATTTATCTCAACTTCATCTTCTTCTCAAACTCTCTCAAAATGTCTGTCCCAAGCATGAGTTTGGTGAAAATTCCGTTCACGGCAAACATAAATCAGCATCGTTCTACTTTCCTCATAAGCCCAAAGACTCCATCATCGTTCATAGCCTCGGCGACTTCTCCGAAGAAGCCAAGAACTGGAAAATTCGACAGCAAAAACAGAAGAACGAACTCTCTGACCACAAAAGATCCCATAGAAGAAACAGAGGACAACGAAATCTTCAATGGAGATGCCACAGAGAACAGCGTTGGCTCTGTTGATGATGGTTTTGTGATGCCTCAACTTCCTGGGCAAAGCACCGATTTTTGGGAGGGTCCTCAGTGGGATGCTTTCGGATTCTTCGTTCAGTACATGTCGGCTTTTGGCATAGTTTTCGCTGTAAGTGTTTTAAAGCAAAAAGATTCCATCTTTTAACCTTTTGTGATTAGGGACTGTACAAAACAGTTACTGCTTAGTTAGATTCCTTAAACCATAGCACTCTCCGAGGTAAGTAGTTACTTCGAGCTCATGGGCTTCGAAAAACTGCCTCGTGTAAGAAGCATTATGAGATATAGCTCTGTAGTTACATGTCATCGATGTGTTGTCATCACATGTCAAATGTTAATAAAAGGGTTCACTACTACCTTCGTTTTGCAGCTAGTTGCTTGTGGAATAGCTGTGGCCACGTACAATGAGGGAGCAACGGACTTCAAGGAAACTCCTGCATATAAGGAATCTATCCAATCCCAGGAGCTTCTAGAAGAACCCGACGCGTCTAATTCAGACGTGTTCGAGTCAAATCCTACGGAGGAAGCTCCAAGCTTGGAGTAAACGTTAATTTATTAGCTTTTCTCTCATCAATCCTTTTATGGTGATGATCTCATTTGCTATCGATATATAGATGTGAATGCAATAGGTAACAATCGTATCTTTTTTCTGTCCGTTCGATACTAAAGAACTGCTGAGTTTGGAGATGAATAATTACTACATCACGTATCCCGCCATCGTCAACATATAGAATTGAATATTTTGGACCAATTCGCCTTACAAGACATTAAACTGCTTGCTGCTACGTCTTGCTTACATGCCATCAAGTATGGGACAGATAGGGATATATGTTATGACCAAACTCAGTTAGGGAGACTTCCATCATTTTATGCTTTGAAAGTCGTTGTGTTATGTAAGAGTTTAATGTCTTATAAGGCGCTTTAAAAGGAAGGAAGAAGAGGTCAAACTCGGTTCCATTCCATGCAAACCAATTAAAGAAGGCAATGCCCGCGTGAGATTACGCTATACACGACAACACAGTAAACTCAGCCATTGTACGAAGCAGATAGGAAGATCATATGATCATCACGACATAAATACGTCCATCAATGACCATCAAAACAGCATTATTCTTGTTTCAAACCCTTCCTCTCTATCAAAGGTAGAAAGGAAGAAAAAGAATTAGCAGCAATAATGGTTACTAAAAAGTCGACTACGTGCTTCTTCTTGCTGGTAATTCTGGCGAAAACCTTCATAGTGACGCATGGCGAGCTTTACAAAGTCGGAGGTTCCATAGGTTGGACAATCCTGGGAAACCCTGACTACAAAGCTTGGGCTGCTTCTATAAACTTTCAAGTCGGCGACACTTTATGTAAGATCCATGCCATGATAAGGTTTCTTAATGGATATCTATATAACCTCTCTTTCTTTCATTTTTTTAAGTGTTTACGTATAGCAAAGAACACCACAACGTTGTGAGGGTGACTCACAAGGACTACAACGCATGCAACTCAACTGTCCCTTTGGCGAGTTGGTCGACGGGCAATGATTCGTTCACGATAAAAAGGCCCGGGCACTATTACTTCATATGCGGGTTTCCGGGCCATTGCCAATACGGGCAAAAATTCAATATACGGATAATGAAATATAATGGAAACGAAATGAGCCCAAGCCCGAGCCAAGTGGGCCCGCATACAAAAGGACCGCCTCCATTCGAGTCACCTCAACCTTCAACTTCCCAATCTCAAAATCAGGAGAAAAGTGGATCTCTGTCTATTGGCTCATATTCAAAGCTTTGGGCACTAATGGCTGCATATGGGATTCTTGCCGTTGCATCTTAGGTTTTACTATCTGTTGTGTAGTTTGTTATAAAGAGTAAAGACTATTGTAATAACACTTGTTTTTGAGTTGATATACTCAAGTCTGTAGGGTTTGTGTTATACCGACATAAATAACATCAATTTATTCGCTAAAACCAAAGCAAAGAATTCAAGGATTTGGCACTTAAAAGCTCAAAACTCTCCCCCAAAGAATCGAAAACAAGTTTACTGTGGTTTGTAATGTTATGCTGAGGGGATACTCAGCGACGATCAACTGAAACGTTCGAGCGTCTTAGCACTGTTTACGAAAGTAGCGCTTTTGTCGAAGTTGTCTTGCACCAGAATACGAACTGCATCTAACCCGGTTTGAAACGTGAAATCCAACTGAAATTAGAAAATAATAAATATATAGATGCACTTAAGATGTCCCAAGCAATAAGCACTAGAACTTGTACAAGCAAATTTGAGTACCTCTTCGCGTTCTTCTTTGTTAAAGGGACGAAGAACATAGCTCGCTGGGTTCATTTTCCCAGGAGGCCTCCCAATGCCTATCATAAGCCAATTGGTCACTTAGCGGTGTCAATCACAAAAAACGGAATAACGGTTAACCGTAAGAAAAAGGGGAATACCTATCCTTAATCGAGGAAAATCTTTGCTACCTTTTAAGTGGCTGATAATACTTTTCATCCTGCATTACGATTGTAATACGTCACGAGAATATATGGAGAAGCAAAAATCACGAGGAAGACTTGGTGCCTGACATGGGTACGACCCAACGGAAACAGGTAATTCTAATTCAACACATCACGACTAACATAAGCATCTCCCAAAATATACTCGAATTATGACGCAACAATGCGACAAACGAAATCAAACGTGACATACAAATTACAAGGAAAGCCAGACATTTCAGATAGTATATACCCATTATGTCCACCGTGTCCACCTTTGGGTAGTAGTCTCAACTTAGCAAAGGGCAGATCCAAGTCGTCAAACATCTGAAAGTGAATGGTGCATTTAGGGCTCAGAAGTCATCAAATGATTACGTATTGACGCTGACATGCTTACCACGAGAACTTGCTTTAATGGGATCTTATAATACGAAACAATAGCCCCAACCTACGTACGATGTGCAAAGGTTAATTTTTACAGGATAACATAGAATCTTTTAGCAACAAACACAGAGGGATTCGAACTTACAGACTCACCACTGGCATTCATAAAAGTCTGTGGTTTTGCAATTATAACAGGAACACCTCCTATGAATCCTAATCGCATAAGAAAGAAAATCGAATTTAAGTTTCTAGGTCGGAAAACGGTGGCAGGCAACTGATAAATCAGAAGATTCAGAACCCTTCATGATTTCCCCCTTTTATTTGGAAAGTGCAAATCTTCAGAGAAAAAAAGAGGGTACCTTTTCCAAAAGCAGCTTTGAACGAAACGCTGTTCACGGAAATTCCCTCTGCTTCAGCAATGTAGTCAACCAACTCAAATCCCACCTAAAAGCAAACATATCATCCCTTATTCTTCATAATTCCCAACAAAAACAACTCATAGACAATCAACATAAACAAAGGCCTGCAAGGACGACTCAACAAACATTATGTCGGGTTCGAGCGTAAAGCTTTCCGGGGTTCCCGAGACCAACGAGCAGCCACGGCTTGTTGGACTTCTCCTCCTCTGATGCTGCTGCTGCTTTCGTCGAAATTGAATTTAAATCAGAAGCCATCAGCTTAAAATTAGGGTTCCTAAATAAGGTATCAGACCTCGAAAACAGAGGTCTATAGGAGATACGGCGAATAACATACGCCGCCGGCGAAGAACGAGGGAGAATTGCGGAGGATACGTTGATGGCGGCGAACATGGTTTATATACAACAGCGTATCGTATCTCAGTTGCGTGCTTCGACCGTGTATCTTAATTTATACGAGATTTTCGTTATTTAATCAACAAAAAAAATATATTTTAAAAAAGTAAAAATGCAATAAAAATTCAAAACGCCGTTGCCGGGGATCGAACCCGGGTCACCCGCGTGACAGGCGGGAATACTCACCACTATACTACAACGACTTTGTTGCCATGTCTCTCCTGGTTATTATATTTGATCGTTTATAAATATGCATTGACGTCATCTACTGAAGTTGTGGAATCAACCGACCAAGGTTGACGTCATTCTTCTAATCACCAAGTACAAGTTTCCTATCCTTTTAAACGCTCAAAATAGCAAATATCATCATCTTTTAATAAAGAAATACTTGACAAATTTGCAGTCCTTTTGGCTTTTGCTTGTTATATTTACAAATTAAAAACTCGAGCACTAACTTCCTTGTCTTGCACAGCTTTGCTCGTAGCAGTAATTTATTACAGCATCTTCAAGACAAGTGTTCACTTATTCACACCATCTTTTTCACTTTGTTACGATTTGTCCTTTTTACTACACCCTCACACCTACTCACCTTTCCCTTCTTGTAATAATTAATTGCAAGAAAAATCATATAAATCAACTAGGCAGGCACCTCATCACACCCTCAATCAACGAAACAATGTCTAGAGCTATTTCTTGCCTCCTCTTTCTCTTCCTCGCCACCTCCTTGGCCGACAACCTCCGCCGCCTCTCCTCATCTCCGACACCCCACCACCAGACCCTCCTCGACGTTTCCGCCTCCCTCCGACGAGCCCAGCAAGCCCTCTCACCGGCGAAATCGCTGGACCAGCCGCAGGAGGTTTCAGAGTCAGACCCACCAACCCTCCTCGGCGGCGGCGGTAATAACTCTTACACCATCACTCTCCGCCCTCGCTCCTCCCTCCCCGCCGCCCACCGCCGCGGAAACTACACGTCCCTCACGCTCTCGCGGCTCGCCAGGGACGAGAGGCGCGTCAGCTCCATACTCAGCCGTCGCGACGCTCCTTCGCCGTGGTTCTCGTCGTCGGGATACCAAACTCCGGTGACCTCCGGCGCGAGGCAGGGGAGCGGCGAGTACTTCGCCCGCATAGGAATCGGCCGGCCGGTGAAGGAGGCGTACATGGTGATAGACACGGGGAGTGACGTCAGCTGGCTTCAGTGCGAGCCCTGCGACGACTGCTACCATCAGACCGACCCCGTCTTTAAGCCGTCGAGCTCGAGCACTTACAAGGCCTTGTCGTGTGGGTCCCAGCAGTGCCAGGCGCTTCAGACGTCGGCTTGCCGCGTCGATTCTTGTCTGTATCAGGTAAGTGAAGAAGTTAGTTAGTATAATAGATAGAATCGCCGGCGGCGGCGCTGCTGTTAAAGATTTTTTTTTTTTTGTTTTCTGAGCTTTAGGTTTCGTACGGTGATGGATCTTATACGGTGGGGGATTTCGCTACGGAGACCATCAGCTTCGGCTCCTCCGGCCAGGTTCCCGGCGTCGCTCTCGGCTGCGGCCACGATAACGAGGGGTTGTTCTCAGGCGCCGACGGCCTACTCGGGCTCGGCGGCGGAGCACTTTCGCTACCATCCCAAATCAAAGCAACCTCCTTTTCTTACTGCCTTGTCGACAGAGATTCGCAGGCGTCGTCGACCCTTGAGTTCAACTCCGGCCAGCCCCAAGATTCCGTCCTCGCGCCGATGCTGAGGAATTCCCTGATAAAGACGTATCACTACGTCGCGTTGACCGGCGTCAGCGTCGGCGGAAGGCCGGTCAGCATTCCGGCGTCCCTCTTCGACATTGGAAACGGACGCGGCGGCGTCATCGTCGATTCCGGCACGGCGATAACGAGGCTCAGGCAGGAGGCGTACGCGCCGTTCAGGGACGCCTTCAAGGAACTCACGGGGAACCTCCGTTCCTCCGCCGAGGGTTTCTCTCTCTTCGACACTTGCTACGATCTCGCCGGCCTGACCACCGTGAAGGTTCCGACGGTGGCGTTTCAGTTCGCAGGCGGAAAGGTTTGGGAGCTCAAGGCGACCAACTATCTGATACCGGTGGACGACGCCGGGAAGTTCTGCTTCGCCTTCGCGGGAACCTCCGGCGAGCTGTCGATCATCGGCAACGTTCAGCAGCAGGGGACACGTGTCAGCTATGACATGGCGAATAATTATATCGGTTTTAGTGCTAATAAATGTTAAGTCTCTATATAAGCCTTTAGGTTATCCGATATGTCCATTGGTGGGATTATAACATCGAAACATATCTAATAATTTTAGGAGAAGTGTAATAAATGATGAGAGGTCGTTGATGGTTGAGGTATTTATTGTAGTAATTAATGGTTTGCGGCCCATCACCAAGTGTTTCTTAAATGTTTGTAGCTACTTTTCTCGTGTGATCTCACTACCACATCTATTTTAAGAACATAGAAATATTAATTTTAGAATGTTACGTAAATTAATGCATTATAAAATCGTACTAGTGAAAATATTCAAATTTGAATAAATGCGGTATCTATTTTATTTTCTATTTGCATGTCATATATTTTATTCAAGTTCTGTTCTACGGACGTTCCTAGTTTGTGGGGATGTAATTAAAGGTTTATATATCAATGATGCATGTTATGATCGTCATAAAATTTGATTCCTTAAAGCCCAAAGGGCCTGTTCGTGGGCCCAAACCTGTGGGCTGTGTTCATTTATACATCTCTCTCTATATATATTGAATTTCCGTATACTAAATTGGGTTGGGAGTCTTGGGACCACATGCTAGAAGACTCATTTTATTCGCTCGATCACTTCAACAAATATGAGCGAGCTCAGAAAATTGAGAGGTCACAGCGCGGCGGCCACTTGTTGCATCGCTTCTCTCCGCCGGCCTGGCCTCGTCGCAACCGCCGCCGAGGTAACTGAAATCGCAGTGCAGTCTGTTAATTTTTTGGAGTGGCAGCTTAACAATCAATGCGATTTTACTTATATGCTTTGTTTTTTTTTTTGTATATATGTTTAATTTCTTGGTTTGTGTAGTAGGATGGAAGAGTGTGCTGGCACGACTTGCGGTGCGAAGATGTGTTGTTTAGTATGAATGTTGGCAATGGAAACCCTGTTTCATCCCTATGTTTTAAGCCCGGTAGGTTACATTTGCCCTTTTATGTTCTCTTTTTGGTGTCAGATTATTAAGCTCTTTGAATGCCTAAGTTGTATATTGAAATTCGTCGTTGTTATGGAATTCGTTATTTTTGTGCTTCTGCGAGGTTGGAATTTAAACTAATGAATTGAATTATTTGTGTTAAAGAATCAGATAGCAAATTTTTTATGTAATGAATATTTTGTTTTTGCATAATATTGGCTCGTTACTTCATTTGAGCAGATAATGAAGACATATTTTATGTGTCTTCCGATAATGGAGTCAAATGCTTTGATTTTTTTTTTTTTTGGTATGAAGTTATCATTACCACCAAGAGCCATAATTGGTCATTACATAGTGCTTATCAACTAGTGAAACTAACCCTCAGCAATTGGAACAGACAGTAATTGATTCATAAACTCTTGCTCTTCCCGCGTTTTAGAAAGGACCCGTAAACTGGTAATTTGATGCAGAGAGCCCTTCTTGATCAGTCTCACCACTTCCTCTCCCGATCGCGCTGTCTCTCCATGGAGCCGCCGATTGCGTTCAGTCCAAATCATGTAGAACAGAGCTGCAATCACCAGAATTCGCACCTTACACACCTTGTGCTTTCGCTTCCCCAAATTGCGCAGTAATCTCTTCACTCCCTCTAGCTCATCAGGAATCCGTACCTTGATCCAATGTTGAATCTCTTCTTTAACATATTTGCTGAACTCACACAGCATGAAAATGTGATGCACATTTTCCTCTGCATTCCTGCATAGTAGACACTCTGTCTCAGTGATCATCATGCCCCACCTCTGCAATCGATCTCTTGTCAAAATCTTCCCCTGGACAATCAACCAAAGCACAATAGCATGTTTTGGACTAGACCATCTGTTCCACACAGCCTCAGCAAGCTCAAATTTAACTTCTTTGTGTTGAACCAGCCAAGTGTAGCCCGATGCGATAGTGTATTCCCCTGACATATGGGCCAGCCATCTCCCATGTTCAACTCCCTGTCGGAACAATTCCTTAATCTTGTTCAATTTCCTCCATGTCCAGCTACAATCATTAGGTTCCTGGTGGGTCCAGAAATCCCCATCCCGTAGATACACACCATTCAACCATCGAATCCATAGGCAGTCCTTCTTCCCCGCGATGTCCCACATTAACCTTCCTATGCACGCATGATTCCAGTCTCCACAATGCTTAATGTTTAGGCCCCCACAGCTCTTCCTTCGACATACCAAGTCCCAAGCTACTAATGGTTGCATCTTTCCCGTATCCTTCTTCCCCCACAGAAATTCTCTACACTTTTGATCCACGAGTTTTACCACACTTCTAGGTAGTACAAAGATGGATCCCCAGTAAGTATGTAGAGATAGTAACACTGAATTTATAAGGCAACATCTTCCCGCATACGAAAGGTGCCTCGTAGTCCAGCAGTTGATGCGCTTCACTATTCTATCCACAAGCTCCTGGCAATCGGTCCGGCTCCATTTAGTTGGTGAGATGGGTACTCCCAAGTATCTCATTGGAAATGTCCCTGCATCATAGCCTGTCAGCTCAATCAGCTCCTGCCTCGCCTGATTACCTACTCCAGCTATGTAAATATGGGATTTGCTGTGATTTGCCTCCAGCCCTGTGGTGAGCTGGAACTGGTGGAGGCTCTCCATGAGCAGTTCGACAGATTTTCTGTGGGCTTTGCACATAATGATCAAGTCGTCTGCAAAGCATAAATTCACAATCCGCAATTGTTTAAAATGCTTTGATTTGAACATGGTACGCATTTCAGTAATTCGTAGTACTTATTTTTTTCCTGAAGTTGCTCTAGAACTTCAAATGTGATTCTTCACAGGCGCAAATCTGATTTAGTTTCTTTGGATCTTGCCATTTGCTTGTCCTATTTTCGTTGTATTCTAGTTGTATGGAAGAGCTAGCTATACCCAAGAAAGATAAGAGAAAGGTTAAGGAGAGAACCAGTGTTGCTAAAATAATTTTGATTAATATTCTGGATAACAGAAAACAGGGAAAATATATCTCTGAGGGTATTCTGTACAGCTGTGTCTTAGTAATAAATGAAGGATTGAGATGGCTGAAGTATTGTTTTGAAGGTACTTTTATTGAATTTTTGTTTTGGATACCGTTACATGTTTTTGTTTGGTGATTTTGTTTCACAGGCTAGTTTAAAATCTCAGAAAACTGAATGGAAACAGAGAGAGAGTTACTATTACAACAAGGATGAGATAAATCAGGTATCTTTTGGTGCATCATGGTTTTCATAACAAAGATGATTGATGAGGTAATTCAGTTATCATTCTTTCCCATTAAAAAAGAGTAGAGTACTCATGAGTCGTTTAACCTTAAAAGATTGAAAAAATTAACCTTTGCTTGCACTTAGCATGAAATCTGCAATTTTGTTCGTCAGATTTCGTGCCATTCAAAATCTTCTTTTCTAGCTGCTGCAGATGACACTGGCGACGTTAAGGTATATATTGATCCAGTATGATCTACCTGTCCTTATTTTTCCATGGGATCTTCTCGAAGTATTCCGATCATGTTGTACCTAAACTATAGTTAACGAATCGCTCAAGGATTTAACTATGTCAATCATATGTTAATTATAACGCTATCATTATCATTGTCTTTTCAGATTATTGATTTGCAGCAACGGTGTTTGTACAAAACATTACGATACACAAAAGTGTATCCTTCTCTTTCTATTATATTATCACTAACTTTTTTTTTCTTTTCAAGTCCTGTGCCATTGCTGGACCATGATATTGGTGGATTTGTTATCCTGTAATTTTATGTCTTCTGAAAAGTCGAACGTTTTTTGGCCTTTAACTAAATATTCAGATTTGTAGTAGTGTCCATTTTCTTCCTTGGAGAGCATGGGAAGGTAACACATACTGAAGGACTTCGCTTGTTTGTTACGCTCTGTACCTTTTCTCCTGCAAATCATACTTGTTCAATAAGCGGCTGAAAAAATCCTTTGCCGGCGCCTCTAAACATAGTTGCATTGTCAAACTCATGATAGTTATTAACCATAAAATATGAGTCCTTTTTTCTTGCCAATACTGATAACTCATGTTGACATATTACTTCCATAGATCAGTCTCTGCTGTTTATGTTTCCTCTGAAGATGCTTATTACTCGTCATATTCTCGCAGTCATCACAGGTGGTCTTGACTCAAAACTCGTGATGTGGGATTTCTCCAAAGGACGACAAAACAAAATCACGGACTTTGGTAATCAGCGCTTCTGTTACACTCAAACATTAATTCAAATATCTTTATAGATCCTCGTGCTTAATTCTCTTTAAGAAACAATATACAGCAGCATATGAATCATACATTGATTTGAGCGAAAATGATCTCCTCTATTTTCACAATTGGTCATTGATCTACAGGTAGTGAAGCTGATGCAGGACGGTGCTGTAACCCAGCTTTTGTCCATGCACTAGCAATACCAGACCTCGACACTGTCGATCGAATAGGCAAGATCTGTGCAGTTGCTAGAGGCGATGGAGTTGTTAATGTCATCGATGTAGAAAATGAACTTTCTTCTTCTCCACTTCAAAAATCAAAACTTTCGTCAAAGCACAAGATGGGTACTGTTAAAAGTGAAAAAGATTCCTCGTCTAATGGAAAGAATGACGAGGATCAAAATGATAAAAAGATGCTGTGTTTGGATTACTCACTGGGTGGACATGTCGCTGCTGTATCCTCTGTGTATGTAATCTAACATAAGACTTCTTTCGATGAAAGAGGTTATAAACTCTTAGAGCTCTTGAGATGTTAATTGAAATATATTTGTGTGTGTTTGCGATATTTGAAATCAGAGCTTTTTCCGCGTTTGGAGAGAAAGGGAAGTTTATAATTTCGGGCGGCAACGATAAATTCGTAAAGGTATGGGATTGGTCGAAGCAAAGCGGACCCAGCGGCGAAGATGCTTCTCTTCTACGTGTAGATATTAGTCTGAGAAGAAAGGTTCGTAGGTCACATTCAGTAACTCTTAACTGGTAGAATTACATGAATGGAAAATTATATCTTTTTGTTCTTTCCTTCAGGTGAACATGCTGTGCACGACCCCTACTGATTCAGAAAACTTGATTGTTTGTGACACTTCAAAACTCGTCAAGGTTTACAACGTTCTCTGATCTATTAATTTTTTTTTTTGGGATTTAATGTTGTTCTTACTGCCCCATGGTTTATCTTGCGTGCTGAGTTTTCTTAAAGCAGATTATCTTGAATACTGTAATTCGAGTAACATGACTTAACCATGCAGAATTATATTGTGACGTTAGTTATTTCTTTCTCATTTCAGTCTTGGTCGTCGCGACAGTCTTGGTTACATACAGCTATTTAATACTTATTTCACAAATAATATTGACCTGATAATATCTTCTTGCAAGACTTAGAATTTTTCCACAATTGCTGTTCTGTTTTCCACAATTCGTCATCGTCGTCATTAGACGACTCATTTTACCAACTTACTTTTATTTTTTTTTGCGTGCATGTTGGATCACAAGTGCCATCTATAAAACCACGCAGCGCAGAATATGTGATCTCATATTCTTCATTACGCACTATACATTACTGAATCACGCCCTTTCGATCTGAGTATCTTCTCACTATGGAATTAGGAAACTCAAACTACGTTAAAGTCTCTTCAATAACCTTCTCCCTTTTCATAATAAACGTTGTTCTCACATGTTTATCATCATCTACCACTACTACTGATCAGTCGGCCCTTCTCTCTCTCAAATCCAAAATCACAAATGATCCTCACAACATTATCATGCAAAATTGGACAGCTTCATCTCCAATATGCAGTTGGGTTGGAGTTACATGTGGGAAACGACACCACAGAGTCTCTTCTTTGAACATCTCTTACATGGGCCTCACAGGCGAAATCCCGCCCCAGCTTGGAAACCTCTCTTTCCTCATCTCCCTCGACTTGGCAGGTAATAACTTATTTGGGACGATTCCTGGAGATTTGTTGCGCCTGCGAAGGTTGAGATTCGTAAGCATAGGCGAAAATAGCTTCACGGGGGAGGTCCCTCCCTGCTTTGCATCCTTGCCTCGGCTCGAGAAATTAAATCTGAGCACCAACAGCTTTACGAGCTTGGATTCGTTCCTCGACGCCTCTTTTGCTAATAATAACGAATCGAATCTCAATGGATTGGACGTGTCGTTCAACTCTCTCCAGGGTACGATTCCAGAATCAATAGGAAATCTACGCAATCTCAAACGACTGACGATGATGGGCAATCAGCTTTCAGGTTTTCTACCTTCTTCACTTGCCAATTTGACGAGTCTGGTATATCTCGTTATGGACAGCAACTACATTGAAGGGACTTTACCAGAATGGATGGGGAATCTTCGTAGCCTTACTTATTTGAGTTTACAAAGTAATCGACTTATCGGTTCGATACCGTCGAGCATCTTCAACATATCAACACTTCAAATTTTAGGCTTTGTTGAGAATCATTTATCCGGCACACTTTCAGATGATATGTGTCATCGTCTTCCAGTGCTTCTAGGACTTTACTTAGGAAATAATGAGATATACGGTGAAATTCCGTCAAATATTTCATTGTGCTCTAAGCTTCAACAGTTATCGTTGCAATATAACAATATTGCCGGTACATACTCCATATATTCCTCTGTCAATCCTTCACACTTGAGTGCTGTTCCATTATGTCGGCACTAAACCTATTATGTTAATATGCAGGTGGGATACCAAGTGCATTAGGTGAACTTAAGGAGCTTGTGGTTCTGCAGTTAGGGGCCAATCAACTAAGTGGTTCCGTGCCAATAAATATATTTAACATTACGAGTTTGAGATTATTTGAACTTGCAGGAAACAGGCTTTCAGGTGATCTTGCATCAAAATTTGGTTATTTTCTGCCTAATCTTGAAGTGCTCCATCTTGGAGACAATGACTTCGGTGGAGGTTTTCCAAACTTAATCTTAAATTGCTCTAGACTATTTGATTTAGACATTTACGGCAACAGTTTCACCGGTCCAATTCCTACTTCCATAGGAGATGATTTAAGATTCTTACAGTACTTGGGCTTGGATAACAATGGTTTTACATCTAACTCTGAACTAAGCTTCATTGATTCCTTGGCGAACTGCAGAGACTTAGAAACACTAGGAGTTAGTGAAAATCCATTTTATGGTAAAGTACCTGCATCTATTGGAAATCTATCTTCTTCGCTCGCCAAATTGTATGCTTATGGGTGTGGCACCAAAGGTAGCATTCCTAATGAAATTGGTAATCTAACAAGGCTCGTAATCTTGAGTTTACATGGCAATGATTTGACCGGAGAGATTCCATCAACATTACATAACTTACAGAGCCTTCAAGGACTCGATCTTGGCGGCAACGGAATAGAAGGACTCATTCCAAGCGGACTCTGCCAACTAAAGAGTCTGGGATTTATAGATCTGAATGTCAATCAGTTCACAGGTCCAATACCAGAATGCCTGGGAAATATATCATCTTTACGAGAGATATTTTTGTACGACAACAACTTGAATTCGAGTATACCTTCGAGCCTTTGGAATTTGAGAGATCTCTTATATCTTAACATTTCCTCAAATTCTCTAACGAGTTCTCTGCCTCCAGAAATAGGAAATTTGAAATCTGCAATATTCATTGATCTATCAAAGAATCAGTTCTCGGGTGATATCCCTACAACATTTGGGGGTTTAATTCAACTAGTTAATCTTTCTTTGGCCAATAACGAGTTCCAAGGCCCGATTCCGGAGTCAATCGGAAGCATGGTCAGTTTAGTTTCTTTGGACCTTTCTAACAACAAATTCAACGGGACGATTCCAAAGTCGCTGGAAGCTCTTAAATCTTTAAAGTATTTCAATGTTTCATTCAATGGATTATCAGGAGAGATCCCTATAGGTGGCCCTTTTCAAAATTTCACAAGTCAATCGTTCATGTTTAATGATGCATTGTGTGGCCCTTCAAGGTTTGAGGTTTTATCTTGCCATGTACCTCGACAACACAGAGCAAGGAAAAAGAGACTTCTACCATTATTAATTTCTATAGGAATCGGAGCCTTAGTTTTTGCCGTCTGCTTGGCCTATGCAGCGATGAGATATCGAAGGAAAACGAGTCCTCCAACTAATGATGCAGACGCACCACCTACTACGGGACAACCCGTAAGATTCTCTTATTACGACCTATTGCATGCTACTGAAAATTATAGCGAAAATAATCTATTGGGAAAGGGAAGTTATGGTTTGGTTTATAGAGGCGTATTGAGAGATGGAACCGCCTTGGCCGTGAAAGTATTTCACATTCAGCTAGAACGTTCGTTGAGGTCTTTCGAAGTCGAATGCGAAACTTTAAGGAATCTTCGCCACAGAAATCTCGTTAAAGTCCTCGGCAGTTGCGCGAATCAAGAATTCAAGGCGATCGTATTAGAATACATGCAAAACGGCAGCTTGGAGAAGTTCTTGTATTCCGAAGAAAACCAATCTTTAGACATCATGCAAAGACTCGGCGTAATGATCGACGTTGCAAGTGCATTGGAATATCTCCATTACGGTTATTCGACCCCAGTGGTTCACTGTGACTTGAAGCCGGGAAACGTCCTCCTAGACGAAGATATGGTTGCCCATATTAGCGATTTCGGCATTACAAAGTTTCTGAACAAAGGGGAAACCATGACACACACCACGACCCTAGCAACGCTCGGTTATATGGCTCCAGGTATGTATGAATACGTAATGGACCTTTAAATAACATATTTGTTTATACCGTTGTATATTATCATATTGTTTCTTGTTTTGCTGGAATGAAACAAATATGGATTGAAGAATATGGTTCGGGAGGCATAGTTTCCGCGAGATGTGACGTGTATAGCTACGGGATAATTCTGCTTGAGACCTTTACGGGGAAAAGGCCGAGCGATGAAATGTTTTCCGAAGACGTAACCCTAAGGGATTGGGTAAATGGCTCAATGCCCGACGAAGTTATTCGAGTCATCGGTGCGAATTTGATTGCAACAAACAATTTCGACGATAATCTGTTGCACTGCGTCGTTTCTATTTTGAATTTGGGACTTAGCTGCTGTACTAAGTCTCCCAGCGAGAGGACGAATATGAAAGAAGTTGCTGCCTAGCTGAAGAAAATCAGAACCCGTCTAACGGAATCCTCTTAAGAAACTTCCGACGCATCGACAAGTCGATCGAGAGAGATATGAAAAGAAAGTATACTACCAGAAAAAACCGCATAATGGTTTATCTATGTTCTTTTTTCAGTCTTCAACTCTTATATATCCCCTCCATGCTTGCTTCTCTACAACTAAACAATGCTAGTGTTCGTTTATGTCTTCTTCTTCCCTTATTTTGAGGTTGTACTGAGTGCGACTTAGCTCGCACATATCCCGTCGCCAATCCGGACCAAGACGTGGTGCGACCCCATTTCGGCGACGGCCCCATTTTTCACGACAGCGACGACATCAGCCCCTTTAACAGTCGAGAGGTGATGGGCGCCGATAATCGTCGTTCTGTTAACCCTAAATCTATCCAAAGAGTCCACCACCAAAAGCTCAGACTCGGCGTCTAATGCGCTCGTCGCCTCGTCGCGCAAAAGTATTTTCGGGTTTTTGAGGATCACACGAGCTATAGCTAAGCTACACGCTGCTTCTGACCGCCCGATAACTGCATGCCCCTCTCCCCGACGTAAGTGTTGTATCCCTTAGGCAATGCTGATATGAAGCTGTGTGCGTTTGCAGCTTTTGCAGCTTCGACGATCTCTTCTTCTGACGAAATTTCTAGATTTCCATAACATATGTTGTCTCGAATCGTCTCGTTGAAGAGAATTGGTTCTTGGCTCACTAACCCCATTTGTTGCCTAAGCCATCTTAGGTTCAGCTTTCGTATGTCTATCCCGTCCAAGAATATGTGGCCCGAGTCTTGATCATAGAACCTTTGCAGTAGGCTTATCACCGTTGATTTGCCGCTGCCACTTTCTCCTACAAGTGCAGTTGTCTGAAGAAAAAGATGCAAGAACGATTTCATGTGCGTGTGGAGAAAAAATGGGCGTTATTTTAGCTCAAAAATAAGTAGTACCTTCCCAGCTGATATAATCATGCTTAGGTCTTTGAAAATTGGGATGTCTGGCCTTGTGGGATATCTGAAGCTAACATTCTGGAACATAATTTCGCCTTTTAAAGACTCGATTTTTAGCCCATCTTTGCTGCTCGAATCGATCTTCGGTTTCTGATCGACTATCTCGAATATAGAAGCTGCTGCTTCCTTCGACTTCTTGAAATTCGCTGAAAGATTGCCGCCTCTGCGAAATTCCAATGGACGAAACTTGCAGGGCGAAGAACACCTGGAAAAAAAGGCAAGTTTCAACGATGTTATCGATGAATGAATAAACAATAGGTTGTTTTTTTACCTTAAAAACTTGGATAAACTGCTGGTGATAGTGGTTTGTAAGAATAGTTCCTACGTAGAAGGAGAAAGAATGTTCGCTGAAGAGAAGGAAATTTGCACAGCCTAAGTCTATGCCGCCGACGATTCCATTCCAAATTCCTTGCTTCATGGGAGTCTTACACTTCTGCTGATAGTTTTCCATGAATTTCTCTTCGCAGCTAAACGAAGCAACCGTTCTTACTCCCCCCACTGGATCGTTAGCCACTTGAGTCGCCTCTTCGTATTTCACCTGAAAAAAAAAACACACATTTCGATCGTTCAGTCTAACTAATGTCTAAAAAGAAAGCAAAAGAAAAACAAAAAATTGGACCTTGTTGTTCCCATCTTGGAGAAGCTTCGTACGTGTAAATCCTTCCATCAACATAAGAGGCAAGACGACTACAAGGTGAGCGCAAGCTTCCAATTGATGGCAAAGGCTATTAAAAGGCCAGCCAATGCAGTTGCTCCGTTTTGAACTGCTAACGATAACGTGTCGACGACGAGATTTCTCAGCATCGAAGCATCGGTCGACAGCCTAGCACCTATCGCGCCACTGTAATAAAACAATGTACTTTTACTACAAAAGGCAAACGATATGCAATGAAAAGACGAGATTTTTTTCGTAACCTCGAGTTAGCAGCGTCGTCGAACCAGCCTATTTCTTGGCGAACGACTTTTTTGAACATCAAAGAACGAACCCTTTGGACGAGCTTTCCTCCCGAGATACCAAACATGAAGTTCTGAATGGGAGCAGAAATTAAGACTACAGAGCCAACAGCTACGAACATCAAATCCCAGAAATTAGAATCCTTCTCAAGTTCGTCACGACGCTTTGTGAATATCCCAAACGCTCTGGCGAGCATGAGCCCAAAAACAGGGTACGTTACGCCGTGGTAGGCTGCAGCTATTGACCCGACTAGCAACGCTGGGCTAGCCTTTTGATGGTCGGCTTGTGCTTCTTCGAGCCATCAGTTTTACTTCCTTGGCCTATTTTTTCGTTCTTCTTAGATTCGTGGCTGAGGGCAAATCCAGAAGATAACTGTTCAAAGGATAATCTTCGTTTCGAAGGAGAGTTAGCGAACGGCCTCTCTTCGGTGTTGAGCTGCGATGAAGCGTTATTTTCGTCTGTTCTTCGTTCTTCAGCGCCTTTTCCCTCTTGCATTAGGTTCTTGAATCAGTTCACGGCGAGCCCCAGCAGATTAAAATAACCTTAGCTGAGTTTGCAGATTGAAATAACCTTAACTTTTCGGACCAAATGTTTTAGGCCTACTTGGGCTCCGCGGTGGAGCACTTTCGCGACCATCCCAAATCAAAGCAACCTCCTTTCTTATTGCCTTGTCGACAGAGATTCGCAGGTGTCGTCGACCCTTGAGTTCAACGCTCGACTCGAGTTCGAGTTGATCAAGCTCGACTCGAGCTCGAGCTCGGATTGTTAGTTATCAAGTCAAACTCAAGCATACCCAGGCTTGGCTCGGCTCGTTTTCACCCTAATAATTAAAGGTTTATTTATCAATGATGTACTCCCTCCGTCCCAAACCGTTTTGGACATTTTACTAAATTGGGTGGGAGTCTTGGGACTACATGCTAGAAGACTCATTTTATTCGCTCGATCACTTCAAGTTCAACAATATGAGCGAGCTTCTCTCCGCCGGCCTGGCCTCGTCGCAACCGCCGCCGAGGTAATTGAAATCGTGCAGTCTGTTAATTTTTTGGAGTGGCAGCTTAACAGTCAATGCGATTTTACTTATATGCTTTGTTTTTTTTATGCATCTTTAATTTCTTGGTTTGTGTAGTAGGATGGACGAGTGTGCTGGCACGACTTGCGGTGCGAAGATGTGTTGTTTAGTATGAATGTTGGCAATGGAAACCCTGTTTCATCCCTATGTTTTAAGCCCCGTAGGTTACGGTTGCCCTTTATGTTCTCTGTTTGGTTTTAGATTGTTAAGCTCTTTGAATTTCTAAATTGTTCGTTGAAAATTTGTCGTTGTTATGGAATTAATTATTTTGTGCCTCTGCGAGGTTGTTATGAATTGAAATGATTTGCGTTAAAGGATCAGATAGCAATTTTTTTATGTAATGATTATTTTGTTTTTGCATAATATTGGCTCGTTACTTTATTTGAGCAGATAATGAAGATATATTTTATGTGTCTTCCGAGAATGGAGTCAAATGCTTTGATTTGAACATGGTACGCATTTCAGTATATGTGTTTGGATGATATTCACAAGCACAAAACAGTACTACAGATTTTCATCTGATTTAGTTTCTTTGGATCTTGCCATTTGTTTGTCCTATTTTCGTTTTATTCTAGTGGTGTGGAAGAGCTATACCCAAGAAAGATAGGAGAAAGGTTAAGAAAAGAACCATTTCTGCTAAAATAAATTCGATTAATATTCTGGATAACAGAACTGGGAAATTATATTTCTGAGGGTATTCTGTAGAGCTGTGTCTTAGTACTAAATGAAGGATTGAGATGGCTGAAGTATTGTTTTGAAGGTACTTATCGTATTGAATTTTTGTTTTGGATACTGTTACATGTTTTTTGTTTGGTGATTTTCTTTCACAGGCTAGTTTAGAATCTCAGAAAACTGAATGGAAACAGATAGAGAGTTACTATTACAACAAGGATGAGATAAATCAGGTATCTTTTGGTGCATCATGGTTTTCATAACAAAGATGATTGATGAGATCATTCAGTTATCATTCTTTCCCATTAAAAAAGAGGAGAGTACTCAAGAGTCGTTTAACCTTAAAAGATTGAAAAAATTAACCTTTGCTGGCACTTAGCATGAAATCTGCAATTTTGTTCGTCAGATTTCGTGCCACTCAAAATCTTCTTTTCTAGCTGCTGCAGATGACAGTGGCGACGTTAAGGTATATATTGATCCAGTATGATCTACCTATCCTTCTTTTTCCATGGGATCTTCTCGAAGTATTTCGACATGTTGTACCTAAACTATAGTTAACGAATCGCTCAAGGATTTAACTATGTCAATCATATGTTAATTATAAGGTATCATTATCATTGTCTTTTCAGATTATTGATTTGCAGCAACGGTGTTTGTACAAAACATTACGAGCTGGACACAAAAGTGTATCCTTCTCTTTCTATTATTACTAGCTTAAGCCCGTGCGGTGCACGGGTTATTTTTAAGAGATTTTTTAGTTATTAGATCTATTGTTATCTATTTTATAGTGGACCCGAGACTCGCCTATTTATTTTATAGTGGACCTGAGTCCCGCCTCAAAACAAAACTGCCCCGCATTTATAAATTTTTTTCTATATAATTTTTTCTGTAGAATGTAGCCAACTTCCCTTCGTCATAAGGTTTTTGAAGAATTCTTTGATGCGTTCTTCTGATATTAGCGTACCCATAGAATCTGTATCGTTCATTGTTTCTATTGTCGCCGATACACGCGGGAAGAATTTTGACATCTTGTTGACATGCATCGCAAGAGTTTTGTCCACCAGGACATTTTTTGAAATCAAACGGTGTCCGTCGAACGTGGCTGCATTGTTCTTAGATCGTTTTTGTAATGTATCGTCTCTTGGCTGATTGGAAATATTAATGTGCTTTCTTTTTGCCTGCAGTTTCGTCTCCTTTATTGAAGGGATGTTAGTTGTGAATGTTCCCTTCCGTTCTCCATCAGGTGTAGGGCTTCTCTTTCCTGTAAATAAATCGGACATGGATTTATAAGTAGTAATAATGTGTTCAAATTTGCTAAATAATGTTTGACATACCAAGTGTTTGTTCTCTACGCAATAGCCTCAAATCGATTTCTGAGTAATTTTCGTTGATCTTCACTGTCAGATCGTCGAACCTTTCAGTAACATATTGGACATAGCCATCTATTTTACGTTCTATACGATCAACAAATTCTCTAGCTTTCTGATGAAGACCGGCGACAATGACCTCTAAATAATCTCTTATTTGATTCATCATTTTATGAAACCTTTTCTTTTTTTTTTTTGTGTGTGTAATGGTGGTAAAATTATGAAAATGATTTGATTTATATAGAGTCTAAGTCGATGTTAAGGAACTGAAAAGACACTATTTCCACTCGTAACTTCTCAGTAGAATGTATTGGCTTGCTTTGTTTAAATGAGTTCTATGATTAAATGTATTTAGTGTGTATTCATCACCGTCTTAACTGTTTGGATAATATTTCGATGTGTCTTTTTATTTCAACGGTCATCATAATTACGAAGTGAGTGGTTATATTGTTTAAGTAATAGATCGATGCGTCTTTTGAGTGCAATGGTTATCATGATTACAGAGTAATTATTGAACGGTTATATTAATCCACTCTGTTGTGATTTCGTAGTGTCTAGATGATAAATAATGTAGTTATGTCTAGATTAAGTGTAACAATAATATAGTGAGTCTTGTAATGTAATTATGTCTAGATGAAGTGTAACAGTAATATAGGTACATTAATGAATTATCTGAAATCGTGCGACTGGACAGATTTTTGCACTACTGTACTGCAGTTGTCGATAGCATACTTTTCGTTTACACTACTGTATATCAGCCGTGCAGCATAGGCCATCTCTTGTAATTACATGACTGTTTGATTCGCAGTCGTGCAAAATATAGCATAGCATCTTATTACACTGCACCCAATCGTAGCTTGATGCGTCAACAATATTTACAACTTTTTTCCTATTCGAATAAAACATTTGAGGTCAGTAGAGTGAAAGTCGGTGGTGCATTATGCAAAAGTTAAAAGTTATTCAGGTTAGTTTGATGTGCAACTGTTTCTGACATGCTTATCAATTTACATGCTTATGAACATTAGCCGCAACATTTATTCAGTTGACAATATTTTCTATATTTCTCCAACTTCGAACATTAACATTTGAAAAATAAGATGGTCAGTAGTGTGGAAGTCGGTAGTGCAGTTTTGAGATGTTAAGCTTATGCACTTGAGGATGACGTGTAACTGTTCTTGAGTAATTAGAAATGAGTTGCTGTAATATGTTGTACTCTTTTCGTAATATATGTAGTAATACATGTACATTAACGATAAAAGGGACAACCACAATAAAATGATCATTAGTGTGCAATTCGGTAGTGCATTATGCAAAAGTTAAACTTTTTCAGTTATGTTCATTCAGTAGTGTAAACTATAGGCCGATTCCCTTTTTGGAACAATAACATTTGAAAAATAAAAAACGGTAATCTATCTGATCGCTCTCATAGTAGTGTGTAATTTGATAGTGCATCATGCAGATGTATGAAATGAGATGTAATATATGTACATGTTTTCAATTGCAACAATAATTTTCCCATGCTTTACAACGTTTTTCCTATTTCGGACAATATCTTTTGAAAAATGAAAAACAACTTGTCTGATCGCTTATGTTAATGCATTTTCCAATGTTACGTAAACAGGGTATTTTTGGTCCTTTATAGAGAAAATAGATGAAGTCCAAACTATTCAAGTATATAATTCGATAGTGTGTATTTCAGTAGTGCATTACGGCTAATATTTATTCAATTAACAATATTTACAACGTTTTCCCAATTTCGAACATTATTCAAGTGTATAACGGTACTAATATCTGTTTTAATTCTTAAGAAAATGGATAGTAGTGTGCATTTCGGTAGTGCATTATGGAGAAGTAACTCATAAGGCTTGAAATTGCAAGAGCGAGACCACACGCGTCCAATTCGCAGAAAGGCAGGCATGCAACATCATTTAAATAACGTCTTATCTTGCAGGATTCTAAATGATAACATTTAACGAACATCACTACAATGGCATCCAATCTAAAACTACTTGAACTTCTCAATCTCGTCCTCCTTTATCTTCTTACTTCTGACATGTGGAATGCGATCGGCGTCAACACACTTAGGTTTTTTTAACGTTGACAGAACCATATCGAAATCATCAGGGGCATTTTCTTGTTAAAATGAGATTTTTGGACCAACAACAGACTCCACAACGCTTTTACAAACAACATCCTTAGGTGGCGGGTCTCGGTGCGCATTTCTGGCTGGGGTTGGCAAAATCCGCACCCGCCCCGAACCAAGCCGGGTTTTGATGGATTCGAGTCTAGACCCTTCCCAGTCCCATTGACATCCCTAATTGTTATGTCATTTTATCAGTATTTAACGTAATAGTTTATAAACTTTGATCTTTTGTTATAATTAAACATATAAAAAACTTATGAAGTATTATATGTCATTTTACTTTTACGTATGGTTATGATGTTCCAAATTTAGCTTTGAAAATGTAATCAGAAAATACTTGTTGAAAAAAGAATCACGTACAGATGGGAATAACGTGAAAATATCTTTGGATTGATATTCGTCACGATAACCACAATAGCGTCCCCAAAAGTTCCTTTCAACCTCTTATAAAACTCAAGCGCTTTATCATCCCAAGCTGTAATAGTTGCATAGTGCCCAAACCGTTTAAAATTAGCAGTGTTTTTTAATATTTGGTCTTAGCTATTTCTTTTTGGTCTTAGCTACTTTGATGTTAAATAAGTTATTACTGTTGCATTGAATAGTAATTCTGTTTTTTAATCACATATATTTTCACATAACATCCACAACTAACATCCCTTCAACTAAGAAGACGAAACTGCTGGCAAAAAAAAAAGCACTCTAATATTTCCATTAGAAAAACAGACACGTTGGAGGGACACCATTTGATTTCAAAAAACGTCGCGGTGGAGAAAACCCTTGCGATGCATGTCAACAACTTTTCGTAAACAGTTTAAACTATTTACCATAATCTGACAATTTAAACCATTTAAAATCGAAGAATCCCTTAAGTCGTTTCTGTGAGCAGTCATACATTGAAAAGTTCCACCTCTGTAGTGCAAACACCGGCATTGCAAAATCTAAGGTGACAAATATTCGTTGGGATCGCAACATCTTCATCGGCATCAAATCTATTTCTGAGTAGTGAAGTCCACGATTGAGTCAGTAATGCGCAAATCTCGAAGAATATATGGGATCATAAGTCGTGTTTTTTGAAATACATCTTCAAAGAATCTCATATCCCTATCAACCGAGGGTTCATAGTCATGTACTATTATTGACTGTTTTTTTATAGTCAATAATGCACAGTATCCAGTGACATTGATTTATGTTGGCTGGGATAACTATAAGATCTGTTTCCTCCCAAGGAAGAAAGAATTTTTTCGTTTCGATTTTTTTATTACCATTTATGTTTTGGTATTTGTTCTGACAATTTTGACTGGGGTAAATCGCATAAGTATATCATATCTCGCAGTTGCGACTGATACCTAGACATTAGTATTATCAAACGATGAGACTTAATTTGTACTACTGATAACAGTAGTGTAAGTAATGACTTAAATTGCACTACCGATCACAGTAGTGTAAGTAATGACTTAATTTGCACTACTGATAACAGTAGTGCAAGTAACTACTTAAATTGCACTACTGATAACAGTAGTGTAAGTAACTTGTAACGCATAATACACTGCAGGTGCACTATTATTGATTGTTTTCTATAATCAACAATGCATAGTATCGGTCGACGTTCATTAATATTCATTGGAATAACTATAAGATCCGATTCTTGACATGGAACAGATGGCCAGTACTCCACAATACCCTGTGCATATGGGCGACCCATATGTAATTATACGACTAATAATTGTCGGAATGTTATGACCATCAGATTTGTAAGATTGTTCGTGAGTGATTTGTTTGATTGATTATTATATGACTACCATCAACTTTGTAAGACTGCTTAATCGAACTCATGTTGTATGATTGTTGTTAATAAAATTATTGGAAGACTGCATCGCTAATTGCTTGTCATAATATATAGTAAGACTCTTGGTAGTGTCCTTATATTTTTCTATTGGTGGCACGGTTGTACAACATTGAGATTGAAAATAATGTTGCAATATTAACTCATCAGTTTTGCCGACACATATTTAAGTTTTCTAAAATTTCTAAAGAAGAACTTTTATGATGTTAATAATACTATCATGTTCAAATGTTAATTTTGTGAGATGTATTATATTAAAAAATTATACAAATGTGTTTATATGCTTTGTATTATATTTTGTAAGACTGTTATCGATAAAAATATTATAAAACTACCCGAGGGGCTCACCGTTTTATTATCTATTTGTAGCACTAAAAGTAAGATAATGTTGTATAACTGCTTAGAGTATATATTATATGCCTGCAAATGGTAACATGGGGTGTATATTGACCTAAACCATAAACCTTTAATCTTAAACTCATCTATACTACTCCAACGAACGATTATTGTTGTATTATACACCGGAAGCACTTTAAGACTGCCTCGCAACATATATAAAGATACAATTCCAGAAGAATATTTTATAGATCGGTCATTCATGCTAACATTATACCATACCACTTGTTACACATAACCGTACGCATATGATTAAGGCAACAATAAAAAAAAGATAGAGAGAAAAGTTTGAGAAATAAATAAAAGGCATAGTATTCAGTCGAATCACAAACTTTAAACAAATCAAGCTCTAGGGCTAAATGGCTTGCTCACATCCTTATGTCTTGATGTACGTGCTTGAGCCTGCCTACCTTATTGTTTCTTCATGTTCCCTCGCAAAGAAAATTTGTATAAAGTTATCCTCGACTTCCCTATTCACATTATGCACAAAAAAAATTAGATAAAGTCTCACCTGATCAAATGTCAATGAGCTTAACCTAGAAAGATTAAGAAACTTTATTAGAAACGAAAATGGAGCAGACGTGTGTGAGGAGACTACTTATGTAAAACAATCGATGACCAAAATTCCAACAAAGAGAGGATTTCATTCACATACATAAAACATAATAAATTTCAACTCCCATCGTGTTCTCTGATGTTTATGTCTTGCAACTGTGAAACTCTTACATGTACTTCATCTGCTTCCTTGAGCCTTGCAAGGCTTCCTCTGGTCCACGTGGATGCTGCCTTTTAGAAAACCAATGAAGAAAAATGAGTCAATATTTTCAATCACGATTATGATAATTAGCCATTTACCTATCTTCCAATAAATAGTAAAAGTAAGAACAATACAAAAAGAAGAGGGTGTCTCCTTTATTTTCTTGCTACCCACGGATTCAAGCTCTGCAAGCTGTTTCACTTAACACTATGACCATGCAAAAAGTGAGAACCCCTTAAAGATTTAAGCCCTGCAAGATGCTGCGAGATATGACATATTAGTCACATGTACTGATTTTTTCTCAAGGCTCCTTAAATGGCTGCTAAACAAAATTTTCAATGCTTAGTTAACTTAAATTGTAAGCCTATTGAAAAATCATTAGATTCTCACCGTGGCTCTCTTGTAGCCTGAGATGTGAAGCCACAAAACTTGATGTTGCTTGCACTTCCAGATCCTCCCTTTATTCACACGAAAGAAAATGAGATGACGATCTTATAATAAGATAATACTATCGAACGATCAAATTTATTATAATTACTACCTGCCATGTCTTGATTCTCACCCCATTTGTAGTCCCACATAGTTTTACTTCATTAACCACAACATCTGAGACGTACACTTCTGAATTTCCAGAACCTAAGCTTCATAAGAATCAAATCAATTCAACGTAGACGTACACTTCTAAATTTCCAGCACCTAAGCTTCATATAATTCAAATCAACTCATAATCTCTTGCAGAGAGTGATATGATAATACTATCCAAATCAAAGTTAATATAATTATAACCTGCCATCTCTTGATTCTCACCCCATTTGTAGTCCCAGATAGCTTTGCTTCATTAACCACAACATCTGAGACGTACACTTTTGAATTTCCAGCACTTAAGCTTCATAATAATCAAATCAATTCAACATCTGAGACGTACACTTCTGAATTTGCAGCACCTAAGGTTCATAAAAATCAAATCAATTCATAAATCTCTTGCAGAGAGATATAAATATGAAGAAATTGCAATATAAACCTGGGCTAACGCTTAATCAACATCAAAACCTTTCAACAACCCCAAGACAGAATTTCCTTCGGCATCAATCTGATTTTTAGAAACTTTAGAACCACCCTTCGCCATTGATGTACACGACGTTCTTCACATGCACAACCGAGCTCTGAAGGAAAATAAAAAAAAAACATTAAACTTATTCAAAATATATAAAAAAAAAATATCTTGTTTTATCACAATAACTCTGATCAATGATTATAGGGTTCTTCATATTTTGCATCTCAATGTTCTGAAACTTGATGTTGCTTGCACTTCCAGATCCTAACCCTAAGAAAATGAGATGATGATCTTATGATAAGATAATACTATCGAACGATCACATATATTATAATTATTACCTGCCGTGTCTTGATTCCTCTCAATGTTCTGAAATTTGATTTTGCTTGCACTTCTAGATCCTCCCTTTAAAGAAAATGAGATGACAGTCTTATGATAAGATAATACTATCGAATGATCAAATTAATTATAATTATTACCTGCCATGTCTTGATTCTCACCCCATTTCTAGTCCCAGATAGCTTTCCTTCATTAACCTCAACGTCTCAGACGTACAGTTCTGAGTTTCCACCACCTAAGCTTCCGATACTGCATAAAAATCAAATCAATTCATAAATCTCTTGCAGAGAGGATACAAATATGACCGTAAGGCTCGCATTCAGCTAAGACGGAAGTGAAACTGCAATATAAACCTGGGCTAACGCTGGATCAACATTAGAACATTTCAACAACCCCAAGACATAATATCCTTCGGCATCAATCTGAACTTTAGAACCACCCTTCGCCATTGATGTTCTGATACACAACGTTCTTCACATGCACAACCGAGCTCTGAAGGAAAGAAATAAACATACTAAACTGAGTCAAAATATAAAAAAAGAAAAAAACTTATCTTTTTTTATCACAATAACTCTGATCGATGATTATAGGGTTCTTCACATTTTGCATCTCAATGTTCTAAAAATGAGATGACGATCTTATGATAAGATAATACTATCGAACGATCAAGTTTATTTTAATTATTACCTGCCATATATTGATTCTTGTCAATGTTATGAAACTTGATGTTGCTTGCACTTCCAGATCCTCCCTTTATTCACACGAAAGAAAATGAGATGACGATCTGATGATAAGATAATACTATCGAACGATCAAATTCCTGCAATGTCTTGATTCTCACCCCATTTGTAGTCCCAGACAGCTTTCCTTCATTTCATAAATCTCTTGCAGAGAGGATATAAATATGACAGTAAGGCTCGCGTTCAGCTACGGCGGAAGTGAAAACTGCAATATAACATGGGCTAACGCTGAATCAACATTAGAACATTTCAACAATCCCAAAACATAATCTCCTTCGGCACCAATCTGAACTTTATAACCACCCCTCGCCATTGATGTTCTGATACACGACGTTCTTCACATGCACAACCAAGCTCTGAAGGAAAATAAATAAACATACTAAAACTGATTCAAAATATAATTAAAGAAAAAAATTATATTTTTTTATCACAATAACTCTGATCGATGATCATAGGGTTCTTCACATTTTGCATCTCAATGTTCTAAAAATGAGATAACAGTCTTATGATAAGATAATACTATCGAACGGTCAAATTTATTTTAATTATTACCTGCCATGTCTTGATTCTTATCAATGTTCTGAAACCTGATGTTGCTTGCACTTCCAGATCCTCCCTTTATTCATACGAAAGAAAATGAGATGACGATCTTATGATAAGATAATACTATCGAACGATCAAATTTATTATAATTAATACCCGCCATGTCTTGATTCTCACCCCATTTGTAGTCCCAGATTGTTTTGCTTCATTAACCACAACATCTGAGACGTATACTTCTGAATTTCCAGAACCTAAGCTTCATAAGAATCAAATCAATTCAACGTCTGAGACGTACACTTCTGGATTTCCCAGCACCTAAGCTTCATAAAATTCAAATCAACCCATAAATCTCTTGCAGAGAGTGATAGGATAATACTATCGAACGATCAAAGTTATTATAGTTATAAAACCTGCCATGTCTTGATTCCCACCTCACTTGTAGTTCCAGATAGCTTTGCTTCATTAACCACAGCATCTGAGACGTACACTTTTGAATTTCCAGCACTCAAGCTTCATAAGAATCAAATCAATTCAACATCTGAGACGTACACTTCTGAATTTGCAGCACCTAAGCTTCATAAAAATCAAACCAATTCATAAATATGAAGAAAAGTGCAACATACACCTGGGCTAACGCTGAATCAACATCAAAACCTTTCAACAACCCCAAAACAATATCTCCTTCGGCATCAATCTGGTTTTTAGAAACTTTAGAACCACCCTTCGATCATTGGCAAGAGGGTAATCCCAAAGATCAGAATGATAAGAATCGTCGAATTTGGGCGGCGGAGCTAGCCGTGTTAGGGGAAAAACGTGGCCGTTTGATGGGCTATAATGGCAAGATAATGTAGAAAGATAAGCAGACTAACAAAGTCCACATCGAAGATCACGCACAAACCCATATCAGTCTTTACATAATCGGGTGATCTAACACTCGATCGAACATAGCAAAATGAACGAAAATGATATACAAAGAAAAATTGCAAGCTTCTACAAACTGCTAAATGACCCAATCAGTCGATCGAGATCTAAGTCACTCCCGATCTTCAAACTTGAACTTCGACCTATTTAGTCCAAGCAGATTCGAAGAAGAGAAAATAGAAAGAAAAACTTTTGGAGGTGACTGTTTGTCCTTTTGATATTCCAACGTGAATGGCATTTACTAATTCCAATCAAACATATACCTTAGAATTTGATGGCACAATGTAAATCCCACAACATTCAGACCCAAAATGGTAATTGAACTTTTGAGCGCTGACATGTCACCCAGCGATTGGCTATAGGGGGGGTCAATGAGAGGTCAACTATTTTACTTTTAATAAGTATATGATTATCGATAACTTTTTTTTTCTTTTCAAGTTCTGTGCCATTGCTGGACTATGATATTGGTGCATTCGTTATCCTGTAATTTTTATGTCTTCTGAAAAGTCGAACGTTTTTTGGCCTTCAACTAAATATTCAGATTTGTAGTAGTGTCCATTTTCTTCCTTGGAGATCATGGGAAGGTAACACATACTGAAGGACCTCGCTTGTTTGTTAGGCTCTGTACCTTTTCTCCCGCGAATCTTGTTCAATAAGCGACTGAAAAAATTCCTTTATACCTGCCGGCGCATCTAAACATAGTTGCATTGTCAAACTCAGGATAGTTATTAACCATAAAATATGAGTCCTTTTTACTTGCCAATACTGATAACTCATGTTGACATATTACTTCCATAGATCAGTCTCTGCTGTTTATGTTTCCTCTGAAGATGCTTATTACTCGTCATATTCTCACAGTCATCACAGGTGGTCTTGACTCAAAACTCGTGATGTGGGATTTCTCCAAAGGACGACCGAACAAAATCATGGGACTTTGGTAATCAGCTCCTCTGTTACACTCAAAACATTAATTCGAATATCTTTACAGATCCTCATTCTTTATTCTTCGGCAGAAACAATATACAGCATCATATGAGTCATACATTGATTTGAGGAAAACTGATCTGCTCTATTTTCACAATTGGTCATTGATCGACAGGTAGTGAAGCTGAAGCAGGACAGTGCTGTAGCCCAGCTTTTGTCCATGCTCTAGCAGTGCCAGACCTCGACACTGTCGATCGAATAGGCAAGATCTGTGCAGGTGCTAGAGGTGATGGAGTTGTTAGTGTCATTGATGTAGAAAATGAACTTTCTTCTTCTCCACTTCAAAAATCAAAGAAGAGTTCCGCTAAATCATCACTAAAAGGAGAAGATTCCTCGTCTAAAGGAAGGAGTGACGAAGATCAAAATGATAAAAAGATGCTGTGTTTGGACTACTCAGTGGGTGGACATGCCTCCGCTGTATCCTCTGTGTAAGTAATCTAACATAGACTTCTTTCGATGAAAGTGGTTTTAAACACTTAGAGCTCTTGAGATGTTAATTGAGATATATTTGTTTGTGTTTGCGATATTTGAATCAGAACTTTCTCCGTGTTTGGAGAGAAGGGAAAGTTTATAATTTCGGGCGGCAACGATAAGTTCGTAAAGGTATGGGATTGGTCGAAGCAAAGCGGAGCCGTCGGAGGAGGTGCTAATTCTCTTCTTCGTGCAGATATTAGTCTGAGAAGAAAGGTTTGTAGGTCACATTCTGTAACTTCGTAGATTTTCATGAATGAAAAAAATTAAATCTTTTTGGTCGTTCCTTCAGGAAAACATGCTGTGCACGGCTCCTACTGATTTGGAAAACTTGATTGTTTGCGACACTTCAATACTTGTCAAGGTTTACAACGTTGTCTGATCTATTAATTCCTTTTTTTTTGGGAATTTAATGTTGTTCTTACTGCACCATGGTTTAACTTGCGGGGCGTTGGGTTTTCGAATCGTCTCAACCAGGCAGAATGATATTATTAGATATTTCTGTCATTTTAGTCTTGGTCATTGCGACAGTCTTTGTTGAATACAGATAATTAATAATTCACAAATAATCAAATATTGACCCATATAATCTTCTTGCAAGAATTGAATTTTTCCACACTTGCTGTTTGTTCTAGTCTTCATTCTTGAAGCTGTCGCTGCTGATAATAGTTCCCTTATTTCCTGTCAGTTTTCTCTTATATTTTTTTTTTTTTTTGCGCGTAGTAGGAATGTTGTATTGTAATGTCTTCTCATTTCCTCTTGGCTTGGTCGTCGTCGTTATTAGACGACTCGTTTTACAACTTGACTTTTCAAGTAATCATTGGTCCAATAGTATTATATTATAGCGTGCATGTTGAATCACAAGTGCCATCTATATTATATGTAATCTCATACTCTTCATTACGCACTACATTACTGAATCACTCCCTTTCAATCTGATCTGAGTATCTTCTCATTATGGAATTAGGAAACTCAAACTGCGTTCAAATCTCTGCAACATTGACCATCTCTTCCCTTTTCATAATAAACGTTGTTCTCACGTGTTTATCATCATCTACCACTACTATTGATCAGTCGGCCCTTCTCTCTCTCAAATCCAAAATCACAAATGATCCTCACAACTTTATCATGCAAAATTGGACAGCTTCATCTCCGATATGCAGTTGGGTTGGAGTTACGTGTGGGAAACGACACCACAACAGAGTCTCTTCTTTGAACATCTCTTACATGGGCCTCACAGGTGAAATCCCGCCCCAGCTTGGAAACCTCTCTTTCCTCATCTCTCTCGACTTTGCAGGTAATAACTTCTTTGGATTGATTCCCGGAGATTTGTCGTGCCTGCGAAGGTTGAGATTCTTAAACATCAGCAAAAATAGCTTGAAGGGGGAGGTACCTTCTTGCTTTGCATCCTTGCCTCGGCTCGAGATATTAAATCTGAGCAACAACAGCTTTACGAGCTTGGATTCGTTCCTCGATGCCTCTTTTGCTAATAATAACGAATCGAAGCTCGACACTTTGGACGTGTCGTTCAACTCTCTCCAGGGTAAGATTCTAGAATCAATAGGAAATCTACGCAATCTCACATGGCTGAAGATGATGGGCAATCAGCTATCGGGTTTACTACCTTCGTCTCTTGCCAATTTGACGGGTCTGGTATATCTCAATATGGATAGCAACTACATTGAAGGGACTTTACCAGAATGGATGGGGAATCTTCGTAGCCTTACTTTTCTGGATTTACAAGGAAATCGACTTATCGGTTCGATACCGTCGAGCATTTTCAACATATCAACACTTCAAATTTTAGCCCTGAGTCAGAATCGTTTATTCGGCACACTTTCAAATGATATGTGTCTTCACCTTCCAGTGCTCAGAGGACTTTATTTAGGAAGTAATGAGATATACGGTGAAATTCCGTCAAATATTTCATTGTGCTCTAAGCTTCAAGTTTTGTCGGTGCCATATAGCAATATTGCCGGTACATATATACTTCGTATATTGCTCAGTCAATCCTTCACACTTGAGTGTTGTTCCATTATGTCAGCACTGAACTCATTATGTTAATATGCAGGTGAGATACCAAGTGCACTAGGGGAACTTAAGGAGCTTGAGGTTCTGGAGTTAGGGGCCAATCAACTAAGTGGTTACCTGCCATTATATATATATAACATTACCAGTTTGAGAAAAATTCAACTTTTCGGAAATAGGCTTTCAGGTGATGTTCCATCAAAATTAGGTTATTTTCTGCCTAATCTTGAAGAGCTCTATCTTGGAGACAATGAACTTGGTGGAGATTTTCCAAACTCTATCTTAAATTGCTCTAAACTAAAATACTTGGACTTTAACAACAACAGTCTCACCGGTCCAATTCCTAGTTCCATAGGAGATGATTTAAGATTCTTACAAGTGTTGGGCTTGGGTGCCAATGGTTTTACATCTAACTCTGAACTGAGCTTCATCGATTCGTTGGCAAACTGCAGAGGCTTGGCAAAACTTGGAGTTGGTGGAAATCCATTAAATGGTAACATACCAGCTACTATTGGAAATCTATCTTCTTCTCTTACCGAATTATATGCTTATGGTTGTGGCATCAAAGGAAGCATTCCTAATGAAATTGGCAATCTAACAAGGCTGATAACGTTGAGTTTATTTGGCAACGATTTGACCGGAGAGTTTCCAACAACATTTCATAACTTACAGAGCCTGCAAATACTCTCTCTCAGGGGCAACCAAATAGAAGGACTCATTCCGAGTGGACTTTGCCAAGTAAAGAGTCTGGGACTCATATATCTGTATACCAATCAACTCACAGGTCCAATACCAGAATGCTTGGGAAATATATCATCTTTAAGAGATATATATTTGGACGACAACAACTTGAATTCGAGCATACCTTCGAGCCTTTGGAACTTGGGAGATCTCTTAGATCTTAACTTTTCCTCAAATTCTCTAACGGGTTCTCTCTCTCAAGAAATAAGAAATTTGAAGTCTGCAGTATTTATTGATCTGTCAAATAATCATTTCTCGGGTGATATCCCTACAACATTCGGGGGTTTAGTTCAACTACTTATTCTTTCCTTGGCCAATAACAATTTCCAAGGCCCGATTCCCGAATCAATTGGAGGCATGATCAGTTTAGTTTATTTGGACCTTTCTCACAATAAATTCAACGGGACGATACCAAAGTCGCTCGAAGCTCTTAAATCTCTAGAGTATTTCAATGTTTCATTCAATGAGTTATTAGGAGAGATCCCTACAGGTGGCCCTTTTCAAAATTTCACAAGTCAGTCGTTCATGTTCAATGATGCACTGTGTGGTCCATCAAGGTTCGAGGTTTTATCTTGCCGTGAATCTCAACACAGAGCGAGGAAGAAGATACTTCTACCTTTATTCGTCTCTATTGGTATCGGAGCCATAGTTTTTGCCGCGTGCTTGGCCTATGCAGCGATGAGATACCGAAGGAAAACGAGTCCTCCAACTGATCATGAAGACGCACTTGCTACGGGACAACCCGTAAGATTCTCTTATTACGACCTATTGCATGCTACTGGAAATTACGGCGAACGTTTTCTATTGGGAAAGGGAAGTTTCGGTTCGGTTTATAAAGGCGTACTAAGAGATGGAACCGCCTTGGCCGTGAAAGTGTTTCACATTCAGCTCGAACGTTCTTTGAGGTCTTTTGAAGTAGAATGCGAAGCTTTAAGGAATCTTCACCACAGAAATCTCGTTAGAGTCCTCGGGAGTTGCACGAATCAAGAATTCAAGGCGATCGTATTAGAATACATGCAAAACGGCAGCTTGGAGAAGTTCTTGTATTCCGAAGACAGCCAATCTTTAGACATCACGCAAAGACTCAACATAATGATCGACGTTGCAAGTGCATTGGAGTATCTCCAATACGGTTATTCGACGCCAGTGGTTCACTGTGACTTGAAGCCGGGAAACGTCCTCCTAGACGAAGATATGGTGGCACGTATTAGCGATTTCGGCATTACAAAGTATCTGAACGAAGGAGAAAGCATGACACACACTAAGACCCTCGCGACGCTCGGCTATATGGCTCCAGGTGCGCATACATTATGGACCTTCTAATCACATATTTGTTTATATAGTTGTACATTGTGATATTTTTTTCTTGTTTTGCTTGAACGAAACAAATATTGGTTGAAGAATATGGTTCGGAAGGCATAGTTTCCACGAGATGCGACGTGTATAGCTACGGGATAATGCTGCTGGAGACCTTTACGGGGAAAAGGCCGAGCGATGAAATGTTTTCCGAAGACGTAACGCTAAGGGATTGGGTAAATGGCTCAATGCCCGACGAAGTTATTCGAGTCGTCGATGCGAATTTGATTGCAACAAACAATTTCGATGATAATCTATTGCACTGCATCGTTTCTATTTTGGATTTGGGACTTAGATGCTCTGCTAAGTCTCCCAGCGAGAGGACGAATATGAAAGAAGTTGCTGCCCAGCTGAAGAAAATCAGAACGCGGCTAACGTAATCCTCTAAAGATACTTCCGACGCATCGACAAGTCGATCGAGATAGATATGAAAAGAAAAACTGCATAATGGCTTATCTAGCTAGGGTCTTTTCTCAGTCTTTCTTTCTTATGTATCCACTCCATGTTTGCTTAACTAATTAATGTCTTCTTCCCTTATTTTGAGGTTGCACTGAGTGCGACTAAGCTCGCATATATACCACCGCTAATCCTGACCAAGACGTCATGCGAACCCATTTCGGCGACGGCCCCATTTTTCACCACAGCGATGACATCAGCCCCTTTAACAGTCGAGAGGCGATGGGCGACGATAATCGTCGTTCTGTTAACCCTAACTCTATCCAAAGCGTGTCCACCACCAAAACCTCAGACTCGGCGTCTAATGCGCTCGTCGCCTCGTCGAGCAAAAGTATTTTAGGATTTTTGAGGATCACGCGAGCTATAGCTACACGCTGCTTCTGCCCGCCCGATAACTGCATGCCCCTCTCCCCGACGTAAGTGTTGTATCCCTTAGGCAATGCTGATATGAAGCTGTGTGCGTTTGCGGCTTTTGCAGCTTCGACGATCTCTTCTTCTGACGAAATTCCTAGGTTCCCGTAGCATATGTTGTCTCGAATCGTCTCGTTGAAGAGAATTGGTTCTTGGCTCACTAACCCCATTTGTTGCCTAAGCCATATTAGGTTCAGCCTGCGAATGTCTATCCCATCCAAGAATATGTGGCCCGAGTCTTGATTGTAGAACCTTTGCAGTAGGCTTATCACCGTTGATTTACCGCTTCCACTTTCTCCGACGAGTGCGTTTGTCTGTAGAAAAGATGCAAGAACCATTTCATTTGCGTGTGGAGAAAAAATGAGCGTTATTTGAGCTCAAAAATAACTAGTACCTTCCCAGCTGATATAATCATGCTTAGGTCTTTGAAAATTCGGATGTCTGGCCTTGTGGGATATCTGAATGATCGAGCGGATCGAGTAATAAATATAAAACGAATATCGCAAATTATCCTACGCTCAACAGGCAAGTATACCTATCGAAAATAGTATAGAAGTGGCAAATATTTGAGTATCGAACCCAAAGGAACTATATATTTTAGAAAACCGTCGTTTAAATATTCTAGTAAATATCTTGGTTTGATAAAAATATAAATAATGATAAACTAAACAACGATAAATATGAAATAGCGAAAATGGGGTTGGAACGACTTTATGGAAGCGAACGTATTGAGACTTCGAATCCCCCTAGCTCGATCGAACGACAAACGAGGTATACATTTTAGCTAATTATTAGACCGTGATGATTCCTATTGTATGTATACGAGTTTCTACGACTGGGCGAAACTGCGCTTACTCGCTTCGACTCGTAACAACTAATCTACGTCTTAAATAGCCGGGCAAGCTTCCCTAACTTACTTAATCGCAGACCGCATAAAAACACAATGAATCCCGCTATTAGATTTGACTCTAATCCGGCGGGGTAGTTCAACCTATCTCTAGCGATGAGTTTATTCCGCTCGTTTACGAGTGGTCTAATCGTCGCCCCTCTTTCGAGCGTAGCGATCGATTTCCCAACAATTATTTCGACCACATAGACATAATCAAAACAATAACACAAGTCGTAACCGAGTCATAATAAAAAGCATATCATTAATACGTTCAACATACGTACGATCTCCCTAGGGTTCATCTAATCTCAAATACTACGGGATTTAGCCACTCATATTAAATATCAACATAACGAGGACCGTAAATAACAAAGATAAAACCACGTTTCTTACCTGAATTTCGTTGAGGAGTTTTCCCGAACAGGTGGTGGGCGTCTCAGGTTTTCCTTTCCTTACGACGTACGTTGCCCAAATTCTATTTTCTTAGGAAGGTCCCACTTCTTTAACTATGGCTTAAATGGGCCGGTGTTGGGCTAATATGTTATGGGCTGGAAATTATTAAACGGGCCTTAAACATGTTGAGCTTCGGCCCTTTAGAATTCGTTTCCGTTCGGTCCGTTCCAGTTATCGTTTTGAAGTCCTACAAAATCATAAACACATTTAGAAGTAACAAAACCATGCAAAAAGACTCTAATGTGTTCGAAAACTGCTCAGCTATAACAAAGATAAACGCAAAGAATACGTTTATCAAATATCCCCACACTTAAGCGTTTGCTTGCCCCCAAGCAAATAAATAATAATGGCATATAAAAGGATAAAATCATGTAACGTACCAATCAAGAACGAAATCACGTTGGAGAAAATGAAAGTAAAGTCGGAAAGCATATTTGAAATCAACAACTAACTACACGGTTTCCTTTAGCGATACCTATCAAAATTCGCACCTCACAGAGATTCACTCAAATCACTAAGTGTATGGGTTAAGATGTCAGTGATATCGCTCGGGTCATGCACTAATCTAATCTCTACCATAAGCTTGCAAGTGATTCGTAAATCTACCATTTTCAATGATCAAGCGTGAATCGGAAGGTCTTTACGGGGTTATAAAATGGCTGAAATATTTATGATATGCAAGGAATAAACGTGAAAAGGATATGAGCTTTAGTCGTGTCGGAATTATTTATGATACGCAAGGAATAAACGTGAAAAGTATATGAGCTTTAGTCGTGTCGGAATCATGCCATCATTTAGAATGCACCAAAATCCGTCGTTCTTGTTCATCACTTCCTTTCTTTTGCATTCGTCTTTTTTTTTTTTCACCAAGCCCTTCTTCTCTCAACACCTCGATCTAGGGGATAGATAATATGCTTTCGAGAGTGAAAGATTATCGAAGGAAGGGTTCTTAGTCAATATATTATTTTCTCTCTTTTTTTCTCTTCTATTTTTTTTTCTCTGTTTTTTTTTCATTTTTTTTTTGGCGCTCAGCTCGGAAATTTAGCACGGGTTGCGCTTCTTGAGTCCGGCATTCAACCTCCACTTCTACTATCGCTCTGATGGGTTTATGTCTGAAGGCTTAATCGGGGTCGGCAATTTATAATCCGGTTTTTTTCACAATAAAAGGCTCAGGCTCAAAGTGGCTAACTACGGGGGTTAATCGTGGTTGGATACTTTGGCTATGGACTGAATTCCTAATGCCTTCCTCATTTTCACGCAATCACACGTCAAATAGTTTCAAAACGCAATACACAAGCAAGTTCTGAAGAGAAATAAACTAAGCATGATTCACACAACCAAAGAAATGAGCGAAAAGCTCGTAGGCTCAAAAATCTCACAAAAATCAGGTTATGTGTACGAATCTCTCAAGTATCGCCAAGTTCATCATGAAAGAAAGAAGTAGACTACGCATATGTATCCTAATTACTCACAAAATTCCAAACATAAAGTCATCCCTTCATGATAAGAAACATAATTTTCGAGAAAAACATTTTATGCCAAATTTTCGAAAAAAAAAAATTGTACCAAAAAGCAAGACATGCATATATATAACATGTTCGCCTAAATTTCATAGAAATTCCCCTCCCCATACTTAAAATTTACGTTGTCCTCAACGTAACAATCATGTAACACAAGGAAAAGGAAATAGAAAGATAAGCGAACTTCCCTGAATAGTCCGATATGCATGCTCTGTACGGCTCCTCCCCACACTTGAGATTTTGAATTCCCTGCGATTGTTGAAAAAACAAAATCATAAAAACTGAAAATGCGCATAGAACTAAAATAAAAACATAGGATAGGCTTGGGGTGCCTCCCAAGTAGCGCTTTCTTTAATGTCTTTTAGCTAGACATAGTTTGGCGATTTATTTTAGCTCCGGGTGGTATCGAGGAGGTGGATGGTTTCTTTTTCGAGCGCCTCGATGTCACCGCCATAGTAATGCTTGAGTCGGTGCCCGTTCACCTTGAAGGTCCCCTTCTCCGGATGTGTGATCTCGACAGTTCCATACGGGAATACTCGGGTCATCGTGAATGGTCCAGACCATCGCGATTTCAGTTTACCAGGAAACAGCCGCAGGCGTGAGTTGTAGAGCAAGACTCGGTCGCCTTCTTGAAATTCCCGTTTCATGATGTTACGATCATGATACAGCTTCGTACGCTCCTTGTAGAGGCGAGTATTTTCGTACGCCATCTGCCTCCACTCGTCGAGCTCGTTCATCTGTAAGTTCCGCTTTTCACCTGCAAGATTCAAATCAAAATTTAGTTTTTTTAACGCCCAATACGCTTTGTGTTCTAGCTCGACGGGTAAATGACAAGATTTCCCGTAAACAAGTCTATAGGGCGTAGATCCGATAGGCGTCTTATATGCTGTTCGGTACGCCCATAAAGCATCGTTTAGCTTGTTCGGCCAATCCCGCCTATGGTGTTCCACGGTCTTCTCTAGTATCCGCTTCATCTCCCTGTTCACGACTTCCACTTGGCCGCTCGCTTGAGGATGGTATGCGGTAGTAACACTATGTTTTACGCCGTATTTCTCGAGCGTCTTTGCAAATTGGGTGTTACAGAAGTGCGTACCTTTATCGCTAATAATGCAACGAGGTGAACCAAATCGTGAAAATAAAGATTTCAGAAATTTAACGACTACCCTAGCATCATTAGTAGGTAGCGCTTGCGCTTCTACCCATTTTGACACATAATCGACTGCTACTAGGATATATCGATTTTTAAAAGATGTCGGAAACGGACCCATAAAATCAATGCCCCATACATCAAATATTTCACAAACGAGTATAAAATTCTGAGGCATTTCACTGCGCTTAGAAATATTACCTGTCCGTTGGCACCTATCGCACATTTCTACATACCTTTGTGCGTCCTTGAAAATTGTTGGCCAATAGAATCCACATTCTAGTACCTTTTGTGCAGTTCGGTTGCCTCCATAATGACCTCCACACGGTCCCGTGTGGCAATGTCCCAAGATACCGATTGTTTCAGGGAAGCTTACGCATCGCCTGATTATATTATCCGCACAAATCCTAAATAGATAAGGATCATCCCAAAAGTAATACTTCAAGTCCGAGAAGAATTTCTTCCTCTGGTGACTCGTGTATCCCCTTGGTAAGATCCTAGCTACAAGATAATTAGCAATATCGGCATACCATGGAAGTTCATCAGGTACCTCATGTATAGCGTAAAGGTGTTCATCGGGAAAGTAGTCTCGGATTGTCTCCTCTTTTGTAACCTCGCAGGGTGTCTCTTCTAGTCTCGACAAGTGGTCTGCGGCAAGATTCTCCGTTCCCTTTTGGTCGCGGATCTCCACGTCGAACTCTTGAAGTAGTAGAATCCATCGGATCAGCCTCGGCTTTGCATCCGGCTTTGCGAAGAGATGCTTAATGGCTGAATGATCCGTGTAGATGATGACCTTGGATAGGATAAGATATTGACGGAACTTGTCGATTGCAAACACGACTGCAAGCAATTCCTTCTCGGTGGTAGTATAATTTGATTGCGCCTCATTTAGAGTCTTGCTTGCGTAGTGTATCGGCTGGAAATATTTTTCTCATCGCTGCCCCAGAACTGCACCTACTGCAAAATCACTGGCATCGCACATTAGTTCGAAGGGTAGCCTCCAATCCGGGGCTACCATGACAGGAGCATTAATAAGCTTATCCTTGAGTAGAGTAAAAGCATTCATACAATCGGTCGTAAACTCATAAAGTATATCTTTTTCTAGCAAGCGAGTTAAATGTCTAGCAATTTTAGAAAAATCTTTAATAAATCTACGATAAAACCCAACATGTCCTAAGAAACTTCTAATTGCTTTTACCGACGAGGGTGGAGGTAATCGTTCAATAATTTTTGCTCTATCTACCTCGCTTCCTCAAGCCGATATCTTATGACCTAAAACGATACCTTCTCTAACCATAAAATGACATTTTTCCCAATTTAGCACAAGGTTCGTTTCCTCGCATCGTTTAAGTACCGCCTTAAGATTGGAAAGACATACCTCAAATGAGTTACCAAAAATCGAAAAGTCATCCATGAATACCTCCATTCCTTTACCGATTAATTTGTCGAAAATGGCCATCATGCACCGTTGGAAGGTAGCCGGGGCATTACACAGTCCGAAAGGCATCCGTCGATATGCAAAGGTTCCGAATGGGCACGTAAAAGTCATTTTCTCTTGATCTTCTGGTGCGATTGGAATCTGCAAGTAACCTGAAAGACCATCAAGAAAACAATAGAATTCATGACCGGATAAACGCTCAAGCATTTGATCAATGAACGGTAAAGGAAAATGATCTTTTCGTGTCGCGTCGTTTAATTTCCGGTAGTCAATGCACACTCGCCACCCTGTAACGGTCCTTGTTGGAATGAGTTGGTTTTTCTCGTTGGTTACCACCGTCATTCCTCCCTTCTTCGGCACCACTTGAACTGGGCTTACCCAAGCGCTGTCTGAGATCGGGTATATGACTCCCGCATCAAGTAGCTTTATTACCTCAGCTTTTACTACCTCCTTCATGTTCGGGTTTAGACGCCTTTGATGTTGCACCACAGGCTTGAACTCGTCTTCCATCAGGATCCTATGCATGCAGAAGGTCGGACTGATTCCTCGAATATCGGATATCTTCCATGCGAGCGCCTTCTTATGCTCCCGTAACAGGTCAAGGAGCATGATTTTCTGTTCCTTCTCCAAATTTGATGCTATGATCACTGGAAGCTTTGAATCGTCCTCCAGAAATGCGTACTCCAAGTGATCGGGTAATTGTTTGAGTTCAAGCTTTGGTGGATCTTCAATTGAACATTTTTCTCTTTCCTCTTCTTTGTTCGGGTGCACTTCGATGGTAGGTTCCGCCCCGTCTTCGTCTGCGTCTATTTGGTCAACCTCAAACGATCGTTCATGCATTGACTCTTCAGTCTCTGCTAATCCTGACATCGAAGCAAACGTTTCTGGTTGTGATAGTCCCTGCAATGATAAAAAATCATTCCATGCATCGATATAAAAGCACTTATCGTCTAATTTCTCGGAATTTTTCATGGATTCGGTCATATCGAATGTGACTTTTTCGCCATCTATAGTTAACGTCAATGTTCCGTTACGAACATCGACCATGGTTCCTCCGGTAGCGAGAAATGGCCTACCCAAGATTAGAGGAATATTTTCATCTTCCTCCATATCGAGAATAACAAAATCTGCAGGAATTATAAATTTATCGACCTTAACCAGCACATCTTCGATGATACCCCTAGGATACTTCACAGATCTATCCGCTAATTGTAAACTCATCCTAGTGGGTTTGGGCTCTCCTAAACCAAGTCGTTTAAACATTGAATAAGGCATCAAATTAATGCTAGCTCCTAAATCGGCCCATGCCTTGCTTACGACTAAATCGCCTATTAAACATGGTATAGTAAAACTCCATGGATCCTTAAGCTTTTTCGGTAGCTTGTTCTGTAGAATAGCAGAGCACTCTCCTCGCAACTCAACGGTGGAAACGTCTTCAAGCTTGCGCTTGTTCGTGATAAGATCCTTCAAAAACTTTGCCCAGCGGGGCATCTGCGCAAGGGCATCAACAAGTGGTAAATTAATATGTAATTGTTTAAAAATAGCGAGAAAATCAACGATTTCCCGTTTAAGCCTTGCTGGGTATGGAATTTTTGGTTGATACGCCTTGACAGGTGGCTTAGACACAGTTTCCTCTTGTTTGTCGGCTTCGCTGCTCGGTTGCGTGGGTTCAACGTTCTTCTTCGTTTTCTGCACTTCCTCGAGCTCTCTCCCGTTACGAAGTGTCACCGCCTTTACATGGTGGTCCTTTGGATTGGTCTCGGTGTAACTTGGCAACGAACCGGAAGGACGTTGTTGGATTGATTCGGCAATCTGCCCAACTTGCTTCTCTAAGGCCCGTAGGGAAGACTCGGTGTTGTGCAACCGTGCTTCTTGATTATCCAAGCGAGAGTCGAGCTTTCCCATTAGCTTCTCGAGCATTCCCTCGAGCTTATCAACGCGATTATACGAGGTGGGCTCTGCATTGGTGCCATGGTATCCTTGCGTTTTTTGGTTTTGAAATCCTGGTGGAGCTTGTTGTTGATTACCGTAGGCCAAGTTTGGATGAACTCGGTTCGGGATGTAGCTTCGTTGGCCTTGGTAGTTACCCATGTAGTCGACTTGCTCCATCGGAATAGTGGCTGGACAACGGGTTGCGTCGTGACTTTCGCCGCATGTAGCGCATGGCGGAGTATAATTCGGGTATGCATGAGGAGGCGGAGCAGCTGCAGAAGTCCTCGGGACAGATTGTACCTGCACAGCATTAACAATCGGCTTTGTTGTTAGCGTGGGTAATAGCGTATTCATCAATGTTTGCATTTGGAGGTTGTTAGCTGCGATTTGTTGTTGGAGCGTGTCGAACTTGGCGTTTATCGCTGTTGCATTATCGACATCGTACATCCCCGGTGGTTTGCCTCTATTGCTTGAACTCCCGCGCCTGAAGCTATTTGCGCTATATTCTTCGATTAGATTCCACCCTTCCGTTGGGCTTAAATTGCATAAGCCTCCATTGCATGCCCCGTCAAGTAGTTGCACGGTGATATCGTTCAACGATTCGTGGAACCGCTGAATCAATTCGCTCTTCGTCATACCATGTTGTGGGAAGCGGTTCAGAAGCGCTTGAAACGTGTCCATACGTCATATAAATTCTCGCCTTCCTTCTGCTTGAATGCCGTAAGATCCATTTTTAGTTTCAGCACCTTTGACGGTGGAAAGAAGTGTGTGATGAAGGTGGCGTGCATCTCGCCCCAAGTGGTGATGGATCGTTCGGGTAGTAGATTATACCACTCCTTGGCGTTACCTCTTAGGGAGAATGGAAATAAGTAGAGCCGGATCGTTTCAGGGCTTACTCCTTGTACTCGTATTGTGTCCGTGACGGATAGGAAGTCACGTATGTGTCGGTAAGCGTCTTCTTCGGAGAGTCCATCGTATTGAGCTGTCGTCTGAAGCATTTGAAGCCAATGATGTTTCAGCTCGAAGTTGTTCGGGACTTGAGGAAGGACTATCGCTGAGCCGACCGACCCTACGGCGTTGTTTCTCCACAGCTCTCTCATTGGAGGCTCTCTAGCTACAAGCGGCATATCGTCACGATCTTGAGTCGCCATTTCGACTCGCCTTGCGTTTTCTCGTAGGCTATGTCGGAACGTTCTTTCGATCTCCGGGTCTCCTTCAACGATTGGTCGCGAGGGATTCCTTCGGGTCATGCACGAGCGTTCACGTACCTAGACAACAAAATAAAGATAACAATAGCAATAAGTGATTTAGAAATAAAAACCAATAAAACAAAATATAGTGGTAAAAAAATAAAAATAAAAATAAGCGAGTGCTAATAATAATAAGGAAATAATAATGACTATAATAATATATTTTTTTTTTTGTAATAGTGTTAAAAATAAAAGAGATAGTTTGAAGAAATAATAATAATAATAATATTTATATTAATAAACGTACCTAGACCAAACGAAATCCGATTAAGCAAAAAATATATATTATATATATATATAATATATTTAATAAATAAAAAATCACAGCAAATAATACTAATTAAAATAGCGAAACTAACGAAGAAAAAGTAAAAATAATAAGCGTAGAAATAATAATAATAATAATAATAATAATAATAATAATAAAGCTAGAATAATAAACTAAAGTTCTCCAAATATCAATAGTTCCCCGGCAACGGCGCCAAAAACTTGATCGAGCGGATCGAGTAATAAATATAAAACGAATATCGCAAATTATCCTACGCTCAACAGGCAAGTATACCTATCGAAAATAGTATAGAAGTGGCAAATATTCGAGTATCGAACCCAAAGGAACTATATATTTTAGAAAACCGTCGTTTAAATATTCTAGTAAATATCTTGGTTTGATAAAAATATAAATAATGATAAACTAAACAACGATAAATATGAAATAGCGAAAATGGGGTTGGAACGACTTTATGGAAGCGAACGTGACTTCGAATCCCCCTAGCTCGATCGAACGACAAACGAGGTATACATTTTAGCTAATTATTAGACCGTGATGATTCCTATTGTATGTATACGAGTTTCTACGACTGGGCGAAACTGCGCTTACTCGCTTCGACTCGTAACAACTAATCTACGTCTTAAATAGCCGGGCAAGCTTCCCTAACTTACTTAATCGCAGACCGCATAAAAACACAATGAATCCCGCTATTAGATTTGACTCTAATCCGGCGGGGTAGTTCAACCTATCTCTAGCGATGAGTTTATTCCGCTCGTTTACGAGTGGTCTAATCGTCGCCCCTCTTTCGAGCGTAGCGATCGATTTCCCAACAATTATTTCGACCACATAGACATAATCAAAACAATAACACAAGTCGTAACCGAGTCATAATAAAAAGCATATCATTATTACGTTCAACATACGTACGATCTCCCAACGGTTCATCTAATCTCAAATACTACGGGATTTAGCCACTCATATTAAACATCAACATAACGAGGACCGTAAATAACAAAGATAAAACCACGTTTCTTCCCTGAATTTCGTTGAGGAGTTTTCCCGAACAGGTGGTGGGCGTCTCAGGTTTTCCTTTCCTTACGAGTTCTTTGCACTGCCCGTTCACTACTCCTTCTACGCCGGCAGCCCCTCTCAGCCCAATCGTACCCGAAAATTAGTTACCTCGCTCGTGAACCCGGCTCGGATCAGCCCTCCGTCAGTCCCCGCAGCTGCTGCCGTTCCACCTCGTAGCTATTGCTCACTCACCCGCTCACAGCCAAAGGATCAGCCCCGTGCTTCCGTCGCCAATCAGCCCTGCCGCGTTGTACGTGTATATGGATTCGTCCCCCGGCTTTGCTCTTTACGTTGATTCCCCTCCCCTTTCTTCTCTTTGATGATGCTCCTTTTATAGCCATCCAAACCCAACATAGAAATTTATTAGCAGCCTTTGATCGATCTTGTTCTTGACTTTGGGTTCCTTGAGCCACGTGAAAAATCTCTTGAGCTGCTAGTTCTCGATTGTGTCTTTGAAGGAAAATCATATGACGTACGTTGCCCAAATTCTATTTTCTTAGGAAGGTCCCACTTCTTTAACTATGGCTTAAATGGGCCGGTGTTGGGCTAATATGTTATGGGCTGGAAATTATTAAACGGGCCTTAAACATGTTGAGCTTCGGCCCTTTAGAATTCGTTTCCGTTCGGTCCGTTCCAGTTATCGTTTTGAAGTCCTACAAAATCATAAACACGTTTAGAAGTAACAAAACCATGCAAAAAGACTCTAATGTGTTCGAAAACTGCTCAGCTATAACAAAGATAAACGCAAAGAATACGTTTATCACTGAAGCTAACATTCTGGAAAATGATTTCGCCTTTTAAAGACTCGATTTTTAGCCCATCTTCGCTGCTTGAATCGATCTTCGGTTTCTGATCGACGATCTCGAATATAGAAGCAGCTGCTTCCTTGGACTTCTTGAAATTCGCTAAAAGATTACCGCTTTGCGAAATTCCAATGGACTAAACTTGCAGGGCGAAGAACACCTGGAAAAAAAGGATAATCGCGACGACGTTATGGGTACTTTTTTCTATCATTTACAGAGATGGATGAACAAACAAGGTTGTTTTCTTTACCTTAAAAACTTGGACAAACTGCTGGTGATAGTGGTTTGTAAGAAGAGCTCCTACGTAGAAAGGAGAAAGAATGTTCGCTGAACAGCACGAAATTTGCCAAGCCTAAGCCTATGCCACCAACTATCCCAATCCATATTCCTTGCTTCATGGGAGTCTTACACTTCTTCTGATAATTTTCCATGAATTTCTCTTCGCAGAAAAATGAAGCAACCGTTCTTATTCCCCGACTGCATCGTTAGCTACCTGAGTAGCCTCTTCGTATTTCACCTGAAAAAAAACACAGATTTCGGTCATTAGGCGTAACTGAAGTCCTAACTCCTAAAAAAGAAAGCGAAAGAAAAAAAATGGACCTTGTTGTTCCCATCTTGGAGAAGCTTCGTACGTGTAAATCCTTCCATCAACATAAGGGGCAAGACGACTACAGTGGTGAGCGCAAGCTTCCAATTGATGGCAAAGGCTACTAAAAGGCCCGCCAATGCAGTTGCTCCGCTTTGAACTGCTAACGATAAAGTGTCGATGACAAGGTTTCGCAGCATCGAAGCATCGCTCGAACCACTATAATAAAACACGGTGATATTTTTCTACTACAAAATGCAAACAATGTGTAATAAAAAGACAAGATTTTTTTTTCGTAACCTCGAGTTTGCAGCGCCGTCGAACCAGCTTATTTCTTGGCGAGCGACTTTTTCGAACATCAAAGAACGAACCCTTTTTTGCACGAGCTTTCCTCCCCAGATTCCAACCACAAAGTTCTGAATGGGAGCAGAAATTAAGACGACGGCACCAACAGCTACGAACATCAAATCCCAGAAATTGGAGTCCTTCTCAAGTTCGTCACGAGGCTTTCTGAATATCCCAAAACGCCCATGAGCCCGAAAACAGGGTACGTTACGCCGTGGGAAGCTGCCGCTATGGACCCTATTAGCAAGGCTGAAAGCTCGGGACGGTTCAGTGGGACTAAGATGCTAGAAGACTCATTGTATTCGCTCACTTCAACAAATATGACCGCGGTAATTGAAATCGCGGTGCAGTCTGTTAACTTTTGGAGTGGCAACTCAACAATCAGTGCGATTTTATTTATATGCTTTGTCTTTTCGTTTTATTTTGTATACATGTTTAATTTCTTGGTTCGTGTAGTAGGATGGACGAGTGTGCTGGCAGCGGAAATCCTGTTTCATCCCTATGTTTGGTATGGGATCTTCTCGAAGTATTTCGATCATATTTTACCTAAACTATAGTTACGAATCGCTCAAGGATTTTAATATGTCAATTAAATGGTAATTATAACGCAATCATTATAATTCTTTTCAGATTATTGATTTGCAGCAACGGCGTTTGTACAAAATATTACGAGCTGGACACGAAAGTGTATCCAATTCTTCTTTTGTATTACTAATAACCTATCTTTTTCTTTCCAAGTTTTTCATTGCTGCCACTGTGATATTGGCAGGTTCATTTTACTGTAATTTGATGTCTTTTGAAAAGTTGAATCTTTTTTTTTGGCCTTTGACTAAATATTCAGATTTGTGGTAGTGTCCATTTTCTTCCTTGGAGATCATGGGAAGGTACAATTAACACCAAACAATAACAAAAAGAAAATTGAATCACGATCAAGTTGATTAAATCTGAAAACAGCAAAGTGAAATTGACAAGCAGATATACGTAGTTCGGCTAGCCTACGTCCACGATCCAAGGATCCAAGCTTTATTGATGATCGCCGATCAGAGTTTTACAGAGCTCTTCGCAAACTACAGCTCTCATGTTTAAAATTTTCCCTCAAGCTCACGCTATCTAAAATTACACACACTCAAAAGGTGATCGGTTCACACACAACTCACGCCCTAGCGCGAGTTTTAAATCTTATTCTAATTCCTTATTCTAAGTAGAATAAGAAATTAGAATACCTTATTAGAATTGCTCATTCGAATTCCCCTCTGTGTAGTGTAGTTAATGGTAAACCCTCACAACCTATTGAAGGACTTCGCTTGTTTGTTACGCTCTGCATCTTTTCTCCTGCAAATCATACTTGTTCAATAAGCGGCTGAAGCAATCCTTTTATACCTGCCAGCGCATCTAAACAATAGTTGCATTCTCAAACTAATAATTATTTTTGTTAACCATAAAATATGAGTCTTCTTTTCTTGCCAATACTGATTATTCTTGTTGACATATTACTTCCATAGATCAGTCTCTGCTGTTTATGTTTCCTCTGAAGATGCTTATTACTCGTCATATTCTCGCAATCATCACAGGTGGTCTTGACTCAAAACTGGTGATGTGGGATTTCTCCCAAGGACGACCGAACAAAATCATGGAAATTTGGTAATCAGCTCTTCTGTTACACTTAAGCATTAATTCGAATATCTTTATAGATCCTCGTGCTTTATTCTCTGGCAGAAACAATATACAGCAGCATATGAATCATACATTGATTTGCGGGAAAATGATCTCTCAATTGGTCATTGATCGACAGGTAGTGAATCTGATGCAGGACAGTGCTGTAACGCCCAGCTTTTGTCCATGCTCTAGCAGTACCAAACCTCGACACTGTCGATCGAATAGGCAAGATCTGTGCAGTTGCTAGAGGCGATGGAGTTGTTAATGTCATCGAGGTAGAAAAGGAACTTTCTTCTTCTCCACTTCAAAAATCAGAGAAGAGTTCTGCTAAATCATCACGAAAAGGTAAAGAAGATTCCTCGTCTAACGGAAGGAGTGACGAAGATCAAACTGATAAAAAGATGCTGTGTTTGGACTACTGTTAGGAAATGGACACCTCTCGAACGAGGATTCAATGTTCTTTTAGTGTATGCCAAAGTTCTGGGTCGAATTGAGCAATCGGAAGCTCAATCGAACACAAAAACAGCAAGATAACTCACACACACCAAAACAGGATTTACGTGGTTCGGCCCTGACTTTGGCCCACATCCACGGATCAACCGAGCTCCCGTTTCTTACACAACACAAAAGTTACACTTTGCCGTGCCCTCTACACTTTTCGTGTTTACACTTCACTCAGATTTTCACTCTATAAGAACTTATGGACGCTCAAAGATGGTCACTCGAAACATTTACACTGATATTTAAAGACTGAAATCACACTTTAAGCATGCTGCCCGATTAATCTGTACCGTTCATTGTGTCTGATCGGACGCATCACAATTCGCCACGTTGCACCTGCTTTCTTGTGTGAACCATCATAAAACGCGTGACAACATTATAAGTGGATTGGCGCCTCTAATCTGGATCGTCCGATTTCAATCTAACGGTCACAAATCATCATCCGCATCATCTCATCACAATCGATCTGGGCCGCTAAAAGCTTTTCGCGCGCCATCCGACCACCCACGTTTAAATCGCCAGCTTTCAATCGCGTCCCTTAGATCTCACGGGACTTAGATCGGACGGCTCCTGAGCTTCGAGCTCATTCTTCAGCAGATGACCCAGTTCAGCTTCAGCTCTTCTTCATCAGTCCAGTCCAGTTCGACCCAGCTTCACTCCGGCGACGTTTCCGGCGACTCCGGCGAGTTTCCGGCTCGCCTATCCCGACAACTACTCAGTGGGTGGACATGCCTCTGCTGTAGCCTCTGTGTAAGTAAGCTAAACATGGACTTCTTTCGATGAAAGAGGTTATAAACTCTTAGAGGTGAGCTCTTGAGATGTTAATTGAAATATATTTGTTTGTGTTTGCGATATTTGAAATCAGAACTTTCTCCGTGTTTGGAGAGAAGGGAAAGTTTATAATTTCGGGCGGCAACGATAAGTTCGTAAAGGTATGGGATTGGTCGAAGCAAAGCGGAGCCGTCGGAGAAGATGCTAATTCTCTTCTTCGTGCAGATATCAGTCTGAGAAGAAAGGTTTGTAGGTCACATTCTGTAACTTCGTAGATTTTCATGAATGAAAAAAATTAAATCTTTTTGGTCGTTCCTTCAGGTGAACATGCTGTGCACGACTCCCTCTGATTCGGAAAACATGATCGTTTGCGACACGTCAAAACTTGTCAAGGTTTACAACGTTGTCTGATCTATTAATCCATTTTTTGTTGGGAATTTAACGTTGTTCTTACTGCACCATGGTTTATCTTGCGTTGTTGTTGTTGGGTTTTCTAATCCTGTAATTCGAGTAACATGTGACGTTAGATATTTCTTTGTCATTTTAGTCTTGGTCGTCGCGACAGCCGACAAGTCTTTGTTGCATACAGCTAATTAATTAATATTTTACATATGGTAAAAAGTTCTTGCAAGACTTGTGTTAGGCCGATTTGATCCAACCTTGAACTGATTCACTGATTAGTATTACCTGATACGATGAATTACGGAAGCAATAAAGAAGTAATACCGATAGACGAGATTGTTGAGTTGGAACGAGAGAGCGCGCGAGTTCTTCAGAAAAGTCGTCAACTCAATTATGAATCAGCAACCCTAAACGATGTATCGTTTAGGGTATTTATACATAAGCCCTAATGGGCTCACTGGGCCCAATATAACTAATATACCCACAAGTCGGGTATATTTACAATTAAGTCCTAGCTTAGAATAAACTACAAGATTAAGATAATCTATTTTAATTGAACACAATAAAATATTCCTAACAATCTCCCCTTTGTGTTCAATTTGCAATTTAGCGCTGGTTATCTTCGTCTTGTGATCGTATTGAGTCCTCAAAGAACACGTATCGGAGTTGTGTACGCGAAAGCGCTTGTATGCATGTTCTTCTTCATTCACCTCCTCCTTTATCTTGTCTTGTGACCTCTTCTTTAGGAGATCCAAGCTCACCGTGTTCTGATCTTCTCTTCTCGTGTTCCAGCTCTCCCTTCAATTGTCGCGACTCCCCCTACATTTGTTCAACCTTGTGTTGGGATTGAGAGTTTTCTTTAAACTCGAAGAGCTGTACACGAGTCGGCAGCTTTGATTCTTGAAGTCTATGCTTAAGTTGTTGCCCGTGTCTTGTCATTTGAGTCTGATATCTCCGTTCGATTGTAGCTCAACTCCCCCTACGTTTGTTCAACCTTGCGTTGTGATTGGGGTGCTTCTTTAAAATCGGAAAGTCGTACATGAGGCGACAACTTCAACCGTTGGACTCTGTGGTCTTTGCTTGATTCTTTGACGGCGCATGAGATTTAGCATTTTCTGACCTATATTGCACTTTCGTCGTGGTGTTGCTCCCATTTTGCTTTAGTACTCCTCCCCCTCATGAAGATCGAGCTGGGGAGATCGTCATGCGATGAGTCAAAATGGGGCACGTATTTGGCAAGAAGATCGCGCCGTCGGGACAAGATGATGGAGTTGATTGTGCGGCGGAAATGGTGGGTGCTCAGGTTGGGTTATAACCTGACGGAGCCACAAAGGCAATCCGTCGACACGACTTCAGAGTTAAACTCTGAGACGTGGCCTGTGAGAACAGGGCTTTATAAACCGGGGCCACATAGGCGTCCCGTTAACATCAGTCTAGGAGCATAGCTCATAGACGATGGCCTGAAACCGTTGTTGTTTCGATGTTGCAACGGTAGGACTTCCTTCCGATCATCGAAGCATGTCGTAGTAGGACATGTCTACGAAAGTTCTGATCTTGGTCACAAAGTCCAGATAAGAAAAAAGGTGTATGTGTCCTAAAAAGATATAAAAATATTTGGATGGTGAGGACACACTAGACTCGATGTGATCAATAAAATTCAGTGGTGTGGGGCTGACTACCACTTAGTTCAATATCTCCTGCTTCCAAGTGAAGCAGTGATAAATTACGCGGCTCCCCGTGATTTAGTGAAACATCGGTCTGTTGGGAGACGATGAGTGGGTAAGGCTCGGTTGTGCATGCGCCGTTGGACCTAATGCGGCGACTTCTACCCGGGAGCTAATAAAATTAGCACCTGTACCTATGGGGGTTGGTCCGAGTAATTTGTGAGCTAAGGAAATTTCGTATCGTCGCTCTTCGGTCTTGTCAAGAATTTCCAAATAGGATGTGGCTTTTATGAACTTGAAATCTACACTAACACTCGGCTGTGTTCCGGGGTTAGGTTCAGTTTGGTCTGGCTGAACCATGGGAACTTGAAAATCCATGCATCCGTCAATTTGGTGAGTGCTGCTTGATTAGCGAGTTGGAGCAGGTCTGTTGAGGTCATTCCGAGTTAGCACTAGAGGCCACCATCTCCTTTTGAAGAGAGTTGACTGTTGTAGGCTTGAGATTCGTCCTTGAAGTTTATCTTTGGAAGACAGGGGAATTCTTTTGAAGCAAGATTACGAGAGTATGAGGCCTTTTTTTTTTTTTGGCCTTTCTTTTTCTTTTTCTTTTCCTTTTTTTTTTCTTTTTTTTTTCGCATATATATATATGTATTTTCTTATTAATAATGTAATAGTAACTATATATTATATTATTTATATATGTATATATATAGATATAGTATATATATATTTTATTCCTCCCCCTCAAATCATGCTTCTTAAAACTGAATTACTCCCCCTCAAAAGATGCATATTCGTAAAATTATCGTTCGAGATTCTCTTTCCCTAAGTTCACACTTTAGAGTTCGCTCCCCCTCCAAATTTATTTATCTATTTATTTTTTTTTTGCTCCCCTTAAGACAAATATATGAGTTGCTTCTCTTTAAAAAAGAGTAGCTCCCCCTCAATGCATGCACACTTAAACATGTAAATTCTCTCCCAATTAAATAAGCGTGAACGTATTAATTTATTTTCAAAGCAGATGCAAACTAAAGAGTTATTGTTCTTTAAAAATGCATTAGAATGTACGTTTTTTATCGCTCTAAAGTTATTATAGGCATTTTGCGCTTCAGCTCATATGCATACAGAAAATTTAAGCTCGAAAATTCTTTAAGATGCATGCATAATAAAAATGTACTTATAGGAGGGTTTTCAGTCATTTCAGTTCATATGCATGCTAAGATTTGAAATTTAAAGTTCTTTTTAGCATGCATAGCTATGATGTACCCTTTAATTTTCAAGTAGGTATATAGTCTTTTCAGTTCGATATTCATGCCAAAAGTTTAACTATGGAATGCATATATAGAATTTACCTACGTTTGGTTGCTCGCATCGCTAACGAGCCGTGTATGTGGAGCAACCCAATGTACCATACACGCTGGGATATTTGGCTGCCCTCGTCGCATACCAGTCATGAGTGTGGAGCAGCTCTCTTTGTACCTACTCATGCTGGAATATCTGCAAAATATTATCGGGCCTTTGGTACCCATTTTAGAATGGGTCCTTCCTTGTTAGCAGAAAACAAGTTAATCACATTTGGTTCAGATATTGATCCTAAGTCATCATTTGAAGTCCTATTCAATTTGATTTGTGATTTAGGAATCCATAGCTTCAATCCTTGTTTTGGGTGTTGAGGGGATGTGGAGTGATGTTTTTGCTTGGGCACCCAAATTTGCTTAACATTAGGACTATACCCTGTTGAGTTCTTATGCATCAATCGATTGAATATGGGAGTGGTCGAGACGTGGCTTGCATGAGATGATGGTTGTCGAGTAGAAGAGTGATGCATATTATAAATATTAGATTTATTAAAACGGGAAACATCACAATACTTAATAGTCGTCGAAGAAATGAAGTTATGTTCATCAGAAGCATAGTTTGTAGAGTACAACGCCTTGGTAGGAGAGGGTTTAGATTTTGATTTCCTGACCCAGTCCATCGTCTTCGTCTTCTTGGTTAGTTTCTTGCCTGTAGCTAAATTTGACACATTATTAGAAGTTAAATCATAAGTCGAAGAAGAACCAACTTCAGATGAATGATCGTTGAGATTTCTTAGGAGGAAAATTTCATTTAGTAGTTTCTCTTTTTCGAACTTGAAGATTTCAATTTGATTTTGGTGTTCCTTTGCTTGTAATTTATTGATGTTCTGGAGACGCGAGATTTCAGCTAGAAAGTCAGTCGTTCCTTTTGTTTGTATCTTGTCTAGTTGAGTTTGCGAGCCTGACTTAGCAAAGAAGCGTGCATCATTCTTGATTGTGCTAGCATTTGCTAATCTAAAACGAGAATTTAGGGCAAGTGCATCATCGTAGGAATAGTAATGATTTGAAGGAGAAGCATATTTTTCAAATAGCAGCTCATGTCTTTTGACTTTTTCTTTCCCTTTAATCTCCTTGTGAGATAATGCATCCATCTTAGGCATAGCTAGGTGACATTGTGTGGAGAGACCTATGGGGTTGTTGATTTGCTTTTCGAGTGAAGAGATGATTGTCAGAAGTACGTCTTTTTCCACTTGAGAGGCAATCTTTTCGAGTTCAAAAGTCGAGTGACAATCACTAATTTCTTTCATTTCTTTGATAAATGGAGGAATATACGGACGAGATGTACGCGATCTTTGGACGTCTACTTGTTCTGAGGAGGGTGGATATAGGGGTAAGTAGTCATCTGACGGACAAGGTTCCTTAGTTCTTGAGGTTTTATTTAGTTCGTCGTAGTCGATGGGTATTTCAGCCCATTCTTCCTTATTTCTCTTTTTCTGTTCTAAGTTGTCAATAATAGGCGAGCTAGTGAAGGGCATAAGACTAGGTATTTGTAAGCCTAGGAAACTAATATCGTAAAGAGGTAGAGGCTTCTTAACGACTGGGGTAGAGTCTGGGACAAAACCTATACCGTTTCGGGGATCATAAAATCTCGTGTCTCTAGCAGTATTTATAAGCATGTTTTTGTCTGTTAGTACTCTCTTTGTTAGAAGATCCTCAAGGTTTTTAATTTTCGAATATAGACGATTTCGTTCCTTAAACAAAAATTCATATTGTTGGGAAATTGTGTTGCGCTCTTCCTCACTCTTCTTGAAATCATTTTCCTTTTTGAGGAGTTTTTCTTCTAGATCTCTTATTCTAGTCTCATGTCTGAGGGATGTATCCTGAGCTTGTTCTAGAAACGAGGTTAATCTAGCCTTTTCTACTAATTCGGTTCGCAAGACCTTTTCATTGTTTGCTAACCTAGATTCTAGTTTTCTTAATGACTGATTTTCATTAGACATAGATGTTAGTCTATCCTGAAAAAAACATAATTGTTCACGTAGATTGGAGTAAGATTCGTGTACCTCAGTTTCTGAAGATGAATCGGTTGAGGGAGTGGCTGCAGTGTTGTGTGCCTCATCTTCGGTGTCAGCTTCAACATTCGCCATGAGTGCCAGGTTTTCGTCCTCACTCTCAGAGGTATCCTCGAGCCATGATTCCTGTTCTGCCATGAGTGCAACACCAGACTGTTTTTGTTGGAGAAGTTTGTAATGCCCGGGTTCCCAAAAGCTAGTATGGCCAATAAATTGGGTGCATTTTTATGAGTTTTACGTGACTACGTGAACTTCATGGGTTAAATTATGTGCCTGCACGCACGTATTTATATGCTTATGTGAATCATGGGAATTTTATGTTTAAGCGAATTACGAGAAATTCTGTGCATTTAATTACGTGTTTGTGGTGACATCTAACTTAAATAGGATTTTCGAAAATGGCTTAGAATGAAGGTAATATATTACCCAAATTAGTGGGAACCCAATAAGTATTAAATGGAATAACAAGGCCCAAGTGGATTTTAAGTTGGTCCAAATACTTAGAGATAAAGATAGAAATTGGGCTAAAAACTTAGGCCCAAGGTATACAAAAATAAGATAAATTGGGAAACAAGCTCCCCAAATCATGGGGAATTCACGTCAATAAGTCCCATCACCCATACCTCACTATAATATCTACTCAAAAACATTTTCGTTAATCTCTGAAATTCATTAAGCAAGAAACAACGAACTCAAAAGTAAGGAGCTAACGAAACCACAGAGAAGGAGAAGAAGCTGAGCCGAATTTCGAATCAAGAAGCTTGAGAATCGAAGTTGGTAAGTGAAAGTTCTACCTCAAACTATTTCGAATTTTATTTCATGGTATAAAACATGTTTAGGACTAGGAAATTTAGGAGACGTAGACGGCAACTCTAACCTTGGATGAAAATCCATAGTTAAAGATCCTTCTAAGCTTAGCTAAGTGTTGGGTAGAATAAAGCTAAGAACCATGGTTCGACGGGATGAAGAATGAAGATGATGAGAAATGTCGAGACCATGTCAGGAAAAAATGTCGAAGTGTAATGTCGGGGCATTCAAGTAAACGTCGAATGTTAAATAAAATGTCGACTTAGCATATCGCGATTTATTTATGACACATGTCGAGATTCATGTTTGAAATTTATGTCGACATTTTTAATTGCAAGTATCGAAGTATAAGGTCGGGGTGTTAAAGTGAATGTCGAAATGATAGGATATATGTCGAGTTAAGATATCGAGATAAAAGGAATAGAAATGTCGAGCTAAATGTCGATATTAAAGTCGAGCTCAATGTCGAGTGGAATTGAGTATAAAATGTCGAGTCCTTCTATTTTGATAAAATGTCGAGTTCAACAAATCGGTATAAATGTCGAAACGAATGTCGAACTGGATAAAATGTCGAGTTCAAAGAAGTCGAGATAAATGTCGAAACGATATTAAGAAAAATGTCGAGATGCCTAATGATAAATGTCGAAACCATAGTAAGGAAAGATGTCGAAACCATGTTAAGGAAAATGTCGAATGTTAAGATAGAAATGTCGAGCTAAGATAGTTAAAAATGTCGAGATCCTTCAACAGCCCAAATGTCGAATCCTTACACAAACAAATGTCGAGTTCTTACACATAAAATGTCGATACCTAACCAACCATACAACCCGATGTTTAAACGATGTCGAGACCCTTTAACCCAACAATGTCGAGATCCTATATGCAATACCGAGACTTATCAAATGTCGAAAGGCAATGTCGAAACCTTTATGCACTTCGACATTTAACTTCTTCATATCGACATTTTTGTTATACCCACCTCCCGATATCTTAAGTATGATATCAAATTTTATCTCGACATTAGTATATTATAGGTAATCCCGAGAACATATATCGAGATCTTCTTAGAATGTAAATGTCGAACCCTTATATTATGTCGAAACCTTTTAATATGATGTCGAGATTTAGTATGAAATGTCGAGATCTTTAAATAGTCCAAAATGTCGAATTCTTACACACACAATGTCGAGATTTATGATGAACTCATGTCGACATTTTCAGTTCAAAATGTCGAAGCTAGGAAAAATATCGAGATCTTTACATACACTATTAAGGAAAATATTTCAACACTTTTCAAGTACATAGATAACCAATACTTTAGAAAATGCACTGACATAATAATTTTATGATTAAGGTCGAAAAATTAGGAATTTCGCCGACCCAGTAGCAGTTAATCTACGGACTCCAGGTAAGTGGGACTCTTCCACTACAACACATAAAATTATGTGCGCATTATTTATGTGTTTACGTGCTTCTATGTGATGATGTGAATTATTTCATGACATGAATTACCCATTACATGACATGGCATGAATGATACTTTATATGACATGGCACGACAAGGCATTGGTATTTCACACTTGCATTTCACGAGCATCCACGAGTCTCACGAGGGTTTTATGACATAACATGACATGACATGACAAGAGATATGCATGATCGCCGGAGCGCGACAAATAGTTGCTAACGATAATTTACTACTCACTACTAAACAACACACGTGCAAGACAAGAGACGTGTGGTTACTAATATTACTATGATAACACACGTGCAAGACAAGAGACGTGTGGTACGGCCTTTTCATGCTACGAGGTGACTTCTACGTCACCGATATCATGACAAGACACGTGCAAGACATGAGACGTGTAAATCGGGCGAATGCCCTCGTGGCAGAAATTGCCGAGGACCCTACAATATAAGACACGTGCAAGACAAGAGACGTGTATTAGGGATCCTATAAGACATGACAAGACATGACAAGACAAGACATGACATGGGGATAAATGAGTATTGGCGTATATGCCTATGCAAGTCATGACACGGGCACTGCATGCATAAGTTTCACTTACTGGGCTATATAAGCTCATCCCACGTTTTGTGTGTTGTAGGTTCATCTGATCACGGTGCGTGACTGCCTAGCCGGCAAGGCATCTTTTGAAGCTTTCGAGCGTCTTTTGGGGGTGGTGTGTACGTGGACAACGACCTGTGAGGCCGGGCGCATAGGAGTACTTTTGCTGCGAATGTAAACACGACACATGTAGATAGACTAGAATGAAATTAGGAAAAATTTGGAAGCGTTCTTTTGACATTCTTTTGACATGTAAAGTAACAATGTTCCTTCACGAAAAGGAAAAAAATTTATTCCGCATTTTCGCAACTATTCTAACTAAATACGTAGTTAGGAACCTAGGACAAGTCTAGAAATGGTAGCGATGGCTAGGGTCGCTACAGTTGGTATCAGAGCTTCGGTCACAGGTCCTGCAGACTATCCATGTACACACACCCAAAAGCGCGGAAGCAGCCTTGCCTGTAAGTGTTATGTCTATGTGATCTTCTCGTGTTGAGTAATTTATTGGCCGTAGGGACGACAGGGGTAGAACGAAAGAAATGGTTAGAATTAGAGGTGAAGGCAGTAGGGACGCCGATCGAGATAGGGAGACCCCGAACCCTACTGACAATCGGGATGCTATCATCCTGCAGCTGACGGAGTTAGTTCGCCAGCAATCAGCCCAAATTCAGCAGCTACTCCAGCAACAAAGTGCTGGAGGGCAACCAAGTAATACACCCCCTCAAACTGAAAGGATTGAAATGGTTGGAAAGAGGTTTCGCAAGTTAAACCCCCCAACATTTGAGGACGCTGTCGATCCAACTTCGGCCGAGGATTGGCTTCGAACGTTGGAAAGCATGTTCCAACATAGCCGCACCCCAGAAGCCGAAAAAGTCTTGTGCGCTACCTACCTACTTAGGGGGAGCACAGGACATTGGTGGGATACCATCCTAACCATTGAAGACCCAGCTACAATGACTTGGGATCGTTTCAAGGAGCTTTTCCGGAGCAAGTACTATACTGCTCCAGTGCGTGCCCAGAGAATGAACGAGTTTATCAACCTCCGCCAAGGAACGATGACGGTGGCAGAGTATATCCGGAAGTTCGAACAACTGTCCCGGTTTGCGGCCCATATGGTGAGCACGGACTTACTGAAAATCGAACGATTCTTGGAAGGACTGAAGCCGGAGCTATACCGTGATGTAAGCATGGCCGGACTCCAAGGGGCTACTTACGCTCAAGTCGCGGAACGTGCTATGGTGGCTGAACAAGCTGAAATGAGAATTGCACAAGCTCATGAGGCAAAAAGGAAGTTAGTACAAGGACTTAGAGGGGACGGGAACACCCCGAAGAAGCCGTTTATTCCCAAGGACCCGAAACCCAATTTTCAGAATAGGCCCGAACCACCCCAACAGCCCAACCCAAATCGGGGGAGGCCTCAACTTTTTCAGCCCGCCATACCAGCATGCCCGAGATGCGGAAGACGACATTCGGGCGTCTGCTACTCCCAAAACGCCACCTGCTTTAAATGTGGCAAGCCAGGCCACTACTCCGCAGCCTGTCCAGAGAACGCATCGGGAAGTCAGGGAGCAAACCAGGCCAAGCCACCGACGGCACCCGCTCGGGTATACATGCTCACGGCAGAAGAAGCAGAAGAGAACCCGCATATTGCAGCAGGTACCCCTTCTATTCATCAAACCCGATCTACACTCCAATAGGCTCATGAAACCACACATCCTTTTGCACCCCTTAATCGCGTGGCGATATTCGGGGTTACCCCTAGCCAACCCAAGCGCGAACATAGCGTAACCATTTTCCATGGAATTTTGACCCGAACCGATCGAAACCACATACCGTCTCTACTGAACGTTCCTTCCTTCTGGAACACGACGATGGAGTTATGTTCCACTTCCCTCAACATGGCAAGCTTAAATTGCTATCCTCTCTAAGTACAACCTGATGCCATGACCTTTCTGCCCATCCTACGAGTTACACGTGCCCAGCCTTGGCCTCGCACAGCGAAAGTGTGGTGGATACTCATGTTCCGCAATCATTGCCTGAACACAATCGACTATACTAAATAAGAATGGAAATACCAGTTCACTATATATAACTTAAGTTATGATCGACCTACTATGGATGAACCTCCGTGACTTCCATTCGAGTTTCGTTTTAGAACAGCTTAGTGTTAGATCTCCAATAGTATGGGTGCGAGAAGTAGGAACTCCTTTGCGAGCAATTAGGTGGTTACTTCACCTAATCGAGCCAACTCCCCATCCTTAGCTATCCTGAATTTTCCGACTGACGGAATTTCGGGGGCGAAATTCTTTTAAGGAGGGGAGGATGTAATGCCCGGGTTCCCAAAAGCTAGTATGGCCAATAAATTGGGTGCATTTTTATGAGTTTTACGTGACTACGTGAACTTCATGGGTTAAATTATGTGCCTGCACGCACGTATTTATATGCTTATGTGAATCATGGGAATTTTATGTTTAAGCGAATTACGAGAAATTCTGTGCATTTAATTACGTGTTTGTGGTGACATCTAACTTAAATAGGATTTTCGAAAATGGCTTAGAATGAAGGTAATATATTACCCAAATTAGTGGGAACCCAATAAGTATTAAATGGAATAACAAGGCCCAAGTGGATTTTAAGTTGGTCCAAATACTTAGAGATAAAGATAGAAATTGGGCTAAAAACTTAGGCCCAAGGTATACAAAAATAAGATAAATTGGGAAACAAGCTCCCCAAATCATGGGGAATTCACGTCAATAAGTCCCATCACCCATACCTCACTATAATATCTACTCAAAAACATTTTCGTTAATCTCTGAAATTCATTAAGCAAGAAACAACGAACTCAAAAGTAAGGAGCTAACGAAACCACAGAGAAGGAGAAGAAGCTGAGCCGAATTTCGAATCAAGAAGCTTGAGAATCGAAGTTGGTAAGTGAAAGTTCTACCTCAAACTATTTCGAATTTTATTTCATGGTATAAAACATGTTTAGGACTAGGAAATTTAGGAGACGTAGACGGCAACTCTAACCTTGGATGAAAATCCATAGTTAAAGATCCTTCTAAGCTTAGCTAAGTGTTGGGTAGAATAAAGCTAAGAACCATGGTTCGACGGGATGAAGAATGAAGATGATGAGAAATGTCGAGACCATGTCAGGGAAAAAATGTCGAAGTGTAATGTCGGGGCATTCAAGTAAACGTCGAATGTTAAATAAAATGTCGACTTAGCATATCGCGATTTATTTATGACACATGTCGAGATTCATGTTTGAAATTTATGTCGACATTTTTAATTGCAAGTATCGAAGTATAAGGTCGGGGTGTTAAAGTGAATGTCGAAATGATAGGATATATGTCGAGTTAAGATATCGAGATAAAAGGAATAGAAATGTCGAGCTAAATGTCGATATTAAAGTCGAGCTCAATGTCGAGTGGAATTGAGTATAAAATGTCGAGTCCTTCTATTTTGATAAAATGTCGAGTTCAACAAATCGGTATAAATGTCGAAACGAATGTCGAACTGGATAAAATGTCGAGTTCAAAGAAGTCGAGATAAATGTCGAAACGATATTAAGAAAAATGTCGAGATGCCTAATGATAAATGTCGAAACCATAGTAAGGAAAGATGTCGAAACCATGTTAAGGAAAATGTCGAATGTTAAGATAGAAATGTCGAGCTAAGATAGTTAAAAATGTCGAGATCCTTCAACAGCCCAAATGTCGAATCCTTACACAAACAAATGTCGAGTTCTTACACATAAAATGTCGATACCTAACCAACCATACAACCCGATGTTTAAACGATGTCGAGACCCTTTAACCCAACAATGTCGAGATCCTATATGCAATACCGAGACTTATCAAATGTCGAAAGGCAATGTCGAAACCTTTATGCACTTCGACATTTAACTTCTTCATATCGACATTTTTGTTATACCCACCTCCCGATATCTTAAGTATGATATCAAATTTTATCTCGACATTAGTATATTATAGGTAATCCCGAGAACATATATCGAGATCTTCTTAGAATGTAAATGTCGAACCCTTATATTATGTCGAAACCTTTTAATATGATGTCGAGATTTAGTATGAAATGTCGAGATCTTTAAATAGTCCAAAATGTCGAATTCTTACACACACAATGTCGAGATTTATGATGAACTCATGTCGACATTTTCAGTTCAAAATGTCGAAGCTAGGAAAAATATCGAGATCTTTACATACACTATTAAGGAAAATATTTCAACACTTTTCAAGTACATAGATAACCAATACTTTAGAAAATGCACTGACATAATAATTTTATGATTAAGGTCGAAAAATTAGGAATTTCGCCGACCCAGTAGCAGTTAATCTACGGACTCCAGGTAAGTGGGACTCTTCCACTACAACACATAAAATTATGTGCGCATTATTTATGTGTTTACGTGCTTCTATGTGATGATGTGAATTATTTCATGACATGAATTACCCATTACATGACATGGCATGAATGATACTTTATATGACATGGCACGACAAGGCATTGGTATTTCACACTTGCATTTCACGAGCATCCACGAGTCTCACGAGGGTTTTATGACATAACATGACATGACATGACAAGAGATATGCATGATCGCCGGAGCGCGACAAATAGTTGCTAACGATAATTTACTACTCACTACTAAACAACACACGTGCAAGACAAGAGACGTGTGGTTACTAATATTACTATGATAACACACGTGCAAGACAAGAGACGTGTGGTACGGCCTTTTCATGCTACGAGGTGACTTCTACGTCACCGATATCATGACAAGACACGTGCAAGACATGAGACGTGTAAATCGGGCGAATGCCCTCGTGGCAGAAATTGCCGAGGACCCTACAATATAAGACACGTGCAAGACAAGAGACGTGTATTAGGGATCCTATAAGACATGACAAGACATGACAAGACAAGACATGACATGGGGATAAATGAGTATTGGCGTATATGCCTATGCAAGTCATGACACGGGCACTGCATGCATAAGTTTCACTTACTGGGCTATATAAGCTCATCCCACGTTTTGTGTGTTGTAGGTTCATCTGATCACGGTGCGTGACTGCCTAGCCGGCAAGGCATCTTTTGAAGCTTTCGAGCGTCTTTTGGGGGTGGTGTGTACGTGGACAACGACCTGTGAGGCCGGGCGCATAGGAGTACTTTTGCTGCGAATGTAAACACGACACATGTAGATAGACTAGAATGAAATTAGGAAAAATTTGGAAGCGTTCTTTTGACATTCTTTTGACATGTAAAGTAACAATGTTCCTTCACGAAAAGGAAAAAAATTTATTCCGCATTTTCGCAACTATTCTAACTAAATACGTAGTTAGGAACCTAGGACAAGTCTAGAAATGGTAGCGATGGCTAGGGTCGCTACAAAGTTGTGCCTTTTTGGTGTAGTAGTCGACATTCTTTGTCTTAGGCAGGAAGCAGTCTCGAGCAAAGTGTCCCGGTTTGCCGCAATTGAAGCACTTCTGATCTTTCATGGAGGGCTTAAGCTCACCATCTTCAGTCTTTCGATCCCGTTTCTTTGAGGAACTAGTCCTGAGTCGATTTGAGGATCTGTTCTGTGTGTAAGAATTGAAGCGTTTGGTGATCAAGGCCATCTGTTTTGTAATCTCTGCCAGCTCAGGATCCATATCTGCACTTGTGTTGTCATTGTCTTCTTCAGAGGAGCTAGGATTTTGTACAGGTTTTGGATTCTTTCTTGATTTTCGATGGCTGATTAGTGCAAGTGTCTCCATGGCCGCCTTTTCTTTTGATGCTTTCTGAATCTCATTTATGTCTTCAACATGCTGGGCGAGGTTGTCGAAGAGACAGTGAATGTCCATCTCTTCTAGATCCTTGTTCTGGCGGATGTTGCTTGCTATTTTCCTCCATTCTGGCTGTAGTGCTGAGAGAAAGCGTATGTTGATCTCCTCACCAGTTCTGGTTACATTTATCTTTCTCATCTCATTCACCAAGGTCAGAAATCGTTGATAGGTCTCGTATAGTTCTTCTCCATCTTTGGCTTTGAATGAATCATAAGCAGTAAGGATGTTGGATTTCTTTGCCTTGTATCCAGATTCAGTTCGTTGCATCATTTTGCTAATCTCATCCCACATTTCCTTAGCAGTTTGCAAGCTATTGACCTGCATAAAAATGTCATTTGGGATGCTTTGACAGAGATATGTTCTAGCTTGACGGTCTGCACGAGCTCTGAGTTTTTCAGCTTCAGTGTAGGCGGAACGAGCTTTCAGTTCCCTGGTGGCTTCAACGGCCGGTTCATTGTCCGGATTTCCTGGAATAGTAACCCAGAATTTAGCTGGGCCTTCAGTGAGGGATTCATACATTAGGTCTCCGTTCTCCTTGCTGTCGATGAAATTCATGAACCTGAGTGTCCATGCTGTGTACTCGTCCCTCTTGAGGATGGGTGGTCTCGCGTCGTTTCCAAGTGAGTAGAGGTCCATTGCTTATAGTAGGTTGGATGTGGATCTTTATCGTGTTGATCGACTAAAATCTTAACTCAAAGAAGACAAGTAGAGTTAGAGAAATATATGAAATATTATAAGCACAAAATTGATTGGAAATTTTAATAAAGATTTAATAGATAGTAAAATAAAATCGAAAACAATTTTTTTTTTTTTTTTTATATGTCGAAAGAATGCAATAAGAATGTCGAGGCTTGAATGGATTTGGGATTTCGAACGAACAAGAATATCGAGATTTGAACAATAGTAGAATGTTGGAATCCTTAGTCGAAATAAGAGGTCGAGATAAATGTCGAATAGAATAGGGTTCAAGATGTCGAGTTCCTTATTAAATGTCGAGACAGATGTCGAACTGGGAAAGAAGTCGAAATATAGAACGCTATTGAGAGCTAATGAAGAATGTCGAGGTCTTCAACTGTCGAAGTCTTCAAATGTCGAGAAGGTACAGATTTTCGAGGTTAAGACCGATTTCAATAAAAATGTCGAATTAAATGTCGAGTAGGGTAGAATGTCGAAATAAAAATGTCGAGTAGGGTAGAATGTCGAAATAAAAATGTCGAGTACTTTTAATGGCTTCAAATGTCGATAACCACAAATGTCGAGATCTTCAAATGTCGAGATGTAACAAAATATCGAGCCAGATGTCGAGACCCTTATTCCATAGTAAAATGTCGAAGTTAAAGTCGAGATCGAAGTCGAGCCAAGGTTAGCCTAAATGTCGAATTAAGAAAAAAATCGACCCAAAATGTCGAGGAATATTGCGAGAGAGATGTCGAGATGGCTTATTTCGATCGAAGATTTCGGGAATTCAAAACTATGTTCGTCGTCCAACACTGTTCTTCGGTCTGAAAAAAAATTGATCACGAATAAGAATTAGCAGATAATCAACTAAGCGTTCTCCATGAGGCGAGTGGAATCTGTGAATTCGAATGCGAAGAAATTGGTAAAATTGCGAAAAAAGAAAAAAACAGTAAGAACGAGTGAGTAGAGATTTGTGCGTCTTCGATGAGTTTGATCCACGAGTTCGGCTCTGATACCACTTGTTAGGCCGATTTGATCCAACCTTGAACTGATTCACTGATTAGTATTACCTGATACGATGAATTACGGAAGCAATAAAGAAGTAATACCGATAGACGAGATTGTTGAGTTGGAACGAGAGAGCGCGCGAGTTCTTCAGAAAAGTCGTCAACTCAATTATGAATCAGCAACCCTAAACGATGTATCGTTTAGGGTATTTATACATAAGCCCTAATGGGCTCACTGGGCCCAATATAACTAATATACCCACAAGTCGGGTATATTTACAATTAAGTCCTAGCTTAGAATAAACTACAAGATTAAGATAATCTATTTTAATTGAACACAATAAAATATTCCTAACAACTTAGAATTTTTCCACACTAGCTCTTTGCCGTAGTCTTCAAGCTCTGGCTATGATAATGTTCTAATGCTTCATTCATTCCACTTGGTCGTCGTCGTCATTATTAGACGACTCATTTTACCAACTTGATTTTTTTCAAGTTGGCGTAGGTCCCATAGTATTATTGCATGCATGTTGGATTACATGAAAGTGCCATCTATAAAACCACGCAGCGCAGAGTATGTAATCTCATATTCTTCATTACGCACTACATTACTGAATCACCTCTCGATCTGATTATCGTCTCACTATGAAATTAGGAAACTCAAACTACGTCCAAATCTCTGCAATAACCTTCTCCCTTTTCATGACCAATGTTGTTCTTAGATGTTTATCATCATCATCATCATCATCATCATCTACCATGCAGACTGCTAGTACTGATCAGTCGGCGCTTTTCTCTCTCAAATCCAAAATCACAAATGATCCTCACAACATCATCATGCAAAATTGGACAGCTTCATCTCCAATATGCAGTTGGGTTGGAGTTACATGTGGGAAACGACACCAAAGAGTCTCTTCTTTGAACATCTCTTACATGGATCTCACCGGCGAAATCCCGCCCAGCTTGGGAACCTCTCTTTCCTAATCTCTCTCGACTTGGCAGCTAATAATTTCTACGGGTTGATTCCCAGAGATTTGTCGCGCCTGCGAAGGTTGAGATTCGTAAGCATACGCAAAAATAGCTTCGCTGGCGAGGTCCCATCTTGCTTTGCATCCTTGCCTCGGCTTGAGTTCTTTTATGCGAACAACAACAGCTTTACGAGCTTCGATTCGTTCCTCGACGCCTCTTTTGCTAATAATAACGAATCGAATCTCTATGAATTGGACGTGTCGTTCAACTCTCTCCAGGGTAGGATTCCGGAGTCAATAGGAAATCTAAATGGTCTCAAACGACTGAGGATGAAGGGCAGTCAGCTATCAGGTTTTCTACCTTCTTCGCTTGCCAATTTGACGAGTCTATTATATCTCAATATGGACAACAACTACATTGAAGGGACTTTACCGGAATGGATGGGGAATCTTCGTAGCCTTACTTATTTGATTTTACAAAGTAATCGACTTACCGGTTCGATACCGTCAAGCATCTTCAACATATCAACACTTGAAATTTTAGCCTTGGTTGAGAATCATTTATCGGGCACACTTCCAGATGATATGTGTATTCGTCTTCCCGTGCTCAGAGAACTTGAGTTAGGAATTAATGAGCTATACGGTGAAATTCCGTCAAATATTTCATTGTGCTCTAAGCTTCAAATTCTGTCGGTACCATATAACAATATTGCCGGTACATATTCTACATATTCCTCGGTCAATCCTTCATACTGAGTGTTCTAACTGTTCCATTATGTCCGCACTAAACCGATTATGTTAATATGCAGGTGAGATACCAAGTGCATTAGGTGAACTTGAGGAGCTTGAGTTTCTGCAGTTAGGGGACAATCAACTAAATGGGTCCGTGCCAATAAGTATATATAACATTACCAGTTTGAGAATGATTGCACTTGAAGTAAACAGGCTTTCAGGTGATCTTCCATCAAAACTAGGTTACTTTCTGCCTTATCTTGAAGAGCTTTATCTTGGAGCGAATGACTTTGGTGGAAGTTTTCCAAACTCCATCTTAAATTGCTCTAAACTAAGTCACTTGGACATTTACAACAATAGTCTCACTGGTCCAATTCCTACTTCCATAGGAGAGGATTTAAGATTCTTACAACTCTTGAGCTTGGGTGCTAATGGTTTTACATCTAACTCTGAATTGAGCTTTATCGATTCGTTGGCGAACTGCAGATACTTAACAAATCTAGCAGTTAATGAAAACCCATTATATGGTAACATACCTTCGTCTATTGGAAATCTATCTTCTTCTCTTGCCGAATTGCATGCTTATGGGTGTGGCATCAAAGGTAGCATTCCTAATGAAACTGGTAACCTAACAGGGCTGGTTACATTGAATTTACACACCAATAATTTGACAGGAGAGATACCAACAACATTTCATAACTTACAGAGCCTTCAAAGACTCGTTCTTGCCATCAACCGAATAGAAGGACTCATTCCAAGCGGACTTTGCCAAGTAAAGAGTTTGGGAGTCATATATCTGTTTACCAATCAACTCACAGGTCCAATACCAGAATGCTTTGGAAATATATCATCTTTAAGAGAGATATATTTGGACGACAACAACTTGAATTCGAGTATACCTTCGAGCATTTGGAACTTGGGAGATCTCTTAGATCTTAACATTTCATCAAATTCTCTAACAGGTTCTCTCTCTCCAGAAATAGGAAATTTGAAGTCTGCAACATCTATTGATCTGTCAAAGAATCAATTCTCGGGTGATATTCCGAGAACATTCGGGGGTTTAATTCAACTACTTAATCTTTCCTTGGCCAATAACGATTTCCAAGGCCCGATTCCCGAATCAATTGGAGGCATGATCAGTTTAGTTTCTTTGGACCTTTCTCACAACAAACTCAACGGAACTATTCCAAAGTCGCTGGAAGCTCTTAAATCTCTCGAGTATTTCAATGTTTCATTCAATGAATTATCAGGAGAAATCCCTACAAGTGGCCCTTTTCAAAATTTCACAAGTAAATCGTTCATGTTCAATGATGCACTGTGTGGCCCCACAAGGTTCGAGGTTTTATCTTGCCATGATACTCAACGACACAGAGCAAGAAAAAAGATACTTCTACCATTATTCATTTCTATAGGAATCGGTGCCTTAGTTTTTGCCGTCTGCTTGGCCTATGCAGCGGTGAGATATCGAAGGAAAACGAGTCCTCCCATCGATGCCGATGCACTTGCTAATGGACAGCCCGTAAGATTCTCTTATTACGACCTATTGCATGCTACGGGAAATTACGGCGAAAATAATATACTCGGGAAGGGAAGTTTCGGTTCGGTTTATAAAGGCGTACTGAGAGATGGAACTGCATTAGCCGTGAAAGTGTTTCACATTCAGCTAGAACGTTCGTTGACGTCTTTCGAAGTCGAATGCGAAACTTTAAGGAATCTTCGCCACAGAAATCTCGTTAGAGTCCTCGGGAGTTGCACGAATCAAGAATTCAAGGCGATCGTACTAGAATACATGCAAAATGGCAGCTTGGAGAAGTTGTTGTATTCCGAAGAAAACCAACGTATAAGCATCACGCAAAGACTCGACCTAATGATCGACGTTGCAAGTGCATTGGAGTATCTCCATTACGGTTATTCGACGCCAGTGGTTCACTGTGACTTGAAGCCGGGAAACGTCCTCCTAGACGAAGATATGGTTGCCCGTATTAGCGATTTCGGCATTACAAAGTATCTAAGCGAAGGAGAAAGCATGACACACACTACGACCCTCGCGACGCTCGGCTATATGGCTCCAGGTGCGCATACATTATGGACCTTCTAATCACTTTTTTTTTATATAGCTGGACATTATAATATTTTTTATTGTTTTGCTTGAATGAAACAAAAATGGGTTGAAGAATATGGTTCGGAAGGCATAGTTTCCACGAGATGCGACGTGTATAGCTACGGGATAATGCTGCTGGAGACCATTACGGGGAAGAGGCCGAGCGATGAAATGTTTTCGGGAGACATAACGCTAAGGGATTGGGTAAATGGCTCAATGCCCGACCAAGTTATTAGAGTCGTCGATGCGAATTTGATTGCAACAAACAACTTCAACGATAAACAATTGCACTGCGTCGTTTCTATTTTGGAGCTGGGACTTAGCTGCTCTGCTAAGTCGCCCAGCGAGAGGATGAATATGAAAGAGGTTGCATCCCAGCTGAAGAAAATCAGAATCCAGTTAGTGAGAAGCAGTTGAGATCGAGAGAGATATGAAAAGAAAGTATACTACCAGAAAAAAAAAGAAAAAAAAATGCATAATGGTTTATCTCTTTATATATCTACTCCATGTTTGCTTCTCTACAACTAATTAGTGCTAGTGTTTGTTATGTCTTCTTCCCTTATTTTGAGGTTGCACTGAGTGCGACTAAGCTCGCATATATCCCGTCGCTAATCCCGACCAGCACTTCATGGGAACCCATTTCAGCGACGACATCAGCCCCTTTAACTGTCGAGAGACGATGAGCGACGATAATCGTCGTTCTGTTAACCCTAACTCTATCCAAAGCATCCATAACCAAACACTCAGACTCAGCGTCTACTGCGCTCGTCGCCTCGTCGAGCAAAAGTATTTAGGGTTTTTGAGGATCACACGAGCTATAGCTACACGCTGCTTCTGCCCACCCAATAACTGCATGCCCCTTTCCCCGACGTAGGTGTTGTATCCCTTAGGCAACGCTGATATGAAACCGTGTGCGTTTGCAGCTTTTGCAGCTTCGACGATCTCTTCTTCTGACGAAATTCCTAGGTTTCCATAGCATATGTTGTCTCGAACCGTCTCGTTGAAGAGAATCGGTTCTTGGCTCACTAACCCCATTTGTTGCCTAAGCCATCTTAGGTTCAGCCTGCGAATGTCTATCCCATCCAAGAATATGTGGCCCGAGTCTTGATCGTAGAACCTTTGCAGTAGGCTTATCACCGTTGATTTACCGCTTCCACTTTCTCCGACAAGTGCGTTTGTCTGGAGAAAAGATGCAAGAACGATCTGGGGCCTTGTGGGATATCTGAACTAAAAAATAAGTAGTACCTTCCCAGCGGATATAACCATGGTTAGGTCATTGAAAATGGGAATGTCAGGCCTTGTGGGATATCTGAAGCTAACCATCTGGAAAATGATTTCGCCTTTTAAAGACACGATTTTTAGCGCATCTTCGCTGCTCGAATCGATCTTCGGTTTTTGATCGACGATCTCGAATATCGAAGCAGCTGCTTCCTTGGACTTCTTGAAATTCGCTAAAAGATTGCCGCTCTGCAAAATTCCAATGGATGAAACTTGCAGGGCAAAGAACACCTGGGAAAAAATGCATTTTCGGCGACGTTATAGGTACTTTTTTTCTGTCATATGAATAGCAAGGTTTTTTTTTTTTACCTTAAAAACTTGGACAAACTGCTGGTGATAGTGGTTTGTAAGAATAGCTCCTATGTAGAAGGAGAAAGAATGTCGCTGAACAGCACGAAATTTGCGAAGCCTAAGCCTATGCCTCCAACTATCCCATTCCATATTCCATGCTTCATGGGAGTCTTCTGCTGATAGTTTTCCATGAATTTCTCTTCGCAGCAAAATGAAGCAACCGTTCTTATTCCCCCGACTGCATCGTTAGCTACTTGAGTCGCCTCTTCGTATTGCACCTGAAAAAAACACACATTTCGATCGTTTAACTGAAGTCCAAAAAAAGAAATCGAAAGGAAAACAAAAAAATTGGACCTTGTTGTTCCCGTCTTGGAGAAGCTTCGTACGTGTAAATCCTTCCATCAACATAAGAGGCAAGACGACTACAATGGTGAGCGCAAGCTTCCAATTGATGGCAAAGGCTATTAAAAGGCCAGCCAATGCAGTTGCTCCGTTTTGAACTGCTAACGATAACGTGTCGACGACGAGATTTCTCAGCATCGAAGCATCGGTGGAAAGCCTAGCACCTATCGCTCCACTGTAATTAAAAAAAAAAGATGTCTTTTTTTACTACGAAGGCGAACGATACGTAGTAAGAAGTCTTGTACGAAGACTATTATTCGTCACCTCGAGTTAGCAGCATCGTCGAACCAGCTTATTTCTTGGCGAACGACTTTTTCGAACATCAGCGAACGAACCCTTTGGACGAGCTTTCCTCCCGAGATACCAAACATGAAGTTCTGAATGGGAGCAGAAATTAAGACTACAGAGCCAACAGCTACGAACATCAAACCCCAGAATTAGAGTCCTTCTCAAGTTCGTTTCGAGGGTTTGTGAATATCCCAAATGCCGTGGCTAGCATGAGCCCAAAAACAGGGTACGTTACGCCGTGGGAGGCTGCAGCTATGGACCCTACTAGCAAGGCTGGAAGCTCGGGGCGGTTCAGCTGGGCTAGCCTTTTGATGGTTGACTTGTGCTTTTTTCGAGCCATCAGTTTCACTTCCATGGCCTTTTTCTTCGTTCTTCTTAGATTCAGAAGATAACTGTTCGAACGGTGACGATCTTCGTTTCGAAGGAGAGTTGGTGAACGGTCTTTCTCCATGATATTTATCGGTCTTGAGCGGTGATGAATCGTTGTTGTCGTTTGGTCTTCGTTCTTCAGAACCTTTTCCCTCTTGCATGCGAAGGAGTTGATGGTAGACTCCATTAGGTTCTTGAATCAGCTCACTGTGAGTCCCTGCATGTTTATTTTTAGGACTACCTTAGCTGAGTTTGCAGATTTTGAAACAACATTAAATTTTCGGACCAAATGTTTACCTTGCTCCACTAATTTCCCTTCATGGAGAACATCTATAAGATCGGCGTTTTTCACAGTAGAGAGACGGTGGGCGACCACTACAGTAGTTCGATTGGGCATAACTTTCTCGAGAGCGTACTGTACGTTAGCTTCAGAAGCCATGTCTAAAGCACTCGTTGCTTCGTCTAGGAGCAGAATTTTCGGGTCTTTGATTATAGCCCTGGCAATGCATATCCTTTGCTTTTGTCCGCCTGACAGTTGAGTCCCATTTTCGCCAACCATCTTATGAATGCCCTGAGACCAAGAAAGCAGAATCTTAAATCAATGAAAGAAAACACACTAAGAATAAAGCTTTACGTTTGGGAGTTTGTCGATGAACAGAGCGCAGTTAGCAAGCTCGATAGCAGTTCTAATCTCTTCATCAGTAGCATTGTGTTTTCCGAAGAGTATATTCTCCTTAATGGAGGTAGTGATCAGCACTGGCTCTTGGCTAACTAGGCCCATCTTTCCTCTGATATAGCTGAGCTGATAATGCCTCAAATCGATGCCATCGATTGATATATTCCCAGCTTCAGGGTCGTAGAATCTCTGCAGCAAGCTGATGATCGATGACTTCCCGCTACCACTTTGCCCTACCAAAGCCACAGTTTTCCCCTTCGGTATGTGAAGAGAAAACCCAGCGAAGATCTGCGTAGGCCTCGATGGATATCTGAAGTGCACTTTTCGAAAGTCGATTTCACCTTCAAGACTTTCTGGGGCGATCCCAGTTTCATCGCATGGATCGATAAGAGGCTGGCGTTCGATTGTCTGAAACAGCTTAACAGCAGCAGCTTGGCCAGACAAAAACGCGCTGATGCACGGGGAAACCTGAGCCAAAGATCTGATTTCGCAGAACATTGTTGTGTAAGAAAGAAAAAATTTTGTTCAGATTTTCCATCGCAAAAACTTACGATCCAGCGATCATGATAGCGATAAGAACGTTCATCACATCTCCACCGCTGTATCCCTTTTCTTTGATCAATCTGCATCCATACCAAATGGCAAAACCGTAGCAGGCGAAGGAAGTAAAGAGCATGAAACCCATCCCTAGCCCAGAAACCAGCCCTTGTTGTACAGTAGCTACGTAAGCTTTTTGCAGCTTTTCGTCGTATTTACGAATGGCCCTTTTCTCTCCACAGAAAGATGCAACCTTTGAATTCCCATTGACAATGTTAGAAATAAGGCAGACAAGAAACATATATATATATATATATATATACATAATTTTTACTTACTGTTCTGATGGCTCTAATTGTCTGTTCGACAACATTCCCAGCTTCTGAATAAGCTGATTGTCCATGAGCAGAAATCTTAGAGGTTATCAAAGCCATTGATCCTCCGACTAGGGCGAGAGGTGGGACACACAGTAAGAGAACTACTGAGAGAAACCATCCTCTGAAGAACGCAACAGTAAAGGCAGAGACAAACATGGATGTGTACTCAATGAACTGCCCAACCTGGTAAATTTCAGGCCATCAGAAACAAAGGATGATCTAGAGCATACGTCGATCGACTTTTCGCAAATGTACGTTACCTTAAGTCCCATGGCTTCGTGAACTAGAACTGCATCTCCAGAAATAGCTGTTACGACCTCTCCCGAGGTTGTTTCAGTGTCGAAGAATGCGATTTCTTGCCTCAGCAATGCCTTCAAGTAGAGGGTTCTTATTCGATTCGATTGCCTCTGCCCAGTCACAGTCCAACAAAATGCCTCTGCATCACAGAATGATTAGCGATAGGTTTTACAGTTTCAGCATCACAGCAACATATATGAACTTACGTAGATATCCAGCAATGTAGAAGATCTTCAGTGCTACCTAAAAAACCATACAAATCGCAAATAATACATAATCCGAAAAGTTCTTTTTTTGTCCTACTGTGAGAGTTTATATGCATGCTTTTGAAACTTCATTGAGAAGCTGGGATTGATCGGTTTCTCCTATAGAGTTGACGAGTCTTGAAACGCAAGTGTGCTGATGGGCTGTGAAGATCCACTACCTATGGCCCCAATAGTCCCAACGATCAATAAAGCCACGTCGAATCTATCTGCGTGAGTAAACAGCTTGAAGAAACCTACTTTCTGCTGCTTCTTCGTCTGATCTTCCTCTGTTTCTTCTGCAAACTTCTGATCAAGCGCCATATCAGAAGCACTGAAAAGGTTCTTGGCTATGTATCACCCTTCTATATATCTTTGCATCTACCTTTGGTTCGTAGAACAAAATCAAGAATAATATAAGATAAATATTAAGCTTATCTTACACATGTATATATGGAATGTATTCGCCAAAACCTTGCTGTAAGTCGGCCAAGAATCTTGTAAACTTTTGTAGTTCAGTGAAGGATCTGTAGAAATAATTGTATATTTCACTGAATAGTGATCTCCCTGTTTTATAGGAGAGTACAATTCTATCTATGTACAATATACACTAAGATACAAACAATCGTATCCTAAACTGACTAACTACAGATAAGGAAAGATAAATCTAACTCGATAATATCCTATTCTGCAACACTCCCCCTCAAGCTGAGGAATAGATATTCGTCATTCCCAGCTTGGAAGTGAGATCATGAAATCTTGTGACATTCACTCCCTTCGTTAGAACATCTGCCAATTGTTGTTGGGATGGAACGTATGTCAAGCAGACTTGACCATCTTCAAGCTTCTCTTTGATAAAATGCTTATCAATCTCAATGTGCTTGGTGCGATCATGTTGTACAGGGTTATGTGCAATGTTGATAGCCGGCTTGTTATCACAATAGAGTTTCATGGGACCTTCTCTAGTGATCTTCAAATCATTTAAAATGATATTTAGCCAAAGCAATTCGCATACTCCTTGTGCAAGAGCTCTGAATTCCGCTTCAGCCGATGATCGTGCCGCCACATTTTGCTTCTTACTCCTCCATGTTACCAGGTTCCCGCCAAGAAAAGTGCAATAACCTGTGGTGGACCTTCTATCGATAGGTGACCCACCATAATCCGCATCAGTATATGCTTCTATAGCTGTCCTACTACCTCTTCTGAACAACAGTCCATTCCCAGGTGTGCCTTTCAGGTAATGTAACACCCTATATGCTGCTTGTAGATGAGGTTCTCTAGGATCATGCATAAATTGGCTGATCACACTAACAGGATAGGCTATATCGGGTCGAGTATGGGCCAAGTAGATGAGTCTTCCAACCAGTCTTTGATACATTTGTTTGTCCACAGCCGGTTCCTCTTTTGCAGCGCCTAATTTCTGGTTTGTATCAACTGGACTCAAGATTGGTTTGCACCCAATCTTCCCAGTTTCCTTTAACAGATCAGTTACGTACTTCTGTTGAGATATGAAGATGCCATGTGAAGAGTAAGCGACTTCAATTCCAAGGAAGTACTTGAGCTTTCCTAATTCTTTTATCTCAAACTCACGCGCAAGTCTGTTCTTAAGTTCATTCCTTTCCGTTTGATCATTGCCGGTAACTATAATGTCGTCCACATAAACTAGGAGCGCTGTGATCTTCCCATCAGTCGAGTGTTTAATGAACAAAGTATGATCTCCTTGACTTTGTTTATATCCCGACTTCTTCATCACATCAGTAAATCTCCCAAACCATGCTCGGGGAGATTGCTTCAGCCCGTATAGAGCTTTTCTCAATCTGCATACTTTCCCATCAGTCTCTCTTGCAAATCCCGGTGGAATTCTCATAAAGATCTCCTCTTTCAAATCCCCATGAAGAAAGGCATTCTTCACATCATACTGCAAGAGGGGCCAATCATAGTTAGCGGCTAACGAAATTAAAACCCGTACTGTATTCATCTTGGCCACCGGTGCAAACGTTTCCTGGTAATCAACACCATACGTTTGAGTGTACCCTTTTGCGACCAATCTAGCTTTGTGTCTTTCAAGTGTCCCATCAGCTTTGTACTTCACGGTGAATATCCATTTGCAATCAACTATATTCTCCCTTTTGGCCTATCAACAATCTCCCAGGTTTTGTTCTTCTCAAGTGCTGTTATTTCCTCCTTCATAGCATCCTTCCACTCTCTTTTTGTCATAGCCTCAGAAACAGTGTTAGGTATAACAATAGTGTTAAGGCTCATCATGAATTTTCTATGGCTGGGGGAACAGGTTTCAAATGTAGTGAGATAAGGCTCATCATGAATTTTCTATGGCTGGGGGAACAGGTTTCAAATGTAGTGAGATAAGGGATAAACAGGATGTTTAGTACAATTTCGAGTACCTTTTCGGACAGCAATAGGAAGGTTTGAGTCATCTAGTGGTTCTGATATATCAGAATCCAACGGGTTTTCTTCAGGTGAATCAGATTCCATAGGAGGTGCTGAGATGGAGTCTTGGACTTGTGTGTGAACAGGGGCGGTCTTTCTCCTGGAATAAACTTGAGAAAACCTTGGAAACTGATTTGAAACCATAGGGGGCTGCTCACATTGGGTTATCTCAGGTTGGGGATGCTCACATTGTGTTGACTGAGGCTGGGGCTGCTCACATTGGGTTATCTCAGGTTGGGGCTGCTCACATTGTGTTGACTGAGGCTGTGGTTCAGATACTTGTCTGGGCAAATATTGAGGTAGATCAAGATCTTTTAAGGGTTCAATACTATCTTCACTAACAACATTCTCCCCCTGAAGATAGGATTCTGAAAAATATGGTTTGTTTTCTGAAAATGTGACATCAGTAGATAGATATGTTCTCCTTAGCTTAGGATCGTAACATTTGTACCCCTTTTGTGTGTTCGAATACCCGATGAACACACACTTAATGGCTCTAGGATCTAGCCTTCCTCTTAGATGGGTATGAACATGAACAAAGGCAGTACATCCAAAGACTCGAGGAGTAAGGCCATTGGAAGTCTTAAAATGAGGATGAAAGTCACTTAGAGTTGCAACAGGACTCTTGTTGCCAAGAACTCTTGAAGGTAGTCTGTTTATCATGTAAGTAGCATTCAAAACAGCTTCCCCCCAATAATTTTTTGGAACATTATTCTGAAGGAGTAATGTTCGGACAGTTTCAAGTAAATGCCTATTTTTCCTTTCAGCCACCCCATTTTGTTGGGGTGTGTAGACACAAGATGACTCATGTATGATGCCATGCGACTGAAAGTAGGAGGACAAGGTATTATTGAAATAGTCTTTGGCATTGTCGGTTCTGAACATTTTTATTTTGGCTCCAAACTGATTTTGCACCATGTTGTGAAATTGAGGTATAATGAGGCTGACTTCAGATTTTTGTTTTAGAAGGAACAACCATGTGACTCTGGTGCAATCATCTATAAAGGTGACAAACCATCTTGTTCCAGAGATGTTTGGGATAGAAGATGGTCCCCAAATATCACTATGAATCAACTGAAAAGGTAAAGAAGATCTTCTATTACTAATGGGAAATGAGATACGAGTATGTTTAGCCATACTACATATATCACACTGAAAGTCAGCAATATCTAAACCAGAAAAAAGCTTAGGAAACATGACTTTTAAAGAGGCAAAGGAGGGATGTCCTAGACGCTTATGATATAACCAGATGGAGTCTCGATTGGATATACTCAAATAAGAGGTAGGCAAGTCACTGTGAAGTGTATTGAGTGGCTCTGGCTTCATATGGTAGAGACCGCCCTTTCTTCAGCAAGTCCAATCCTCCTCCTCGACCCCTGTTCCTGAATGGTACAATGAGAAGGAAAGAAGGTAGCATAACATTTGAGGTCATCGGTTAGTCTTTTTACAGAAATAAGACTAGTAGATAATTTTGGAACATGTAAGACATCTTTGAGTAGAAGGCCTGGTAAAAGTGATATGTTTCCGATCCCTGCAACAGTGGCTAGAGACCCATTGGCAACAATAATTTTTCTGTTGCTAGGACAAGGAGTGTAAGAAAGAAATAGGCTGAATGTAGGAGTCATATGGTCAGTGGCACCTGAGTCTAGAATCCAAGAATGGCTGGGGACTGTTTCCGAGGCATTTGAACATCTAGAGGATGAAAGATTACCTGATGGAGTTAATGAACAGCTCGTTGAAGAAGGCTTTCGTAGGGACTGAAGCAAACTCCTCAGACTAGCAACTTCCTCACTGTTGAATCTCCCACCATCTTTGCTTTCCACTATGTTAGAGCTCTCTGCTATGTTCACTTGAGACCTTTGCTGATTTCCTCGATTTCCCCATTCTCTGCTTGGTGGTTTGCCATGTATTTTCCAGCAAGTTTCTCTAGTGTGTCTTGGCTTCCGACAGTGATCACACCATAGATCATCCTTATTTCCCTTTCCTCGAGTTTCTTTGTTTGATATCTTTGGAAATTCCGACTTTGCAATCATGGCAGATCCTTCGGTTGTCTTGGATTCAAGCATAACCAACCTTCTGCTTTCTTCTCCTCGAATCAAGGCAATGGGTTCTTCCAAAGAAGGTATATCTTCCTTTCCCAATATTTGAACCCGTACTTGATCAAACTCAGGATTGAGGCCTGCAAGGAAATCATATGTTCGGTCCTTTTCGATAAACGTTTTTAAGGTCTTGGCATCCTCCGTACACTTCATCTCAAATGTCCGATAGTGATCAAGTTCTTGCCATAAGTTCTGGAGTAAATTGGCATATTCAGTTACTGTTTTGTCCCCTTGTTTTGTAGCAGCAGTCTTGACTTTGATTTCATATGCCTGTGCAGCATCACATGCCTTGGAATAGGTTCGGCTAACATACTCCCAGATCTCTTTGGAGCTGGACAGGAACATACACGTATCACTTATTTGTGGATCCATAGATTCCCATAACCAAGACATAATCATGGAATCTTCTTCATCCCATGCGTCAAACTTAGGATCTTTAGATTTTGGGCCTTCTTCAAGAAGATGTTTGAGTCTTCCTTTACCTTTAAGGTATGTGCGAATGAACTGAGACCACTTCAAGTAGTTTTTTCCATTGAGTCTGTAGGTGGAACGAAGATTCTGTAGGTCTCCAATTTTCTGAGGATTACTGGAGTCTTCAGATTTTTTGGGGCTGGTAACAACTGATTCGGTTGACATTGATGTACAGCAATTAAAGCTGGAAAATAATAAGGTTAACAACTATGAAGGTTGTTGATTTATTCGAGACCTTCCAAGAGGCTCTGATACCATGTAGTTCAGTGAAGGATCTGTAGAAATAATTGTATATTTCACTGAATAGTGGTCTCCCTGTTTTATAGGAGAGTACAATTCTATCTATGTACAATATACACTAAGATACAATCAATCGTATCCTAAACTGACTAACTACAGATAAGGAAAGATAAATCTAACTCAATAATATCCTACTCTGCAACAACTTTCGTGATATGTCTTTCTCGGTGGAACAATAATCAGGCGGCAACTCAAGCTCAAGTAGTATTAGAAATATTCCAATGGGACATAAAAGTACGAAAGCGTGCTGCTTTATCATCTCAGAAACATCGTTCTATTATACGATCTCCTCAGCAGTAAGATTTGTCGATGAGCGAACCGAGTTTTCTTGATATTGTGGCTTTTTTGCTCTTCGCCGGCTATACATGATGGAATAGTGCTAATTTGGGACATACATTGTTTGTCCATTACTTCACTTGGAGACATCAATTTCCATGAGCAGGATAAACTTGTACATAGTTTCTAACGGTCTTTTTATTTCAGCCATGAAAATTTCTTGATTTCATCAGAACACATTGTGTCTTATTATATGTGCTTTGTCCAAAATCATCAGACGGGCGATAGATCGTTGTGATCAATCTATGCAGCTGTGTGATATCTATCTGTGTCAACTGCCAACATATATTCTTCTATATGATGATGATGTGATATCTCGATATAGTACAGAATATTTTTACGCACGTTTATGTTGTCACATTGTATATTTCTCCATATATCAATACATTAAGCGTATTTAACAACATATAATGGAAATGAAAAACAATGTCTGAATCAAATCGATATCTAACGTGTTCGAATGGCGATGAACTTAACACATGTAACAATCTGTCAAATATCAGACAATAATACTAAGAATAAAATATTTTACACACCACGGGGACGAGAATACACAGACCCTCATCGATGTATGAAACAGCGTAAACCGTTGGAAAATATATATGTTGAAGATTGTGAGCTTAAACCCTGCAAATCAAGGCTGAAGGAATCGAAGCAAAGCTGAAGATCATCATGGCTTTTTAAGAGGTAAACAAAGCTGGAAAATTTTTGTCTTTAAGCTTGATTCTGTTTAAATGCAGACCGTTGATCTTGGCGCGCTAATGATCGGATGGCTCAGATTAAGAGTTGCATTTTCACTTATAAAGTTGCAACAGAGTTTATAGGTGGGAGTTACGTGAGCGCTACGGTTTTAGCTAATTTTCCTGAAGCTATAAATATCAGAACTTTGAGTTCAAAGTAGCAGACTTTGAGAGCTTGTAACTTTATATAGAGAGCGAATCTTTGAGAGCTGCGAAAGAGAAAGTTATAGAGCGTATGAGAGGCTTGTATATCCTTCTTCTCGATTAGTAAAATAATCTCTGATTGGTCCGATGACGTAGAACAAAGTTGGGTCGAACAACGTAAAAATCCTGTTTTTCTGGTTTCTTTTTTCTCTGAATTTCGATCTGAATTCGATCAAGATTGTGTTTCTTGATCTGATCAACACACAAAAGCAATAGCTTGATCAATTGCGAACCTAAAACAGCGAATTTCTCAACAATATATTTAAATAAGGACATCATTGGATCACAAAGAGTAGTTTGTGGGCAGTCTTTGGCGTCTCTCCATATAAGCAGTGGGGAACCATCCCGCCCTTCCTTTGCATTCTCCTTCTGACCACCCAGATGGACTTGCCTGGCGAAAAAATTAGAAACAGATAAAGAGGAAACATGAAACTCGTAATTATTAGGCTATTGAATGATACAGTAGGAGAAAAACAGAGGTTAATAGAGTAAGAGAAAGCAACCTTTCGAACAACGACATAGTCACCCACCTCCAAGCTCAGTTCCTTATCTGATTCACCGTAGTAAGCATGCATTGCCTGTTTAATTTAACAGCCAAATCTGCCTGTTAGACGTTTGCTAAAAGAGTATAATGTATATGAGCTTCTTCTACCTTAAATATAGGTTTTGATTTTTTCTTACGACAGTGTGATGTTGAGTTTAGGCATACATTACATACCTCGGCCAAGAAGTACTTTGTTTTCTCGGAAGTGTGATTCAATGGAGCAACTGGGGGAGCAGCCTCTTTCCTTTGTTTCTCTGAGACCATCTGCGCCAGATTATTGCTTCATCAGACATCAACCGAAAAGAACCTTAAAAGCGACTTAGATGATGATCTGATGAGGTAAAACACATACCTCGGTTTCAATATTACCAAGAATTGTGGCAACACTCTCGTGATAATGTTCGTTCGCCTTCAATCTACAGAGAGAAGAGCACGTCACTTGAAGCATATTGTCCCTACTACAAGCTAGAAAATATATAACCCTAAACTTGTGTTTTACAGTATTCTCTTGCTATACCATTGCGACGAATCTCTGAGAATGTGAGCCTCTGCTGCTGTGATTCAACAGCAGCCAAAGCTGCAGTGGCTTCCTTACCAAGTACTGCCATGTTAGCTTTTAGTTCGTGCTTTCTTGCCTCAGCTGCTCGAAGCTTGGCGGCAATTCTCTAACACGTGCCTGTCTCCTAGTAATTTCCGCTGCCTGCAATTTTTAGAAGTGAAATTATAGCATCCACGAGCAAATTTCGATATTACAAGCTCGGCATTGCAGTTCAATATCATCCATTTACTACATATATAAATGCTATGATTTACCTGAGCTTCTGCTTCTTGTCTCATTCTACTATACCGTCGAGCAAGATGACGAGCATCTTCTAGAGGACCACCAGCACTCATTGCCCTCAAAGGTTCCAATACCTATTAGAACAACAAGCATGTTGCATTAAAGTCCATGGAATAGAGATGCAAAACACTTAACGAATCGATTGCAATCAGATACTATGATGATTTTCTGAGAACAAGTTGTTAAACGGAGATCAACTTGGTTCTAGCATGTGCATACTGGCAAGTGGCAATACCTTTCTAAGTTTGAAAACTCCTACTCCCTCCGTCCCATAAGTTTATGGACATTTGGGTATTGGCACGGGAATTAAGAAACTGAATATTTTAATAATATAGTGTGTTGGAAAGGTAAAAAAGTGTATGTTTTGACACGTCTTTTGATGATATTTAATATTATTATATTGATTGTTTGTGGTAGTTTTTTGCTATAAAAGGAAATGTCCAAAATGGTTTGGGACGCCCGATATAGTAAAATGTCCAAAACGGTTTGGGACGGAGGTAGTATTAAATACCCGTCGAATTATTTCTTCCTTATAAGTACTCATTGGAAAATTTCTTCCTGTTCAGCACCTAAAATGGTTAAAAAGTCGAAAGTTACCCTGTCTCACACTTCAAAGTTGGACATCATGCCCACTGATTCTGTTTTAGTTATCATACCAGTTATTTTAATTTTATACAGTGAAATTGGACGTTATACCAACTGATTTTGCTATTATACCAGAAATTGTAGAAATTATACCATCTTTTTTCGTTATTGTACCAGTAAAAATAACGTTATCGAATTTTATACAGTGAAATTTGACGTTATACCAACTGATTTTTGCTATTATACCAGAAATTGTAGAAATTATACCAACTGTTGTTCTAATTATACCAACAGAATTGTACACTGTACTAGTTGGTATAGTAATGATAACAGTTGGTATAATTAGAACAACAGTTGGTATAATAATCAAAACAGTTGGTATGATGTCCAATTCAATTTCAGAAAAGGGTATTTTCGTCCGTTCGTTGTTGTTTGGGGTATTAAACACACAACTTTTTTGAAGATGGGTACTAAACAAGAAGTTTTTTTCGTAGGTTACTGAACAGGAGTCTCAAAACATTGAAATGAACTGATAAGGAATTTATCCGTGTGCTTTTAGTGCTAGTTCCAAATCTTACTATTTTTAGTAAAATGAGATCTGTCAATATAGTTCTTTAAGAAAATATTAGTGAAGTTGTGACTAAAGAAGACTCATTTTTATTCCGATCACTTCAACAAATATGACCGAGCTCAGAAAATTGAGAGGTCACGGCGCAGCCGCCACTTGCTGCGTCGCTTCTCTCCGCCGAGGTAATTGGAATCGCGGTGCAGTCTGTAAATTTTTTGGAGTGGCAACTTAACAATCAATGCGATTTTATTTATATGCTTTCTTTTTTTTTTAATGTATGTTTAATTTCTTGGTTTGTGTAGTAGGATGGACGAGTGTGCTGGCACGACTTGCGGTCCGAAGATGTGTTGTTTAGTATGAATGTTGGCAATGGAAACCCTGTTTCATCCCTATGTTTTAAGCCCGGTAGGTTTCGATTTTCTCCTTATGTTCTTTTTCTCGAGTGAATTTTGTTAAGCTCTTAGAATTTCTGAGTTTTTTATTCAAATTCATCGTTGTTACGGAACTCATCGTTTTGCGCATTTGGGAATGACTTACTTGTTTCTTATAACTAATCCTAATTAAGTTTATTTAACTTTTGCGTGATAGTGGTGTTGCTTCGCATGAGCAGATAATGAAGATATCTTTTATGTGTCTTCCGAGAGTGGAGTCAAATGCTTTGATTTGAACATGGTACGCATTTCAGTAATTTGCAGTGTCTTTCTTTCTTTCCAGAAGTTGAGTTTTCTTAAAACGGAAGATTATTTGAAAACTGTAAATCGAGTAACATGTCTTAACCAGGCAGAATGCTATTGTGACGTTAGATATTTCTCTCATTTTAGTCTTGGTCGTCGCAACAGTCTTCGTTGAATACAGCTAATTAATATTTCACATATAATCAAATATTGACCTGATAATATCTTCTTCCAAGACTTCAATTTTTCCACACTTGCCTTTGCCCTCCATAGTCTTCAAGCTGTGGCTGATAATAAATAGTTCCCTTATCTCCTGTCACTTTTCTAATGAGTCGTCATCGTCGTTATTAGACGACTCATTTTACCAACTTGATTTTTTTTTTGCGTGCATATTGGATCACAAGTGCCATCTATAAAAACCACGTAGATATGTACTCTCATATTCTTCATTACGCATTACATTACTGAATCACTCCCTTTCGATCTGAGTATCTTCTCATTATGGAATTAGGAAACTCAAACTGCTTTCAAATCTCTGCAGTAACCTTCTCCCTTTTCATAATAAACCTTCTTCTTACATGTTTATCATCATCTACCATGCAGACTGTTGAGTATAAAGCCACAAATCTGATAGATATTAGCCCATAATGAGGATGATCGAATGATGAAGCAGTGAAATGAGCTGAAGCAGAGTTGAAGTCTTGAAGCCATGTTGTATTCTGCTGTTTAATGTGGACCGTTCGATTTGATGGGCTAATGATCTAAGGGCTGCGATTAAACATGGGTATAACTAATAAAAGTGCTACACGTTTTTATTAGTTAAGTGGAGCGCCATGTACAACAAAGGAGGCAGCTGGTACAAGATCTAGAAGCAGGCTGCTGTAACGGTTAAATGAAAACTGCTGCTAGTTCTTATAAATAGCAGATTAGCAGTGGTGAAGTAGATGACTTCGAACGATCATAGATTTCTACAGAGAGAGAATTAGCGTGTGATGTAAACTAGAGAGTTGGAGAGGAAGTGTGAATCTTGTAATCCCTTCTTTCGGTTTGGAATAAAGAGCTTTTGTTGGTCCGTGGACGTAGACTCAATACAGAGTCGAACCACGTAAAAGCTGTGTTCTCTGTTTTTCGTCTTCTCTCTGAATTTCGATCCGATCAGCTTCAAGATCGTAGTTCTTGATTCATTTCACATACACCCACGAAAGATCGCTGAACTGCGAACCTAACGGCGCAAGAATCCCAACAAATGGTGCGGTGAGCGTGGAACGAAGCGCGACGAAGATGATGGCGCAAAAGAGGTTCGAAATGAAGAAATTCGGCGAAGGGGACGATCTTGGGCTGTGGAAGCTCAAGATGAAGGCTGCGTTGATCCAAGAGGGATTGGAGGAAGCCTTGAAGACGTGGAATGATATGCTACCGAAGGATTTGAAGGCGGACGAAAGGAGAATCGTTCGGGCGAAGGCTCAAAGCTTGATAATCTTGAGTCTTGGAGATGGTGTTCTTTCAAAGGTGTTGAAGGAGACCACGCCGGGCGGGCTATGGAAGAGATTGGATGTTCTTTATTCAAGGAAGGCTCTGAAGTCGAAGAAAGCGCTCCCAAGGATCGCCTCGAACCAGCTCAAAACCCTACCCGAGTCAAGAATCGGTACGTCGGGTGAGTCTTTGTGCGTGAGGTCGAAATGGGTGATGAAGGAGGCCACGGATTCGAAGAGAGCTGTGAAGAAGGAGTCCAAGAAGCCCATAAAGTGTTACCATTGCCATGATGAAGGCCACATTCGGAGGTTGTGCCCACATCGAAGACAAACGTCACAGCCCGGAGGTGAAGACCAAGTTGGGGCTGAGGTTTGTGATGATGGTGGCTTGGCGAAGGTGTCGATTGGGTCCAAGAATGGATCGTTTACCTCAAGAAGGTGTGAAGGTGTGAATGCAGGTCGAAACGCTGCTAGGAATCTTCAACTTGAGGTGGAGAACGGTGCGAAGGAAGCTTCGATAGAACCGGGAATTGCTCGTTCGTGTGATAGCGAGGATAGCTTGAGGTGGAAGGGGTTCTTGAGGGAAGAATCGAAGGCCACAAAAGCGCAGACCTGGGAACCTGTGAGGAGGTCTTTAAAGAAGAGGTTTTGGAGCTTGAAATGGTTCGGGAAAGGGAACCGTGAAGTGGAGAAAGGTGGAGCAAAACCTGAGGTCGAAGCACCTGTTAAATTTGCTGAAACGAGTCTTGATATGGGCTCGGTTTATGAGTCGTCTGAGCTCGAGGTGGAGATGGTTTCTTCATGTGAACGGAGTACTTGTGAGCCTAGTTCGAGGGATGAATCTAGGGTGCCCGAAAGTGCTGAAGAGGATGAAGAAACACCTCAAGAAAGGGAGCTCGAAGACGGAGTTGCGACAGAAACAGCGAGCGAGTTTGAAGCTGAAAGCTCGCTGGTAAGTGCTGATGTTGTGGCCGCGAAAAAGACCAAGAGGAAAGGGTTCTTGGGCTGCAAATGGATCAGCAAGGACGTACATGAAGCTAGGAATTGTAATGGACTAGCTAGAGCAATGCGAAGCTCGGACACGGACAGCTCGACTTGCAAGAACACCAAGTCGACTTCTAGCAGGAAATTTCAAGCCTGCTTGAGGTTGATGAGGTGCTCTGCCAAGTTCTGAAGGGTTGGAAACTGAAGACCAACAAAGCTGAGAAGTGGCACGAAATCAAGGTGAAGTTCTTGGTTGGAAAGTGCAGAAAATTTCGGATGATTTAGCTTGCAGACATGGACTTCAAAAGCTGTTGAAATCCGGTATGAATCAAGGTGGAGCCTTGGTTGTGAGTTGCATGAATCGAAGGGAAGATGCAACTGTTCAGACGTGACTTCAAAGCTGTGAAAATTCTGTTTTTTTGGGGCTGAGTTTAAATGAGTTTAGCTAGCTCGTTGGACTGGAAAGCGTGAAGATCATGAGGGCGATTGGGATTTGTGACTTTAAGGTGGAGATTGTTGAGTATAAAGCCACAAATCTGATAGATATTAGCCCATAATGAGGATGATCGAATGATGAAGCAGTGAAATGAGCTGAAGCAGAGTTGAAGTCTTGAAGCCATGTTGTATTCTGCTGTTTAATGTGGACCGTTCGATTTGATGGGCTAATGATCTAAGGGCTGCGATTAAACATGGGTATAACTAATAAAAGTGCTACACGTTTTTATTAGTTAAGTGGAGCGCCATGTACAACAAAGGAGGCAGCTGGTACAAGATCTAGAAGCAGGCTGCTGTAACGGTTAAATGAAAACTGCTGCTAGTTCTTATAAATAGCAGATTAGCAGTGGTGAAGTAGATAGCTCGAAGACGGAGTTGCGACAGAAACAGCGAGCGAGTTTGAAGCTGAAAGCTCGCTGGTAAGTGCTGATGTTGTGGCCGCGAAAAAGACCAAGAGGAAAGGGTTCTTGGGCTGCAAATGGATCAGCAAGGACGTACATGAAGCTAGGAATTGTAATGGACTAGCTAGAGCAATGCGAAGCTCGGACACGGACAGCTCGACTTGCAAGAACACCAAGTCGACTTCTAGCAGGAAATTTCAAGCCTGCTTGAGGTTGATGAGGTGCTCTGCCAAGTTCTGAAGGGTTGGAAACTGAAGACCAACAAAGCTGAGAAGTGGCACGAAATCAAGGTGAAGTTCTTGGTTGGAAAGTGCAGAAAATTTCGGATGATTTAGCTTGCAGACATGGACTTCAAAAGCTGTTGAAATCCGGTATGAATCAAGGTGGAGCCTTGGTTGTGAGTTGCATGAATCGAAGGGAAGATGCAACTGTTCAGACGTGACTTCAAAGCTGTGAAAATTCTGTTTTTTTGGGGCTGAGTTTAAATGAGTTTAGCTAGCTCGTTGGACTGGAAAGCGTGAAGATCATGAGGGCGATTGGGATTTGTGACTTTAAGGTGGAGATTGTTGAGTATAAAGCCACAAATCTGATAGATATTAGCCCATAATGAGGATGATCGAATGATGAAGCAGTGAAATGAGCTGAAGCAGAGTTGAAGTCTTGAAGCCATGTTGTATTCTGCTGTTTAATGTGGACCGTTCGATTTGATGGGCTAATGATCTAAGGGCTGCGATTAAACATGGGTATAACTAATAAAAGTGCTACACGTTTTTATTAGTTAAGTGGAGCGCCATGTACAACAAAGGAGGCAGCTGGTACAAGATCTAGAAGCAGGCTGCTGTAACGGTTAAATGAAAACTGCTGCTAGTTCTTATAAATAGCAGATTAGCAGTGGTGAAGTAGATAGCTCGAAGACGGAGTTGCGACAGAAACAGCGAGCGAGTTTGAAGCTGAAAGCTCGCTGGTAAGTGCTGATGTTGTGGCCGCGAAAAAGACCAAGAGGAAAGGGTTCTTGGGCTGCAAATGGATCAGCAAGGACGTACATGAAGCTAGGAATTGTAATGGACTAGCTAGAGCAATGCGAAGCTCGGACACGGACAGCTCGACTTGCAAGAACACCAAGTCGACTTCTAGCAGGAAATTTCAAGCCTGCTTGAGGTTGATGAGGTGCTCTGCCAAGTTCTGAAGGGTTGGAAACTGAAGACCAACAAAGCTGAGAAGTGGCACGAAATCAAGGTGAAGTTCTTGGTTGGAAAGTGCAGAAAATTTCGGATGATTTAGCTTGCAGACATGGACTTCAAAAGCTGTTGAAATCCGGTATGAATCAAGGTGGAGCCTTGGTTGTGAGTTGCATGAATCGAAGGGAAGATGCAACTGTTCAGACGTGACTTCAAAGCTGTGAAAATTCTGTTTTTTTGGGGCTGAGTTTAAATGAGTTTAGCTAGCTCGTTGGACTGGAAAGCGTGAAGATCATGAGGGCGATTGGGATTTGTGACTTTAAGGTGGAGATTGTTGAGTATAAAGCCACAAATCTGATAGATATTAGCCCATAATGAGGATGATCGAATGATGAAGCAGTGAAATGAGCTGAAGCAGAGTTGAAGTCTTGAAGCCATGTTGTATTCTGCTGTTTAATGTGGACCGTTCGATTTGATGGGCTAATGATCTAAGGGCTGCGATTAAACATGGGTATAACTAATAAAAGTGCTACACGTTTTTATTAGTTAAGTGGAGCGCCATGTACAACAAAGGAGGCAGCTGGTACAAGATCTAGAAGCAGGCTGCTGTAACGGTTAAATGAAAACTGCTGCTAGTTCTTATAAATAGCAGATTAGCAGTGGTGAAGTAGATGACTTCGAACGATCATAGATTTCTACAGAGAGAGAATTAGCGTGTGATGTAAACTAGAGAGTTGGAGAGGAAGTGTGAATCTTGTAATCCCTTCTTTCGGTTTGGAATAAAGAGCTTTTGTTGGTCCGTGGACGTAGACTCAATACAGAGTCGAACCACGTAAAAGCTGTGTTCTCTGTTTTTCGTCTTCTCTCTGAATTTCGATCCGATCAGCTTCAAGATCGTAGTTCTTGATTCATTTCACATACACCCACGAAAGATCGCTGAACTGCGAACCTAACGGCGCAAGAATCCCAACACAGACTACTACTGATCAGTCGGCCCTTCTCTCTCTCAAATCCAAAATCACAAATGATCCTTACAACATTATCATGCAAAATTGGACAGCTTCATCTCCATTTTGCAGTTGGGTTGGAGTTACATGTGGGAAACGACACCACAACAGAGTCTCTTCTTTGAACATGTCTTACATGGGCCTCACTGGCGAAATCCCGCCCCAGCTTGGAAACCTCTCTTTCCTCATCTCCCTCGACTTCGAAGGTAATAACTTCTTTGGATTGATTCCCGGAGATTTGTCCCGCCTGCGAAGGTTGAGATTTGTAAGTATACGCGAAAATAGCTTCGCTGGCGAGGTCCCATCTTGCTTTGCATCCTTGCCTCGGCTTGAGTTCTTTTATGCGAACAACAACAGCTTTACGAGCTTCCATTCGTTCCTCGACGCCTCTTTTGCTAATAATAACGAATCGAAGCTCGACACTTTGGACGTGTCGTTCAACACTCTCCATGGTAATATTCCAGAATCAATAGGAAATCTAAATGGTCTCAAACGACTGATGATGATGGGCAATCATCTATCAGGTTTTCTACCTTCTTCGCTTGCCAATTTGACGAGTCTGGTAAATCTCACTATGGACAGCAACTACATTGAAGGGATTTTACCAGAATGGTTGGGTAATCTTCGTAACCTTATCCATCTGACTTTCGAATCAAATCAACTTATCGGTTCGATACCATCGAGCATCTTTAACATATCAACACTTCAAATTTTAAGCTTGTATCAGAACCATTTATCCGGCACACTTCCAAGTGATATGTCTTTGTCTTCCGGTGCTCAGAGGACTTGATTTAGGCAATAATGAGCTATACGGTGAAATTCCGTCAAATATTTCATTGTGCTCTAAGCTTCATGGTTTATCTGTGCAAGATAACAATATTGCCGGTACACATATATTCCATATATTCCTCAGTAAATCCTTCACGCTTGAGTATTCTAACTGTTCAATTATTTCTGACACTAAACTCATTGTGGTATGCAGGTGAGATACCAAGTGCATTAAGTGAACTTAAGGAGCTTCAGATTCTGCAGTTAGGGATCAATCAACTAAGTGGTTCCGTGCTAATAAATATATATAACATTACCAGCAGTTTGAGAATAATTGATCTTGCAGAAAATAGGTTTTCAGGTGATCTTCCATCAAAATTTGGTTATTTTCTGCCTAATCTTAGAGAACTCTATCTTGGATACAATGACTTCGGCGGAGGTTTTCCAAACTCTATCTTAAATTGCTCTAAACTAACTCATTTGGACATTTACAACAACAGTCTCACTGGTCCAATTCCTAGTTCCATAGGAGAGGATTTAAGATTCTTACAAATCTTGAACTTGGGTGCCAATGGTTTTACATCTAACTCTGAACTGAGCTTTATCGATTCGTTGGCGAACTGCAGATACTTAGCAAAACTAGGAGTTAATGAAAATCCATTACATGGTAGCATATCTGCGTCTATTGGAAATCTGTCTTCTTCTCTCTCCAAATTGTATGCTTATGGGTGTGGCATCAAAGGTAGCATTCCTAATGAAATTGGTAATCTAACAGGACTGGTAACGTTGGAATTACGCAATAATGATTTCACTGGAGAGATTCCATCAACATTACATAACTTACAGAGCCTTCAAATACTCTCTCTTAGCGGCAACGAAATAGGAGGACTCATTCCAAGCGGACTCTGCCAAATAAAGAGTCTTGGAGACATAATACTGTATACCAATCAACTCACAGGTGCAATACCAGAATGCTTGGGAAATATATCATCTTTAATATATATATATTTGGACGACAACAACTTGAATTCAAGTATACCTTCGAGCCTTTGGAACTTGGGAGATCTCCTAGAACTTACCATTTTCTCAAATTCTCTAACTGGTTCTCTGCCTTTAGAAATAGGAAATTTGAAGTCAGCAACATCTATTGATCTATCAAAGAATCAGTTCTCGGGTGAAATTCCGAGAACATTCGGGGGTTTAATTCGACTAGATTATCTCTCTTTGGCCTATAATAATTTCGAGGGCCCCATTCCCGAGTCAATTGGAAGCATGATCAGTTTAGTTTCTTTAGACCTTTCTCACAACAAACTCAATGGTACGATTCCAAAGTCTTTGGAGGCTCTAAAGTTTCTGGAATATTTGAATGTTTCATTCAATGGATTATCGGGAGAGATCCCTACAGGTGGACCTTTTCAAAATTTCACAAGCCAATCGTTCATGTTCAACGATGCACTGTGCGGCCCGTCAAGGTTCGAGGTTTTATCTTGCCATGTACCTCGACAGCACAGAGCAAGGAAGAAGATACTTGTACCGTTATTCATTTCTATAGGAATCGGAGCCTTAGTTTTTGTCGTCTGCTTGGCCTATGCAGCGATGAGATATCGAAGGAAAACAAGTCCTCCAACTGATGATGCAGACGCACTCGCTACGGGACAACCCGTAAGATTCTCTTATTACGACCTATTGAGTGCTACTGATAATTATGGCGAAAATAATCTATTGGGAATGGGAAGTCTCGGTTCGGTTTACAAAGGCGTACTAAGAGATGGAACTGCATTAGCCGTGAAAGTGTTCCACATTCAGATAGAACGTTCGCTGAGGTCTTTTGAAGTTGAATGCGAAGCTTTAAGGAATCTTCGCCACAGAAATCTCGTTAAAGTCCTCGGCAGTTGCACGAATCAAGAATTCAAGGCAATCGTATTAGAATACATGCCAAACGGCAGCTTGGAGAAGTTGTTATATTCCGAAGAAAGCCAACATATGAGCATCAAGCAAAGACTCAACATAATGATCGACGTTGCAAGTGCATTGGAATATCTCCATCACGGTTATTCGACGCCAGTGATCCACTGTGATTTGAAGCCGGCAAACATCCTTCTAGGCGAAGATACGGTTGCCCGCGTTAGCGATTTCGGCATTACAAAGTATCTAAACGAGGGAGAAAGCATGACGCACACTGAGACCTTCGCAACGCTCGGGTATATGGCTCCAGGTATGTATGCATACGTAATGTACCGTCAAATCACTTATTTGTTTATATAGTTGGACATAATAATATTTTTTCTGTTTTGCTTGAATGAAACGAAAATGGGATTGAAGAATATGGTTCGGAAGGCATAGTTTCCACGAGATGCGACGTTTATAGCTATGGGATGATGATGTTGGAGACCTTTACGGGAAAGAGGCCGAGAGATGAAATGTTTACGGGAGACGTAACGCTAACGGATTGGGTAAATGATTCAATGTCCGAGGATGTCATTCGAGTCGTCGATGCGAAATTGGTTGCAACAAACAACTTCAACGATAAACTATTGCATGTCATCGTTTCTATTTTGGAGTTGGGTCTTATTTGCACTGCTAAGTCGCCACGTGAGAGGATGAATATGAAAGACGTGGCTGCACAGCTAAAGAAAATCAGAATGCGACTAACGGAATCCTCTAAAGAAAACTCCGACGCATCGACAAGTCGACCGAGAGAGATATGAAAAGAAAGTATACTACCAGGAGAAAAAAAAATGCATAATGATTTATCTCTTATATATCTCCTCCATGTTTGCTTCTCTACAACTAATCAGTGCTAGTGTTTGTTCATGTCTTCTTCTTCCCTTATTTTGAGGTTGCACTGAGTGCGACTAAGCTCGCATATATCCCGTCGCTAATCCTAACAAGCGCTTAATGCGAACCCATTTCTGCGACGAGCCCATTTTTCACCACAGCGATGACGTCAGCCCCTTCAACAGTCGAGAGACGATGAGCGACGATAATCGTCTTCCTGTTAACCCTAACCCTATCCAAAGCATCCATCACCAAACGCTCAGACTCGGCGTCTAATGCGCTCGTCGCCTCGTTGAGCAAAAGTATTTTAGGGTTTTTGAGGATCACACGAGGTATAGCTACACGCTGGTTCTGCCTGCCCGATAACTGCATGCCCCTTTCCCCGACGTAAGTGTCGTATCCCTTAGGCAATGCTGATATGAAGCTGTGTGCGTTTGCAGCTTTTGCAGCTTCGACGATGTCTTCTTCTGACGAAATTCCCAGGTTTCCGTAACATATGTTGTCTCGAATCGTCTCGTTGAAGAGAATCGGTTCTTGGCTCACTAACCCCATCTGTTGCCTAAGCCAGCTTATCACCGTTGATTTACCGCTCCCACTTTCTCCGACGAGTGCGTTTGTCTGGCGAAATGATGTAAGAACATTTTTCATTTGCGTGGTGAAAAAAATAAATGGGTGTTATTTGAGCTCAGAAATAAGTAGTACCTTCCCAGCTGATATAACCATGCTTTGGTCTTCGAAAATGAGAAGGCCTTGTGGGATATCTGAAGCTAACATTCTGGAACATAATTTCGCCTTTTAAAGACTCGATTTTTAGCCCATCTTTGCTGCTCGAATCGATCTTGGGTTTCTGATCGACTATCTCGAATATAGAAGCTGCTGCTTCCTTCGACTTCTTGAAATTCGCTGAAAGATTGCCGCCTCTGCGAAATTCCAATGGACGAAACTTGCAGGGCGAAGAACACCTGGAAAAAAAGGCAAGTTTCAACGATGTTATCGATGAATGAATAAACAATAGGTTGTTTTTTTACCTTAAAAACTTGGATAAACTGCTGGTGATAGTGGTTTGTAAGAATAGTTCCTACGTAGGAGAAAGAATGTTCGCTGAAGAGAAGGAAATTTGCACAGCCTAAGTCTATGCCGCCGACGATTCCATTCCAAATTCCTTGCTTCATGGGAGTCTTACACTTCTGCTGATAGTTTTCCATGAATTTCTCTTCGCAGCTAAACGAAGCAACCGTTCTTATTCCCCCCACTGCATCGTTAGCCACTTGAGTCGCCTCTTCGTATTTCACCTGAAAAAAACACACACATTTCGATCGTTCAGTCTAACTAATGTCTAAAAAGAAAGCAAAAGAAAAACAAAAAATTGGACCTTGTTGTTCCCATCTTGGAGAAGCTTCGTACGTGTAAATCCTTCCATCAACATAAGAGGCAAGACGACTACAAGGTGAGCGCAAGCTTCCAATTGATGGCAAAGGCTATTAAAAGCCTAGCCAACGCAGTTTCCCCGTTTTGAACTGCTAACAATAAAGTGTCAGACGACAAGGTTTCTCAGCATCGAAGCATCGGTCGACAGCCTAGCACCTATCGCGCCACTGTAATAAAACAATGTACTTTTACTACAAAAGGCAAACGATATGCAATGAAAAGACGAGATTTTTTCGTAACCTCGAGTTCGAACCATCCTATTTCTTGGCGAACGACTTTTTCGAACATCAAAGAACGAACCCTTTGGACGAGCTTTCCTCCCGAGATTCCAAACATGAAGTTCTGAATGGGAGCAGAGATTGAGACGACGGCGCCAACTGCTACGAACATCAAATCCCAGAAATTAGAATCCTTCTCGAGTTCGTCACGACGCTTTGTGAATATCCCAAACGCTCTGGCGAGCATGAGCCCAAAAACAGGGTACGTTACGCCGTGGTAGGCTGCAGCTATGTACCCGACTAGCAAGGCTGGGCTAGCCTTTTGATGGTCGGCTTGTGCTTATTCGGGCCATCAGTTTTACTTCCTTGGCCTATTTTTCGTTCTTCTTAGATTCGTGGCTGAGGGCAAATCCAGAAGATAACTGTTCAAAGGCTGGTGGTCTGTTCTTCGTTCTTCAGCGCCTTTTGCATTAGGTTCTTGAATCAGTTCACTGCGGGCCCCTGCAGATTGAAATAACCTTAGCTGAGTTTGCAGATTGAAATAACCTTAACTTTTCGGACCAAATGTTTTAGGCCTACTTGGGCTCGGCGGTGGAGCACTTTCGCTACCATCCCAAATCAGAGCAACCTCCTTTCCTTACTGCGTTGTCGACAGAGATTCGCAGGCGGCGTCGACCCTTGAGTTCAACTCCGGCCAGCCCCAAGATTCCGTCCTCGCGCCGATGCTGATGAATTCCCTGATAAAGACGTATTACTACGTGGCATTGACCGACGGCGCGGCGGCCACTTGCTGCATCTCTTCTCTCCGCCGGCCTGGCCTCGTTGCAACCGCCGCCGAGGTAACTGAAATCGCGGTGCAGTCTGTTAATTTTTTGGAGTGGCAGCTTAACAATCAATGCGATTTTATTTATATGCTTTCTTAATTTCTTTGTTTGTGTAGTAGGATGGAAGAGTGTGCTGGCACGACTTGCGGTGCGAAGATGTGTTGTTTAGTATGAATGTTGGCAATGGAAACCCTGTTTCATCCCTATGTTTTAAGCCCGGTAGGTTACATTTTGCCTCTATGTTCTCTTTTTTGTGTCAGATTATTAAGCTCTTTGAATTTCTAAGTTGTTCATTGAAATTTGTCGTTGTTATGGAATTCATTATTTTGTGCGTCTGCGAGGTTGGAATTTAGAATAATGAATTGAAATGATTTGTGTTAAAGAATCAGATAGCAAATTTTTTTATGTAATTAATATTTAGTTTTTGCATGATATTTGCTCGTTACTTTATTTGAGCAGATAATGAAGATATATTTTATGTGTCTTCCGAGAATGGAGTCAAATGCTTTGATTTGAACATGGTATGCATTTCAGTAATTCGTAGTACTTATTTTTTTTTTTTTTTTTTCCAGAAGTTGCTCAAGAACTTCAGTATATCTGATTGGATGATATTCACAAGCACAAAACATTACTACAGATCTTCAATCTGATTTAGTTGCTTTGGGTTTTGCCATTTGTTTGTCCTATTTTCGTTTTATTCTAGTGGTAGTGATTGGTGTATTGATCAAAGGGAGTGTGTGTGAGTTGTTTATTTCAAGAATAGGCTGTATGGAAGAGCTATACTCAAGAAAGATAAGAGAAAGGTTAATAAAAGAACCATTGTTGCTAAAATAATTTCGATTAATATTCTGGATAACACAACTGGGAAATTATTTTTTCTGAGGGTGTACAGCTGAGTCTTATAGTACTAAATGAAGGATTGAGATGGCTGAAGTATTGTTTTGAAGGATTGAATATTTGTTTTACTGTTTATCTTTTTTTTTTTGTTTGGTGATTTTCTTTCACAGGCTAGTTTAGTAGCTCAGAAAACTGAATGGAAACAGATAGAGAGTTACTATTACAACAAGGATGAGATAAATCAGGTATCTTGTGCCTCATGGTTTTCGTAACAAAGATGATTGATGAGATAATTCAGTTATCATTCTTTCCCATTCAAAAAGAGTAGAGTACTCATGAGTCGTTTAACTTTAAAAGATTGAAAAATTAATCTTCTTGCACTTAGCATGAAATCTGCAATTTTGTTCGTCAGATTTCGTGCCACTCGAAATCTTCTTTTCTAGCTGCTGCAGATGACACTGGAGACGTTAAGATATATATTGATCCAGTATGATCTACCTATCCTTCTTTTTCCATGGGATCTTCTCGAAGTATTTCGATCATGTTGTACCTAAACTATACTTAACGAATCGCTCAAGGATTTTAACTATATAAATCATATGTTAATTATAACGCTATCATTATCGTTGTCTTTTCAGATTATTGATTTGCAGCAACGGTGTTTGTACAAAACATTACGAGCTGGACACAAAAGTGTATCCTTCTCTTTCTATTATATTATCGATAACATTTTTTCTTTTCAAGTTCTGTGCCATTGCTGGACTGTGATATTGGTGGAGTCATTATACTGTAATTTGATGTCTTCTGAAAAGTTGAACCTTTCTTTGGCCTTTGACTAAATATTCAGATTTGTAGTGGTGTCCATTTTCTTCCTTGGAGATCATGGGAAGGTAACACATACTGAAGGACTTCGCTTGTTTGTTACCCTCTGTATCTTTTGTCCTGCAAATCATACTTGTTCTATGAGCTGCTGAAGCAATCCTTTTATACCTGCTGGCGCATCTAAACAATAGTTGCATTATCAAACTAATGATTCTTTGTTAACCATAAAATATGAGTCTTTTTTCCTTGCCAATACTGATTACTCTTGTTGACATATTACTTCCATAGATCAGTCTCTGCTGTTTATGTTTCCTCTGAAGATGCTTATTACTCGTCATATTCTCGCAGCCATCACAGGTGGTCTTGACTCAAAACTCGTGATGTGGGATTTCTCCAAAGGACGACCGAACAAAATCATGGACTTTGGTAATCAGCTCTTCTGTTACACTCAAACATTAAAAGAAACAATAAACAGCATCATATGAATCATACATTGATTTGAGGGAAAATGATGTATAGTTTCATAATTTGGTCATTGATCGACAGGTAGTGAAGCTGACTCAGGACAGTGCTGTAACCCAGCTTTTGTCCATGCTCTAGCAATACCAGACCTCGACACTGTCGATCGAATAGGCAAGATCTGTGCAGTTGCTAGAGGCGATGGAGTTGTTAGTGTCATCGATATAGAAAATGAGCTTTCTTCTTCTCCACTTAGAAAATCAAAGAAGAGTTCTGCTAAATCATCACTGAAAGGTAAAGAAGATTCCTCGTCTGACGGAAGGAGTGACGAAGATCAAAATGATAAAAAGATGCTCTGTTTGGACTACTCAGTGGGTGGACATGCCTCTGCTGTATCCTCTGTGTAAGTAATCCAACACAGACTAAATTTGATGAAATAGGTTATAAACTCTTAAAGCTTTTAAGATGTTATCTGAAATAGATTTGTTTATGTTTGCGATATTTATTGAAATCAGAGCTTTTTCCGTGTTAGGAGAAAAGGGGAAGTTTGTCGTAAAGGTGTGGGATTGGTCGAAGCAAAGCGGAGCCATCGGAGAAGATGCTTCTCTTCTTCGTGCAGATATTAGTCTGAGAAGAAAGGTTCGTAGGTCACATTTAGTAAATCTAACTTGTAGATTTTCATGAATAAAAATTAAATCTTTTTGGTCTTTTCCTTCAGGTGAACATGCTGTGCACGACTCCTACTGATTCGGAAAACTTGATTGTTTGCGACACTTCAAAACTTGTCAAGGTTTACAACGTTTTCTGATCTATTAATTCTTTTTTTTTTTTGGGGGTAATTTAACGTTGTTCTTACTGCGCCATGGTTTATCTTGCGTTGTTCAGTTTTCTGATACTGTACTAGAGGAACATGTCTTAACCATGCAGAACGATATTGTGACGGTAGATATTTCTTTGTCATTTTAGTCTTTGTCGTCGCGAGTCTTTGTTGCATACAGCTAATTAATTAATATTTCACAAATAATCAATTATTGACCTGATAATAAGCATTCGTTCCTGTTATGGATCCTTTTGCAGAAACGAATGCTAACCCTGGACAGATTGCACAGCTGGGGGATACCAATTGAAAATAAAATTGTAGGCTGTGTGGTGTTTTTGAAGAAACAACTGAGCACTTGTTTCTGGCTTGCCAGTTTAGCCAGCAATTGGTCCTAATAATATCTGCTTGGTTGGGTATTAAAGTGCCATTTTTATCCTTTGTTGACATGTCTGATTGGATGTTGTCTGTGGGGAGTAAAAGGAAGGTGCAGTCACGAATTAGTACAGCGTGTTTTGCGGCTATGCTATACCACATTTGGAGGGAGCGTAATAGGAGAATACATGATATGGGATCGCTATCTGTGGAGCAGCTTGCACGGTTAATAACGCAAGAGATGAAGTGGAGGATCAATGCTGTGTGTCAGCGGAAGCAAGCAACGGGAGACGCTATGTTTGCTCGTATCTGTTTGAATTGGATGTAATTAGTCTGTTATGACTGGTTTTGTGTACATTATAAATTCCCATTTGAGGCTGTGGTAAATGAATCGATCATTCTACCAAAAAAAAAAAAATATCTTCTTGCAACTTGCAAGACTTGAATTTTTCCACACTAGGTCTACGCCCTAGTTGTTGTTCTTATTGCGCCATGGCTTACCTTGAGTTGTTGAGTTTTCTAATACTGTAATTCGAGTAACATGATTTAACCATGCAGAATCATATTGTGACGTTAGATATTCTTTCTCAGTGTTTAGTCTTGGTCGTCGCGACAGTCTTTGTTACATACAAGGTTTTAAAACCGGGTTTTCGAACCAAATCGAAAATTTTAGTGGTTTAAGGTTTAGTGGTTTAACCGGTAGAAAACCGCTACCTTGAGATATGATAAATATATTATTTATGATGAATGAATCAAATAAAATCGAAAATATACATGTTCTAATGAGCAAATTAGAATTTTATAAACATAGGGATCATAATTGAATAAAGGAATGTGTTGATAATAAAATTAATGGTTTAATAGGATCTCAAAAGTTAAGTTATAAATTTTGGGGTCAAAATTAATATAAATGAAATATTGGGCTCATAATTTAATTATTAAATAAAAAAGTAAAAGGCATTGGTGAAGAATCGAACCAAACCCAATAGAAAGTGTTGATGTAAAGCACTTTGCCAGTAGACCAAGTCACTAATATTGTCATTATCCTTTGGTTATATTTCTATATTGTTGATTGTTTTTTTCTTTTTTATTAAAACTTAGACCGGACCAGATCCCGAATCGAATTCCGACCGGAACCGGCCGGTCCGGTCCGGTCATGAAAACCCTGTTTGCATACAGCTAATTAATTAATATTTCACAAATAATCAAATATTGACCTGGTAATAAGTTATTGCAAGACTTGAATTTTTCCACACTAGGTCTTCGCCCTAGTCTTCAAGCTGTGGCTATGATAATGTTCTAATGTCTTCAATCATTCCCTCTTGGCCGTCGTCGTCATTATTAGACGACTCATTTTACCAGCTGGATTTATTTTCAAGTTGGCGTAGGTCCCATAGTATTATTGCATGCATGTTGGATCACATGCAAGAGCCATCTATAAAACCACGCAGCGCAGAGTATGTAATCTCATATTCTTCATTACGCACTGCGTTACTGAATCACCTCTCGATCTGATTATCTTCTCACCATGAAATTAGGAAACTCAAACTACGTTCAAATGTCTGCAATAACCTTCTCCCTTTTCATGACCAATGTTGTTCTTACATGTTTATCGTCACCATTATCATCTATAGTGCAGACTACAACTGATCAGTCAGCCCTTCTCTCTCTCAAATCCAAAATCACAAATGATCCTTACAACACTATCATGCAAAATTGGACAGCTTCATCTCCAATATGCAGTTGGGTTGGAGTTACGTGTGGGAAACGACACCACAACAGCGTCTCTTCTCTGAACATCTCTTACATGGGCCTCACAGGCGAAATCCCACCCCAGATTGGAAACCTCTCTTTCCTCATCTCTCTTGACTTGGCAGGTAATAACTTCTTTGGGACGATTCCCGGAGATTTGTCACGCCTGCGAAGGTTGAGATTCTTAAACATCAGCAAAAATAACTTCGCGGGGGAGGTCCCTTCTTGCTTTGCATCATTGCCTCGGCTCGAGTTCTTACATCTGAACAACAATAGCTTTACGAGCTTGGATTCGTTCTTCGCCTCTTTTGCTTATAATAACGAATCAAAGCTTGACACTTTGGACGCATCGTTCAACTCTCTCCAGGGTAAGATTCCAGAATCAATTGGAAATCTATGCAATCTCAAACAACTGACGATGATGGGCAGTCAGCTATCAGGTTTTCTACCTTCTTCGCTTGCCAATTTGACGAATTGAAGGGACTTTACCTGAATGGATGGGGAATCTTCCTAGCCTTACTTGTTTGCGTTTACAAAGAAATCAACTTATCGGTTCGATACCGTCGAGCATCTTCAACATATCAACACTTCAAATTTTAGGCTTGTATCAAAATCATTTATCAGGCACACTTTCAGATGATATGTGTGTCCGTCTTCCAGTGTTCAAAGAACTTTATTTAGGAAAGAATGAGATATACGGTGAAATTCCGTCAAATATCTCGTTGTGCTCTAACCTTCAAGTTTTATCGGTGCCATATAGCAATATTGCTGGTACATACTTTATATATTCCTCAATCAATTGTTCACACTTGAGTGTTCTGACTGCTCCATTATTTCGACACTAAACTCTTTATGTTATGCAGGTGAGATACCGTCGAGCATCTTCAACATATCAACACTTCAAATTTTAAGCTTGTATCAGAATCATTTATCCGGCACACTTCCAGATAATATGTGTCTTCGCCTTCCAGTGCTCAGACAACTTGATTTAGGAAGTAATGAGCTATACGGTGAAATTCCGTCAAATATTTCATTGTGCTCCAAGCTTCAACTTTTAACGTTGCAATCAAACAACTTTTCCGGTATATATATATATATATATATATATTATATATATATTCTTCCGTCAATCCTTCACGCTTGAGTAATCTAACGGTTCCATTATGTCGGCACTAAACTCATTATGTTATGCAGGTGAGATACCATGTGCAATAGGGGATCTTGAGGAGCTTGAGATTCTGGCATTAGGGATCAATCAACTAAGTGGTTCCGTGCCAATGAATATATATAATATTACCAGTTTGAAAATACTTGAACTCGTAAAAAACAAGCTTTTAGGTGATCTTCCATCAAATTTTGGTTATTTTCTGCCTAATCTTGAACAGCTCCATCTCGGAGACAACGACTTCGGTGGAGGTTTTCCAAACTCCATCTTAAATTGCTCTAAACTAATTCATTTGGACATTTACAGCAACAGTTTCACTGGTCCAATTCCTAGTTCCATAGGAGAGGATTTAAGATTCTTACAAGTGTTGAGCTTGGGTGCGAATGGTTTTACTTCTAACTCTGAACTAAGCTTCATTGATTCGTTGGCGAACTGCATATACTTAGAATGGCTAACAGTTAATGACAATCCGTTGAATGGTAACATACCCGAGTCTATTGGAAATCTATCTTCTTCTCTCGCCGATTTGTTTGCTTATGGGTGTGGCATCAAAGGTAGCATTCCTAATGAAATTGGTAACCTAACAAGGCTCGTAACCTTGAGTTTAGCTGACAATGATTTGACCGGAGAGATTCCATCAACATTACATAACTTGCAGAGCCTTCAAGTACTCGATCTTGGCGGCAACGGAATTGAAGGACTCATTCCAAGCGGAATTTGCCAAGTAAAGAGTCTGGGAGTCATATACCTATATGCCAATCAATTCACAGGTCCAATACCAGAATGCTTGGAAAATATATCATCTTTAAGCTATATATCTCTCTCTAACAATAACTTGAGTTCGAGTATACCTTCGAGCCTTTGGAATTTGGGAGATCTCTTAGAACTTAAAATTTCTTCAAATTCTTTAACGGGTTCTCTGCCTCCGGAAATAGGAAATTTGAAGTCTGCACTATTTATTGATCTTGTTAATGTTGACTAGCTCAGCTTTGACAATGTTGGCCTAACATTTCAGCCAACATTGTTGTCTGTCAACATTCGATTTTATCTTTCATGCCCAAAACTGTTTAACCTTTTCTTGTAGCTTTATTTACTGATATGCAGGACGTGGTAAAGTGCTGAAACGGGTCTAAACCGTGTGGAAAGCGTGTGGAGCTACTTGAACGGATTTGGGAAGTGCACTTACCTTAAATAGAAGATTTGAAGATCAAAAGAGAATTGGTTAAGTGACTACCAAGATTAGAAGATCTGAATATCAAAAGAGAATCATTCAACCAGCTACCATAAATAGGAGATAAGAGATCGGCCGATTAGATGAGAAGAATCGAACTAAATATATACTATATTTAGAGAGATCTTCGAAGAGATATTCAAGGGATCTTTTATCAATTCAAGATGGAGCCAAGACCTTTAACTAAGAGTTATTTTCGAGCTGCAAAGTACGACTTTCAAGAGAGCTTTCATGGAGTAACTTTGAGCGACATATTGAGCGAAAACGATGAGCGAAACACATATCGAGTTTGAGCGAGTTTTACACATTGCGAGAGTTGTCTTTTTAGTCTAGCTTTTCAAAGGTCGAAAGATCTTGTAGTTTGCAGAATCCTTTTTGATTCATAGGTTTTGCTAGACGAGTTTTTGACTATCCTTTTTGATAGTTTGTAATCCATCTTTATAGTGGAGTTTTGCGCCTTGAGGCACGCAGCAAGTTATTTGACTTGCTGCATAAAATCACTTCTCGTGTTCGTTTAAGTTTCGTCACTAAGTACTTATTATTTCCGCTGTGCGCTTTGAGTGATAGTGATGTTAGCCTAACATTTCGTCCAACATCAGTACAGCACTTAGTGTGTTTTACATCCATTAGTACGGGACCACTTCAGATCTGTCAATGAATCAGTTCTCGGGTGAAATTCCGAGAACATTTGGGGGTTTAATTCATATAGTTAATCTTTCTTTGGCCAATAACGATTTCCAAGGCCCGATTCCCGAGTCAATTGGAAGCATGGTCAATTTAGTTTCTTTGGACCTTTCTCGCAACAAACTCAACGGGACGATTCCAAAGTCGCTGGAAGCTCTTAAATCTCTAACGTATTTCAACGTTTCATTCAATGGATTATCAGGAGAGATCCCTACAGGTGGACCTTTTCAAAATTTCACAAGCCAATCGTTCATGTTCAATGATGCACTGTGTGGCCCCTCAAGGTTCGAGGTTTTATCTTGCCATGTACCTCGACAACACAAAGCAAGGAAGAGGATACTTCTACCATTGTTCATTTCTATAGGAATCGGAGCCTTAGTTTTTGTTGTCTGCTTGGCCTGTGCAGCGATGAGATATAGAAGGAAAACGAGTCCTCCAACCGATGCCGATGCACTTGCTATAGGACAGCCCCTAAGATTCTCTTGTTACGACCTATTGTATGCTACTGAAAATTACAGCGAAAATAATCTACTGGGAAAGGGAAGTTTTGGTTCGGTTTATAAAGGCGTACTAAGAGATGGAACCGCCTTGGCCGTGAAAGTGTTTCACATTCAGCTAGAAAGTTCTTTGAGGCCTTTTGAAGTAGAATGCGAAGCTTTAAGGAATCTTCGCCACAGAAATCTCGTTAAAGTCCTCCGCAGTTGCACGAATCATGATTTCAAGGCGATCGTATTAGAATACATGCAAAACGGCAGCTTGGAGAAGTTGTTGCATTCCGAAGAAAACCAACATATAAGCATCATGGAAAGACTCGACGTAATGATCGATGTTGCAAGTGCATTGGAATATCTCCATTATGGTTATTCGACGCCAGTGGTTCATTGTGACTTGAAGCCTGGAAACGTCCTTCTAGATGAAGATATGGTGGCTTGTATTAGCGATTTCGGCATTACAAAGTATCTGAACGAAGGGGAAAGCATGACACACACTAGGACACTCGCGACGCTCGGCTATATGGCTCCAGGTATGTATGCATATGCATTGGACCTTCAAATCACATATTTGTTTCTATAGTTGGATATTATAATATTTTTTTGTTTTGCTTGAACGAAACAAATATTGGTTGAAGAATATGGTTCGGAAGGCATAGTTTCCACGAGATGCGACGTGTATAGCTACGGGATAATGCTGCTAGAGACCTTTACGGGGAAAAGGCCGAGCGATGAAATGTTTCCCGAAGACGTAACGCTAAGGGATTGGGTAAATGGCTCAATGCCCGACGAAGTTATTCGAGTCGTCGATGCGAATTTGATTGCAACAAACAATTTCGACGATAATCTATTGCACTGCGTCATTTCTGTTTTGGATTTGGGACTTAGCTGCTCTGCTAAGTCTCCCAGCGAGAGGACGAATATGAAAGAAGTTGCTGCCCAGCTGAAGAAAATCAGAACGCGGCTAACGTAATCCTCTAAAGACACTTCCAACGCATCGACAAGTCGATCGAGAGAGATATGAAAAGAAAAACTGCATAATGGCTTATCTAGCTAGGATCTTTTCTCCCTCTCCTATGTATCCCCTCCATGTTTGCCTAACTAATTAATGCGAGTGTTTGTTCATGTCTTCTTCCCTTATTTTGAGGTTGCACTGAGTGCGACTAAGCTCGCATATATACCACCGCTAATCCCGACCAAGACTTCATGAGAACCCATTTCGGCGACGGCCCCATTTTTCACCACGGCAATGACATTAGCCCCTTTAACAGTCGAGAGGCGATGGGCGACGATAATCGTAGTTCTGTTAACCCTAACTCTATCCAAAGCGTCCATCACCAAAAGCTCAGACTCGGCGTCTAATGCGCTCGTCGCCTCGTCGAGCAAAAGTATTTTCGGGTTTTTGAGGATCACACGAGCTATAGCTAAGCTACACGCTGCTTCTGACCGCCCGATAACTGCATGCCCCTCTCCCCGACGTAAGTGTTGTATCCCTTAGGCAATGCTGATATGAAGCTGTGTGCGTTTGCAGCTTTTGCAGCTTAGACAATCTCTTCTTCTGACGAAATTCCTAGGTTTCCATAACATATGTTGTCTCGAATCGTCTCGTTGAAGAGAATCGGTTCTTGGCTCACTAACCCCATCTGTTGCCTCAGCCATCTTAGGTTCAGCTTGCGTATGTCCATCCCGTCCAAGAATATGTGGCCCGAGTCTTGATCATAGAACCTTTGCAGTAGGCTTATCACCGTTGATTTACCGCTCCACTTTCTCCTACGAGTGCGTTTGTCTGAAGAAAAAGATGCAAGAACGATTTCATTTGCATGTGGAGAAAAAATGGGCGTTATTTGAGCTAAAAAATAAGTAGTACCTTCCCAGCTGATACAACCATGCTTAGGTCTTTGAAAATGGGAATGTCTGGCCTTGTGGGATATCTGAAGCTAACATGCTGGAAAATGATTTCGCCGTTTAAAGACTCGATTTTTAGCCCATCTTCTCTGCTCGAATCGATCTTCGGTTTCTGATCGACGATCTCGAATATAGAAGCAGCTGCTTCCTTCGACTTCTTGAAATTCGCTAAAAGATTGCCACTTTGCGAAATTCCAATGGACGAAACTTGCAGGGCGAAGAACACCTGAAAAAAAAAAAGGATATTTTCGACAACGTTATGGGTACTTGGACAAACTGCTGGTGATAGTGGTTTGTAAGAAGAGCTCCAACGTAGAAGGAGAAAGAATGTTCGCTGAACAGCACGAAATTGGCGAAGCCTAAGCCAATGCCGCCGACGATTCCATTCCATATTCCTTGCTTCATGGGAGTCTTACACTTCTGCTGATAGTTTTCCATTAATTTCTCTTCGCAGCAAAATGAAGCAACTGTTGTTATTCCCCCGACTGCATCGTTAGCTACTTGAGTCGCCTCTTCGTATTTCACCTGAAAAAAAAACACACATTTCGATCATTCGGCGTAACTCTAAGTCCCAAAAAAGAAATCGAAACAAAACAAAAATTGGACCTTGTTGTTCCCATCTTGGAGAAGCTTCGTATGTGTAAATCCTTCCATCAACATAAGAGGCAAGACGACCACAATGGTGAGCGCAAGCTTCCAATTGATGGCAAAGGCTATTAAAAGGCCAGCCAATGCAGTTGCTCCGTTTTGAACTGCTAACGACAACGTGTCGGCGACGAGGTTTCTCAGCATCGAAGCATCGGTGGAAAGCCTAGCACCTATCGCTCCACTGTAATAAAACAAGATGAATGTTGGCAATGGAAGTCCTGTTTCATCCCTATGTTTTAAGCCCCGTAGGTTTCCATTTTCTCTTTATGTTCTCTTTTTGTGTCAGATTATTAAGCTCTTTGAATTTCTAAGTTTTACTTTGAAATTTATCGTTGTTATGGAACTCATTCTTTTGCATTTGGGAATTACTTACGTGTTTCTTATAACGAATCCTTGAAATACAGTAGAATATTTTGTCTCTGAAGTGACTAATTAGTTTTTCGTGATTATCGGTTTGTTCCTTCGCTTGAACTGAGAATGAAGATATCTTTTATGTATCGTCGGAGAATGGAGTTAAATGCTTTGATTTGAACATGATACGCATTCATGCTGGTTCATTTCAGTAATTTGTAGTATCTTTTTTTTTTCAGAAGTTAATGGAGAACTTCAGTTTCTGTGACTGGATGACATCCATGTACTTTCGAGAATGTCGAGCCAGAAACTCGCCGGAATCGCCGGTGTTACCCCCGGATTCTCCGGGTCAAGGCAAAATACTCAAAAGTTAGTTACAACGAACCGAACCGTAAAATTATCCAACTTGAGGGACGTCATCACGAGGATCCACAAGACCCGACCCTTTAAACCACGAAAGCGGTTCGCCAGGGATGTCCTCGAGAAGGTTTCTCGAGGAGCAGAGGACTCCGACCCTCTGGATAATTTCCCCAGGAGCCATCGACCACGAGCATTCACGTTAGGAGGGCAGACAGAAAGTACGTCCTCGGCAAAATACCCCGATCCTCATGCGCGTGAGGGGACTCTTGGAAAATATCCCGAGGAGCTGCCTACTCCGACCTCACGCGCTGTAGGGGCAGCCGCAAGGACGTCCTCGGGAAAAATATCCCGAGGAGGTGCCTACTCCGACCTCGCGCGTCGTAAGGGCAGCCGCGAGGATGTCCTCGGGGATGATATCCCCAGGAGCTGTCGACTCCGACCCTGCGCACCATGAGGCACGCCGCGAAGGGGTCATCGGGAAAGCCACTCCCTCGAGGTTTCAAGGCTAGCGAGGACTAAGGGAAGAAATGAGATCGTGGCCACACACGACCCCACGCATGCATAACTAGCCGAGCGAGAAGAAACCGTAAAGCACCAGAAACCAGTGGAGATCGTGGCCACGCACGACCCCCACGCACCCGCAACCGGCCGAAGTTGGAAGAAACCGCCGAAGATCAGGTACGCTTTAGGATGCTATAAATATCGTTAGACACCCCTAGGGTGCGCCATCCGTCGACACCGTCACTCTACCATTTTTACTATATACTTAGCCATTTTATCACCTCATGCCATTTTTTACGTTGCTCTTTATACCTTAAAACGGAAACACCCTCTTGACTAAGGCAAGAGGGCAAACGACTCCCCAAAATCTACCCTGTTTCGACAGTTTTCAGCCAAGAAGCCCGGCGGAGTTGAGGCGGGAAGGAGCCCGTTAGCCCAAATTCGCGGTAGGTCATTTTTCGACGGCATCAGCCGGAGAAGAAGGCTGGTCGGAGCTGGAATCTGGAAATGGAGAAAAGCTGAAGAGTTGGTCGCGACGAGCAGTCACCGTCCGATCGATGCGCTCGAAATCTAAGGGCTCACATTTGAAGTCAGGAGATTTAACGAGAAACGTAGGATGGCGCGCGTAGATGGATCAATGGCCCAGATCGATTTGGCTTAGATGATGCGGATGATGGATGAAGACCGTCGGATTGAAATCGGACGGCTTGTAATGAAATCGGGTTTTTCACTTATAAAGGCGTCATGCCTTTCATGCTGGGTCACGCGAGATGCATTGACTAGGTGGCTAAATCTGCTTTAGGCATGGCCTTTGACTAAATATTTAGATTTGTAGCATTTCATTTTCTTCCTTGGAGAACATGGGAAGGTAACACCTATTGAAGGACTTTGCTTGTTTGTTACGCTCTGTATCTTTTCTCCTCCAAATCGTACTATTTCAGTAAGCGGCTGAAGCAATGCCAATACTGATTACTCTTGTTGACATATTATACTTCCACAGATCAGTCTCTGCTGTTTATGTTTCCTCTGAAGAATGCTTATTACTCGTCATATACTCGCAGTCATCACAGGTGGTCTTGACTCAAAACTCGTGATGTGGGGCTTTCTCCAAAACAAAATCATGGACTTTGGTAATCAGCTCCTCTGTTACACTCAATTCAAATATCTTTATAGATCCTCGTGCTTTATTATTTGGCACGAACAATATGCAGCAGCATATGAATCGTACATTGATTTGAGGGAAAATGATCTCCTCTATTTTCACAATTTGGTCATTGATCGACAGGTAGTGAATCTGATGCAGGACAGTGCTGTAGCCAACCCAGCTTTTGTCCATGCTCTAGCAGTGCCAGACCTCGACACTAGGCGATGGAGTTGTTAATGTCATCGATGTTGAAAATGAACTATCTATTTCTCCACTTAAAAAAATCAAAACTTTCGTCAAAGAACAAAAAGGGTTTTGCTAAATCATCACTAAAAGGTGAAGAAGATTCCTCGTCTAATTGGAAAGAGCGACGAGGATCAAAATGATAAAAAGATGCTGTGTTTGGACTTCTCAGTGGGTGGACATGCCTCTGCTGTATCCTCTGTGTAAATAATCTAACGTAGACTTATTTCTATGAAAGAGGTTATAAACCCTTGGAGCTCTTGAGATGTTAATTGAAATAGATTTGTGTTTGCGATATTTAAAATCATAACTTTTTCCTTGTTTGGAGAGAAGTGGAAGTTTGTAATTTCGGGTGGCAACGATAAGTTCGTAAAGGTATGGGATTGGTCGAAGCAAAGCGGAGCCAGCGGAGAAGATGCAAATTCTCTTATTCGTGCAGATATTAGTCTGAGAATAAAGGTTCGTAGGTCACATTCAGTATCTTTAACTTGTAGATTGAAGGAAAAATTAAATCTTTTTGGTCTTTCCTTCAGGTGAACATGCTGTGCACGGCTCCCTCTGATTCTGAAAACTTGAATATTTGCGACACTTCAAAACTTGTCAAGGTTTACAATGTTGTCTTGTCTGATCTATTAATTCTTTTTTTTTTTTTTGGAGTTTAATGTTGTTCTTACTGCGCCATGGTTTGTCTTGCGTTGTTTAGTTTTCTTAAAACAGAAGATTATCTTGAATACTGTAATTCGAGTAACATGTGTTAACCAGGCAGAATGATTGTGACGATTAGATATTTCTTTGTTATTTTAGTCTTTGTTGTCGCGACAGTCTTTGTTGAATACAGATAATTAATATTTCACAAATAATCAAATGTCGAACCTTATAATTATAATATCTTCTTGCAAGAATTGAATTTTTCCACACTTGCAGTTTGACCTAGTCTTCATTCTTCAAGCTGTCGCTGCTGATAATAGTCATTCTTTTGGCGCGTGGTAGGAATGTTCTAATGTCTTCTCATTACCTCTTGGCTTGGTGATCGTCGTTATTAGACAACTCATTTTACCAACTTGACTTTTCAAGTTAACGTTGGCCCCATAGTATTATATTATTGCGTGCCCATCTTATAATTAAATCACGCAGCGCAGAATATGTAATCTCATATTCTTCATTACGCACTACATTACTGAATCACTCCCTTTCGATGTCTAGTATATTCTCATTATGGAATTAGGAAACTCAAACTACGTTCAAATCTCTGCAGTAACCTTCTCTCTTTTCATAATAACACTTGTTCTTACATGTTTATCATCATCTACCACTACTACTGATCAGTCGGCCCTTCTCTCTCTCAAATCCAAAATCACAAATGATCCTTACAACATTATCATGCAAAATTGGACAGCTTCATCTCCATTCTGCAGTTGGGTTGGAGTTACGTGTGGGAAACGACACCACAACAGCGTCTCTTCTCTGAACATCTCTTACATGGGCCTCACAGGCGAAATCCCACCCCAGATTGGAAACCTCTCTTTCCTCATCTCTCTCGACTTGGCAGGTAATAACTTCTATGGCACGATTCCCGGAGATTTGTCCCGCCTGCGAAGGTTGAGATTCTTAAACATCAGCAAAAATAACTTCGCGGGGGAGGTACCTCCTTGCTTTTCGTCCTTGCCTCGGCTCGAGTTCTTATATGTGAACAACAACAGCTTTACGAGCTTGGATTCGTTCCTCGACGCCTCTTTTGCTAATAACGAATCGAATCTCTACGAATTGGACGTGTCGTTCAACTCTCTCCAGGGTACGATTCCAGAATCAATAGGAAATGTACGCAATCTCAAACGGCTGATGATGTTGGGCAATCAGCTATCAGGTTTTCTACCTTCTTCGCTTGCCAATTTGACGAGTCTGTTATATATACATATGCGCTACAACTACATTGAAGGGACTTTACCAGAATGGATTGGGAATTTTTGTAGCCTTACTTATTTGAATTTACAATTTAATCAACTTCTCGGTTCGATACCGTCGAGCATCTTCAACATATCAACACTTCAAAAGTTTAAACTTGTTTCAGAATCATTTATTCGGCACACTTCGAGATGATATGTGTCTTCGTCTTCCGGTGCTTAGAGAACTTTATTTAGGAAGTAATGAGATATACGGAGAGATTCCGTCAAATATTTCATTGTGCTCTAAGCTTCAAGTTTTAGCGTCGCAATCTAACAATATTGCCGGTGCATACTCCATATATTCCTTGGTCAATCCTTAACGCTTGAGCGTTCTAACTGCTCCATTATATCGGCACTAAACTCATTATGTTATGCAGGTGAGATACCGTCGAGCATCTTCAACATATCAACACTTCAAATATTAGACTTGGTTGAAAATCATTTATCCAGCACACTTCCAGATGATATGTGTCTTCGTCTTCCGGTGCTTAGAGAACTTTATTTAGGAAGTAATGAGATATACGGAGAAATTCCGTCAAATATTTCATTGTGCTCTAAGCTTCAAGTTTTAGCGTTGCAATCTAACAATATTGCCGGTACATACTCCATATATTCCTTGGTCAATCCTTAACGCTTGAGTGTTCTAACTGCTCCATTATATCAGCGCTAAACTCATTATGTTATGCAGGTGAGATACCGTCGAGCATCTTCAACATATCAACACTTCAAATTTTAGACTTGTTTCAGAATCATTTATTTGGCACACTTCCAAATGATATGTGTCTTCGTCTTCCTGTGCTCAGAGAACTTTATTTAGGGAGTAATGAGATAAACGGTGAAATTCCGTCAAATATTTCACTGTGCTCTAAGCTTCAAATTCTATCGGTGTCATATAACAATATTATTGGTACATATTCCACAATTCCTCGGTCAATCATTCACACTTGAATGTTCTAATTGTTCCATTACTTATTATGTTAATATGCAGGTGAGATACAAAGTGCAATAGGGGAACTTAAGGAGCTTGAGATTCTGCAGTTAGCGGTCAATCAACTAAGTGGTTCCGTGCCAATAAATATATATAACATTACCAGTTTGAGAATTTTTGATCTTGCGGGAAACAGGCTGTCGGATGATCTTCCATCAAAATTAGGTTATTTCTTGCCTAATCTTGAAGAGCTCTATATCGGAGGCAATGACTTTGGTGGAGGTTTTCCAAACTATCTTAAATTGCTCTAAATTAACTCATTTGGACTTGTACAACAACAGTCTCACTGGTCCAATTCCCAGTTCCATAGGAGAGAATTTAAGATTCTTACAAGTCTTGGGCTTGGGTGCCAATGGTTTTACATCTAACTCTGAACTGAGCTTCATTGATTCGTTGGTGAATTGCAGATACTTAGCAAGTCTATCAGTTAATGAAAATCCATTAAGTGGTAACATACCAGCTTCTATTGGAAATCTATCTTCTTCGCTCGCCAAATTATTTGCTTATGGGTGTGGCATCAAAGGTAGCATTCCTAGTGAAATTGGTAACCTGACAGGGCTGATAAAGTTAAGTTTAGGTACCAATGATTTGACTGGAGCGATTCCATCAGTAATCCATAACATACGGAGCCTTCAAATACTCGGTCTTGGCGGCAACGGAATAGAAGGACTCATTCCAAGCGGACTCTGCCAACTAAAGAGTATGGGAGAGATATATCTGTCTACCAATCAACTCACAGGTTCAATACCGGAATGCTTGGGAAATATATCATCTTTAAGATATATATATTTGGATGACAACAACTTGAATTCGAGTATTACTTCGAGCCTTTGGAACTTGGGAGATCTCCTAGAACTTAACATTTCCTCAAATTCTCTAACGGGTTCTTTGCCTCCAGAAATAGGAAACTTGAAATCTGCAATATTCATTGATCTGTCAAAGAATCAGTTCTCGGGTGATATCCCTACAACATTTGGCGGTTTAATTCAACTCCTTAATCTTTCTTTGGCCAATAACGAGTTCATAGGCCCGATCCCGGAGTCAATCGGAAGCATGGTCAATGTAGTTTCTTTGGACCTTTCTCACAACAAACTCAACGGGACGATTCCGAAGTCACTCGAAGCTCTTAAATCATTAGAGTATTTCAATGTTTCATTAAATGAATTATCAGGAGAGATCCCTATAGGTGGCCCTTTTCAATGTTCAATGATGCACTGTGTGGCCCCTCAAGGTTCAAGGTTTTATCTTGCCATGTACCTCGACAACACAGAGCAAGGAAAAAGATACGTATACCACTATTCATTTCTATAGGAATAGGAGCCTTAGTTTTTGCCGTATGCTTGGCCTATGCAGCAATGACATATCGAAGGAAAACAATTCCTCCAACTGATCACGAAGACGCACCTGCTACGGGACAGCCCATAAGATTCTCTTATTACGACCTATTGCATGCTACTGAAAATTATGGCGAAAATAACCTATTGGGAAAGGGAAGCTTCGGTTCGGTTTATAAAGGCGTACTAAGAGATGGAACCGCCTTGACCGTGAAAGTATTTCACATTCAGCTAGAACGTTCGTTGAGGTCTTTCGAAGTCGAATGCGAAGCTTTAAGGAATCTTCGCCACAGAAATCTCGTCAGAGTCCTTGGGAGTTGCACGAATCTAGATTTCAAGGCAATCATATTAGAATACATGCAAAACGGCAGCTTGGAGAAGTTGTTGTATTCCGAAGAAAACCAAAATGTAGACATCAAGCAAAGACTCAACATAATGGTCGATGTTGCAAGTGCATTGGAATATCTCCATTACGGTTATTCGACGCCAGTTGTTCACTGTGATTTGAAGCCGGGAAACGTCCTCCTAGACGAAGATATGGTTGCCCGTATTAGTGATTTTGGCATTACAAAGTATCTAAGCGAAGGAGAAAGCATGACACACACTAGGACCTTCGCAACGCTCGGCTATATGGCTCCAGGTATGTATGCATATGCAATGGACCTTCAAATCACATATTTGTTTATATAGTTGGACATTATAATATTTTTTTGTTTTGCTTGAACGAAACAAATATTGGTTGAAGAATATGGTTCGGAAGGCATAGTTTCCACGAGATGCGACGTGTATAGCTACGGGATAATGCTGCTAGAGACCTTTACGAGAAAGAGACCGAGCGATGAAATGTTTTCGGGAGACATAACGCTCAGGGATTGGGTAAATGGTTCAATGCCCGACCAAGTCATTCGAGTCGTAGATGCGAATTTGATTGCGACAAACAACTTCGACGATAAACTACTGCACTTCGTTGCTATTTTGGAGTTGGGACTTAGCTGCTCTGCTAAGTCGCCTGGCGAGAGGACGAATATGAAAGACGTTGCTGCCCAGCTAAAGAAAATCAGACCGCGGCTCACGGAATCCTCTAAAGAAACTTCCCACGCGTCGACAAGTCTATCGGGAGAGATATGAAAAGACAATATACTACCAGAAAAAACAAACTGATAATGGTCTATCTCTTATATATCTCCTCCATGTTTGCTTCTCTACAACTAATTAGTGCTATTGTTTGTTTATGTCTTCTTCGCATATATCCCGTTGCTAATCCTGAGCAGCACTTCATGAGAACATTCAGCGACGGCTCATTTTTCACCACAGCGATGACATCAGCCCATTTACCATACATAGTAGAGGATTTAATAAAGTTTAAATCTACAATTATTGAGAACCTCAATATAGAAACTGGGATTCTATTTTAGTGAAAAAAATACCTCTATCCTTTTCTTTAGATTCTTGTTATATATATAATATCTATTTATAAATGGTTAGGAAAAGGATAGAGAGGTATTTTTCACTAAAACAGAATCCCAGTTTCTATATTGAGGTTCTCAATAATTGTATATTTAAACGTCTAGAGACGATGAGCGACGATAATCGTCGTTCTGTTAACCCTAACTCTATCCAAAGCGTCCATCACCAAAAGCTCAGACTCGGCGTCTAATGCGCTCGTCGCCTCGTCGAGCAAAAGTATTTTAGGGTTTTTGAGGATCACGCAAGCTATAGCTACAAGCTGCTTCTGACCGCCAGATAACTGCATGCCCCTCTCCCCGACGTAAGTGTTGTATCCCTTAGGCAATGCTGATATGAAGCTGTGTGCGTTTGCAGCTTTTGCAGCTTAGACAATCTCTTCTTCTGACGAAATTCCTAGGTTTCCATATCATATGTTGTCTCGAGTCGTCTCGTAAGAGAATCGGTTCTTGGCTCACTAACCCCATTTGTTACCTAAGCCATGTTAGGTTCATCTTGCGTATGTCTATATATGTGGCCTGAGTCTTGATCGTAGAACCTTTGCAATAGGCTTATCACCGTTGATTACCACTTCCACTTTCTCATACGAGTGCGTTTGTCTGAAGAAAAAGATGCAGCTAAAAATGGGTGCTATTTGAGCTAAAAAATAAGTACCTTCCCAACTAATATAATCATGCTTAGGTCTTTGAAAATGGGAAAGTCAGGCCTTGTGGGATATCTGAAGCTCACATTTTGGAAAATGATTTCGCCGTTTAAAGACTCAATTTTTATCCCATGTTCGCTGCTCGAATCGATCTTCGGTTTCTGATCGACGATCTCGAACATAGAAGCAGCAGCTTCCTCGACTTCTTGAAAGTTGCTAAAAGATTGCCAGTCTGCCAAATCCCAATATGGATGAAACTTGCAGGGGGAAGAACACCTCGAAAAAAAAAGCAATTTTAGACGAAGTTATATGTACTTTTTTCTATCATTTGCAGAGATGAATGAATAAACAATGGGTTGTTTTTTTTACCTTAAAAACTTGGACAAACTGCTGGTGATAGTGGTTTGTAAGAAGAGCTCCTACGTAGAAGGAGAAAGAATGTTCGCTGAAGAGAACGAAATTTGCAAAGCCTAAGCCAATGCCGCCGACGATTCCATTCCATATTCCTTGCTTCACGGGAGTCTTAAACTTTTGCTGATAGTTTTGCATGAATTTCTCTTCGCAGCAAAACGAAGCAACCGTTCTTATTCCCCCGACTGCATCGTTAGCCACTTGAGTCTCCTCTTCGTATTGCACCTGAAACAAACACAGATTTCGATTGTTCGGCATAATTGAAGTCCTAAAATAGAAAGCGAAAGAAAAAAAATGGACCTTCTTGTTCCATCTTGGAGAAGCTTGGTACGTGTAAATCCTTCCATCCACATAGAGGCGAGACGCCCAATTGACCACCATTTCTGTCTGAACAACAACGATAATATAACTACAGGACTTTATAAAGACAAACAATGAGACGTTTTGATAGTGAAACTAACCCCGCATGTTGGAGATTTGTCACCAAACCATTAACCTCTTGATATCTACGCAAACAAAAGGAACTCGAGGTGAGATAAACATAGACTAACAAAGAAAAATGAAGCTTTCGAGGGAGGTCTTTTTCATCACTTACCGACAAAATCTTAAGCATCTTCTGAAATGCGAAAGACCCATTTGTTTAACCTCTGAACACATTAAATTGTAGAGAGCAATCCCTGAAGACCCAAACCAACGGCAGCCGTCGAAAGGGTCGTCGAGCTGGCAAAAGAGCATCATTTCCATGAACTGAGGGTTGAGGGGTTGTAGTCTATGGCGCCGAGCAATGCTAAAAAATCTTCAAGACTTTGTCCCATTTCATAAAATCACATGAAGTTGGTGATGAAAATCAAGATTAACAGCAAGCTCACAACATTCCCAACACAAATAGAATCAAGAAACAACCTTAAAACCGAGGGATTCGAAGCAATGACAAGAAATCCCCAAATATTTTTAAATTAGGTTTCGCGAGGAAATCCGTACCTTTTAACTTTATCGACGTTAATCATTTGTTTAGATGGTGTCTCCGGCGGTCAAAGGTGATCTGACGGCGCCAGGTGGGTGAAATCGCCGTCGCGTCGCAAATCGCTCGTGCAAATGAAGTGCCGGCCGCGCGTAGATCGCCGTCGGTTTTTTATGACCGCGCCTATACCTTATTATGTATAAAGTGTCTACGACGAGGTTTCTCAGCATCGAAGCATCGGTGGAAAGCCTAGCACCTATCGCGCCACTTTAATAAAACAAGATGTTTTTCTACTACGAAGGCGAACGGTCGGTGCGTAATAAAGAAAAAAACGAGATTTTTTTTGCAACCTCGAGTTTAGCAGATAATGAAGATATGGTTTATGTGCCTTCCGAGAATGGAGTCAAATGCTTTGATTTGAACATGGTACGCATTTGAGTAATTCGTAGTATCTTTCTTTTTCCCCAGAAGTTGCTGAAGAACTTCAGTTATGTGATTGGACACGATATTAATGTAGTATATAAATATTCAGTCTGATCGATAGGTAGTGAAGCTGATGCAGCAATACACAGACCTCGACACTGTCAATCGAATAGGCAAGATCTCTGCAGTTGCAAGAGGCGACGGAGTTGTTAGTGTCATTGATGTAGAAAATGAACTTTATTCTTCTCCACTTAAAAGATCAAAACTTTTGGGTTCTGCTAAATCATCACTAAAAGGTGAAGAGGATTCATCGTCTAACGGAAAGAGTGGCGAAGATCAAAATGATAAAAAGATGCTGTGTTTGGACTACTCAGTGGGTGGACATGCCTCTGCTGCATCCTCTGTGTAAGTAATCTAACATAGACTTCTTTCGATGAAAGAGGTTATGAACTCGTAGAGCTCTTGAGATGTTAACTGAAATATATTTGAGTGTGTTCGCGATATTTGAAATCAGAGCTTTTTCCGTGTTTGGAAGGAATGGAAAGTTTATAATTTGGTGCGGCAACAATAAGTTCGTAAAGGTATGGGATTGGTCTAAGCAAAGCGGAGCCGTCGCAGAAGATGCTAATTCTCTTCTTCGTGCAGATATTAGTCTGAGAAGAAAGGTTTGTAGGTCACATTCTGTAACTTCGTATGAATGAAAAAAATTAAATCTTTTTGGTCTTTCCTTCAGGTGAACATGCTCTGCACGACATGTGAAAATTACTTTTGATTTCGTTGAATGTGTATGGCAGTCGTCTAAGTTCATTGTACGATTGTCTAACCATCTTTTTTTGCTGACGTGGCGGGCCAAGAGTCCATTCTATTCCCTTTTTGTATTGTTGAGAGCCAAACGTCTTAGTAATAAATGGACTCTCTGTATCTACCCAGTTTTTCCAAGCGTTTTTTGCATTAATGGTAATTAATATAAGAGATATTGAAAGACAACTTAGTCGGTACATGGAAAGCCAACAGTCAGTCCATTTCTTAATCACCCAACAATCGTCCATTTCTTAATCCACCATGTTCATCGTACGTAATGACCAAAAGCGTCTCATTCCATTGCGGGCCAGCCCTCAAAGCTTCGTACACCTCCTTCACCAGCTTCTGCCCGTTTGCCACGTCGTGCGATGGGTGGTCGTCGTTCGCTGGAAAACCCATCAGATCGAAGTACCTCGGCTCGATTACGGTCAGATTGGGCAGCTTCCCATTTGTAGCATCCCTCTTAAACCTTAGGTCGTACTGTCTGAATTTGAACACGTACTTGAGCTTCCTCAGATTCCTGTAGAAAAGAGTGGTGGGTATGTTCTGAAAGTAGATCCCAAAATCGAGGCCGTTTTCGTGGACGGAATCGAAGATGGTCCTCTGAGGGTATCCGCCGGCGAGCTGCCTCTTGACGTGGCTCGTCGAGCCGTGGGAGGTTGCCGAGTGGAGAAGAGGCGATTGGGCCGCGTGGGCCCGGGGTTGAGCTGAACCACCGATCGAAGATGGCGAACTCGCCGACGAGGCGAGCATAGACGGGCACGCTCTCGGGCTTGAAGCCCTTCATGACGGTTTCGGACATGTTGGGAGACACGGTGAGGGCTTGCTGGACGAAGCCCGACATGGTGGGGACGGTGAGGTTTGCGCCGCCGAAGACTTGCTTCTCGACGGCCTCGAAGGAGTGGGCCGGGTCGGAATCAACGTAGTCAGCGTCGTCGGTGAAGCATATTCCCGGCGAGGTTCGGTCGGAGGAGAAGTAGTTGCATTCTTCGCCGGTGAAGGCTCTGGGACTGCATCTTCTTAGGGTTTTCTTCAGCCAGCTTCATATCTCTCTTTTATGGAGGTATGCAGAGGAAAGGTGATGCAAAATTGATTGGAGGGACGATGACGGATAGAGTCTGTAACAATATTGAAGAGATTAGGCGAAGGCATAGAGGGATTTTCATGGAACTTGAAAGCTTAATCAGCCGTGACCCTGCCAAAGATGTCGTCCCAGGTGTTGCGAAATGGACAGCGTAACGAAATTGGAAATAACTGTGAGGATAAATGGAACACGGGAATTTACGTGGAAAATCCCTTTTTAACTTGGGGGAAAAACCACGGGCGAGGTAGAAATTTATTACTGGGGTAAAAACAGGGGTTCCAACCTCTCAATCTATAAAGGAGAAAACACTCACTATCTCTCTTTATAGTTGGAGCAAATCTCCCGAACAAACCCTCTATTTTTTTCTTCTCTTTCTCTCTCTCCCTCTCTCTCTTCTTTTCTTTCTTTGGTTTTGGTGTGTTTTCTATTGCCTCGTTAGCTCCCCTTTTATAGGCAAAAGCCTTACTAATACACAATATAATATTATTAGATATATTATATGATAAAGCCCATCATTGGGCGGTGTCCCATTCCTTGGAGTAGGTGAGCACATGGTTTTGTACCAAACCATCCGAAAATCTCCCACTTGAAGATTTGATTGGAGCTCAATCAGATCTTCACACCATTCTTCTAGCTCGCCATTGTATGTTGCTTATGCTCGGTCAATCCGCATGAGGAACGACACCACATAAACTTGTCCACAGGAATTGCTTTGGTCAGGTAGTCTGCCAGATTATCCGCAGTGTGAACTTTTTGCATGTCCACAGTCCCCTCTTCGACTTGTTCACGAACAAAGTGGAATTGGACCCGGATGTGGTTGGTCCTTGAATGATATGCTGGCTTCCTTGCAAGATGCAATGCACTCTGGCTATCACAATAGAGAACAATTTTCTCCTGTTTGTGGCCGAGTTCTTCCAGCAACATCTTCAACCATATTGCCTCTTTACTAGCTTGCGTAGCTGCGACATATTCTGCTTTCGTTGTTGATGTTACAACAATGGACTGCAGTTTTGAAACCCAGCTTACAGCACCGCCAGCAAGATTGAACACATATCCGATTGTGGATCTGCTTTTATCAAGTTCACCTGCATAATCTGCATCAACAAAACCATGGACAGTAAAATTTGTACATCCGTAACATAAGGCAAGATCCGAGGTTCCCTTGATATATCTGAGAATCCTCTTAACAGCACTCCAGTGCTCCCGGCCAGGGTTGGACATGTATCGGCTAACAACTCCCACTGCATGGGCAATGTCTGGTATGGTGCAGATCATTGCGAACATTAGACTTCCTACTGCCGATGCATATGGCAGTCGAGACATCTCTATCCTCTCGTCTTCATCAGTAGGACACATATCGGAGGATAGCTTGAAATTTGCAGCAAGAGGGGTAGATATTGGCTTACTATCTTGCATGTTGAACCTTCGCAAGATTTTCTTCAAATAATTCTTCTGGGAAAGCCAAATCTTCCACTTGCTTCTGTCTCGAGATATTTGCACGCCAAGAATTTTGTTTGCTGGTCTCAAGTCCTTCATTTCGAATTCACTGGCCAGTTGAGTCTTTAAGTCGGCGATACGACCTTTGTTGGGTCCTGCTACCAGCATATCGTCGACGTACAACAGCAACATGATGAAATCGTCATCGCCAAATCTCTTGAAATACGCACAAGGATCTGAATATAGCCTGTTGTAGCCAAGACTCATTATGAAGGAATCAAATCTCTTATACCAGCATCGAGGTTCTTGTTTGAGTCTGTAGAGAGATTTGATCAATCTGCAAACCAAATCTTCTTTTCCTTGTTCCTCGAAACCTTCTGGTTGAAGCATATATATTTCTTCATCGAGGTCACCATGGAGAAAGACTGTTACGTCCAGCTGCTCAAGATGCAAGTCGAATGTAGCACACATTGACAAGACCATCCTGACTGTTGTAAGTCGTACCACCGGTGAGAAAATTTCGTTGAAGTCAATCCCTTCTTTCTGAGCATATCCCTTTACAACCAGTCTAGCACGGTAGCGCTCTACCTGGTCATCACCATTCTGCTAGATTTTGTACACCCATTTGTTGCCAATGGGTTTCCTTCCTTGCGGTAATGGCACCAACTCCCATGTCTTATTTTTATAGAGAGCTTCCATTTCCTCTTGCATTGCTGAAATCCACTGACTCGCATCTGAATTATTCATTGCTTCTTGGAAAGTGGTTGGCTCTCCATCCTCAGTTAGAAAACAGTATGCAAGGTTGCTCTCTATCTCATAATCTGAGTGCCAACTGGGCGGTATACGCTCGCGTGATGACCGCCAGAGATCCGGTACTTCAGATTCGACTGGGTTGAGCTCTTCGTGTGCCGTTTCAGCTTCAGAAGAATTATATTGCTCCAATTTGCTTTTCACCGGTGTAGTCTTTGTCACGCCTTTTGAACTCCTATCATTTTCGACTTGCTCCTCATCGCTATCTTCTAGGAAGATAACATCTCTGCTGATAATCACTTTGTGGTCAGAGAGATCCCACAAGCGATACCCCTTTACTCCTTCAGCGTACCCCAAGAACAAACATTTCCTGGATTTTGAATCCAACTTTGTCGTTTCTTGGTTGTGGTACGTATGTTTTGAAGATAGGAAGCACTTCGTCCTTCTTCTTGATTGGATACACCCAGCATCTCCTGGAGTAGTCGTCTATGAATGATACGAAGTAGTTGGCTCCTCCCAGGGATGAGACCGGTGCTTGCCATACATCAGAGTGGATCAATCCTAGAACTTCTTTGCTTCTAGAATTCGATGGGGAGAACTTCAGGCGGTGCTGCTTGCTCACAATACAATGCTCGCAGAATGGTAGCGTCACCGTCGTAAGACCAGGAAGTAGATTCTTTTGCGCAAAAAATTTCATGCCTTGTTCAGACATATGACCAAGTTTCTTATGCCAAGTCATTGTAGACTTTTCACTTGAACTTGTTGTAGCAACAGATGCTTGCCCTTCTTGCAGAGTCTCTCCCTTTAGCGAGTATAGATTTGCAGCTATCTTTTCTCCCTTCATCACCACCAGTGCTCCTTTGGAGACCTTCATGATCTTATTCTCCAATTCAATTTTGAAACCAAGATCATCCAGTTGCCCCATGGACAACAGATTTTTCTTCAAGCCCTCCACATGTCGTACAGCATGGATGGTACGCACAGTGCCATCGTACATCTTTATTTGAATCGTACCGACCCTGACAATCTTCAGTGCTTGGTCGTTGCAGCTGTAGACATACCCTCCAAAGGTTGGCTCGTATTGGTGAAACCATTCCCTTCGAGAGGTCATGTGAAAAGTAGCTGCAGAGTCCATGAGCCACATGTCGTTGAATCTTCCCTTTTCAGCGATAGTGGTTGCGGCTTCACACACCAAGGCAATTCCATCGTCGGTAGTGTTGGCGGCATTTCCTTGGGCATTGAGTTTTTTATTTAGAGCCCAACAATCTTTCTTCAGATGACCTTTCTTGCCACAGTGGTAACACTTTATAGCCTTCTTATTTTTCGTAACAAGGTTTTGCCGTTTTCGACTCCCACTTGGACCAGACTCTCCGTGTCTTGTCCGTTTTCGGCTCACGTTTGGACCACGTGCTCCTGATCTTGCCCTCGTCACTGCCAATGCTTCCGCCTGTTGGGACGTTATCAACTTGTCTTCTTTGTTATTGCGTCGACTTTCTTCTTCGAGAACCGCAGCTGCAATATTGTCGAACATAAGTTTGCAGTAGAAGCTCGGCACGTTCACTTGGCTCTATTTTGTAGTCCAAGTCTTTAAGTTGAGAGAACAAAGTATTCAACTTATTGATGTGCTCGGTCACTGAAGAAGATTCTTCCATTCGTAGATGGTATAATTTTCTTTTGAGGAAAATTCGGCTGTGGAGTGACTTGACTTGATACAACTTCTCAAGATGGTCCCATATTTCTTTCGCACTAGTCTTCTCTTCTACACTTGATAATATGTCATCTGCTAATGTCAGATGAATATTGGCGATGGCTCTCCCGTCTATCTTCCTCCATTTGGCATCACTAACAATAGTTGTTGGTCTGCCAGTGAGCGCCTCCAGACAATTTTCTTTGAGTAAAATTACTTTTATCCTCATTTTCCACAGTGAGTAGTTTCTCCCGTTGAATTTCTCAATTTCATTTTTAGCTGCCATTTTTCCCACGTCGCTATCGTCGGAGAAATTCGACAGTCCAGCCAAATAGTACTGATCAGATAATTTGCAGAAAGGGTAGCGACCAGCTTTCAAGACAAAATTACCCTTTCTAAGTAAATTCCCAGATGAGATCTGGTGGGGTCACTATGTGTCCCACTTGGCACCAGCCACCTAGACAGAACTTACTTACACAGTCTATTACCACGACTTGCCAAAAAACTCTTCCGTAACGATAACCCTTTTCGATATCCTTTCTGATGTGGAAGATCAGACAAAGCTGCAACCACAGAGCATAATTGGAATATCAATCAGGGCTGGCTCTGATACCACTTGTTGCAAAATGGACAGCGTAACGAAATTGGAAAACTGTGAGGATAAATGGAACACGGGAATTTACGTGGAAAACCCCTTTTTAACTTGGGGGAAAAACCACGGGCGAGGTAGAAATTTATTAATGGGGTAAAAACAGGGGTTCCAACCTCTCAATCTATAAAGGAGAAAACACTCACTATCTCTCTTTATAGTTGGAGCAAATACCGAACAAACCCTCTATTTTTTCTTCTCTTTCTCTCTCTCCCTCTCTCTCTTCTTTTCTTTCTTTGGTTTTGGTGTGTTTTCTATTGCCTCGTTAGCTCCCCTTTTATAGGCAAAAGCCTTACTAATACACAATATAATATTATTAGATATATTATATGATAAAGCCCATCATTGGGCGGTGTCCCATTCCTTGGAGTAGGTGAGCACATGGTTTTGTACCAAACCATCTGACACCAGGCGGTGGGCTGCACCCAATCCCAAGGTACGTCATGAACTATCACAGAGCTGCTTGCAGATCTAGGCAGACCTTAGAACAAGTCTTCGAAGATAGCGTAGGCATCTCTTCTACTTACAGGGACGACCCAGAAGGGTAATTACGGTAATAGTATTACACCCAGTTTTTTGGAGTGAAGAATTGTTTAAGAATTCTTTCTCTGATTCCATATCGGAGAATTTTAAAAAAGAGGAACGATTCTATTTTGTTTTAAAAAAAGAGGAACGGGTTCTCAAATGACTGAAATACACTTACTAAAAAAACTGGTTAAGGAGGCTAATCCGACTCATTAACAGCGAAAAGTTATTCGAGTTTTATTCGAGTGTCAGACTACTCGAATAATCGACTCGAATAAATGCTTATCCGACTTATTAATAGCGAAAAGTTATTCGAGTTTATTCGAGTTAAAACCAAAACTCGAATGACGTACTCTAATAATAAATCGAAGAGATAAGGTGACTCGAATAATGTGCAGAAAATTTAAACGAATAAGCAATATTATTCGAGTAGCTTATCGAGTGTTTCATTCGAGTCAAAACTCAAATACGCAACTCGGATATGATACTCGAATAACCAGTATTTTAAAAAGCTCGGAAAGAAAATTAGACACGAATCACTCGAAATCCCGAAATCTCTCGCGCACTCTTTCGAAACCAAATCGCTTACTCGAAAAATCGTACACAAACTCACGCATAACCATCAATGGCGAAATGAAAAGCGAGTTCATCAGAGCCTTCCGCGCCTGTGCGTAACCGGGTGGATGAGAAAATCGACGCCGGTAGAGCCACGGTGAGTGTTTGGTCGCATTTTGGGTTTTTGATAAATCGAATTGGTTGAACGAATTTCTTGGTTAGATCTTTCGTTTCTAGCGTTAAATCGATCGATTTTGATGTTAAATCGTTGCGTAAACGTCGTAATCGGTCGGATTTTTTTGTAAAAATCGTTTTCATCGCCTTTTCGAGTAATTATCCGAGTAATTAGGGTTCGAATAGCTGCTTGACTTATTCGAGTGATGGTTTACTCGAATATTTTACTCGAATAACAGAAAATTTCTTTGTTTTTCTGCATTTTCAGATCTATCTTCCGACGAAGTTGCCGGCGGCCAATTTCTACCATGCCACCCTCACTCTGAACTCGCATTACATGACGGTATGCGAACGCATCCGTACGCTTTTGAACGAGGAGGAAATGGAGGAGATGGTGAGACGGAGCCAGTTCGGGAACTTGATAAAGGTGGCCCGAAACCACTACAACTCGAACATGATCCTGTGGTTTTTGATGAGCCGGCAGGTGGAGTACATGCCGGAGTCGAAGGAGTTCTGGATGGTCGTTCGTGGGCGGCTATTAAGATTTTCATTGGTCGAGTATTGCCTACTCACGGGCCTCGACTGCGGCGCAAACGAGCCGGAGATACCGTCATCGAACGAGTTTGCGACGAGGCATTGGCCTGGTATTAATTCTATTTTTTTTATCTTTGTGATTCGTTTTTTTACTTCGATTTCAAAAATTAACGTTTGTTTTATGGCTCGCAGGCAAGCCCGTTATATATTATATCGATTTGGATAAGAAAGTCACGGAAATGATCCGTGACGCCGGTGGAGCCTCGGGCGTGAATCCCGAGAAATTGAAGATCGCGGCCCTTTATTTTGCCGTCGGGGTGCTAGGGGAGCGGAGGGTAAAGAAGGACTTGAAGGTCAAGGAGGAGTGGCTCCGTCTGGTGGAGGACTTCGACCGCTTCAACGAATATCCTTGGGGAAGGATATCCTTCGAGGAGGTCATTTATGGTCTGAACAAAGACCTCATGGGGAAGGCCATGGAGATGACATCGAAGGGAAAAACCACAACAACCTTCGATATCAGCGGCTTCGTAATGCCGCTTCAGGTAATTAGTTTTGTATTATTATTTAAGACATATTATATTTATTTTAACTTACTTTTACTCTCTTTTATCAGGTTCTGGCGTACGAGTGCTGGCCGACCGTCGGGCAAGAATTCGCCGTGAGAAGAGCCGGCGAAGGGCTCCCGTTACCCCGTATGTGCCATTGGAAGACCACATTTTACGGCAAGAGCTCTGCTCCGGGATGGCAAGCGGTCGAGCGTGCATTCGGTGCCGTGGCGATGGATGTAAGTATATTTATTTATTTATAATATGGATTTATTTAGATTGCGTTTTCTAAATTGTACAAATACACAGGACGTGCGGTGTTGCCTTACACCGACCGATGCTGAAGCCGATTCAAGACACTTCCGCACGGTCGCCGGCTTTTGTGGCAGCCGGGATGATGCCGTAGCCCAGAGGATAGTGGAGCATCTTCTAAATGGGCTGCCGGTCTACTGCACCGACCATCGGCTTGCTCCGTCTCCTCCTCGGCCGTCTCCTCCTCCGAGGCCGTCTCCTCCGAGGTCTTCTCCTCCGAGGCCGTCTCCTCCTCCTTCCGGCTCAATAATCGCCCATTTCGATAGAAGAATGGACAGGCTGGAAGGCGATGTACGGGATATGCGAGCGGAGATTAGGGAGCTGCGCTCGATCGTGCTCCAAGGTATGTCTTACTTAATGTTTATTTTATAAGATTATATTGATATTACGTAAATCTAACGTAATACTCTAATTTTGTAGCCCTTGAGAGCCTCACTCCGAGAATGGTGCGGGACGTTACGAGAAACTACGATCAGGACATGCCGCCTCCTTCGCCTCCTCATTCGCCGCCGAGAGGGAGTCGGGACATGCCGCCGCCTTCGCCTCCTCCTTCGCCTCCTCATTCGCAGAACGTCACGGGGAGTCGAGAGCATGGGGGCGAGAATGTGGAGATGGAGGGCGAGATGGATGTAGATATGATGGAGGCCGCGGCGGAAGCGGCGGCAGCGGTGGCGGCGGCGGCGGAGAGGACCGCGGCGGAGAAGGCGGCGGCGGAGAAGGCCGCGGCGGAGAGGGCGGCGGCGGAGAAGGCGGCGGAGAGGTCGGCCACGGAGAGGGCCGCGGAGAGGGCGGCCGCGGATAGGGCCGCGGCGGAGAGGGCGGCCGCGGAGACGGAAGCGGCGGCAGAGAGGGCCGCCGCGGCGGCGAAGGCAAAGAAGGCGGCGTGGGCGGAGGCGGAAGCGGAGGCGCAGAAGGCCGCGGAGGAGAGGCGGCCACTGACGGAACGTGCGAAGAAGAAGTCGAGGTTGCTGTCGAGTCCGTATACGCCGACGCCCGATTCGACCCCTCGCGTTGCAATACAACGCCAAGCGGACATAGAGCAGATCATCATCGAGAGGGTGAAGAATTGGGATGCCGTCGCGGCGGAGGTGGCAAGAATGGACGCAAAGGAGGAACGGCAAGGAATGCTCCAAGCGTACGACAAGAAATTCTTTGCCGACCTGTCGACTCCGAAAGTGTGGCTTTCGGATGAGGTATGTGTGTTTTTTGCTAAATATGTTCTAATTATTTCGTTTAGTAACATTATATGCCATTATTGCAGCACGTCAACGAGGCATTCTGCGAGTTCACGGCGATGCAAGAAAACTGCGTGCATGCGGAGCGAATCGCGTACGTGAACACCAACTTCGCACATGCAGTCAAGATGGAGTCCGCCAAGCCGCGACCGTGGAACATGTCCTCGTTCGAGCTATTCGCCACGGGAGAGATCAATGCGATATACGGCGGCAAGCCGTCACTTCACTGGAGCCAAGCGGATGTGGCCGTCATCCCATTGGCGTTTAACGCGCATTGGGTGCTCCTCGTCGCTCGGTTCAAGGAGAGGAACATCTTCGTTTTGGATTCCGACCGCAGCAGCGATTCGGACTTGAGGTTCATGAAGCCGTTCCTCGATCCTTTGGCCGAAGTGATACCGCTGATGCTTCAACACGTAGGTGTGGAGCAATATTCCGTGGAGAAGTTTGCTTGGGTGCGGTGCCCCAATTTCCCTCAACAAGTCCTCAGGTAATTTTCTTATTTTTTCACTTTCTTATTTTCTTATTTTCTTAAACCTGAAATTGTTCTATTTCTCGAACAGCGGAGAGTGCGGTATGTACATGCTTAGGACGGCGATGTCTCTGTTGATCGGTAACAGAGATGATCTCTACGCTTTGGACGATTCTAAAGTTTTGTCGTTTAGAAAGTTTTTGACGATATGTATTTATTTTAACAATTGGGATATTGTATGAACTGTTTTAGATATATTTGTATAGATTTTTTGATTTGGAATTGTTCTGTGTTATGGTTGGTTGAGTTGCTGTTGAGGTTGTTCAGAGTGTTCAAGGTTCAGTATTGTTTTTTTCCGAATTTCACTGTTATTCGAGTAAAAGAGCTTGTTCGAATAATCATAACTTAATCGAGTAACTTATTCGAGCTTAATCCGAGTACCTCATAGCACTCGAATAAACTTCACTGGATCAGTTGATTTTACCGGACTTCACTGTTATCCGAGTCAAAGAGCTTGTTCGAATAATGAGAATTAAACGAGTAAGCTATTCGAGCTTAATCCGAGTATCATATAGCACTCGAATAAACTTCACTGGATAAGTTGTTTCTGTCGAACTTCACTGTTATCCGAGTTAAAGAGTTTTTAGAATAATGTTACTTTTATCGAGTTTCCTATTCGAGTGTATTCGAGTACAATACGTAACTCGAATAATTTAAAAATCGAAAATATTATTTTTATATCATGAGCATGAAATGTTAAATAACATTTCATGTTAAATATCATTTAATGTTAAATAACATTTCCTGTCTAAGTAATAATATATTATAGAGATTCTTGAAAAAAAAGAAAATCAAGTTGATATTTCTATACATGTTATAAATATTGTTGATGGGAATGTATATGCTAAAGTCCTATCTACCAATGTATTTCATTGTATGTCATGCAACGACTTTTATTAAACATTGTTAATCTTCATAAAGCGACTTATTAACATCATGAAGGCCCTAAAACATCGAAATATTGATATTTATACATCTATGTATCGAGATAATTAAAATTCAAAAATTCTGAAAAGAACACTCGAATTGCAAGATATTATTCGAGTTCGGTATTCGATTTTTTTGTAAGTTATTCGAGTTATCCGGGTACTCGAATAAGTTCAGGTTTCCGTTTTCGACTTTTTATCGTTATGTTATTCGAGTGTAGTATTCTAATAATATTCGAGTTGCAAAGTTTACTCGAATAACAGTGAAAAAAGCTACAATCAAGCCAAACTCACAATATCCATCAATCTCATACAACGTCATACATCAAACTCATACAACCTCATACATCAAACTCATACAAACTCATACATCAAGATTTACTTAATGTCTACGACCAAACTCACCGACGGACGGAAACCTCTTTTCTTTTCTCCGACCACGCCTTGCTACGAACGGAGGCGGCAACACCAATTGATCCGAGGTGTCCCATTCGGCTTGATCCGGAACCGGCGAAACTCGTCCGTGATAAGCAGACTGCCACGTTAGGACAGAGTAATATTCCGAACACAACGGGTAGAAACTCATGTTCGCTCGTAGACTCGCCGCGATTGCATGTGGACAAGGAATCCAGTCGATGTCGAATTGGCGGCACGTACAAGTCTTCGACCGCAAGTTAACAATGGCACGACCCCCCGGAGATCGGACATCGTACTCATGCGGAGCGATTTCATGTACTTCATACCCTTGACTTAGCTCATACCTCTCACGGAGCTTTCCACCGTCGGAGTAAACCGCGTGGTTGCTTGTCCAGATTGATGTCTGTATCTAGCAAACCAATCCGCCGTCAGCCTCTGTATCGATTCCAGAAGCGCAATGATCGGTAGCTTTCTTTCTTCGCGGAGTCTTGCATTAATCGATTCCACTCCGTTCGTAGTCATGATGTTATAGCGAGACGTCGGAGAATAGGCTCGACTCATTCGTTCCTTACTATCAGTCTGTTGCAAATACGCGTATGCGGTGGGAAACCTATTCTCAAAATCACCATATTGTGAATCAAAGTCGCATTGCTTGTATATTTTAGCAATGTGTATGAACGTCTCCGTCGCACCCTGCTTCTTACACTTGCCTTTCATATTTTGTGACAGGTGCCAAATACAATGACCGTGGTGCGCACGACTGTAGACCGCTGCAACGGCAGCTTTGATAGAAGCAGATCTGTCGGATACGATGACAAGATCGTCCTCGTTGGACACGACTTGCAAGAGCTCGTTCAAGAACCACGACCAAGCTTCTATGCACTCGTTATTGTCGATTATGCCCCAAGCTAAAGGAAACTGATGGCGGTCGCCATCCTCCGCTGATGCAATGAGCAACGTACAGCCATACTTTCCTTTCAACCAAGTACCGTCTATGCAAACAACCTTCCTCATGTGACGGTATCCCGCAATACAAGCACCAAGGGATAGGAAGGCGTGCTTAAATCTCCGCTCGTCGTCCAGATATACACTTGCTATGGTTCCCGGATTCACTCTTCTCAGCGTCGACAGGTACGACGGCAACAGCTTGTAACTCTCATCGGGGTCACCCTTCATTGCATTTTGTGCTAAAATGCCTCCTTTTCATGCTTTGAAGTACGAAACTTCGATCCCACGATTTCTCATCATTGTTTGAATGAGTTTAGGGGTCGGTGTACTTGTTGGACCCTGAAAAGATCCAAGCAGCATATCGCTCACGGAGGTTGACGATGCTTGAGTGAGTCTTGCATTCCGATTTGCAAGGTCGCACGTATGTGTGTTGCAATACGTACGAATCGAGAATACGGATGTATCCTTAATCTTCGCCGTCCATATCCTCCAAGTACATCCATCCTCTTTGCATCTCACGCCATAGTACGATCGGGAAGATTTTATAATCTTGACCTCGAAGCATGCCTCTATAGCAACTCTTTGGATCCTATTCTTGACGGCCTTCTTATCCTCGAATTCATCACCGACCTTCATGGTGGAACCGTCGGTAAAAGAATACCGATCGCTAGGAATAGTTGCATTTTCCTCTTCTTCCTCCTCCTCGTCATTATTCCCGTCCGCATTTTCTCCGTTTACGCCATCAAAATTGACGTGCAGGTTCTGCCGTGATGCAACATTCTCATCACGGTCGTTCGCCTCATTGTGACCTTCACCCCCATAATTCACATCTTCGCATCCGCCAAAGTCGATGATACGGTCAAAATAATCATCGATGTAACCACCTCCATCGCTACGAACCTCAATTGGAACGGGACCAACTTCATCATCCGCGAGAGTTTGACGGTGGAGGTTCGTAGGGAGTCCAATCTCCACACGGAGAATCGGTCTATCCATTGGACCCCCTAAGTATATATAACCCTTCAACTCTCGATCATTCTTTATATACAACGGAGCACACCCTTCCATACCTCTCATAGATGGCTGATAACTCAGCTTTAACTCCGGCCTCCCGCTTACGCCAATAGTCTCGTATATTTCGTTCCGCAGATCGTCCAGCAAAAAACAATCGACATCGAACCCAATGGGCTTCATATTTGTTCCCATCCTTGGAACCCATGTCCATTTATTATCATTCCCAATTATCCATTCTCCATCGTAATCAATCATGATGCTGGTCGGCATAACCTGAATATGAAACAAATCATTAATAACATTATTCGAATAATTACAATATTCGAATAATAAAAATTAATCGAGTAAATAATTCGAGTAGTAAAACAACTCGAATAAAGTCTTCGAGTATTAAGATTTTGAAGACACTCGATAAGTTGTTATCGAAGAAATAAATGGAATAAATCAACTTTTATTGCAAACGAGTTACTCGAATAAATAAAATATTCGGAAACAAAAACTATTCGAGTAAGGAATTCGAGTTTACGCCATAACTCGAATAATGTCTTCGAGTATTATAATATCGAATAATATGTAAGTGTAAAATTTCATAAACAATAGTATTATTCGAGTAACGTTTCCGAGTTTATTCGAGTATGGTGTCCGAATTTTATGTTGCCAAAACAACTTATGCGAGTGACGTTTACGAGTCTAAATAAACTCGAATAACGAACTCGAATAACCTGAAAATGAAAATTTTCTACAAATTCGCACAGATCTAAGGTTAAAATGCTACCCATAACTACCCAAACCTTCGAAAAGCCAATACCCGATGCTCGAAATGTAAATGTCATTAAAACGAACGGAAATTACAATGCCCGATAATATATACTTGTAACCGGCGTTAACATGAACGGAACTTACTGTACATGCGTTCAAGAACGAAATTGGGATTCTTGGAGCTTGGGTGCTTCGATTTCGACGGATGCTTCAGCTCGTTTTTCCTTCAAGATCTCGTTTTGGTGCTTCGTGGTGCATTAATGAATGAGGTTGGTGCGTTTTTTTTTTTTTATATATATATATTTCTTTTTTTATTTATTTAGGTATTAATTAGGGGTTTAGTTAATTAAGGAAACATGTTCCTCTTTTTTTAATTGACTCGGTCAAGTTCAGGAAATCAAAAGTAATCTTATTTTTTAAAATAGCCCTTCCATATCTCTCTTCGGTTCACCAGCCCGAACTGTTCGCTGATTTATTTATTTTTTTCTATTTTTATTGGCTTTAAATTCGTGGCTTCTCCTCTGAAAAAACCTCTGAATTTTGCTTGAAATGGTGCGTTTGAAGAGTTCGAGGTTGGCAGTTTAGGGTTTCAACTTTCACAGGTATGTTGTAAGACATCCCACTCATTGCTGTTAATACTTCGTTGATCTATGATTTTCCAGAAGGTTTGTTGTTGGTTGGCCTAAAGAAAGTTATATCTGATAAATTTTAGCTGAGCTGAGCAGCCTTGATGATTTGTATTAGAGCTTCGTTATAGCTCAGGACTTAACTATGTTGTTTCTGTTTGCTTCCTTAGATTTGTACAAGATTAGTTCAAATCGAATGGATCGTACAGCTCCTCGAAAACAACTTAGAGGCGAAATCAATGGTGTAAAAAGTGAAGGACGACGAAAACAGCTTAGAGGCGAAATCAATGGATCGTACAACTTCTCTGTGCGTCCTGTTCATGATCAACAACACTGGGTACATCTTGCAGAAAGTGAAGGACGACGAATTGGGCGCCTGGCTAGGCGATGATTGGATAAAGAAGGACGTAGCCAAGGCGAGGCAGTACCGAGTGAGCTATCATAGGAGTTCTTGGAGCGAAGCGCTCGGAATTCTGAAGGTGGCCGACTATCATCAAGAATCATCAGCTAGGGTTCTGAAGGATAAGATTAGGTCGTTCAACGCCTTCTCCGAGGAGGTTTGTAAGAATCAAGCTTCGTGGATCGTGTTCGAAGGGCAGCTGAGGGAGGAGCTAAGGGAGTCGATGAGTCTTTGCCCCGCCTATCAAAAGTTCGTCGGGTGGCTGAATGACGTGCCCGAGATTGCAGGCATATCGATCGGTATGTTAAATACAGCGTGGACAACGTTGAGGCGAGGGTTAGGGGCTGTTTCAGCTTCAAGGGAATAATAATGGTTGAAGAAGGTGAGTTATATATGTTATGTGTGCAATGTTTTGCTGTATTTATATTGTGAATTTTGATTGCTAGAATGGGAGATTTGTTGGTGTTCTGTGTATGTGTGTTTATTATCTTTAGTTTTTATCATATGAGCAAAACAGTTAAGAATCAAATTGAGGAATGTTATTGTCCTGAGTTAGTATTGCATGAACAAAAGAGTTCAAAGGACTAATTGGGTTTTGTTCTTTTTCGGCATGTTTTAGTCACTCTCGATATCTGACCAAAATTCATTTGTTCTGGCCTTCTAAGAGTTATGGGACTTCTCAATTTCGAACGCAGCTGAGATAGCCAAAGTGGCTGCGAGCGGTCATTCTCCATTAATCCAAAGATCTGTCACTGTAAAAATTCCTGAGCTTTGCACCGCTTTACCAAATGCTACTATGCCTTTTCGCGTTATTCAAGTGATGTGTTTTAACTTATGTATAGATTTATTTTGGATGATTAAGGTTGACGGCCTGATGATTTGGCGGTGATTTCTGAGGTATGGTTTGTTGACGTTTCTGTGAATTTTAGGCATGCGTAATGGATCTAATTTGTACGAGTTACTCAAGGTGGTAATTAGAGTTTAGTGGTTTTACGATTGATGTGTTGTTGCTTTTGCTGGCCATCGGAACACAGGTGATAGGTTTCACGAAGATTTACAAGGTTGTAGTAATTAAATAGAGAAGATTAAGGAGATGAAGAGGTCTAAGGAGGAGAATTCGTCAAAGGCTCATCGACCAACTGGTTTTTCGTCTCGCGTAAGACCGTAAGTTATTTATTTTCATTTTTATAGCGTATGCTAATTTGTTTCTCGATGCGATCATTGTTTAGCTTGGGTAACTTACTTTAGTTACTTACTTTAGCTTGGAAAATTCGATTGCTTTATTTAGAAGTATGAAGACAAAAAGATTCAATTTATTTTAGCGCCATATGGCTCTGCATTTAGGTTTAACATAAATCTGTTTAGAAATCTGTTCAAGATTAAGTCTTTGAGTGCGAACATAATAACCATAGAGGATCCAACAACATTGAACAAGAATCTGTGCGTCATGCCTCTGAAAAACCGGCTGAAATCATCTGTCCAACAGCATCTGTCCAATTTCCTGTCTCATTTGACACGTTGATCTTCAACGAGCTGAACTGCTTCGAAAGAACAGGTGAATCCTGTCCAAGGCGAGCGACATCAATTTGACATGTGTAAAGCTCGAATCTGCATCCCAATTAACATATCAAACATACTTTGTTGTTTTGCTATCGATTGTGGTTTGGTGGTGAGCTTTCTCTTCATGAAAATTTGTTTTTTTTTTTATATATATTTTGTCCTTGCAATCATCATGTATGTCATTCTTAGTTTTATGTTTCGAGCTTTTGTTTTTATACTTTTAATTTACTTTCATTTTCTTCTTAGGTTTTGCTACACATGTTGAAGATATCTAATGCAAGTGACGAAATTGATAACGAATTTATTGAGTTGAACAGACTATTCACTGTTACATGGATCGAACTAAACTTTACACGGGATATTTGATTAGACCTATTCTTTTTCTACTATTGACATAGGAATCAACGGCCTAAGGTCCACTAATCCACAGAGAAGCAAAGAACGATAAACGGCCCCTCGAGAAGAAAACAACTCAGCGAGCGCTTGAGTCCACCGATCTATTGAAGCCCAAGTTCATTTGATGATCAGTATGACGTATTTGCTCCAAAGAACATAGAACGCCATAAAGAGAATCTCGATCCAACGGCTTGAGGGCCATTCTCGAAGGTGTTTTAAATATTAACCTATTACTTATTTTATCTTAGTTGAGGAGTTGAACTTTTAAGAATATTGACAAGATATTATTGCATTCTTCTTCATATAATGTGACCGATAGTTTCTTTATATGATGCCTCCTAAATATGAGTTTTTTTGTCAAACCATATCTTGATCATCGACATCATATAATATTTTGATAGGACAATTTCCAATTGATCTACGACCCTTACTCTTCCGACTACTTGTGGATCTACGATTTTAAGGTCAGGAAAGGTATTTGTAGTTGTTCCCATGACTGGACTGAAGGTTCTTCCACTCACCCCCAATAGAAAGAACGCATAGAAAAGAGGTACTCTATTGTATTCATACGATTAAATTATTACATACAGTATGATTTGTTTTTAGTCAAGTCTCGAATTTAAAATTAGGGAATTTATGATATGTATTTGAGTACAAAAGAGGGCATCGCTTGAAGGAGACAACAGTAAATTCACACACAGCAAGTTCTACTTTTGGCTACACCCATCATGCTACGGGACTGACAAATTCGTTGAAAGATTGACTCAAAGTGCTCGAAGCATATGTTCAACACGCTAAAACACCGTAATTGATTTTTAATGTCATGTTGTTATTTATCAACCTGTATTCGTTTTATTTTTCTGTCTGACCTGCCATTCCTTCTTGAGTATGTTTGGTTTGTTACATTTCCTCTTTTTTAAGGCGATTGTTATTGGTTTTCTTAGCAGTTAAAAAGTGTCTCCGAGCAGTAATATGACTTTTTTTTATCTAATGAGTCCATTCGCTGCATACATTTTTTTATTTTCTTCTTGGCGAATTGGGTACTCATTAATTTACGCGCCTTTGTTGACGAGGATTTCTCGCGAGGCGCGGGATGACTATACAAAGTTATTAGTACTACAACAATTACATACTATATCTCATCAAATATATCACATTATTTTTTCGATAAAATTCAAAATTTGGATTTTATTTAGTTTGTTTTATATTATAAAAGCAACACAGCAATAAATCATCATATCGTAAAAATAATTATTTTTGTAAAATAATTTTAATTAATGAAACATAATTGAAAACAAAGAGCTATAGCTATAATAATGATATATATTAATTACACACATTGATGATTCATTAAACACGTAAAATAACCAATTGTTACAAAGTATGTATCGAGCAAAAACAGTGCAAATGAGAAAAGAAAAACATAAAATGGCCATGAACAGAGCTCATCGTTAACGGACACTTAAGGCCCATTCAGTGGGGGCTAATATTAGTTGGTTGCTCGGTTGACGACTACTTTCTCAAATAATCGAAGAACGATACTGTTCTTTATTATGCTTACTCTTCCATGTTGTTTCTCATTGTTACATACTTGCAAATCTAAAGCCATTGTATCAGTCTTACATTTCTGGAACAGTCTTACATTGTTACTAGCAGTCTTGCGAGATCTTACAGTTTACACAGTTGTAATCAGTCTTGCCAGTTTGGAATCTTACAAAGCTACAGATATATACTTGACAAGCAATTTTACACAAATTTGCAGTCATACACCGGTTTGATCTTGGAAAATCACAAATTGTTGTCTTACACTGACGCAGCCTTACGACGGAGTATATCAGGTCAATGGACGCGAGTAATTCTGTTCTGTGATGAACATATTGCTGCACATTTTTCTGCACATATTATTTTGTCGGGGCTGTACAATACACTGTCATCAGATAATATGCCATTTAGAGTGCCTAAACTATACAACAATTGGGTCTGGCGGTTCTGCCTGTTAGATCCCACTTATTCGGGGTTTGGCACGAGCTAGGATGGCCTTGTGCTGGGACAGGGCGGAGACCGAGTCTGTGACAAAAACTATGGACGAGTAATTCACAAAATATTACACGTTTATAGTAATGGCAAACATATGGACGATGCACTGGGATTTTTTTTAGTCATCAAATTTAAATATTTTCAAATATGTTATTCATGCACGGAAGAAAAAAATTAAAAAAGAGAAATTGTAAGGAGGGATGTGCTTTAGTCGTGGTTGGTATGTACATATGTTTAGTACTACACTATACATTCACATGGCTGTAGAAAATTCAAGTATTCTAGATATGGAAATGGTGGTGGGTTATTAATTATTGCAAATTTTATTTCCTTCGTACCATCCCAAATGATGAGTCGTTACAACAGTACTATAGGAAGGCTGTTCAATTATGTCGGTGAAAGAGTGCTGTGAATTTCGTGAAGTGTGAACACTTCGCAGGTGTAAGAATACGACTTCTGTGACTTTAGAAGCTTCATCCAGGTATGAGTTACATGGTGTATGACAGTTGCAGTGTAACAGTCATACACTGCTTATTTAAAAATTAGAAGAAGATTAGAATCAATAATATAAATATGTCATTTTTTGTCTCGATATTTTGTTATTTTATGGACGACTTTAAAAATTTTTGTTCCAATGTTGCCACCACATAAAAAAATAATACATAATTCTTCGCTCATATGCAAAGAATTTCACTGTAGAGTCATATACTGTCTATGTAAACATATAGTACATCAATTGTTGTATGACACAAATGTGTTTTAAGTAGATAAGATATCAATGTTGTATGGCAGAAATATGTTAATGCTGTTATATGATCTATATGTCTTAGTCTACAGCTGAATGGACTATTTTGCTGTATGGATGCGATGTGCTTGGACAGATTTAGGAAATTTAATAGTGACTGTTAAAAATGTTAAAATGCTTAGAATGTAAGGCGGGTAAATAATTGTTCGGTAGATATTCGACAAATATATGCCGTTCATATCATGTGTATATAAGTTTGTCGCAAAAATAGTGCCGTCTACGCAAAGACTAAACATTTTCAATATCACGCTTATTGACATTAATTAAGCTGCTGCATATCAAATTTCATGTATATTTAATTGCACGATTGTTGACATTGGACAGGTCTACGCCGTTTGAATGCATATCGATGGCGTACAGTTTTTCACCAAGAAATAAATACTATAATAATTTTCTTTTTCATTCATACAATTTGCCATGAAGATATGCAGTTTTTTTTCCATTACATTCAAGAAAAATATGCTGATAACATTGTAGCACATGCTGACTGAGTGGAATTTTAAATTTTGGAATAAAAAAATTTATGCAGCTGTAATTATATATATCGTAAGTATTGAGCATGAAAACAATTTAACTTAATCTGTTTCATAACAGCCATACGAGTCTTACAATAGGATATGATATATTTGTTCAAGCTTCCTGCAGTCCTACAAATGTCAGGCTTCAAACAGTCTTACAAATATCCATCAACCCCGAACTTTCATCACAGATGATTAAATAATTAGTGTTCTTTATTGACTTCGCAGTTTCATTAATCTGACTCCAGCAATATTAACTGAATTAAACTAGAGTATATTAATTGCATGATTGCCAATCGTCAGATGATAACAATGTTGTGCATTGCTTTCGCATTGCTCAAAATACAGAAACATTGGATGGGTATTAATGTCGTATTTAATGCCAGTCAACCTTAAATTAATCAGATGCATTTGTACAATACTTTAATATTCACAATAATAACCCCGATATACATATATATCTGCATCATATTTTATTGGAAGCATTTCACCAATATTGCATTGTCCCGGTACCATATGGCTACTGAGCTACCTACGGTATTGAAACAGTGTCTGAACAATCTTCGCACCTCAATGGCAAACATAATTACCAGCATTGATGGAGAATTCAGTTCTTACATCCAGACTCACCAAATCGGATTGAACACCACGAATGACAGACTCCACTCAGTTGAAAACACCATTGCCCTCCGTGCAACTATTGTAGACAACCATTGCTTGGAGGTCCGCAACAGACTTCTTCGCATCACGAACAAGATTGGTATTGTGCAGATGTTAGAGATTAATGTGCAATCATCATTTCAGATATGTTGACACTATGAATTGTTTTGGATAATACAGCTGATAGTCAGTATTGCAAACAAACAACAATACACTGTTTGTCGTCAAATTATGCACCGGAAAAGCAAATAAATCATCGTATCGTAAAAATAATATTTTTTGCAAAATGAGTTTATTTAATGAAACATAATTAAAAACAAAGAGCTATAGCTATAATAATGATATATATTCATTACACACATTGATGATTCATTAAACACGTAAAAGAACTCATTGTTACAAAGTAGGTATGGAGCAAAAACAGAGCAAATGAGAAAAGAAAACCAGAAAATGGCCATGAAAAGAAGTATAGTGGAGCTCATCTTTAAAGGACACTTAAGGCCCATTCAATATTTGGGGCTACTGTGAATTGGGTTGCTCGGTTGTGCGACTACTTTCACAAATAGTCGAAGAAAGGTACCGTTCGTTTATTATGCTTACTCCTCATGTGTTTCTCATTGTTACATACATGCAAATCTAAAGTCATTGTATCAATCTTACATTTCTGGAACAGTCTTACATTGCTATCAACAGTCTTGCTAGATCTTACAGCTTAAACAGTTGTAATCAGTCTTGCAAGTTTGCAATCTTACAAAGCTACAGATATATACTTGACAAGAAATCTTGCAATTTTACATAAGTTAGCAGTCTTACACTGGTGTAATATTGGAAAGTCACAAATTGCAGTCTTACACTAATGCAGCCTTACGACGGAGTATATCACGTCAATGGACGTGAGTAATTTTATTCTTTGTGATGAACATATTGCTGCATATATTTCTCCACATATTACTCTGTCAGGGCTGTACAATAACTGTCATCACAGATAATATGTCATTCAAAGTACCTAAACTATGCAACAACTGGATCTGGCGGTTCTGCCCAGTTAGATCCCGCTTACTCGGGGCTTGGCCCCAGCTAGGATGGCTTTGTGCTAAGACAGGGCGGGGACCGAGTCCGTTACTAAAAATATGGACGAGTGATTCACAAAATATTACACGTGCTTAGTAATGGCAAACATATGGACGATGCATGGGGATACAATTTTCAAATATGATATTTTCCATTTAATTAAATCAAACTCCTTGCAAACTCAAAATGCATTAATTCTTCTCCACCCGACAGAGCAATACTCAAATTCAAAAGACCATTATTGTAATATTCTCTCCTACCTGATTTTTTAAAATTTTCCATGAAATTTACAATTACTTTACAAATTAGACCACACTATTATTTTACTTCGATTGAAAAAAATAATTTCAGAAAATTAATAATAAAGACAATATTTTTTCTTATAAAACGTAGAAAAAAAACTATTAATAACATGAATCCTTTTAAATATTTTTATTTATTTTTTACTTTTTATATGAGTACTTTAATAATTAAAATAATAAAGTGATATATATTGTAATTTTTAAATATCATATGCATTTTTTAGATATCTCATTCCGAACGCATCTAATAAAACATGATAGAAGACGAAAACGTATTTTGGGTTTATGTTTGGCGTACGATTGGCGAACTTTTAGTATAAATTTTGTATTTTCGGTGTCGATTGGAGATGCAGGAAAAAATAGCCATCCACAAAATAGCTATAATAATGATATATATTCATTCATCGATGATTCCATAAGAACCAATTATCACGAAGTAGGTATCAAGCAAAATCAGAGCAAATGAGAAAAGGAAAAAAGAAAATGGCCAAGCAAAGAAGTATATAGAGCTCGCCGTTAATTGATACTTGAGGCCCATTCAATATTAGGGGGCTACTATGAGTTGGATTGCTCGGTTGTACGGTTATTTTTACAGATAATCGAAGAAAGGTATCGTTCGTTTAGTAGGATAACTCATCCGTGTTCTTTCTCATTGTTACATACTTGCAAATCTAAGGTCATTGTTACATTTCTGGAACAGTATTACGTTTCTATCAGCAGTCTTGCGGGATCAGACAGTTTACACTGTTGTAATCAGGCTTGCCAGTTTGCAATCTTACAAAGCTGCGGATATATACTTGACAAGCAATCTTGTAATTTCACACAAAATCGCAGTCTTACACTGGTGTAAATTGGAAACTCACAAATTGCAGTCTTACACTAATGCAGCCTTACAACATGGTATATCAGGTCAATGGACGTGAATAATTTTGTTCTTTGTGATGAACATTGTGCTGCATATATTTCACCACATATTATCTTGTCACGCCTGTACAATACACTTTCATCACAGATAATCTGCCATGTACCTAAACTATACAACAATTGGGACTGGCGAATCTGCCCTGTTCGATCCCGCTTATTCAGGGTTTGGCACGAGCTAGGATGACTTTCTCCTGAGACGGGGCAGGGACCGAGTCCATTACAAAAATATGGACGAGTAATTCATAAAATATTACATGTGCATAGTAATGGCGAACATATGGATGTGCGATGCACAGGGATGTTTTTAGTCATGAAATTTAAGTACAATTTGTCAAATATGTTATTTTAATGGGATCGATGAAAGTCAGTCGTACATGGGGTTAAATACTAATATTAAACTCATATGCATTCATGATATATAATGGAGGATCAAAAGATAATGTAGAATGAACAGTCGTGCATTTAATTCAAATTGAAAAGGTAATATAAAACATTATTTCATCAAACATGTGATTTATTTTATGTGTCGATAATAGAAGTCATCAATCAAAGAAATACAGAATGGGGTATTCATACATAATTTACAACATATACCATCTTAGTTCCTTTATCGTGTGAGTCAAATCAATACAAGTAACGGTCATACATGTCATTTTCTGGTTTCATCAAGAGTAATTCATCCATCATGTTATTTATCTGCATAAACGACTACCTTTTTTCTTATTAACATATGTATCGTGTATATACTTGGGACGAACAAGAGACCCCGTGCATCGCACGGGTCTAAACCTAGTATTTCACAAATAATCAAATATTGACCTGATAATATCTTCTTGCAAGACTTAGAATTTTTCCACACTAGGTCTTCGCCCTAGCCTTCAAGCTGTGGCTGATAAATGTTCTAATGTCTTCTTTCATCCCCTCTTTGTTCATCGTCGTCATTATTAGACGACCCATCACATGCAAGTCCTGTCTATAAAACAACGCAGAGGTAACCTTCAGATTCTTCATTACGCACTACATTACTGAATCACTCCCTTTCGGCCAGCTAATGCCGGCCTGGATGGCCCACCGACCCGACCCGCTCCGTGCGTCCTGACGCGATCCGACCCGGCCCATGGTCCGACCCGTTTGCATCCAACTCGACCGCGCCGTGCCCAGCTTGGCCTCGTTGTTCCAATAATCACCATCCCGAACCTCGTTGTCCCGAACGGCCTACCGAACATCGAACTTTGTCTAAGTGTCGAAGCATTGACTCACACGACTTCGCTATTGACCTGGCGAAGACTCAGGCTTGCTGACGAGGCACTTCACATTCGTGACATAACATGTCTTAACCAGGCAGCATGATATTATGACGTTAGATATTTCTCTCATTTTAGTCGTGGTCGTCGCGTCGCCACAGTCTTTGTTGAATATAGATAATATTTCACAAATAATCAAATATTGACCTGATAATATCTTCTTCCAAGACTTCAATTTCCACACATGCCTTTGCCCTAGAGTCTTCAAGCTGTGGCTGATAATAAATAGTTCCCTTATCTCCTGTCACTTTTCTATTGAGTCGTCTTCATCGTCGTTATCAGACGACTCATTTTACCAACTTGATTTTTTCCTTTTTTGCGTGCATGTTGGATCACAAGTGCCATCTATAAAAACCACGCAGAATATGTACTCTCATATTCTTCATTACGCACTATACATTACTTAATCACTCCCTTTCGATCTGAGTATATCTTCTCATTATGGAATTAGGAAATTCAAACTACGTTCAAATCTCTGCAACATTAACCATCTCTTCCCTTTTCATAATAAACCTTGTTCTTACATGTTTATCATCATCTACCGTGCAGACTACTACCGATCAGTTGGCCCTTCTCTCTCTCAAATCCAAAATCACAAATGATCCTCACAACATTATCATGCCAAATTGGACAGCTTCATCTCCATTCTGCAGTTGGGTTGGAGTTACATGTGGGAAGCGACACCACAACAGAGTCTCTTCTTTGAACATCTCTTACATGGGCCTCACTGGCGAAATCCCGCCCCAGCTTCGAAACCTCTCTTTCCTTATCTCTCTCGACTTGGAAGGTAATAACTTCTTTGGGACGATTCCCGGAGATTTGTCGCGCCTGCGAAGGTTGAGATTCGTAAACATCAGCAAAAATAGCTTCGCCGGCGAGGTCCCTTCTTGCTTTGCATCCTTGCCTTGGCTCGAGATCTTATATGCAAACAACAACAGTTTTACAAGCTTCGGTTCGTTCCTCGACGCCTCTTTTGCTAATAACAAATCGAATCTCTACGAATTGGACGTGTCGTTCAACTCTCTCCAGGGTACGATTCCAGAATCAATAGGAAATCTAAATGGTCTCAAACGACTAATGATGAAGGGCAATCAGCTATCAGGTTTTCTACCTTCTTCGCTTGCCAATCTGACGAGTCTGGTATATCTCAATATGGACATCAACTACATTGAAGGGACTTTACCTGAATGGATGGGGAATCTCCGTGGCCTTACTTATTTGAATGTACAAAGAAATCGACTTATCGGTTCGATACCATCGAGCATCTTCAACATATCAACGCTTCAAATTTTAAGCTTGTTTCAGAATCATTTGTCCGGCACACTTCCAAGTGATATGTGTCTCCGTCTTCCGGTGCTCAGAGGACTTCATTTAGGAAGTAATGAGCTATATGGTGAAATTCCGTCAAATATTTCATTGTGCTCTAAGCTTCAAGTTTTAGCGGTGTCATTTAACAATATTGCCGGTACATATTCCACATATTCCTCGATCAATCCTTCACGCTTGAGTGTTTTAATTGCTCCATTATGTCGGCGCTTAACTTATTATGTTAATATGCAGGTGAGATACCAAGTGCATTAGGTGAACTTGAGGAGCTTGAGGTTCTGCGTTTAGGGGCCAATCAACTAAGTGGTTCCGTGCCGATAAATATATTTAACATTACTAGTTTGAGAATAATTGTACTTGCAGGAAACAGGCTTTTTGGTGACCTTCCATCAAAATTAGGCTATTTTCTGCCTAATCTTGAAGAGCTCTATCTTGGAACCAATGACTTTGGTGGAGGTTTTCCAAACTCCATCTTAAATTGCTCTAAACTAACTGATTTGGACATTTCCTACAACAGTCTCACTGGTCCAATTCCTAGTTCCATAGGAGAGGATTTAAGATTCTTACGGATATTGGGAATGGGTTCCACTGGTTTTACATCGAACTCTGAACTGAGCTTCATCGATTCGTTGGCAAACTGCAGATACTTAACATGGCTAGCAGTTCATGACAATCTGTTGAATGGTAACATACCTGCGTCTATTGGAAATCTATCTTCTTCTCTCGCCGAATTCTTTGCTTATGAGTGTGGCATCAAAGGTAGCATTCCTAATGAAATTGGTAATCTAACAGGGCTGGTAACGTTTAGTTTATATGGCAACGATTTGACCGGAGAGATTCCAACAACATTACATAACTTACGGAGCCTTCAAATACTAGCTCTTGGCGGCAACCGAATAGAAGGACTCATTCCAAGCGGACTTTGCCAACTAAAGAGTCTGGGGAGCATACATCTGTCTACCAATAAACTCACAGGTCCAATACCAGAATGCTTGGGAAATATATCATCTTTAAGATATATATATTTGGACGACAACAACTTGGGTTCGATTATACCTTCAAGCCTTTGGAACTTGGGATATCTCTTACATCTTAACATTTCCTCAAATTCTCTAACGGGTTCTCTGCCTCCAGAAATAAGAAATTTGAAGTCTGCAGTATCTATCGATCTGTCAATGAATCAATTCTCGGGTGATATTCCTACAACATTTGGGGGTTCAGTTCAACTACTTAATCTTTCTTTGGCCAATAACGATTTCCAAGGCCCGATTCCCGAGTCAATTGGAAGCATGATCAGTTTAGTTTCTTTGGACTTTTCTCACAACAAACTCAATGGCACGATTCCGAAGTCTTTGGAGGCTCTGAAGTATCTGAAGTATTTCAATGTTTCTTTCAATGAGTTATCAGGAGAGATCCCTATAGGTGGCCCTTTTAAAAATTTCACAAGCCAATCGTTTATGTTCAATGATGCACTGTGTGGCCCCTCAATGTTCAAGGTTTTATCGTGCCGTGACTCTCAACAACACAGAGCAAGGAAGAAGATACTTCTCCCTCTATTCATTTCTATAGGAATAGGAACCTTACTTTTTGTCGTCTGCTTGGCCTGTGCAGCGATGAGATATAGAAGGAAAACAAGTCCTCCAATCAATGCCGATGATGCACTTGCTACAGGACAGCCAGTAAGATTCTCTTATTACCACCTATTATATGCTACTGAAAACTACAACGAAAATAATCTACTTGGGAAGGGAAGTTTCGGTTCGGTTTATAAAGGCGTACTAAGAGATGGAACTGCATTAGCCGTGAAAGTGTTTCACATTCAGCTAGAACGTTCGCTGAGGTCTTTTGAACTCGAATGTGAAGCTTTAAGGAATCTTCGCCACAGAAACCTCGTTAAAGTCCTCGGCAGTTGCACGAATCAAGAATTCAAGGCAATCGTATTAGAATACATGCCAAACGGCAGCCTGGAGAAGTTGTTATATTCCGAAGAAAGCCAACATATGAGCATCAAGCAAAGACTCAACATAATGATCGACGTTGCAAGTGCATTGGAATATCTCCATTACGGTTATTCGACGCCAGTTGTTCACTGTGATTTGAAGCCTGGAAATGTCCTCCTAGACGAAGATATGGTTGCCCGTATTAGCGATTTCGGCATAACAAAGTATCTAAATGAAGGAGAAAGCATGACACACACTAGGACCCTTGCAACGCTCGGATATATGGCTCCAGGTATGTATGCATAAGTAATTGACCTTCGAATCACATGTTTGTTTTGTAGTTTTATAATAAACCATATTTCCTTTTCTTGTTTTGCTTTAATTAAACAAATATGCGTTGAAGAATTTGGTTCGGAAGGCATAGTTTCCACGAGATGCGACGTGTATAGCTACGGGATAATGCTTTTGGAGACCTTTACGGGAAAGAGGCCGAGCGATGAAATGTTTTCGGGAGACATAACGCAAAGGGATTGGGTAAATGGCTCATTCCCCGACGAAGTTATTCGTGTAGTTGATGCGAAGTTGATCGCAACAGACAACTTCGACGAGAAACTATTGCAATGCATCGTTTCTATTTTGGAGTTGGGTCTTATTTGCACTGCTAAGTCGCCCGGTGAGAGGATGAATATGAAAGACGTTGCTGCCCAGCTAAAGAAAATCAGAACGCGGCTAACGGGATCCTCTAGAGAAACTTCCGATGCATCGACAAGTCGATCGAGAGAGATATGAAAAGTGTACGAATATTGAGTTGTAGATGAAAAGGCCCTTTTTAGGAACCTTGATGTTGCAGAGAAAACACAGAACAGAAGAATATGGAGAAGATGATATTTTTTCATTCACCGTTCATGCATATTACAAGTCCAAAAAACCTTCTTTTGGTCAACACCAACCTTACCTAAGACATCAAGTTTCTTCAAAGATATTAAATGAGGAAATCCACACATTTACACTTAATGCATCTTTGACAAAAATTACTAAATATTTCTCAAAATATCTAGAAAATTCTCAGAGTCTAACACTCCTCCTTGAGAATTTTCTTGGAGACACCAAGCTTTGCTCTCAGCTCTTCGAACTTAGCTTTAGGAAGTGCTTTGGTTAATATATCAGCAATCTGATTTTCTGAGGAGCAATGCACCAGATTGACTTCGCCATCATTCTCTGCTTCTCTAATGGCATGAAACTTCACTTTAATGTGTTTAGTTCTTCCACTAGCAATGGCAATAGCAGACTTGTTGTCAACCCAAATCACAGTTGCACTTGCTTGAATTTGTCCCAAATATGTTAGCAATTTCCGTAACCAAATTGCTTGATTCGTTGCTGCCGCTGCTGAGATGTACTCTGCTTCAGCTGAGGATTGTGCGACTACTTCTTGCTTCTTCGAATTCCATGAAAATACTCCACTTCCAAATGAGAAGGCATAACCAGAAGTGCTTTTCGAATCATCAACACTTCCTGCCCAGTCACTATCTGCGTATCCTTGGAGATCGTTGCTTTCTTTCTTTAGAAAATACAAACCATAATCAAAAGTGCCTTTGATGTAACTTAGAACTCTCTTAGCTGCAGGAAAATGAACTTGAGAAGGTGCGTGCATAAACCTCGAGAGCAGGCTCGCAGAGAACATCAAATCCGGCCTTGTAGTGCACAAGTAAAGTAGACTGCCGATAAGGCTTCTGTAAATAGAGGCATCAATTTTGCTGCCATCTTCATTCTTTGACAACTTCTCATTCACAACCAATGGAGTTGCCACAGGTTTTGAATTCTCCATTTGGAATTTCTTCAGAAACTCCAAAGCATATTTTTGTTGTGAGATGAAGATTCCACCTTCAGATTGATGAATTTCCATGCCTAGAAAATATTTCATTTCTCCCAAGTTCGACATTTCAACTCGCTCTCCATTTGCAGCACAAAGCGATTCATGGTCTGAGAATTGCAACCTGTAACCAACAGATCATCTACATACAAGGATACAATGAGCTGAACCTGTTCTTGATCTTTCAGCACGTATAAAGTAGCTTCACTTTCACTTCTTTTAAATCCTTGCTGCAACAGATATGTATCTATTCTGCTGTACCAAGCTCTTGGAGCTTGTTTCAAGCCGTAGAGAGCTTTTCGCAGCTTGTAGACCTTGTTTTGACAACCTGCAGCTTGAAATCCCTCTGGTTGCTCAACAAATATGTCTTCTTCAAGCACACCATTTAAGAACTTCACGTCGAGGTGATGAATTTTCCAGCCCATCTTTGCGACTAACGCAACTAGAAGCCTTATAGTATCATGCCTAGCAACATGAGCAAATGTATCTGAGAAATCAACTCCGTATTCTTGAGAATACCCCTTCACAACCAATCTGGCCTTATGCTTGTTTACAGAGCCATCGGGATTGTATTTGGTTCTAAAAATCCACTTAACTCCAAGTATCTTATGGTTTTTAGGCATGTCCAGTAGCTCCCAAGTGCCATTTTTATTTATCATAAGCCAGCTTTGCGACAATGACCTTGAGGTACGTTTTAATAAAGAATGTTGTGAGGTATTTAACAGCGATTGTGTTCGAGTGATGACAGGTAAAAGGTCAAGTGATAATTGCTACTTAGTCGGCGACAAATCCAACTCGAAGGACGTATGTCAACTATCCAAGGCCGAAGATGATGTGATTCTTTGGCATCACAAACTGGGGCACGTTAATTACCGAACTTTGGAGCAGCTTATCAAACACGAAGCAATCAGAGGCATTCCAAAGATGAAGGAGTTTGGTAAGGTTGTATGTGAGTCGTGCTTGAAGGGTAAGCAAGTGCATTCCAGTCATAAGTTGACCCACATTCTGCTCAATACTGCCCACTGTTTTCAGTTGATACATATGGATTTGATGGGTCCGATGGAAGTAGATAGCATTGGTGGTAGAAAATATGCTTATGTGCTCGTGAATGATTATTCTAGATATGCATGGCTATTTTTTCTTAGGGAAAAATCTGAGTCTTTCGATTTCTTTAAGAGCTTTTGTGCCATGATTAAGAACATTTTAGTGCTTCTGTTTTTCGCATTAGATCAGATCATGGTAGGGAATTTGATAATCAGTCATTCACTGAGTTTTGTGATAAGAAAGGCATTATTCATCAGTATTCATCTCCTAAGACGCCCCAACAAAGTGGGGTGACCGAAAGGAAGAATAGAACATTGCAAGAAATGGCACGTGTTATGCTGCACTCTAAGAGCATTTCTAAGCGTTTTTTGGCTGAAGCTTTGCATACGGCATGTCATATATCTAATCGTGTGTTCTTTCGTCATGGTACTAAAATGACTTCGTATGAATTGTTGAATGGGAAAAAGCCTACTGTCAAGTACTTTCATTTTTTTGGATGCTACTGTTATATGCTTAATGATCTTGAGTACTTGACCAAGTTTGATTCTAAGAGTGCTAAATGTATCTTCCTAGGTTATTCCTCGAATAGTCGTGTTTATCGAGTGTACAATTTGCGATTGAAATCTGTTCAGGAATCTATTAATATAGTTTTTGATGATGCTACTGACCTAAGCAGAATTGCTCCACAAGTTGATATTTCAGATGTTATTCAAGCTGCCAGTGAGACAGAGGTTAATGTGGAGGAAAATGTTGAGCCAACATCTGCCTCAACATCTGCACCTGAACAGACTGATGAGGCTGGACCTAGTGAACTTCGAAGGGATCCCCCACCTAAGATACAGAAAGACCATCCCACTGATCTTATTATTGAAGACGTGAACGAAGGAAGGAGAACCAGAGACAAACCACGCAAGGATTATAAGTCTATGATTAAGCAGAGCAGAGACGGGATCTTTATGTCTCAGGAGAAGTACGCAAAAAACACGGTTAAGAAGTTCGGGTTGGACACGTCGAAGGTAGTGAAAACGCCCATGGGGTCTATGCAAAAGGTAAGTAAAGATAATGTTGGACAGAATGTTGACCCAACATTGTATCGCTCAATGATAGGCAGTTTGTTATATCTTTCAGCGAGTCGACCTGACATTATGTATAATGTGTATGTGCTAGATACCAGACTGAGCCTAAAGTCTCTCATCTTAGTGCCGTTAAGCGTATTCTTCGATATGTGAGTAGTTCGTGTAGCCTAGGTTTATGGTTCTCTAAAGATACTAATATGAGTCTTGTAGGCTACAGCAATGCTGATTGGGCAGGTGATGAACCACTCACGCATAGGCACTGACCAATGTGGGTGACTTTATAAGCGGAGATTCAGGGGGAGCAGAATATGGAGCCGAATAGACAGGGGGAGAATAGGTTGGAGTAGGAGCTGCTGGAGAAGATGCAAGCGCCGATACGAGTCAGAGTCCATCGATTTAGGCCATTAGTGGGTCTAGATCGGTTTTGTGCATGCGCACTTCTTAGTGCCTTTTTGTTTTTGCATGCCTATCTGACTTGTGTTTTTATTTTGCGTGCGCATGTTTTTAGTTCTGCCTATGGATCACTTGTTTTTGTTTTGCAGATATTTTTTTCAGGACCTCTTAGGATATGTACTTATTTCTTAGTACTTTGAATGGTTTAACTACTATTCTATTTGCGTTTACTCTAACCATCTTTTAATGTTTTGTGGTTGAGTAGATCGTGCCTTTAGGGGGAGTTTCACTACGTCTAACTTCTGCAGTGGTTTTGGGAAGAAAGATAAAAAAGGGGAGATTGTTAGTGTTGATATTTCAATGTTGACAATCATATTGGCTCCACATGCCAGTCAACATTGTTGGCTGAGAATGAGTCAACCTCTAGTTTTATCTTTCATGCCCAAAACCCTATTAATTCGGTTATTGGCTATTTTTAGTGATATGCAGGACTTAGATAAAGCTTGGAATTGATCAAAGACGTGTGGATTACGTGTGGAGACTTAGGAGCTAAAATCGGAAAGAAACTTACTAAAAATATGAGTCTTGAAGCCCAAGTGAAAGACTAAGTCGTTTGGAGCTATCCAACTTAACTTCCAACGGCCATATTGAAGTTAGTGGATTTTGAGGGCAGTATGGACGTTGAGCAAGTCCTTGAGAAGTCGAAGTATATTTATACGAGACTTCATTTTTCCGTTAGAGAGACACGAGAGACACTCGAGTCATAACGAGCGAAGCTTACATTGAGTTTGAGCAAACTCACGAGAGTTCTTTTATTCTTTGTAGCCTAGTTTTGCAAAGGTCTTAGGACTTTCTAGTTTAGTGGGTCGTTAGATTCCATTCTTTTACTAGGCGTGATTTGTACTATCGCGAGATAGTTGTTTTTGTAATCCATCGTAATAGTGGAATTTCGCCATGAGGCACGCAACAAGTTTCTGACTTGCTGCACATAATTTACATCTCTTGTGTTTCGTATTTCGTTACTAAGTTGTTAGTTTTTCCGCTGTGCATTCTGTGTGAGATCGAGTGTTGCTCCGACATTACAGTCAACATTTACATCACCAGTTTTTATTTTTCATTCATTACACGACGGGACCACTTCAGTTTCCAATTGATCTACGACCCTTACTCTTCTTACTGCTTGTGAATCCACGATTTTAAGGTCAGGAAATGTAATTGGAGCCGTATCCATGATCGGACTGAACATTCGTTCACTCGTCCCGACCAAAAAAAAAAAAACCTTGAAAAGATGCAATAAGGTACTCAGTTTTATTGATAAGATTAAGTTATTAAGACGGTATAATTTGTTTCAGTCATGTCTTGAAATAAAATAAGGGAATTTAAGTACAAGGCATTGCTTGAAATGAGCCAACTGTAAATTCACACCCGACAAGATCGACTTTTGGCTACACCCATCGTGCTACAAGGCTACACCCATCGCGCCGCGCTACACCCATCGTATTTTAAAAATAAATAATTTTATTAATTTATTTTTATAACACATAATTAAAAACAGACAGCTATAGATATAATAATATTTATTCATTGAGATTTGCTATGGTGCCCACCTACCGTGAGCAACCACCGTGAGCACCATAAGCAAATCTCTCAATTGTTTATGTTTTTTCGATTCCCAACGTCGCCAACAACTCCGTAGACCCTCTCATATCCATTGTTAACCTAAATCGCCCTCTCCAACAGGGTAATTTCTAAGAAAATCATCATTTCGGTACGTTGTCCACATGTGGATAATAAATAATGAATTTTCTTAAAAATTAACGTGTTGGAGAGGGCGACTTAGGTTAACAATGGATATGAGAGGGTCTACGGAGGTGTTGGCGACGTTGGGAATCGAAAAAACGCAAACAATGGAGAGATTTGCTTATGGTGCTCACGGTGGTTGCTCACGGTAGGTGGGCACCATAGCAAATCTCTTTATTCATTATACACATTAATGATTCATTAGAACATATAAAAGAACCAACTATTACAAAAGTAGGTATGGAGCAGAGCAAATGAAAAAGGAAAAAAGAAAATGGCCATGAAAAGAAGTATACAGAGCTCATCGTTAATGGACACTTCTTGAGGCCCAATCGATATTTTAGGGTTACTGTGAGTTGGGTTGTCCAGTTGTACGATTATTTTTTACAAATATTCGAAGAAAGGTACCGTTCCTTTATTAAGCTTACTCTGGTCTTTCATGTTATTTCTCTTTGTTACATACTTGCACTTCTAAAGCCACTGTATCAGTCTTACATTTTTACAACAGTCGTACGTTGCCATTATCAGTCTTGCGAGATCTTTCAGTTTACAGTGTTGTAACCAGTCTTGCCAATTTGCACTCTTACAAAGGTATGAGTACATAATGAACAAGCAATCTTGCAATTTACGCATTCTTAGGTGTAATCTTAGAAAGTCGCAAATCGCAGTCTTACACCGATGCACCCTTACAAAGTCACAGTCTTGCAAATTCGCAAACTTACATTGGTGTGGCTTTTTTATGAGGACACAACTGAGTATATCAGGTCAATGGATGTGAACAATTTAGTTTTTTGTGATAAGCACAGTGTTTCATATTTTTCTCCACATATTATCCTCATGGCTGTAAACTACACTGACATCACAGCTAATCTACCATTTAGAGTGTCTAATTTATAAAGCAACTGGGTCTGGAAGGTACCCGGTCACATCCCGCTTATTAGGGGTTTGTCACCGGCTAGGATGCTTTCTCATGAGACCGGACTACAAATAATAGGGATGATTTCCAGGTCCTGCCAAATCCGCTTTGTACCGAAGCTAATTATTGTATCCGGATAATCATATTTAAATTCACAAAAGTCTAACCCGTGCGTAGCACGGGCAACACGTTGTATATATAATTAATCCTTCACAAATAATCAAATATTGACCCTTATAATATCCTCTCTGCTGATAATAGTGTCATTCTTTTCACAAAGTCTAACCCGTCGTCGTCGTCGTTATTAGACACTCATGTTACCGACATGACTTTTCAAGTTAGCGTTGGCCCCATAGTATTATATTATTGCGTGCCATCTATAATTTAATCACGCAGCGCAGAATATGTAATCTCATATTCTTCATTACGCACTACATTACTTAACTTAATCACTCCCTTTCGATCTGAGTATCTTCACACTATGGAATTAGGAAACTCAAACTGCGGTCAAATCTCTGCAACATTATCCATCTTTTCCCTTTTCATAATAAACGTTGTTCTCACATGTTTATCATCATCTACCACTACTAGTACTACCGATCAGTCGGCCCTTCTCTCTCTCAAATCCAAAATCACAAATGATCCTCACAACATCATCATGCAGAATTGGACCATTGCATCTCCAATATGCAGTTGGGTTGGAGTTACATGTGGGAAACGACACCGTAACAGAGTCTCTTCTTTGAACATCTCTTACATGGGTCTCACCGGCGAAATCCCGCCCCAGCTAGGGAACCTCTCTTTTCTAATCTCTCTCGACTTGGCAGGTAATAAATTCTTTGGGACGATTCCCACAGATTTGTCGCGACTGAGAAGGTTGAGGTTCGTAAGAATAGGCGAAAATAGCTTCACGGGGGAGGTCCCTTCTTGCTTTGCATCCTTGCCTTGGCTCGAGTTCTTATATGCAAACAACAACAGCTTTGTGAGCTTCGATTCGTTCCTCGACGCCTCTTTTGCTAATAACGAATCGAATCTCTACGAATTGGACGTGTCGTTCAACTCTCTCCAGGGTAATATTCCAAAATCTATGGGAAATCTACTTGGTCTCAAACGATTGATGATGAAGGACAATCAGCTATCAGGTTTTTTACCTTCTTCCCTTTCCAATCTGACGAGTCTGGTGTATCTCAATATGGACAGCAACTACATTGAAGGGTCTTTACCAGAATGGATGGGGAATCTTCGTAGCCTTAGTTATCTGAATTTACAAGTAAATCGACTCATCGGTTCGATACCGTCGAGCATCTTCAACATATCAACCCTTGAAAATTTAGGCTTGATTCGGAATCATTTATCCGGCACACTTCCATATGATATGTGTCTTCGTCTTCCAGCGCTCAGAGGACTTTATTTAGGACGTAATGAGCTATACGGTGGAATTACTTCAAATATTTCACTGTGCTCTAAGCTTCAAGTTTTATCTGTGCCATATAATAATATTGATGGTACATATTCCATATGTTCCTCGGTCAATCCTTCACGCTTGAGTGTTCTAAATGTTCCATTATGTCGGCACTAAAATTATTATGTTAATATGTAGGTGAGATACCAAGTGCAATAGGGGAACTTGAGGAGCTTGAGATTCTGCAGTTAGGGGTCAATCAACTAAGTGGTTCTGTTCCAATAAATATATATAATATTACCAGTTTGAGAATAATTGAACTTGCAGCAAACAGGCTTTCAGGTGATCTTCCATCAAAATTAGGTTATTTCTTGCCTAATCTTGAAGTGCTTAATCTTGGAGACAATGACTTTGGTGGAGGTTTTCCAAACTCTATCTTAAATTGCTCCAAACTAACTCGGTTGGACATTGAAAGCAACCGTCTCATTGGTCCAATTCCTAGTTCCATAGGAGAAGATTTAAGTTTCTTACAGTTCTTGGGCTTGGGTGCCAATGGTTTTACATCTAACTCTGAACTGAGTTTTATCGATTCGTTGGCAAACTGCAGAAACTTAGCAGAACTAAGAGTTAACGAAATTCCATTATATAGTAACATTCCTGCGTCTATTGGAAATCTATCTTCTCCTCTCGCCAAATTGTATGCTTATGGGTGTGGCATCAAAGGTAGCATCCCTAATGAAATTGGTAACCTAACAGGGCTGACAATGTTGAGTTTACGCAGTAATGATTTGAACGGAGAGATTCCATCAACACTACATAACTTACAGAGCCTTCAAGAACTTGATCTTAGCTACAACCGAATAGAAGGACTCATTCCAAGAGGGCTTTGCCAACTAAAGAGTCTGGGAGTGATATATCTGTATGTCAATCAACTCACAGGTCCAATACCAGAATGCTTGGTAAATATATCATCTTTAAGATATATATCTCTCGATAACAATAACTTGAGTTCGAATATACCTTCAAGCCTTTGGAATTTGGGAGATCTCTTAGAACTTAATATTTCATCAAATTCTTTAACTGGTTCTCTGCCTCCAGAAGTAGGAAATTTGAAGTCTGCAATAATTATTGATCTGTCAATGAATCAATTCTCTGGTGAAATTCCGAGAACATTTGGGGGTTTAACTCATCTAGTTAATTTTTCTTTGGCCTATAACGATTTCCGAGGCTCGATTCCTGAGTCAATTGGAAGCATGATCAATCTAGTTTCTTTGGACCTTTCTCACAACAAACTCAACGGGACGATTCCAAAGTCACTGGAAGCTCTAAAGTATTTGGAAAATTTTAATGTTTCTTTCAATGGATTATCAGGAGAGATCCCTACTGATGGACCTTTTCAAAATTTCACAAGCCAATCGTTCATGTTCAATGATGCACTTTGTGGCCATTCAAGGTTTAAGGTTTTATCTTGCCGTGAATCTCAACGACACAGAGCAAGGAAAAAGATACTTATACCACTATTCATTTCTATAGGAATAGGAGCCTTAGTTTTTGCCGTATGCTTGGCCTATGCAGCGATGAGATATCGGAGGAAAACGACTCCACCAACTGATGCAGACGCACCTGCTACGGGACAGCCCGTAAGATTCTCTTATTACGACCTATTGTATGCTACTGAAAATTATAGCGAAAATAATCTACTGGGAAAGGGAAGTTTCGGTTCGGTTTACAAAGGCGTACTAAGAGATGGAACCGCTTTGGCCGTCAAAGTGTTTCACATTCAGCTAGAAGGTTCATTGAGGTCTTTTGAAGTCGAATGCGAAATTTTAAGGAATCTTCGCCACAGAAATCTCGTTAAAGTCCTCGGCAATTGCACGAATCAAGAATTCAAGGCAATCGTATTAGAATACATGCAAAACGGCAGCTTGGAGAAGTGCTTGTATTCCGAAGAAAACCAAAATGTAGACATCAAGCAAAGACTCAACATAGTAATCGATGTTGCAAGTGCATTGGAATATCTCCACCACGGTTATTCGATGCCAGTTGTTCACTGTGATTTGAAGCCGGGAAACGTCCTCCTAGACGAAGATATGGTTGCATGTATTAGCGATTTCGGCATTACAAAGTATCTAAATGAAGGAGAAAGCATGACACACACTAGGACCCTCGCAACGCTCGGCTATATGGCTCCAGGTATGTCTGCTGCATACGTTATGGACCTTTAAATAACATATCTGTTTATATGGTTGTATATTATCATATTTCCTTATTTTATTATTTGCTTGAATGAAACAAATATGGGTTGAAGAATATGGTTCGGAAGGCATAGTTTCCACGAGATGCGACGTGTATAGCTACGGAATAATGCTGCTGGAGACCTTCACGGGGAAGAGGCCGAGCGATGAAATGTTTTCGGGAGACACAACACTAAGGGATTGGGTAAACGTCTCATTGCCCGACGAAGTCATTCGAGTGGTCGATGCAAATTTGATTGCAGCAAACAATTTCGACGAAAAACTATTGCATTGCGTCGTTTCTATTTTGGATTTGGGTCTTATTTGCACTGCTAAGTTACCCGGCGAGAGGATGAATATGAAAGAGGTTGCATCCCAGCTGAAGAAAATCAGAATCCAGTTAGTGAGGAGCAGTTGAGATCGAGAGAGAGATGAAAAGAAAGTATACTACCAGGATTAAAAAAAACTGCATAATGGTTTATCTCTTTTTATATCTCCTCCATGTTTGCTTCTCTACAACTAATTAGTGCTAGTGTTTGTTTATGCCTTCTTCTTCCCTTATTTTGAGGTTGCACTGAGTGCGACTAATCTCGCATATATCCCACCGCTAATCCCGACCAAGACATCATGAGAACCCATTTCTGCGACGGTTCCGTTTTGCACCACAGCTATGACATCAGCCCCTTTAACAGTTGAGAGACGATGAGCGACGATAATCGTCGTTCTGCTAACCCTAATTCTATCCAAAGTTTCCATCACTAAACGCTCAGACTCGGCGTCTAATGCGCTCGTCGCCTCGTCGAGCAAAAGTATTTTAGGGTTTTTGAGTATCACACGAGCTATAGCTACACGCTGCTTCTGACCCCCAGATAACTGCATGCCCCTCTCCCCGACGTAAGTGTTGTATCCCTTAGGCAATGCTGATATGAAGCTGTGTGCGTTTGCAGCTTTTGCAGCTTCGACGATCTCTTCTTCTGACGAAATTCCTAGGTTCCCGTAGCATATGTTGTCTCGAATCGTCTCGTTGAAGAGAATCGGTTCTTGGCTCACTAACCCCATTTGTTGCCTAAGCCAGCTTAGGTTCAGCTTTCGTATGTCTATCCCGTCCAAGAATATGTGCCCCGATTCTTGATCGTAGAACCTTTGCAGTAGGCTTATCACCGTCGATTTACCGCTTCCACTTTCTCCGACGAGTGCGTTTGTCTGGAGAAAAGATTTAAGAACGCTTTCATTTGCGTGTGGAGAAAAAATTGGCATTATTTGAGCTCAAAAATAAGTAGTACCTTCCCAGCTGATATAATCATGCTTAGGTCTTTGAAAATTGGCATGTCTGGCCTTGTGGGATATGTGAAGCTAACATTCTGGAAAATGATTTCACCTTTTAAAGACTCGATTTTTATCCCATCTTCGCTGCTCGAATCGATCTTCGGTTTCTGATCGACGATCTCGAATATAGAAGCAGCTGCTTCTTTCGACTTCTTGAAATTCGCTAAAAGATTGCCGCTCTGCGAAATTCCAATGGACGAAACTTGCAGGGCAAAGAACACCTGAAAAAAAAGGCAATTTTCGACGACGTTCTAGGTACTTGTCCTTTGCAGATGAATGAGTAAACAAGGTTGTGTTTTTTTACCTTAAAAACTTGGACAAACTGCTGGTGATAGTGGTTTGTAAGAAGAGCTCCTACGTAGAAGGAGAAAGAATGTTCGCTGAACAGAACGAAATTTGCGAAGCCTAAGCCAATGCCGCCGACGACTCCATTCCATATTCCTTGCTTCATGGGAGTCTTACACTTCTGCTGATAGTTTTCCATGAATTTCTCTTCGCAGCAAAATGAAGCAACCGTTCTTATTCCCCCGACTGCATCGTTAGCTACTTGAGTCGCCTCTTCGTATTTCACCTGAAACACACAATTCGGTCGTTCGGAACAAATGAAGTCCTAAAAAAGAAAGTGAAAGAAAAAAAAATTGGACCTTGTTGTTCCCATCTTGGAGAAGCTTCGTACGTGTAAATCCTTCCATCAACATAAGAGGCAAGACGACTACAATGGTGAGCGCAAGCTTCCAATTTATGGCGAAGGCGATTAAAAGGCCAGCCAATGCAGTTGCTCCGTTTTGAACAGCTAACGACAACGTGTCGACGACGAGGTTTCTCAGCATCGAAGCATCGGTGGAAAGCCTAGCACCTATCGCTCCACTGTAATAAAAAAAGATGTTTTTTTCTACGAAGGCGAAGGATACTTGGTAAAAAGTCTTGTAAGAAGACTATTATTCGTAACCTCGAGTTAGCAGCGTCGTCGAACCAGCTTATTTCTTGGCGAACGACCTTTTCGAACATCAGTGAACGAACCCTTTGCACGAGCTTTCCCCCCGAGATTCCAAACATGAAGTTCTGAATGGGAGCAGAAATTAAGACTACAGTGCCAACAGCTACAAACATCAAAGCCCAGAAATTAGAGTCCTTCTCAAGTTCGTTTCGAGGCTTTGTGAATATCCCAAATGCCGTGGCTAGCATGAGCCCAAAAACAGGGTAGGTTACGCCGTGGGAGGCTGCAGCTATGGACCCTACTAGCAAGGCTGGAAGCTCGGGACGGTTCAGCTGGGCTAGCCTTTTGATGGTCGACTTGTGCTTATTCGAACCATCAGTTTCACTTCCTTGGCCTTTTTCTTCGTTCTTCTTAGATTCTTGGCTGAGAGTAAATTCTGTAGAGAACTGCTCCAAGGATGATGATCTTCGTCTCGAAGGAGCCCTAGCGAACGATCTTTCTTCGGGATTGAGCTGAGATGATTCGTTCTTGTTGTTTGTTCTTCGTTCTTCAGCGCCTTTTCCCACTTGCATGCGAAGGAGCTGATGGTACACTCCATTAGGTTCTTGGATAAGCTCACTGTGAGTCCCTGCATGTAACTTTCAGGAGACCTTAGCTGATTTGCAGATTGAAATAACCTTAAGTTTTTTGGACCAAATGTTTACCTCGCTCCACTAATTTCCCTTCATGAAGAACAGCTATAAGATCGGCGTTTTTCACAGTAGAGAGACGATGGGCGACGACGACAGTAGTTCGATTTGGCATAACTTTCTCGAGAGCGTACTGTACGTTAGCTTCAGAAGCCATGTCTAAAGCGCTCGTTGCTTCGTCTAAGAGCAGAATCTTCGGGTCTTTGATTATAGCCCTGGCAATACATATCCTTTGCTTTTGTCCGCCTGAGAGTTGAGTCCCATTTTCACCAACCATCGTATGAACACCCTGCGAAAAACAGAAAGAATCTCAGCACCTTCATCTAATGAAGAAAACAGAATCATAATCACTTAAATCAAGTTTACATTTGGGAGTTTGTCGATGAATTCAGCACAGTTAGCAAGCTCAATAGCAGTTCTAATCTCTTCATCAGTAGCATCAGTTTTTCCAAAGAGTATATTCTCCTTAATGGAGGTAGTGAACAGCACTGGCTCTTGGCTCACTAGGCCCATCTTTCCTCTGATGTAACTGAGCTGATAATGCCTCAAATCGATGCCATCGATTGATATATTCCCAGCTTCAGGGTCGTAAAATCTCTGCAGCAAACTGATGATCGATGATTTCCCGCTACCGCTTTGCCCTACCAAAGCCACAGTTTTCCCCTTCGGTATGTGAAGAGAAAACCCAGCGAAGATCTGCGTAGGCCTCGATGGATATCGGAAGTGCACTTCACGAAAGTCGATTTCACCTTCAAGGCTTTCTGGGGTGATCCCAGTTTCATCGCATGGATCGATCTGAGGCTTACGTTCTATTGTCTGAAACAGCTTAACAGCAGCAGCTTGGCCAGACGAAAACGCGCTGATGCACGGGGAAACCTGAGCCAAAGATCTGATTTTCGCAGAACATTGTTGTGTAAGAAAGTTATCAGAAAGAAAGAAAAGACTTTGTTCAGATTTTCCATTGAAAGAACTTACGATCCAGCGATCATGATAGCGATAAGAACGTTCATCACATCTCCACCGCTGTACCCCTTTTCTTTTATCAATCTGCATCCATACCAAATGGCAAAACCGTAGCAGGCGAAGGAAGTAAAGAGCATGAAGCCCATCCCTAGCCCAGAAACCAGCCCTTGTTGTACAGTAGCTACGTAAGCTTTTTGCAGCTTTTCGTCGTACTTACGAATGGCCCTTTTCTCTCCACAGAAAGACGCAACCTTTGAATTTCCATTGACAATGTTAGAAATAAGGCAGACAAGAAACATACATATCCATTTTTACTTACTGTTCTGATGGCTCTAATTGTCTGCTCGACGACATTCCCAGCTTCTGAATAAGCTGATTGTCCATGAGCAGAAATCTTAGAGGTTATCAAAGCCATTGATCCACCGACTAGGGCGAGCGGAGGCACACACAGTAAGAGAACTACCGAGAGAAACCATCCTCTGAAGAACGCAACAGTAAAGGCAGAAACGAACATGGATGTGTACTCAATGAACTGCCCAACCTGGTAAATTTCAGGCCATCAGAAACAATGGATGATCTAAAAAATACGTCCATCTACTTTTCGCAAATGAACATTACCTTAAGTCCCATGGCTTCGTGAACTAGAACTGCATCTCCAGAAATAGCTGTTACGACCTCTCCCGAGGTAGTTTCAGTGTCGAAGAATGCGATTTCTTGCCTCAGCAATGCCTTCAAGTAGAGCGTTCTTATTCGATTCGATTGCCTTTGCCCAGTCACAGTCCAACAAAATGCCTCTGCATCACAGAATGATTAGCGATAGGTTTTACAGTTTCAGCATCACAGCAACATGTATGAACTTACGTAGATATCCAGCAATTGCTGAACCGATGGCAATGTAGAAGATCTTCAGCGCTACCTAAAAAACCATACAAATCGCAAAAATATAACATCATCCGAAAAGTTCTTTTTTTTTGTCCAACTGTGAGAGTTTATATGCATGCCTTTGAGACTTCATTGAGAAGCTGTGATTGATCGGTTTCTCCTATAGAGTTGACGAGTCTCGAAAACGCAAGCGTGCTTATGGGCTGTGAAGATCCACTGCCTATGGCCCCAATAGTCCCAAGGATCATCAAAGCCACGTCGAATCTATCTGCGTGAGTAAACAGCTTGAAGAAACCTACTTTCTGCTTCTTCTTCGTCTGATCTTCCTCTGTTTCTTCTGCAAACTTCTGATCAAGCGCCATTTCAGAAGTACTGAAAAGGTTCTGGCTGTGTGTCAGTCTTCTGTATATCTTTGTCACTGCGTTGGGTTCGAAGAACAAAATCAAGAAATCTTCATAATATGAGATAAATTTTAAGCTTATCCTACACATGTATATATGGACATATATTCGCCAAAACCTTGGCTATGTCATTCTCGATGGAATAATAATCAGGCGGCAACTCAAGCTCAAATCGTGTAAGAAATATTCCAGTGGGAACATAAAAGTTCGAAAAGCATGTTGTTCGTCGTTCTTTGACATTATCGTTCGATTATACGATCTCCTCAGCAGTGAGATGAATGAACGATTTTTCTTGATATTTCCGTGTTTTTGCTCTTTGGGGGGATTAGTGCAGATTTTCGGATTGTCCATTAGCTCACTTGAAAACATCAATTTCCACGAGAAGGACGAACTCATACATAGTTTCTGACGAACTCTGTATTTCAGCCACGAAAATCTATTGATTTCATCAGAACACATTGTGTCTCTTATGTGCTTTGTCCAAAGTCAGATTCAAACAGAATGATCGTTGTGATCAATCTTTGCAGCTGTATGATATCTGTCTGTGTCAACTGTCAACATATATTCTATATGATGTTGATACGAATACGATATCTCAATATATTGCCCAATATTTTTGCCCACGTTTATCTTGTCTTATTCTATACTTCTCCCGTACATCTTCAGAAAATATACGTGCCATGCAATTTTTAGCATATTTAAAGATACACAATGGAAATGAAAAGCCATATGGATCTGAATTCAAATTCGACATATATAACATTAGTGAGGAAGTAATTATCTGTCAAATATCAGATAATAATATTAAGAGTAAGATATTTTACACACCAAGGGGAGGAGAAGACACAGACCCTCGTCAACATATGAAACAGTGAAAATCGTTGGGGAAAAAAAGTAAATTACGGACACCATTGGATCACAAAGAAAACCATGGAACCTTAGTTTCAGTACACTTCGGTGGATGTGTAGTTTGTGGGCAGTCTTTGGCGTCTCTCGACATATGCACTGGGGAACCATCCCGCCCTTCCTTTGCATTCTCCTTCTGACCACCCAGATGGACTCACCTGGCGAAAAAAATAGAAACAAATAAAGAGCGAAGCACGAAAATCGTATTTGTTAGTCTATTGAATGATACAGTAGAAAAAACAGAGGTTATATGGAGTAAGAGAAAGCAACCTTTCGAACAACGACATAGTCTCCCACCTCCAACCTCAGTTCCTTATCTGATTCACCGTAGTAAGCATGCATTGCCTGTGTAATTTGACATCCAAATCCTCTTATTAGACGTGTGCTATCCAAGTAAAGGGTTTTGCAAAAGAGTAGAATTGAGCTTCTTCTACCTTAAATATATGTTCTGTTTTTCTTACAATAGTATCATGTTGAGTTTATGGCATACATTACATACCTCAGCCAAGAAGTACTTTGTTTTTTCGGAAGTGTGATTCAAAGGAGCAACTGGAGGAGCAGCCTCTTTCCTTTGTTTCTCTGAAACCATCTGGCACCAGATTATAGCCACATCAGCCGAAAAGAACCGAAAAGGCGACATTTTTCTCATGATGATCTGATGAGGTAATATACATACCTCAGTTTCAATATTTCCAAGAATTGTGGCAACCCTCTCGTGATATGTTCTTTCACCTTCAATCTGTGGAGAGAAGAAAACGTCACCGAATCGTATTTCCCTTATGTGCAAGCTAGCTAGAGCAAGTTTACCTAAATTTGTGGTTTACAGTATTAGCTTGATATATTATACCATTGCAACGAGTCTCTGAAATGTGAGTCTCTGCTGCTGCGATTCAACCGCAGCCAAAGCTGCAGTGGCTTCTTTACCAAGTACTGCCATGTTAGCTTTCAACTCATGCATTCTTGCCTCAGCTGCATGAAGCTTGGCCACATTTTCAGGATTAGGCAATTCTCTAACACGTGCTTGTCTCCTAGAAATTTCCGCAGCCTGAATTTTTAGAAGTGAAAACATAGCATCCATGACCGTTCGATATTACAAGCTCGGCATTCAAAATCATCCATTTGCTATGTCTATAAAGCTACTATTACCTGAGCTTCTGCTTCTTGCCTCATCCTACTATACCGTTGAGCAAGATGACGAGCATCTTCTAGAGGAGCACCAGCACTTATTGCCCTCAAAGGTTCCAAGACCTATTAGAACAAGAAGTATGTTGTACAACAGTCCATGGAATAGTGACGAATGCTTAAACAGATATACAAATGTCAAAGTTCTCCAGATATATACCAACGAATGAGGTATCAATTATCAATCGAAATACTATGATGATGTTGCCAGTAAATGTAGATCAATGTGTATTTCAAGTGTCACAAACACACCTGTGTAAACAACAATCTATTGTAGTCTTCTTGCTCTTTCTCCACATGTTTACGGGCTTCACCGTAAACAGATGCAGTCTTAGCAAGAATATCATCACCAACATTGTCTATTCCATATCTAGAACAATCTTCAGACAACTTGGTTCCTGACTGACATAATCGCATATATTAGTAAGGTAGGTAAGTTATAAGTACATGATATGTCCTACGATACAGAAAGTCAAATGTGCTGACCAGCTTCGATATGTTTATACCCTACGGCAGAGAATGCTTCGGCTGCTTTGATAATGTCTTTCTGGAAATCCTATAAACAGGAAACAACAATAACGCTAAAATAAGAAGTATACAAAGAACTAAATCCATAACTTCATGTTATCTAATCGATTTCCGGCCACACATCAATCACCAAGGTTGATGGGTTTCTTGCAATTCACAAGTAATCAATATAATTGTAAATCTTGCATTTAGCTCTCTGTTAACAATGTGCACAGCTGAATTACACGAATCGAATAAATTTTCAAGCAACAACTACTGCAATGTAATAACACAAGCCCAATAAATCGACCCTCAACATAATACCAAAATTAAATAAAAAAGGAAGCATTACCCTTCCAGAACGCGTAGATCTGTACAGTTTGTCTAATTGGTGATGCCTTTGCAGCTCAGCCTCATCGATTACCATCGCCCCCGAACTCTCATACCCGCTGGTGCTGAACTGCTTAATTACAGCCTAAAAACGGATACACCAAATCATAAAAAGCAATCCTCATAAGCTTACCTTGGTAGGATTTCGACTATCATACATTAACTCGATCAGACAAAAAAAGGTTCAAATTTTACCTGTTGCTGCTTGGCAACTTGTTCTCTGAGCTTACTCGCTTGCTTCCTCAAAGCATCCATAGCTGAGTAGTCACTAGATTTGATTATCCTGATCGAATAATTATCTTGAAATTCTCACGATGATGATTTCTTTACGAGCCACTGTCACAGCACAGCGTACTACCTCGACAGAGTGGAAACATAATACAGCTTACAGGCTTTGCAGCTACACAACGACTTCGCTACGAATTGTACGAACCCGTAAATTTCTCAACAGTAGAGAAGACGATTCCAGCCTATAGCCCAAAATTATTTAGCAGGCCATTGATATAAAGCAAGTCCAGGCCCATCTTAAGTCATTTCCATATTTAAATTTCTTTTCAACCAAAATATGCTATAGCTTAAAATAGGTAAACCATATATTTTATCTATACTATCTATACTCTTTTATTAATCATCAGCACCATTTAAAAACTGTCAATTGTAATCAATTTTGGTGTATCAATTACACCAATAATTTAAGCCAATTTTTAACTGCTAATTTGATCGTGAAACCACAACAGTTATCGAGGGACCACGTTTGACTGACCAAGAAACCATCACATAAACCTTGCTGCAACTTGGATTTATTTAAAATGAAAACTAAAAAATAAAAAATAAAGAATAAAATAACTTAATATATTTTTTGCACATGCATCGGATGTGCTTAATATTTTAGTCTATATAATTGGAGAGGGGGGATACAAACTGCCAAATCAAAATTGATTTGGTCTCTAGTTTTTTTATTAATAAAATAATAATATTCTATTTAAAGTAAACAATAAATAATAAAATTATTATACAAAATAAACACCCACTACTCTCAGTTATTACTATGTTACCCCTTTATTTTTAGTTAAAATTAACATGATTTATTTTTATATTATTGCACACGCATTTGAGTGTGCAGAACATACTAGTATATTTAATAAAGAGCCTAGCCCTCTTAAAAACTGTCAATTTTAATTTGAATTTGGTCGGTCAATTTCAAATTTTAATCAATCATATTTTATCTACAGTTAAATTTAAAAAAACTACTAACCCACATTGTAGATAGAAAACTGTCATTTAATTTCACTCATTTTTATCTACAATTAATAATTACAAAAAAATCCAACGTTTTAATTAAACCCACCCCCCCCCCCCCACACCACATTTACTCGATAATTTTAGTTCATTATTAACTTAATAATTTTTGTTTATTCTACTTTAATTTAATAATAAATCAATGTTTCTTTTTAAATTACAATATGAGATTACAGCTAGGGGTGTTCGTTCGGTACAAACCGAACCGAACCGAACCGAAATTTCGGTTCCCCCATTTCCAAAATCGAATACCGAACCGAATTTCTCGGTTCGGTATTCGGTTATTACCGAATTTTTTTCGGTTAATTCGGTTTTTTACCGAATTAACCGAATTTTTAATAAAATTTTTTTTTAATTATATTTAAATTAATATATATATTTTAATATATTTTTGGGTTTATAAAAAGGTAATATTAAATTATATATATTAATTTAAATATATTCGTTTTTTAATATATAATTTAATAAAATATAGTTATATTTTTATTATTAATAAAATATAATATATTTTAATTTTAAAATTTCGGTATACCGAATTACCGAAAATCCAAAACCTATACCGAACCGAATTACCGAAATTTTTTTTTTAATAACCGAATACCGAACCGAAATTTTCGGTTCGGTTCGGTTTTGTACCGAATTTTCGGTTTTTCGGTTATTCGGCTCGGTTAACCGAATAACGCACACCCCTAATTACAGCACACGCGTTTGAGTTAACAAAGAATAACTTCCTTTATAGACCAGCAATAATGTCATGCGTTCACAAACCAAATGTACACAAGCATATTATACAAGAAACCAAATGAAAGAAGAAAAAAAATGGGAGAAATGAAACAACGAATACCCAAAAACACACAAATCACACAGTACATTAAATTGTTTTTTTTTTTTATTTAGTATCTTCTCTTGCTTGCAGCTCCATGGATGACAGCTACGTAGAGCAGTTGAGTTACAGACAGTATAATGATGAAAGCTTCCATTGTTCTCTGAAATCAATCCCCCATAGAAAATGTCAGTATCGGATATTAATCTGTATAAAACGAATAGAGCAAAGAAGCTCACCAAACGTGCATTTCTGTAATCAAGTTCAATCTCTTTCCAGGCAAAGCTGCAATTAAAAACGAAAAAGAAACTTAGCTGACTCTTACAAAACGGCGCCAAAAAAAAAACAGAATTTTAAAAAGAACAACTAATAATCACCCCATTGCAAGAAGAGTGAGAGCCCATGCAATAGCAGCAGAAGAAGCAGCAGAAGGTAAGCTTTCGATGTCCCAATAGCGAAAGTGATTGAGCCCCGAAATAATCGAAGCAATCCCAACGACGCACGCAATCAGCGAAAAGACTACGAAGAACCCAGTCGCCGCGTTTCCCATCGGGAAATATATCGGTGAAAAATGAGGCGGGAGCTCATATCCTTGACCTTTAATTCAATGCGCAAGTGTTATTACAGAATTATATATAAATCATTTCATTTGAAGTTAATTATAGGGACTTAATTATGATATATACCTATTACAAAGCCGTGTTTGATAGCTTCATTCACTGCCCAAGAACCGATGCCTAATACTATTGCGTACATGCAGAAGTTGAGGAGTAAAAGTAGGCCTGCGATGGGTTTTAGCTGTGATTCTCCTGCCATTGTTGGGGGCAGCTGTGGTTTTCTGCTATATATGTTTTGTACAGATGAAAAATGGTGGAAAGGTTTTTAATGGTGAAAGTTTGGTTCTTTCCTTGTAAGGCTGCAAAGTAAAGACGATGATGCCTTGACGATCGAGGAAGGAAAGGCAAAGTACCATATTCTTTCTTGTTTGAACATAGAATGTTGCAATGTAATACTGAATTAGCCGGAAATATTCTAGGCTTGTTATCCTTTTGAATACAAGAATAATTCAAATAATGAATAAAAAAATTATGGTTTAGCCGATCATCGAACTCTGTGACGCCGAGCTAATATCAGACCGGACCCATTTCTCGGCAAAAAGCGGCGGCTGAGGAAAACCCAAGTCAACGATCTCACGGCGGAGCATCGACAGAACAGTTTGAATCGTCGGCCGATCATCGGCAGATTCTTGAACGCACAATAACGCTATGTGCGTACATCGAACAATCTCTTCCTCGAAATTACGATGAGATATCTTTCGATCCACGAATTCGATCCCATTTCCTTCACTCCATAGCTTCCACGCCTGGAAAAAAGAATCATAAAAGATGGGTTCTGAGCAAAATCGAAATATTACTTAGCACGATAAGACTTGATTATCTATTAAGACCACTCACGCAACCCAAAAGGCTCAAAGACCATTCTTGATTGTAGTAACGAGCGTTCTTCTCACCGCTTATGATTTCAAGAACTACCACGCCAAAGCTGTAAACGTCTGATTTCTCAGAAAATCTGCCCTCCACTGCATGTTCAGGCGCCATGTATCCACTGCTCAACGATAGTCAATGCGATATATTTCCGGCGTTATAACGAAAAAATGCACAAACTAATAGTTTTCACTTCTTCTTACTATGTTCCAACGGCTCTTACAGTGTTGGCTTCATCTTCATTGCTTCTGAATATCCTCGCCATGCCAAAGTCTGCTATTTTGGGCTCCCAATCTTCATCGAGCAGCACATTGCTAGGGTTAAGATCTCGGTGGATTATCCTCAGTCTCGAGTCTCGGTGAAGGTATAGCAGTCCACGTCCTATTCCTTCGATGATGTTATATCGTTTCTCCCAATCCAATGGATTCTCCAACATGGAAAGATCTGTGTAAGAATCGAAAAGAACGATCACTTTTTGGGTTTTCTAGCAGTCGAGATTTTCTAACATCATATGAATCTGAAGTATAGCCACCGAAGAGATGGATGTCGAGGCTTCTATTAGGCATGTATTCGTATATCAGCATTTTCTCTTCTTTCTCAGCGCAGCAGCCCAATATTCTGACGAGATTCTTGTGTTGGAGCTTCGAAATCACGGCGACTTCGTTCGTGAATTCTCGCTTTCCTTGTTCGGAGAAAGCGTTCGAAAATCTCTTTACAGCGATTTCTTTTCCGCTCGACAGCGTTCCCTGCGATGAATCGATCTTCAGAAAAATTGCGTCTTTTTTTATGTCTTCGCAAATAATACTATTCGTTTAAATATACCTTGTAAACAACGCCAAAGCCGCCTTTGCCTAGCACGCACTCGTCGCTGAATCCATTTGTCGCATTCCAAAGCGTGTCGAAGCTAAAAGACGGTAAATCTTCGACGTTTGTCGCTCGAGATTCGTCTTGGAGAAAAATAGCAGATGACAAAAAAGATGCATCTTTTACTCTGCCGTCTGTAATTAGTTGTCGTAAAAGAAGCGAATGAGTTACATACGCAATAATCTCGGCGAATGCAATAAAACAAATTCTTCAAATGCATACCTTTCTTCTTAACAATATAGCACCGTGCGATGAAGAAGAAGATCGGTATGACAACCACAGTCCCGACTACTACAAGTACGAGCAGAATCTTTCTATCTCTGTGGTTGTTACCTAAATCAATCAAAAACATGTCGTCATTCGAATTTTTGATGATGTAAGAGAATATCGTGTAAGAACTAAGATTAATTAACCTAACCTAGTTCAGATTTCGCAAGACGAACATAAAGATCATAGCCCACATCAGAGAACTGCTGAATATCGACCAATCCGTCTCTTTCCCTCCAAAACATGCAACCAATGTTATTCGAATCGTATGCGTAAGCTATACAAGAACAGTTGCTCAAGCACTTCGCCTTACAATCTTCGACTTTGCTCGCTGGCCATGGCTCGGCGAAGTCGGGCACCTTCATGAAGGGCATCTTCAAAAAGTCGTCTTTGTTACGGCTGCATTGCAGTTGCCTTCTTCTAACACATCCACTTGTCCAATTTCCATTGCCCCACTCATCTCTATTCGTGGGCTCGAACCCTCTCAGGCAAGAACAGATATTAGGCAGGCGTCGATCCTCGCAGGTTGCGTAGGGCCCGCAAGTGTTGTAAACGTCGCATATTGTCGAGGGAATGGCGTACACAAAATCCCAGCGATTCTCTTCATCGTTCCAAAGCTTTTTCTCTAAGGTTCCGAAAGAATTTAGTATGAATCTTGACAAGAATCTCTCTGTTGGGACTGTGATGTAATGAATCCCTGGCGAGGGATTTTCGAAGGGTATTCTAAGGAGGTAGGTTGAGCTGTAGAGGCTCCTCATTCCGATGAAGATCTGACCGTTGAATTGCCCTGATCTGTAGTGAGGGGTTCCATCGGCGTTCCATGTGAAAATCTGGGGAATTTTCGAAGCTTGGACGCCTAAGGTGAAGCTACCTGTCGGAAATTGAATATATGTGTAAGATAACATTTAGGTGAAGTGAAGTTCATCATTCACATCACATGGCGCGCAAATCAGTGTTTCTACCGTTTATAGGGTTTGAATCGTTCTTCCAAGACGATATTACAAGCTTCTGCCCAGTGATTGTGTTGTCGATGATCTTCATCCCTGGGATCCAAGTATTCCCAGGTTGGGAGAAGCTTTCCCAAGTCGTTTTGCCAGTGGAATCGTCGTACAAGACGAGGTTTCCGTCGTCGAGAAGGCGAGCGGTGGCGCTCGTCGGAGGCGCACCGCCGACGTTCGTCGACCATATTGTCTGATTCTGACCGTCCGTGAGTACGAGGTTGCCTTCGGCGGAAATGGAAGCTCTCCCCGAAGAATCCCTCAGGGGACTATCTCTGTTGGCAACCCACACCGTCGTTTCTTCGGAGACGGCGTAGAAGATCGCTAGGTAGCGATCGGCGGTGTTCGGCGGGCTGAAAAATCCCAGCTTGAACACTTTTCCCGGCGAGGCTATGGCGTCGGAGTCTTGGAGAGTGAAGGTGGAGTTTATGGCGTCATAGGTCTGCGAGCTGAATCCACGGAAGAAGAAGAAGGTTGTCGTCGTGATGAAGAAGATGAACTGATGGTACGAAGAGTTGAAGGCTCCGAGGTTTTCCATGGCCGTTGGTTTGCTTACAGGACTTTTGAGGTTTCCGCTAAAATTTATGCTAAAAAAGCCGTAAATCATCCGTTATTAGTGAAATAAAGTCAACGCTAAAGTATCAATCAGCAATCATTATAATAGGCTCCCATTGGCGCGTGCAGTGCACGCCCTCATTTCCCGCGTAGCTTCGCAGCCAATTTTCCACACGACTCTGTGTGCAGTCTCAGCAAGCGGCACGTGGTCATTTTGGCAGCACACCAGCATGTGGCACAATTTGTACCGTTGGATTAGTTTGAACCATCACTCGATCCTAGCCGTTGATTGACGGTTTAATTGCCTACGGCCAGCTCATTACACCATCTGCTTTGTTTGTTGTACCTTTGAGAACTGTTGGTGGTGCAGCTGTGGTGTAGTGTACCCTATTCGAACTTTACAGGTCATTTCCTTCCCCCATCGAGTATTTTGAACGGTCAGGTCAGCTGCGCGAAATTTCTTGGGCGAGAGAGCGCGTGTGCTGAGAGAGAGGGAGCGGCCTAACTTTCAACAGGTACTACGAAGCGATGGATTGCTCTGTGAATTTGAATCATACAATTTGGTGCATAAATGAAGTTTAATCAGCTTTGTATGTATGTGATTCAGTTGGTTGGCTTGGGAGAGGTGGATGAACTGCGTAGGTGTTTGTTTTGTAATTTCTAGCTCTATTGACTTGCGGGTTTAGGTTTAGGTTCGTTTCAAGTTTTGACCTCTGTTCTATTATCTATTGATCGGTGATATTGAGAATTTAGACTCTGTTTTGATCTCTTTTCTATTTTGGGTTTAGGAGGACGCTATGATTTAGTTTTTACTATGAAAAATTTCTGAAGGGTTTTTTTTGATATTGAGAATTGGAAAATTTCTGTTGACTTTGTATTTCTGTTATTTTGTACCTCAATGAATGAATTTAATGCTCTATAGTAGAGGAATTCATAGCTTTGAAGACTATTTTGAACTTGATGTCACCTGTAGCAGTCTCAGTTTAAATCTTTTCGCTTGATAGAACACTCACTTGTCTGTCATTGGATATTGTTGTTCATAATGTTGATTCTCCCATGCAACTTTCCGATCTTTGTTCGTATTGTTTTCGTAGCTCTTTCCATTTTGACTTCTGCGGCTGATATGTCCCATTCTTGCTCTTGTTACCACAGATCCGTCAACGACAAAGGCAGAGGCCAAATGCCACCTTTAAAAATGAAGATGAAATCAACCACACGGGTTTTAAAAGAAAAAACCTCTCTCCGTGTATGCGAAAAGTCAAATATTATCAGCAAATCTCCCCTTTCTCATCCAAGAGCTTCCTGTATTGTGGAAAAAGACGGATATTCAGACCATACCAATCAGGATGGTAAGAATTTGCTTTTTACAGATTGCAATTTATTCTGTTTTGCGATGGCCGATGTGAGTTGTGAATTAAAAGTAATGCTACATTGCTAGTCATAGCAGTTATAAATGTATCCTATTATGTTCTTCATGGGATTCATTTAACATAACTGTCTTCTTGCAGATTTTTTAAATGCTTTTGTAGCCCGTGTTTGTGAAGAAGCTGAGACTCCAGATCGAGATGAAACCAAGCTCATTGAGTTACTAAAAGGAGATGAACAATTCGTGAAGCAGCCACCTATCATGACTGAATCTGCTACTGAAGGCAATATGGTAAAGGACATTCTTAAGATTCTGGAGTTGTGTTAGGTTAAGATGTAACTTCAGATTACACCAGAGTTAGTTGGTTGTGGAATTTTCTGGTGCACTTACCCACATTTTCTTAACTATTGTAGGAACCTCCATTTTCCAGGGTTTCTAATACTGAAGCAGTTTTTTCACACATCCTGGACTCATTGGTTTTTGGCAGTAATGAAGGTATGCTGTGATTATTCTACACTTGCAACATTGAGGTATTGTTTCCTACTTTTGGAAACAAACTAAACTATCTGCAGCTTTTGGGACCAAATTATGCATGTAATTCTCTCCTAGTCTCCATAACAGATGATCACTTCTAGCTTCATTAGATCTCCTTGTTGGATATTCTGCAACATGTACTTTTAGTTGGCGCCAAAGCTAATTACTTGTTCTTCTACATGTAGGAAGAGACTATTTTTATGTTCCACAATTGGATAGTGAAGACAGTGATGATAGCTGTGGAAGTGCTAATGAACGCCAGTCATGCAATATAACGGACTTATGCATCTCGGACCTCATTTTTTCTGAAGCTACTGCAAAACCCATATTTGAAAACAGAACAGATGTTACATGTGAACATTATCATAAACTAGGAGAATCTAGTTTACATTGTAATATATCGGACGAATGCAGATCAGTGCCATTTACAGATGATAGTTTACATGCTGGGCATAATGATGACAGCATGTTACCAGAAGGAACCATCACGATTGCCGAAAATTCGACCTTGTATATGGAAATCCATCAATTGAGATCTTGCAACCGAGAATCTAACATGAATGCCTGCTCTGACCAGGATTATGAGTTCTTTGATCCACAGTCATATATCAGAAATCTTCCAGACGATTTGGACATGACTTCCAGTGCATCGGCAGCATTGGTCCCTATGGAAAACCAAAGTACCACAAGAATCACTTTAGTGCTTGATTTGGACGGTAGGTACTCCGCTCTAATTTTCCAGTTAATGTTTTAAATCTTTGAAAAATTTAGTCTGTTTCTAGACCTCAGGGATCTTAAATTTATGTGTGCAGAAACGCTTATCCACTCCACCTTGGATCCATGCAAAGATGCGGACTTCACATTCATTGTATTCTTCGACATGAAAGAGCATACTGTATATGTCAAAAAAAGGCCTCACCTTCTGACTTTCCTAAAAAAGGTGGCTGAAATGTTTGAAGTTGTCATATTCACTGCTAGCCAAAGCATCTATGCAAAACAACTTCTTGATATCTTGGATCCTGATGGAAAGTTTATCTCAAGGCGAGCTTATCGTGATTCATGCATTTTCGCAGAGGGAACATACATGAAAGACTTAACTGTATTGGGTGTTGATCTTGCTAAAGTTGCCATCATAGACAATTCTCCTCAGGTAACATTTTTAGTAGCTTTTTGTCCAATTTATTCAGTCTTGTAGCTGCTCTACTATACTAGTATGTTATAGTGGCCTAGAGAATGCTGTCTATGTTTCATTTTCTCACTGCCTTTTCAGGTTTACCGATTGCAAGTGAATAATGGAATTCCTATAAAAAGTTGGTTTGATGACCCATCAGACTCTGCCCTGATGTCATTGATTCCATTTTTAGAAACGTTGCGTGATGCTGATGATGTACGGCCAATCATTGCTAGCAAATTCGGTAACAAGGAATAAGTGATCCTTGCTCATCCTTTCCAATTTTTTCTCAGTAGATGCTAATCATTTCTTCTCTCTGAGCCTTGATCCAAGTGGTGTATATCGTTGAGTAAACTATTCTCATTTCTCATATCTCCCATTTTCGTTTTTGTTTGGTTGCTTAGGCTGATTAGTCGCTATGTTTTTAGTCTCCAAGGTTTTTTGCTATATTAGTTCGATTTGTACGGCTACAATTGCTTAGTTTGTAGTTCTTCTCAATTGTGTGAATATATTATAAATCTATGTATGTGGAAAGCCAGGCAAGTCAATGGCTTAATGACATTTTATCGATTAATCTAAACTCTCACGTTTTACAATACTTCGTCCTTGAATCTATCAAGGGGAATTTTCTAATCAGTCCCTAGTCAGTAAGTTTCTAAAGTGTTCAGTACCTGTCAGAACTCACAATAGTTTAAAGGACCAACTTCGCGTTAAATGGCATAGATAAGGATTAAAAATATGTATTGACGAAATTACCCTTCATAACATATTGAACTAACAGTTATTTTCCGGTGAATTTCTGTTATGCAGTTAGATTTTATTGTTATAAAAGTGTGACGAACTGTTATTTTCTATACCTCATCTGTTACTACGATGCAAAAATTATCGACATATAATATTTATTTTACGAAGTTCGTTTTTACAGTGAATCGAGCTCCGAAATTTCGAATGTCCATTAACCAACCAATTTCGCTGTGTAAGGTATGATGTATTGTGGTAGTGACGAAGCAAGATGTAAGATTTTTAGGAGTTTTTATCTTTCTATTTAGGGTTCTAATATGCGAAAATAAGATGAAATCAAAGCCGTTTTTAGCACCGATTACATCTAATATGTATAAATTCGAAGTACCCATAGTATGGTCAGCTCGGTGCGGCACATTATTTGCTCGTTCGTTCGACGTTCATCTTTTAATTTCGCGAAAATACGGTCGAGCCCAATATTTTGGGTATATTTATACTGTGTCCAAACTGTTACTTATAGTATCTAATCCGTTACTAATGCAACCACATGCATTACTAAGTCTACCAAAACCGTTATTAGATTATGACTAATTGTTACCATGTGCAGAGTTGTAATTTGCGAAAATAAGATCCAATCGAAGCCGTTTTTGGCAACGATTACATCTAATATGTATAAATTCGAGGTACCCATAGTATATTCATCTCGGTGCGGCACATGTGGGCTCGTTCGTCCTCTGTTCATTTTTAAATTCGCGAAAATACGGTCGATCCCAATAATTTGGGTATAATTGTACTGTGTCCAAACTGTTACTCGTAGTAACAAAACTGTTACTTTATCCACCAGAACCGTTACTAGATAGACCAATACCGTTACTGAATCTACTAAAATCGTTATAAAACCGAAAATGATTGTTACCATGAGTAGGGTTCTAATTTGCGAAAATAAGATGAAATCCAAGCTGTTTTTGGCAACGATTACTGGGGGTATCGAAACCAATAAGGACTCGTTGTATCGAAACCAGTACGGTCGACCACAATAATTTGGGTATACTTCTACTGTTTCGAAAATGTTACTCGGGGTATGAAATCTGTTACTCTGAGTATCGAAACGTTACTGTGGGTATCGAAACCGTTATTAATCTACAATAAGTTGTTACCATTTATATGTGAAATGTTACTGTGTGCACGTAATTTGTTATTACAGGCAGAAACATCCAATACGTACACAACGAGAAGCCAAAAACTTACCAATTGATATCAATCAGACAAAAAGGACAGATTGATATCAAATAGACAAAAAAAGACAAAAAGAATACTACAACGGTTAAATTGCTTCCTTGCATGTTCGGCGATTGTGCCCGACCCTTTTACATCTTCCACACTTGAGTGGACGAGTGTCTTGAACTTGTGAAGGAATTCTTTTCGATCGTGGACGGCCTGGGGGTCTTTGAACGTCTGGTTCCATGACGTCTTCGGGTATAGGATCTTCAATGGCAACATTAGAAGGAATTGGATTTATAGAACCCTGGTATGCCTCTCGATATTTCACCAAACTATAATAGCTGTCACAGAATTCATATGGAGAAAGTCCCATCGAAAGAATGCATGCGCATGCATGCTTACACGGAAGCCCCTGTAAATCGAAGTGTCGGCAGGAACATCTCTTATTATTTAAATCTACGGCATATTTGCTCCCGTTTTCCGAAACCTCGAACTGCCACCCACCAGACCTATCGACCTCCAATGTTCGAGATTCATCGATGCTTAATTTCAGCTTCTTCTCCGGCTTCGTACACAAACGGCCGAGCTGTTGGTGTGCTTCCGTGCGTTTGTCGTTCATCATGATCATTGTCTTCCGTCTTATCTCATCGACCAAACTATCAATAGGTAGAGCCCTAGCCTCACGAACCCAACTATTCCAACTTTCCGTAATGTTGTTGTCAATTATTCCCCATCTGTTGCCACGAAATAAGGAGTTAGCCCAACAATTAGGATTCGTCTTTCCTATGAAGTTTGAGTGTGCGGGAAATGCCGTTTGAACTTCCTTAAGAAACTGTCTGAAATCCTCCAAGTAAGGAGAGTAAGCTGCCTTCTTGAACTTTGTTGTCCAACTTTTTTTGTTCTTATATGGGTACTTTCGCAAGACCTGGACAGATAGTGGAAGAAAACAAAACCCTCGTCTGAAATAACAATACACCACTAACAAATAACTGAATTGAGTCTAAAAATAACAATACATGATAATGTACCTCAGTCTTGAAATTGTCAATGACATGTCTTAAACAATATGCATGGTGAGACCCTGGAAATATTGAAGGCACGCCTTGAACCAATCCTTCATGCCGGTCGGAAAAAAATGTATAATCTCTGAAGTTGTCTCTTCCATAATAGCATAAGAGGTGCCTCAATTTCAAAAGAAACCACTCCCAGTTAGGGGATGTTTCTGCATCAGTCACTGTGCAATAACAATTTATGAACAGATAGTAACGAAAAAAGCTTCAAAAATAACAAATTTTTGTAAGGAAATAACAAAACCTGCGAAAGCAACAGTAAACAATCCATCATTTCCATCCTTTGACACAGCAGTAAGTAAGGACCCTTTGTGCTTATTCTTGATTTGTGTACCATCAAGGAAGAGCAGTGGTCTACAACCCCTTATAAACCCAATTATACACGCATTGAAACTCACAAACATTCTCCTAAATTTGTTTGTTTCAGGATGAAGTTCACAATCTGCAAATGAACCTGGATTTGTTCGAAGCACAGCATTGCAGTACCACCTTAATTTATCATACGAACCTCTTTGAATCCCATGAATATTTTTTAAGGCTATTTCCTTCGCTGACCAAGCTCGGTGATATGGTATTGCAACCCCGTATTCCCGCAACATATCATTCTTCATAGTGCGTGGCTTGTAGAGAGGCTCCGTGCTCAGCTTCGGCTGAACCAACTCGGCAACCAATTTTGCATCGGCTTTTGGGTGGTTGATCGCGTGCGTGTATGTTTAAATAAATGGTTGTGCGAATACGTCAAGTAATAATTAAAACGAATATATTATAACTAGAATCACGCGCGATAGGCAGTGTACCTATCGTTTGTAATATAGTTATAGTGAATATCCGAGTATCGATCACGAGGAATAAATTGATTACTAGTATTGACCTATCGATTCGATATTTAACCTAAATAAAATAACAGGATTTGTTTATATTATGAACTAATTTAACAAAGCAACTTAAAGTATTGGAGGTCAAGGAGGCACAACTAGAAATAGTAAGAGTGACTTAAGGTGACAAATATGTGTTCGGGGTTCGAATCCCGAAGGATGTTGTCGGCTAAGGCTACGGAATATCGCTCCGACGTGATTATCGACTAAATCGCAGTAATTTCCTACCCACTCACGGATTTGCTGTCGCCCTAAACGTTCGTGGGGATCTAAGTTCAGCGATTACTATATTGCGAGGATCGAGTATTTGCTGTCGCCCTATACTCGAATCCTAACGTCTACGAACGGTCTAATCGTTATTTAGCTGTCGCCCTAAACGATATACCACACATTCATATCAACACATAGACATATTGATACGAAGAAACGATATCATAGAACGATAAATAGTCGAATACACGTGTTCACGATTATCCTACGCCTTAACTACGACATAGCCCAACGTTCATCTACTCCCAACACACAAGAAGATTAGCTACTCATATTAGTCATAACAACAACGAGATTTAAAGGAAACGAAGATAGAGAACTCATAAAACTTCCCTAAGAAGTAAGTATGGCGTTTTTGAGGTGGAGCTCTCGTTCCTCGATCCACCGGGCGTGGTTACGTTGTTGGATCGTCCCTTGAGCTTCTCCGAATCACGGGGCTGCTTCTAGTGTTCTTCCTTCTCTTCTTTGCTCTAAGTTTTCGTCCCTATATGGTCCTCCTTGAGTTCTGAGTAGTGCCTCCCTTTTATGCTTCGAAAATGGGCTAAAACCCTGAATTTTGGCACGTTCACGGCCTCTTAACGGGCCTTCACGGCCGTGACGGCGGCTAAAAACCCTATTTCTTGACTTTCTGGCATGAGTCACGGCCTCGTGCAACACGCTTCACGGCCGTGACGGCGGCTTAAACCCTAAATATTGACTCTCTGGTACAGGTCACGGCCTCTTGCATGAGGTGTCACGGCCGTGAAGGTGTTGAATTTCCATTCGTTGAACTCTCTGCCTTGATTCACGGCTTGTTGCATAAGCCCTCACGGCCGTGAAGAGTGTGGTAGTTTCTTCTTAGAGTTCTCTGTCGAGCTTCACGGCCTCGTACGAGATCAGTCACGGCCGTGAATTAAGCTTCTCCAACTCTCTGCCGTCGTTCACGGCCTCTTGCAAAGGAGCTCACGGCCGTGACGCCTTCCTTTGAACTTTCTGTCCACATTCACGGCTACTTACATCAGGGTTCACGGCCGTGACACTGGAGGCTTTCTTCTTCTTACTCTCACTGCCCACGTTCACGGCCTCCTGTGAGGTGATTCACGGCCGTGACTAATGGCTGGCAACTTCATACTTCGCCGTTTTTGCGTCGTTTTCGCCTCGTTTTCGTTCCTTTTCGCTTGATAACCGTTCGAAGGTCCTACAATATTTAAATGGGTGTAAATAAAGCCATAAAATGCATGGAATGACCAATAATTTCTTATTATAACCCAAATAAACGTAACAATAAACGTATTAAAAATACGTTTATCAAACCTCCCCACACTTAAGCTTTTGCTTGTCCTCAAGCAAATTAGAAACAAGAAAAGATAACAAGATAGTGGCATGACCATTCACAATTCACCATGCAGATGGAAAGCACAAAATGAAATCAAGCAAGCAATTATAGACACTGCAACAATAATCAGCACTTATCGACACGAATTTCCTTAGCACTACCAATCGAGATCCACACCTCACAGGGATTCACTCAAATCACTCAGTGTAAAGGATAATAAATCGGTGAATCACTCAATTCATGCAATAATAAAGTCTAACCTATATGCTTGCAAGTCAATCGCACGTCCACTACTTAATGCAGTTAGCATGAATCGGAAGGTCTTTTCGGGTTAAATGGGTTCAGAAAGTAATGAATGGGTAGTGGAATCACATATGAGTAGCAGTCGTGTCGGTCTCCATGTCATTGTCTAAAGCGCGCCAAGAATTAGCCTTTTAGTTACGCTGTCTTCATATTCCTCTTATTTTTGCTGCGTTCCACTAAGCCTTTCTTCTCCCAAGTCTCAAAATGATAGATGATGTGGAATTCACGAGACTGGAAGATTATCGAAGGAAAGGTTCTTTCTTTCTTTTCGCAACATTTCATCCTCTTCTTGCTTCAGTTTCCCAGCAGCCACACCATTTCTCTCTCTCTTTTTTTTTCTTTTCCTTTTTTTTTTTCGCTCTCTTTTTTTTTCTTTCTTTTTTCGAATACCCTTTCGCATTGCGGTGCGCTGCCCTTACGCCAACTCCTTGTGAGTTAAAACTTGTTGAAGAGGGGGTTCTTGACTGCTTTCAGCGTTGTCTTGAGGCGTCATCCGACTACGCTTTTCGACTTTGACATTCGACTTTCACTTCTGCTTAACTCGGGTTCAGATGATCTCTGGAGGCTGATCTAGGTTAGTGGCTTATGATATACGAAGTGTAAGAAATAAATAGGCTTAGGCTCAAAGTGGCTAACTACGGTGATCAGTCGTGGTAAGGAACTTTGGCCGTGGACTTATTTCCTAATGCCTTCGTCATATTCATACAAAACACGCTATAAGCAATTTCAATGCGTATCAAACAAGCAAGTTCTAGAGAGACGTAAATTATGCACTACTCACACAACCAAGAAAAATGAGCAAAAGCTCGTCAGCTCAAACTCTCACAACGGAACATGGATTATGTGTGTGAATCTCTCAAAGTAACACAATATCTATTCATGCTGAAAAGATTAAATCACTGATGCATGTCTTTATCGCTCACTAGACTCCCTAGTATGAAATCCACTTTGAGATGAACGCAAACAATCATGCCAGATTTTTTTTTTTTTTTTTTAAATTCGAAAACCACAGCGCATCATAAAAATTGTCACGTAAATTTCCAACAAAATCCCAACAAAATTCCCCCTCCCCACACTTAAGATGCACGTTGTCCTCAACGTGTAAAATAAATAAAAGGAAGGTAAAAGAATTTGAAAAAGAACGTGACTCCCCTGAAAAAAAAATGGTGTGGTCCGGCCTGGAGCAGTTGATGTAGTTGAGCCTGGTTGTTGCACCTGAGTTTGAAATATTTTGAGTCGTAGTTTGAAGTCGTGTCACGTTTCCTGAAAACACTCAAAAGAAAATTAAACGCACGATGGAAATAGAAAGCAAAACAAGTCATAATCATCAAAAGTGTCTGGATGACTAGACCAAACACACAAAGTGTTCTACAAAAAAAAAACATCCCAAAGGAAATCAATCGGAACTAAGGTGGTGGTGGTGATGGATGCCGAGGGCGAAGGAACGCCAGTGACTCCTGTGATCGCCTGACTGCGTCGTCCATGGCTTTCAGGGCCTGCTCGTATCGCTGTTGCTCTTCGCGGTAGCGTCGGTGGGCTTCCTCATTTCGACGCTCGTACTCGTCCTGGCGGCGCCGTGTCTCCTCGTCGCGTCGAATGGCCTCCTCATGGTAGCGTAACATGTCCTCGCGCAGTGTGTGAAGGTCGGCGGCTGCGGCAAAAGGAGCAACCCCTGATGATTCGCCCTCGTGATGGCCGGAGGAAAAGGAAGGCCCGGCAGTGTTTGTATCAACTGGGATTGGTCCCGGATCTTCGACGTCCAGTGGCTGAGGGAATTCGTCGTCCAGGTCCGTCTGTCCACGGTAGACTGCATGCCAGATGTAGACCTTGTTGGAGCGGGACCAGGTGGGGGCTTTTATCAGCATCTTCATCTTTAGAAGCATGTCCTCGTTCAACGGATTTCGCCCACCCACAATCTCCATCTCCGGTGGAGTTGTTGGCCACATGTTGAGCCCCTTGACAACCTTCGTAACAAATGGCCCAACTGCAAGCTTCCCTCGACTACGAACATCTGCCTGGGCGCTAAAGGCGTGGGCCATGGCCATTCCCAAATGCACCTGGTGGCCGCGATGCATTCGTGATAAGTAGAACAAATCACGAAGGCCAATCGCGCTATGCGAGTCGCCCCGTGCTGTGAGCGATGTCGACAGTAGGCGTTGGATATAGCGCATCCCCGGGCTCCTTAGCGAGGAAGCCTTCGACGTTTTCACGCTGAAGTTTGGTTCGCCGGGCCGCACGAGTTCAGCCCAATATGCCTGTCGCTCCGTCAGGTTCTGCAAGTAGTCCTTGTAGTTCACCTTCGCATGCGGCTCGTCGGGTGCTGAATATGGAACTATAAGACCAAGTGCTGTGCAAATGTCGTCTTCGTCAACAGTTCTTTCCACATTGAACGCCCTAAATTTCACCCCCCTCTGCGCGTATTCGTCATAGGAAAACGTCGACAGGAACTCTAGAGTTAGTTCCTTGTAAGTTGGCTCGTCAATATGGAAGAAGTCGAGGTAGCCGCTGCGCGAGAGGTAGTTGGCAACTTGCTGGTCGAAATGATGTTTCGCCAGTGTGTTGTGGTCGATTTGATCTGTGGATATAAACTGCATGTCTTTGAGCTTGTCGTAGCGCCGCTTGTGTGTTTCATCCTCAAATTGCTGCATAGAATCTAATAATGAAGGTGGGGGTGTGCGTCGCCTTTGACGTACAGGCGAACGCGAAGCGTGATTACGTAAAGCGGCTGAACGGCTTCGACCCATAGTAGATCGCGAGCTTTAATCAAGATGGGATGATAGTGATGTGCCTGTATTGGGGGTCGCCGAAGTGCTTTCGGGCGTCGGTGGGTGCGGTGGTCGGCGTCTAGTGGTGGTCGGAGGCGTTGGAATGAGTCACGGCGTTTAGTGGTGGTCATCTGTTGAGTTCAAGTGAACTCACGTCTGTTTTATCTATGTGGGGAATTTTACTTTTTGTTACATGTTCCCACCGTGAATGTGGATGTAACAAGCCATGAATGCTGGCAGATAATTCATCCCTCACATATCACAGTCGTGAAATGGGGTTCAAGAAGCCGTGAATGTTGGTAGTGGCTTAGCAAGTCGATGTCGCGGCCGTGAATCTTCAGCAAAAGGCCGTGACAATTGAAATAATTTTTTTTTTTTTCGTTTTTGTTTTTTTTTTTGTTTAATTCGCACAAGTCACAGCCGTGACCTCGTAGGTAAGAAGTCGTGAATTGGGACAGAGAGGTTCTAAGTGAGAAGTCGTGGCCATGACACCTAATTCCACTTCCCGTGAGACGGGGCAGAGAAAATTAAATTCACGATCACAGCCGTGAACTCAGTTTGAAAGGCTGTGACAGGTTTTGTTTGTTTGTTTTTTTTTTTTTTTATGTTTTTATATTTTATCATTATTATTGATAGTAATTATTATTATATCTATTTTTTTTATAATATTACTGTTATTATTGTTATTATTTTTTTTTTTTAAAACTAACTATCTTTTTTTTTTAAAATTTAATCATTTTTTTTTAATTTTATTTTTTTTTATTATTTATTATTTCGATTTTCATATTATTTATTTTTTTTATATTATTAGTAGTATTATATATGTTTTAAAAAGAAAACAAATCATTATTATTCATTTTTTAGTAACCCATGACAGTCACGGCCGTGTATACTTATCCACGGGCCGTGACAGGCGGCAGTGGACTTATTTTGTAACGTTCACGGCCGTGAGCGTTAAGGCTATAAGCCGTGAACCATGGCAGTGCGTTTTGTCGCGCCAAGTCGCGGCCGTGGCTTTACCCTTTTTTTTTAAGTGTTATAATTTTTTTTTTTTTATTATTGTTTTACTTATTTATTTTTTTTAAATATTATGATTATTATTATAATAATATATATTTTAGCTATGATTGACACGCAATCAACGAATTTTTCGAGAACGATTTGAGCGAAGAAAAATCTGATAATCGACAAGGGAAATATCACTTTCTCACGCGGCGTCAAATCTTCCAAGTCAAAAATTCGTCTGTATCATTTAATGGATTTGCCGGGTATGATAATGATATTTTTGTGTCATTCATGCCTATAAATAGACAATGGTAGAACAACACAAAATCATCATCTACCATAAATCCCACGTCTTCAACAATCTTATTGTCGATATTCAGAGTTATCTAGCCACTATGAATTGGGGACAGCAGCAAGGTCGTGAGAATGAGAGTGAGGAATATGCAAGGATTCGTCATAATTTAGATATGGTATCACTCTACCTTGCTCTTCTTTTGGGCTTGTTTGGAGTTTTACTTGCTTTCGTGTGTTGGTTATCACAAGGTGCACTTGTGTGTAACCGCCCTTATGAAGCAAAATAAACTATTGTTCTGTCTTTTGTGTTATTCGCAGTTTTAATTTGCTTTTGTGTTGGACCTTCACACGTTGTAATGGTGTTGTAACCATCTCTTATGAAGTAAAACTATCGTTCCTATCTCGTCTCTAGACTCTGCGTTGTAACCATCCTCAATATTCGAAATAAATTTATTATAATTTAAATTTTAATGTTTTATTATTATTATAGTTTTATTTAATTTAATATATAGTTGTAGATTATTAAATGTTTTTTTTTTAAATGCCTAAAACATAAATAAAAATACCTGGGTTGCCTCCCAAGAAGCGCTTCTTTAACGTCTTGAGCCGGACGCAGTCGAGTGAGTCTTCAAGGTGGTTTGGAAAAACGGTTGGAAGGTACTGTCATCGGTGATTTTGGAGCGTCCTCAGGAAAAGTACAACCGAAATGGTCGGGCTGCCGCTCAATCTCTAAAACCGGTGACCCGTTGATGAAACGCTTCTCCTTGTCCTCCTCTTTGCTTCCCTCGACTATTCCCGTGTCTTTCTTCTCAATAACCTGCGATAAACTTGGGAAAGACATAGAAGAATTTTGATCTACAACATCAAGATAGGAATAATTATTTTCATGCTTGCTAATATTATTCTTAGTTTTCGCCATGCAAAATGTTACTTTCTCTCCATCTATAGTAAACGTCAAGGTGCCATTTTTAACATCTATCATTGTCTCTCCAGTGGCTAAAAATGGTCTCCCTAAAATCAAAGGAACATTCTCATCTTCCTTCATATCAAGAATAACAAAATCCACTGGAATAATAAACTTATTAACCTTGACTAGCACATCCTCTATAATACCCCTAGGATACGTAATAGATCTATCCGCTAGTTGTATACTCATCCTAATGGGTTTGGGTTCACCTAAACCAAGCTTTTTAAACAAAGAATAAGGCATCAAATTGATACTAGCACCTAAATCAACAAATGCCTTATGAATATATAAATTTCCTATGAGACAAGGTATAGTGAAACTCCCTGGATCCTTTAGCTTCTTCGGAATATTCATTTGCACGACGGCGGAGCACTCCCCTCGAAGACAATTAGCAGAAACATCTTCGAGCTTGCGTTTGTTCGTGAGTAAGTCCTTGAGGTATTTCACACATCGAGGTATCTGTGCAAGGACTTCGACGAGCGGTAAGTTAATATGTAGTTGTTTGAAAAGTGAAAGAAATTTACCGAACTCGTCGTCAACAATATACTTCTTTGGTTGACACGCCTTGACAGACAGCGTAGTCATGACCTCCATCCCCTTGTCGACTTTCTCTTCCTCGACACGATTGACCGGCTTTACTTCCTTCTTGGCGCGTTGTTCCTCTAGGTACGTACCAAATGGGTCGTCAGGCATCGCCCTTGTTAACCTAGCCGGATATGGAATCTTAGGCTGGTACGGCTTCACGAATGGTCGTGCATTTCCTTTGTCAGCCTTGACCTTCTCGACATCGTTGCCTTTGCTTTCCTCCGCTTGTAGCTCGTCGTGGCTCTCGAAATCCGCTATCTCCTTTGAATTCTGCTTGGCGGGTACTTCTTGCAATTCTCTCTCGCTTATCAGGGTTACCGCGTTGCAATACTCCTTCGGGTTTGGCTCGGTGTAGCTCGGGAGTGATCCTTGATTTCGTCCTGCCATTTGCTTTGCTAACTGGCCCACTTGCTGCTCCAATTTCTTGATAGAGGCATCGGTGTTCTGGGCACGTACTTCTATGTACTCTTCTATCTTATTCATTCGACTCTCGTGGGCTTGAGTGGTGTTGCTGAAATTTGTGAGGAGCGTCTTCATCATATCCTTCATCTCCCGTATATCATCGGATTCTGACCCTGCAGACGCGTTCTGATACGAACGCGATGTTCCTCCTTGAAAACCAGATGGTCTAGGTTGAAATCCTGGTGGCCCTTGCCCATGGTGGTTTTGGTTCCCATACGATAGATTTGGATGTGCTCGAGGCTGAAAACTCCGCTGGCCTTGATATTTCCCCATATAGTCCACGTGTTCCAGTGATTGTCCGACTTGACACTCCGAGGTTTCATGAGCTGCGCCACAAATCTCGCATTGTGGTGTATACGGCTTCTGAGGCGATGGGCTTGTCATCACGGCATGTATTGGCTGTGTTTGCCCGGCCTTTGGAAGTAGTGTGTTGATCACCGTCTGGAGCTGAGAATTGGTAGTTGCAATCTGTTGTTGCAACGCCTCAATCTTGGCATGTGTAGCAGTCTCCTCGCTCACCCCAAACACTCCTGGAGTCTTTATCCTCGTGTTGCCTCTCATGAAGCTGTTTCTCGAGTAATCTTCGATTAGATTCCAAGCTTCTGTGGCATTGAGCTTCACGAGCCCTCCTCCCGCGGCTCCGTCTAGCATATGAACGGTTTGATCATTGAGGCCCTCGTGAAATCGGTTGATCATGGCAGCCTTCGACATCCCGTGTTGTGGGCATTTCTTCAATAAGGATTTGTATCGCTCCCACACTTCGTAAAGATTCTCTGAATCCTTCTGGTGAAACAGGGAAATCTCCGTCTTCAACCGTAATACCTTTTGCAGTGGGAAGTAATGGCCGATGAATGCTGCTCGTAGTTCTTCCCACGTAGTGATCGATCTGGGCGGTAACATCTCCAACCAATCCTTCGCCCTGAACTTGAGTGAGAATGGAAACAACATTAGTTTAATCGCATCACTCGGGACCCCATTAATCTTAATGGTGTCTGTTACTGTAAGAAAAGCCTTCAGGTGGGAGTACGGATCATCATCGGGATTTCCTTCAAACTGGGCCGTCTGAAAGATCATCTGAAGCCAGGCGTGCTTCAGCTCGAAATTGTTGTTCTCGATTGGCGGAATAACGATTGCCGATTCAGTTCCGCCGAGGGAGGCACTCTTGAGTAGGTCTTGTAGAGATTGTTCCTCTTCTTGGTCCTGGTGGACCGGTACTCTGCGTTCAGCCATCTCGACTTCTGTCTCTCGACCGTCTACAGATGCCTCTGTTCGAGAATTCTCTGCCGACTCCTGAGAGTTGTCCTCTGAGTAGCTTACTAACGCTTCTTGATAGTTACTAGCCGTGCCCTCTGAATTGTATCTGAGCTGCCTTCGCAATTTCCGCTCGAAATCTGGATCTCCGTCAACAATTGGACCTGATGGGTGGCTTCGGGTCATCCACCGTCAAACAGTACCTTCAATGAGTGAAAACGAAATTTAGCGAAGAACTAGACAAATACGTTGAAAAGGTAACGAGACTAATAATGATGTAGAAACAAATAACGCAATTAACCAAAAACTGGGAAAATAGCTAAATTACCGAACTAGGGTGTTCCTAATATCAATCTATTCCCGGCAACGGCGCCAAAAACTTGATCGCGTGCGTGTATGTTTAAATAAATGGTTGTGCGAATACGTCAAGTAATAATTAAAACGAATATATTATAACTAGAATCACGCGCGATAGGCAGTGTACCTATCGTTTGTAATATAGTTATAGTGAATATCCGAGTATCGATCACGAGGAATAAATTGATTACTAGTATTGACCTATCGATTCGATATTTAACCTAAATAAAATAACAGGATTTGTTTATATTATGAACTAATTTAACAAAGCAACTTAAAGTATTGGAGGTCAAGGAGGCACAACTAGAAATAGTAAGAGTGACTTAAGGTGACAAATATGTGTTCGGGGTTCGAATCCCGAAGGATGTTGTCGGCTAAGGCTACGGAATATCGCTCCGACGTGATTATCGACTAAATCGCAGTAATTTCCTACCCACTCACGGATTTGCTGTCGCCCTAAACGTTCGTGGGGATCTAAGTTCAGCGATTACTATATTGCGAGGATCGAGTATTTGCTGTCGCCCTATACTCGAATCCTAACGTCTACGAACGGTCTAATCGTTATTTAGCTGTCGCCCTAAACGATATACCACACATTCATATCAACACATAGACATATTGATACGAAGAAACGATATCATAGAACGATAAATAGTCGAATACACGTGTTCACGATTATCCTACGCCTTAACTACGACATAGCCCAACGTTCATCTACTCCCAAACACACAAGAAGATTAGCTACTCATATTAGTCATAACAACAACGAGATTTAAAGGAAACGAAGATAGAGAACTCATAAAACTTCCCTAAGAAGTAAGTATGGCGTTTTTGAGGTGGAGCTCTCGTTCCTCGATCCACCGGGCGTGGTTACGTTGTTGGATCGTCCCTTGAGCTTCTCCGAATCACGGGGCTGCTTCTAGTGTTCTTCCTTCTCTTCTTTGCTCTAAGTTTTCGTCCCTATATGGTCCTCCTTGAGTTCTGAGTAGTGCCTCCCTTTTATGCTTCGAAATGGGCTAAAACCCTGAATTTTGGCACGTTCACGGCCTCTTAACGGGCCTTCACGGCCGTGACGGCGGCTAAAAACCCTATTTCTTGACTTTCTGGCATGAGTCACGGCCTCGTGCAACACGCTTCACGGCCGTGACGGCGGCTTAAACCCTAAATATTGACTCTCTGGTACAGGTCACGGCCTCTTGCATGAGGTGTCACGGCCGTGAAGGTGTTGAATTTCCATTCGTTGAACTCTCTGCCTTGATTCACGGCTTGTTGCATAAGCCCTCACGGCCGTGAAGAGTGTGGTAGTTTCTTCTTAGAGTTCTCTGTCGAGCTTCACGGCCTCGTACGAGATCAGTCACGGCCGTGAATTAAGCTTCTCCAACTCTCTGCCGTCGTTCACGGCCTCTTGCAAAGGAGCTCACGGCCGTGACGCCTTCCTTTGAACTTTCTGTCCACATTCACGGCTACTTACATCAGGGTTCACGGCCGTGACACTGGAGGCTTTCTTCTTCTTACTCTCACTGCCCACGTTCACGGCCTCCTGTGAGGTGATTCACGGCCGTGACTAATGGCTGGCAACTTCATACTTCGCCGTTTTTGCGTCGTTTTCGCCTCGTTTTCGTTCCTTTTCGCTTGATAACCGTTCGAAGGTCCTACAATATTTAAATGGGTGTAAATAAAGCCATAAAATGCATGGAATGACCAATAATTTCTTATTATAACCCAAATAAACGTAACAATAAACGTATTAAAAATACGTTTATCAGTGGTCTCTCATTAGTAAACTGGATTCACCGCAAGTGTGGTTGAGGTTGCAGTTTTTTATGCTAAACATACCATCACATTGCCGGTGAGCTGCGTATATCCTCCATCTACATACATCGACGCTGCATACTACGATGATCTTCTTAGCGTCATTTTTTATATACTTGAAAGACTTTCTGCTCGCAACAGCATACCTCTTAAGCTTGCTTCGAAACTCATTAGCACCCTCAAAGACTTGCCCTTCACCCTCAATGCCGCGAATCCAAAAGTCGACTGAGTTTGCATTCGCGAGAACTCGACAATCATCCTGTGATGGTCCGACCTGAGATGGCATATCCTCAGTTGTATTCCCGTGTTCAGATACAATCATGTCAATGACCTTCATTCTTAGCTCGTGGTGCAACCTCACCATGAACTTCACATCACTATCCATAAGCAATTGCATACTGGTGTTGTTAAGAGGTGATTTGTATCTCAATAAGATGGAGCTACTATAGACATCTGAGAAACGCTGGGCAACTAGTAATAAGAGGTCTGTTAAAGATGAAGTTTCTCTTACCTCCAACAAAAAAAATTCGCTTTTATATGCACAAAGTGCAAGAATCGAATCATGTATTCTTGACATAGTGGGACCATGGATACTGTCAAGGTCAGTAAATGAAGAAGAGAGATGATTTTTCTTGTTGAAATGGGGTTTAGAGTAAAGTGTGGCGGATTTTTTTCGCATTGGCGGGTTGTGTAAAATTTTCAGGTTCTGTTACTAGTATGTGCATTTCTGTTACTTTCATGCCTACATCTGTTACTAAATTGGCATTGAAGCTTCTGGCGGGAAAACCATCCTGAGATGATGGTTTGGGCGGGAAAGTAAAAAAAATCAAGCGTAGATTATCTGTTACCCTGTACGGTAAGTTTGTTACTAGTTATACGTTGAACTGTTACTGTCTGAAATCAGAAACTCAATGAATTACATATTAAATTGTTATAGCACAGCGTTATCTGTTACTTGTCACGTATTTCGCTGTTACCCGAAAAACTTTTTTAGTTACTACAATTTTTAATTTGTTACTGTTAATACGGTGAACCGTTACCGCACGAAATCAGTAAACAAAATAAGGTTTACGGTTAAGATTAATCGAAGATGTCATTAACACTATACTCTCAAGACATGACCATCCTCTGAATAAGATGTTAGCGCACGAACATGATAATCGAAGATGTTACCATATGAAGATTAATCCATAGAAGCATGATCATCCTCTCAAGAAGAGTGCTTTTATTTAGCACACTATACTCCAACTTCTTCAATTCCAACATAACCTCCACGAAAATCTAACCATAACATAAAATATTTTTATCCAAAACTTCGTGTACTGAATGTAGCGTGTTTGCAGTATAAAAATTTGAAAATAATTAACTAAATGAATTACACATTAAATTGTTATTGGGACAGCACTATCTGTTACCTGTCACGTACTGATCGGTTACCCAAGTACCAGCTTGTAGTTACTAAAATTGTTAAGTTGTTACTATTTATACGTGGACCTGTTACCGCACGAAATCAGTAAACAACACAAGGTTTACGGTTAATATTAATCAAAGATGTCATTAACTTTGTTAATCACTTATGTTAGGTCGCCCATTTGGACTGTAAAATAACAACTAATAGATCGTATCTTCTCGTTTTGTGTACGTAGAAACACTCCTTAGAAGCATGACCATATTTCAACAAGAGAGCTACTTATTTTTCACTCTATATATCAACTTCTTCATTTCCAACATACCCTCCACGAAAAGAGGTGGCCATTAACTAAAATATTTTTATCTAAAACTTCGTGAATTTGTATATTATACTGAATGTAGCGTGTTTACAATGAAAAATTTAAAAATCATAAACTAATCTAATTACATTATAAATTGTTATTGCACCAGCGTTATCTGTTACTCGTCAAAAACGGACCTGTTACCTGCGTATTCACTTCTGTTTTTACCAGCGTTTAATTGTTACTAATAACACGGTAAACTGTTACTGGAGAAAATCCATAAACAACAGAGTTAACTAGAATCATGCACACACATTGTCAGCAACATAAGCGAAATTTTTTCGAAACCAACATTCTACACAAGAAGTCTCAGGTACACATAGCAGCAAATTGTAACAAACCGGCTAAAATCTGCGCCCGATATGATCGAATGTCGCCGGTCCTGTTGATTTCATCCCACGTACCAACATCATCTCTCGATAATGCGTACCCAAACATGCACACCCACGGGCCACAATCCAAGCTATCCATGACTTGCTGGCGACAAATCTTAGGCAGGACCGGTGAAGCAAACTTCGGATCCAACCCCACATGCTTCAAATAATGTCCAAGTGCAAGCGCCTATAACATAATAATCAGCGAATCACGTTCAACGAAGAAACACATGAATTTGAAAATTTACTTACAAATCGAACTTACACAACGGTTTGCAACAGCTGTTCCAGTCGGCGTCCTCATTGAATTATAATGCTGCCAAGACCTATTTTCGACGTCGAGTACAAGGAGATGCCAATGATTGTTATTGTTCAATGGCAGCGCAACAAACTTGCATTCGGACTGTACGATCGCCCGAAAATGCTCTAACTGTGTCTTGGTAACAGGGGCCATTTTTTCCAAAAATGTCTCCATACCGTTTTTGGTTCCTACCTGGATACGCCTCCCCGGTCTCGACATCACCCCCTCAATATTTTGCTAAGAATTAATCAAAGTTTTAGTTAACTCCCACAAAATTAAAAACATGATATTTGACTAGAATCAACTCACCGAAACATAGGAAGGAAGGAAATACGTGCCGGAGTCGGGAGCCACCGACATCAAATATTTAAACCATGCGTCTATAACATCAGACACAATAGCATTCCCCTTCACCATTTCCACCAAATGAAACCCGCACAAACGGTGGATGTTGTCCTCCCATACAACGGCACTGCATTTGCAAGGAATTCAAAGATAAATATCATAACGCCGCATCCAAAACATAATCCAACAACTTACTTGAAGTTGGCGTTTGCAACGAAGCAGTCCACGATCTCTTTCTCCTTCGGGGATAGGGATGCCTTTCCGTCAAAGTCCCTATCGAGCGTGCCGCTGTACATCTCCCTGGGAGGATCCAACTTTTTACCCGACGAGCAATCGAACACCTCGATCGGTCCCTCTTTTGTAGCACCTTTTTGACCCTTGCGCTTCTTCTTCACCGGCGTCGTGCTCCCTGGAGGCGTTACAAAGTCGGCCAGCTTCTTCTTCTTGCGGTTATCCCTTCCCATGACCGTGCAAGCAATTGATCCAGACTCAAGAGATTCCTTCGCAGCGACATATTGTTTGTATTCTTGATCCACCGTCGCAATAGTGAACGACCTCATCACAGCTGACACCACAGATCTTATACTCTCATCCACCTCAACACTGGTGTGCTCCCGCTGCATCTCAGCTTGCTTCAACACAGCTCCAACATCTGCCACTTCCACAACAGCAACTTGCTCCTCAGCCACAGCATCAGCTTGCTTCTCAGCTCGGACAGCATCAGCTTCTGCCTCCTCGGTAGCAGGTACTTCCTTTTCCATTTCCTTCACCACCTCAGCCTGCTCCACAAAGTCATCGACCGGTGCAGTCCCCATACGAGCACAATCATCGCCCTCAGCTTTCTCCGTAGGCGTGTGAGGACGACCAGTATCGTCACCAAAAGCTTTCTCCTCAGCATTCTCCGTACGACCACCCTCGTCACCATACAATTTCTCCTCAGCGTTCTCCGTATGACCACCCTCGTCACCAACAGCTTTCTCCTCGGCTTTCTCCTCGGCTGTCTCCTCGGCTTTCTCCTCGACTGTCTCCTCGGCTTTCTCCTTGGTAGACTTCTTGTTCGTCGTCTCCAAAGTAGGAACCCTCACGTTGTCGGTTAATGTGCAGAACGCCTCATACTCGTTCCGCCACACATAGATTGGGTTTACGACATCATCTTCGTTCAACAGCTCAATAGCTTGCTCCATTTCTTGTTCGGCTGGCCGCCACCTCGTGAAACGAGGCATGCCAGTAATAGATGGAGCTTTACCGAGTCGAGGAGCGTGCTCATAAACCCAAACCTGAATATACAATCACAACACATGCAAAAGTGAAGAACTCAGTAATGAATAACACTCATTAAACTAGAAAGGAATGACTTACCATTAATCCGAGGGTGCACCCTTCCACGTATTGTGGATTTTGCAAGATTGACCTCATCAAGAAAGAATGGACTGCCTTACCCCAGGCGTAGTCCTTCACCTCGTCCAACCGGTCGATGTACTCAAAGACGAACGACGGGAAACAGTAGTTCGACGTGGGGAATAGAATACAAATAAAGACTAACAATATATACATTCGACTAAAGTCTTCTAAGCTAGTTCTATCCCCCAAACGCGATAATTCCCCCATCTTCTTCAGCACGTCATCTCGAAACAGTCGAGATGTACCGGGAAACAACCTCTTCACAAAATCAACATCCTTCAGCACAGTTTTGTAATTTAAGTCTACAAACATCCCATTTGCCCTTAACCCCATAAACACAGAAAACTCTAAAACGGAAAACGGAATCACAGTATCGTGCCCGAATCTAAAAAATTTACCGTCCGGGGTAAATCTTTTCATCATAGCGACGAGGCGCGCACTTCCTATCTCGCACGGGACGAGACGAAGGAAAGAAGCGAATGGCGTCCTTTGAACCGCCTCCTTATGCTCGTCGCTTGCTCCATCATAAATCGGCCCGACTTTTTCAACGAAAAATCTGGGTTGACATCGGGGTCGTGGGATGGGTCTCGCTTCATTGGAACCCTTCGGCTTCGGTGTCGACATTTTCTCCTTCTTCGTCGCTGCTTTCTTCGATTTTTTGGCCATGCTCGTCGTGGGTACTTTCGCTAAACGTGCTCGTCGCTGCTCCTCGTCGCTGCTCGTGGGATGGCTCGCTGCTTTCTTCGATTTCTTCACCATTGTCGTCGTCGCCGCTCGTCGTCGCTGCTCGTCGCTGCTCGTCGTCGCTGATTGTCGCCGCTCGTCGTCGCCGCTGGTGGGATGGCGAAATCGTCTCGTCGATTAGGGTTAGCGATTTGGGTGGTTTTGTCACTAATAGCCCCCTATTCGTTACTTTGAATATGTACTGTAAATTTTGTCAATAAAAATCGATTTATTGTTATAATAATCATTTTCCAGATATGTTATTTTTACTGAAAAGTTTGTTATTTTAATTTACTCTTTAGTTACTAACTTTCAGTCATTTGGTATTAGAAAATATAGAATTGTTATCACCTTTTAATATTTGTTACTCAGGGACTGTTCAATAATATGAGATTAGGGTCAACTATTTCTCAATTTCGACAATTAAAGCTGAGATTCCAACACTAGATTTTCGAATTGGGTTTGAAGTAATAGTTCGGTATAAACCTAATTAACCTAATTCGGTCAATAACATCGACGTTTCTGCTACTTTCACCATTTTTTAGAGTCATTGCTGATTTCTGTAACAAAGAATTGGTATTCAACAATTGTTACTTTTTTCAGTGGTAAGTGTTACTACGATTGTTATATTTGTTACTGTTGTAGTCATATCTGTTACTATCTTTCCTACATTTGTTACTTAAATTGCCTGACTTGTTACCCAGATATCGTGTTCAGAAAATCTTCAATATACGTCGCATAAAAAATTTTGATTCAAAATTCTTCACCATTTCTTTGTTAAACTCAAAAATTCTAGTTCATTATTAAGACCCATTATCAAATTCACTCATTTTCATCTTAATCGGCCATTAAATTCGATACTTGGTCCATTTATATTCTCGGTTTTTGGAAGTGGAATTTCGACATTATTTCTTCTTACACTTTAAATTATTCGTTTATTATAACTACCCATGAGGAATCGAAGTCGATCCCATCTTATTTGCACATAAACAACGATATTCGTTCTGTTCTAGAGGTCCTCACAGCAGCCCTAAATCGAACGGAGGAGACGATGGCAAATTGTTGTAATTTTTAGCACCTATGAAGGATAGAATTGTCATTTCTTATCACATGGGTCCTTCAAACTTATATTTTCGTTACTTAGGTCCTTCTGTCCAAAAACAAACTATATGGGGCCTGAACTATGTCGAAACATGCATAATAGGGCCTGAACCCAAATTAACCCATCTATCAATTGATATAATCCAAAATATAAATCATCACGCTTCTTCGCCTCGGAGAACGGTACACGTGGACATAGATTTGTGGGTTGATCTATTTACGTGGACACTCCTTGAGTTTGACACACGAAAAAGCTTTAAATGAATGGAACGATTAAAGATTCACTCAAACATTACACTTGTCACCAAGTATCACATCCTACCAAATCATTTCTTCTTCTTCTAAGTTCCAACAATCAAACGAACTTTTCTTTAGTTGTTATTCGCCGGCCGGCCAAAGGCAAGCTAATTATCATTTCTTCATCGCTTGTGTGCTAGAAAGAAAGATGCTGTCACTTTCTTACTCGCCTTCTCTAGTCAGTATCAAGAACAGGGCTGTTCCTCGTATCGATGCTCCTCGTTATCACCAAACCGGTGCATTTTGTCGCATTTCTGCTCCACCTCAACTGTCGAAGGAGCACCGCCAGCGGCTCACGTCTCTCAGTTACAACCCATTACGGTAATCCTTAGCTGTTCTAATGGGGTAAAAAGTGGGAGGCTGAAGTCTGATAGTTTGTAGGATAGGATATGAGTTTCTTAGATACTTCGATTGTAATTTTATGAATTTTTTTTTGTGTTGATTTGTGGCGCTGCAGAGAGTGCAGAGCGATGGCGATGAACAAGAAAAGACGAGGGTATGGCGCTGTTTGCTATACTTCGCCGATCACTCCTGGGAATCTTCTGTGGATTTCTGCTGTGTCCACTGCGTACGTTATCAATATACTTCTGCTGCTCTGCTTTAAGAACAATGATGTAGTAGAGTTGCTTCACTGATCAACTTTGATATATGACTGCTATGTTGTGCGTGTGTGTGTTTTAATTGTATCCTCTCACTGTTGTTCAGAGTCCTCATGCTGGCGAAGGGCACAGCAATTCACAAGTCGTTCCTCGTTCCTCTGTTTGTTCTCCAAGCACCTTCCTCCATTGTTGCATGGATGAAGTAAGCTGAACGTACAGTTGTATCTTCTCTTCACGTTTTCAATAGAGAATTTTCTCCTTTTCTGAGAACTTTTTGGAGGTAAAGACCAGTTCTTTTCTTACTACTACACTAAACAAGAAATGGTCTTTCAGGGGCGAATATGGCATATGGACAGCTTTTCTAGCTCTTCTAGTCCGTCTTTTCTTCGCTATACCTGGTAAAGTTTCATCTTCATTTACATTCATGCTCCTTGATTGCTTCAGATCCAATCATAGTTATAGTTTCTTTTCGTTGTGATTTTATAGGAGAGTTAGAGCTGCCATTTTTAACCTTTCTGCTGGTAATATTATCCCCCTATCAAATCACCAATCTGAGGTTAGTGCTACATTTGTTCTTACACAATCTCAGCTATGTGACACTGAATCTAATCTTGGTTTACTACAATTTACGGCAGAGGAACGAAAGAAGGCGCAACACTTTCTCTGGTAATTTCGGGCTATCTTGCTTTCCAGCACTTCAGCAGAGCTGGTGGCTTTGGTAAAGCCTTCGATCAAGGTTCAATAGTTGCCACCATAGCCACCATCTTCATTGTTTCTGTCCCATGTTTGCTTTTGATCTGATGTCTATATATAGCTTTGTCTTATGGTCCGAGTGTTGTGCCTAAATGCTTTATTTTCAATGTGCACAAAGAAAACCAATAAGATCAATCAACTGTTTCTGTTGTTTATTAGATTCTGTTTGTTGTGGCAATGCTCTGATTCTTTCTTCAAGTGTCTCAACTGTTAACGTTGAAAGAATCGAACAAAGATGACGATATTACGAGTTGAGAGAAATTCTTGCAGATGATCATCCACTGATGGGCTGATATATGCTTGGGAATTCATTCACTGTTTTCTTTTTGGAAAAGAAAAAAGAATTGAATCACTGCTAATAATGTGTTCATTGGATTGGAACATATTCTTTGCTTTTTAGGTATGCGTCCGTTCGTTTTGTTCCAAGTCAAAGGTCAATGGCCCACTTATTAAGCAATAATTGCCCATTACTACTAATTAATTAATGGGATTAAGCAAGAATCATAATTTTTTTTTTGAAAAATAGAATCTTTTTTAATGTGTTGTTGTTGCTGTTATTTATTAGAAAAAGAAATCTGTCATTAGTTTGAATATCTTTAACAACGCCATGCGTTCTTATTTGAATCAAATATAATCTCGTGAGATATATCTCGTCGATTATAGGAAGATATCAGACTAATTCCATTTCTAACCCACTTTCTTAAAGATATCACGTCGGTTATATATTGCAGAAATATATTTAAAACTAGGTGAATTTATAGAAAAATACTCAATCGTATAAAAAATTTGCAAGTCAGTACCCATGTCATAAAATTTTTTGATAAGTTGTTCGATTGTGCGTACCATTTTCTCGGTCTTGACGTACCTTTCTTTGCGTACCACGTTACGCATCTATATGATGCCCATATATGGTACCTATATACGTTCTATATGGTACCTTGCGGCAAGCTATATGTTGGTACCATTTTCTAGCTGTATTACGTACCACAATACGTTTCTCTATGGTACCTAATGTGTGATATGATGTACTTTGCGGCGGCAGGTACCAATATGCAAAAAATTTATTCTGGCTGGTACTGCATATAGAAAAATAATGACAGTGTACTGATTTGCTAATTTTGGGTATTTTTATGTAAAATCCCCTCAAAACTAAATATAAATATAGTTATTATCGTTAATAGTTTGTACGCGTACGTATGTGTACATATTAGGGATACTTCGAGTCGAGCTATTCCTGTCTTTATACAGAGTTCTTAATCTTATCTGTTATTGTAATGATGGACGTTGTTATTTAATTTGAAACCTAAACCTAGAGAAGCAAAAACACAAAAAGAACAACGGAAAAAGGAGGCAAGAGAAACTGCAAAAACGTTCTTGGGTTTGCGACTGAACTACGACGCAGCTAGGGTAGATCTAATTCGAGGGGAAGGATGAGTACAAGCAGGCTAAACGGCGGCGGTGGGGTACAAGCGATTCCGGCGGGGTCTCGTAAGATTGTTCAGAGCGTCAAGGAGATTGTGAATTGTCCCGAAGCTGAGATCTACGCCGCCCTTAAGGAGTGCAACATGGACCCTAACGAGGCCGTTAATCGTCTCATGACTCAAGGTTGATTTTGGGTTTTTGTTTTTGGGAAAAAAATTTAGCTGCTTTTGTTTTTACTTTGCATCCATGTGTGTCTTTCTTGGCTGGGATCGTCGAAAGACTGTCTTTTACTCGATCTTTTCGTGGGGTTCTTCGTAAATGCTTCAAGAAGCTTAGCTTTTTTGTGTGCTGTCTGCCTTCTCTGCTGTTTGTGGCTGTTGAGTTCAAGAATTCGGATGTTGAGCTTAAATTTCCAGTCAATCTTGAGTTAGGTTTCACCATCTGGCTTGTAGAGTTGTTTGAAGTGATGGCGGTATCATATGGTTTAGCTCGGCAGTGTAAGTTAGTAGCTGTGTCGAGAAGGTTCTACAGCAGTTGCTTTAATTGGTGTACTTTGAAAAAATTTCACTTGCCAAGTTAATTTTGTATGTGCTGTGGTGTATTTTACGGAAAGTTTTAATTTTTGGGAATAGATCAGTTTTTATGATCTGTATCTGCCAACAGCGTGACTACCTGTCCTATGGAATGTCCTAATTGGGTGGTTATTTTGAGTTGTAAGCATATTTTATGGAACTATCTGTTAGGTTCTTTTCCTTGCTTGCTCATGGCAGTCATTATCCAATTTAATTTGCTCAATCTGGACAATAAAGATAGATTTTCTTCCGTCTTCCTTCTGCTAACATATCTGCTGTATATTCTTCAATTGTTTAGATCCCTTCTGCGAAGTGAAGAGTAAAAGAGAAAAAAAGAAAAAAGAGGTGAGCTATTTTACTCTCATCATGCTTGGGTTTCTTCTTTTTCTTCCTGGGCCTGACATGCTTTCTTCTTGTTGCTGTCTCAGGGTAAGGAAGCCAATGAGCCCAGGCCACGTGGAGGTGGTAATGGTTCAAGTCGAGGTGGCCGAACTGGTTCTGACCGTTATCATTCCCGTGGTAGCTCAACGCTATACAACTCTTGTTGTTCATTTTACTTTCGTAAAATGGTCTTGTGGGGATTTAAGGAATATTAATATATATGATGACCCTATTGAGCAGAATCCACTAACTATCATGGGAAGTCTCCATCTTATCCTAAAGAGAACGGGTCGAATCCACGTTCAAGTTCTACGCCTGGTTCTTTTGGGATCAATAAAAGCAAAGTACCTCAAGCTCCAGTCCTAACGTACATCCTTTTTAATTCAAAAAAGTTTTGAAAGTTCAATATCACATTGAATTCTGTTTTATCAAATTTTTGAATGGCTATTCTCTTTTTTTTATCTTGTTATTTTCCAGTGACAACACATCTGCTGAAAATAAAGGGTCATCATGGGGCACTTCTGAGGTTGCACATCCACCTTCGGGATATCGGTCGACCTGGGGAGGTGGTCACGGTCAGGTCTCCATGGCTGATATAGTGAAGATGGGCAGACCACAACATGGGAAACCATTCAATGGTTCCAACGCATCGCACAATGACATAAAATCTTCTGAGGAACAAAACTGGCCAGAACATTCTTCAGTTCAACCTCGACCGACCAATGATGAATGGCCTTCCATAGAGAAGCCAGCTACTGTCCAAACGTCCTCTGTCTCAGCATACAATGCAGAGCTTGAGCTGCATCAGAACCCGACCTTAGGTCAACTTTCTGATGAAGAAGAGATTCGCGATGCTGATGGTGAAAAATCTGGAGAATCCTCTTCTGGGAATATTACAGAGGACGGGCATTTATATGAAGAGACGAGCTCCTTTGAGCCAAAGCATCATGCAGGTTTGTTTTCAGCAGATTTTTAAATGGGAGTTCCTCACAGCTTTTTACATTGCATTACTATGATGTTGCAGTTGAAGATGTTGATGCCACCGCATCATCAGTTGCCAGAAACTTGCAGCAGCTTAATGTGGATACGGCGGATGAGAGGAACTTGTCATCGGAGGAATTCGCTCCTTCAGTGGTAATCCCCGAGCATCTGCAAGTGCAAAGTGCAGATTTATCGCATTTAAGCTTTGGTAGCTTTGGATCTGCCGTGAACTTCGCATATTCTTCTGGTGGGGTGTCGCCTGCGCCTGCAAAATCACACTTGGACGAAGCACCTGTTGAGGATAACGTTCCACCAGCCGAGCTTCAAGAAACTAGGTAAATCACACTTGGACGAAGCACCTCTTGATATACTTTTATATATTTTGAATTTCTTGATACACATTTCAGCTATGTTCTGTAATTCAAATATTTCTCGTATCATCTTTTTAGACTCCTAATGTTGTAATATTTTGGATACCACAGAAACTCCAACTACTATGCTGCTGATGAGCCTTTAAGACATCCTTCTGATGGATACCAGAGAAGTGGCACTGATGCTGGGAGCTATGATCCATCTACAGCCTCGAAGCAAGAGGATTTGAAGCCTGATAACGTCGAACTATCCCATGGGAATCAGTATCCTTTCCCACCTGCTAACCAAGGCTACGCATTTGATGATGCCCATCATTTGAATGCCAACTTCCCCCAGACAAGTTCGAATTTGCAGAACCTTGCTCCTTTGTCGAATGTTATGGTACGGTTCTTATTGATACATTGTAAAGATATCCATAGTGAAAAGTCTTCTGTTATGAAGGATGTTATTGCTTCAAATGACAGTCAAGTCTTCCTCTTGCAGCAATCATACAATAATACTATGTCAAGCACTTTGTCTGCTGCTGGCGTTCAACAGAACAGAGAGGCCGATCTGCACTACTCTCCTTTTCCTGGAACGCAATCCATGCCTGCGAAATATCCAAACTCTGCTTCTGCAATAGATAGTTCAGCAATTGCTATGTCTGAGGTACGGTACACATTACACAACAATAACTGCGAAACATGGATTATTAAATTTAATTTTTTCTTGATTTTCTTTTTCCGAAACATCCAAGCAAAGTTAGATGATATTCAACTGCTTCTTGGTATTTCAGGCATTAAAGACCGCTGGCATTTCATCAACACAACCCACTCCACAATCAACCATCACCGAAACGAGTGTAGCCACTGGCCCACCTCCACCACAGCACCTAATGCATCCCTATTCGCAGCCAACTCTTCCTTTGGGCCCATTCGCAAACATAATGGGCTATCCTTTTCTTCCTCAGAGCTACACCTATTTGCCTTCTGCTTTCCAACAAGCATTCGCCGGTAATAACGCCTATCATCAGTCCTTGGCTTCTGCTGCTGCTGCACTTCCTCAGTACAAGAGCAACGTCTCTGCTAACAGTTTGCCTCAGTCGGCTGGCTATGGAGCCTTTGGAAACGCTTCGAATATTTCTGGAAACTATCAGATGAATCCACCTTCTGCTCCATCTGGGACAAATATAAGTTATGAAGAACTATTGAGTTCGCAGTACAAAGATAATAACCATTTGGTCTCTCTTTCACAGGTATCTTCTACATTTTTTTCTTTTTCCTCTTTCCATGTTTTCCTAAGCTCCATAGGGACAAGAAGTATACAGTTTATGGAAATCTGAGCTGCTACTGAAGTCTGAATAGTCTCTCCATCTTGCCTTTCATTCCCAACACCCATCTCTTTTAGGCAAAACCCTTTCACTATGAATAAGCATGCTATGATTACATGAAATCATTTGGTTTCTTACATCTTGAGAATACTGTTACAGAACGAAAACCCAGCGATGTGGCTTCATGGGCACAATTCTAGGACGGTCCCGGCCATTCCAGCGAGCAACTACTACAACTATCCTGGACAGAGTCAGCAGCCGAGTGGATTCAGACAAGGTCAACAGCAGCAGCCATCGCAGAACTATGGTACCTTAGGATATGCTAACTTCTATCACTCTCAGGCCCACGACCATCAACAGCAGAGTAACGCTAGAGATGCTTCGCTTGGTGGCCCACAGGGACAACCTAAGCAGTCTCAAATATGGCAGAACAACTACTAATCTTGTCTTTTTTTTTTTCCTTTTCGTTTCCTCGAGGGGTCGTTGCAATGCCCATACCACGTCGTGTCTTGGAAGTTCGATTTCTTGAATGGGCTTATGTTTCGGCTGCTGATGTGTCGTATGTGATCCTCTGATGAATCTCTGTAACGTTATTACCAGTTTGATGATGTCTTAACTTGAGAACTGAACTTGATGGGTTGTTGTTAGTGGATTTTCCTTTTTCTTGTTTGGTTTGGAGTTTGGACTTTGTGTAAGGACTTGGATTTCCCACTTTGTGTTTGTGTTTGGCAAAAGCTTGTTTTGTCTTGGCTTTTGCGAGTGAATGAACTCTAACCCCTTCCTGTTGGGCACGTGTTTCATTATCTATTATTATTTTGAAATTAATAAAATTCCACGACATAAGCCTGCCTTAGTTATGCAAGCATTTAGAATAAAGTTGTATAATTTATTGAAGTTAATGACTAAAGCTATGGTATTTTATAAGTAAAATGGGAGAATTATGAAATCGTGTCGCCGTTAGATTATCGACTCATGTTCCTATTTTCATTAAAATAAAAACTTATTGGTTTTTTACGACGCTTTATTGAAATTAAATTCCGGCGAACTGACACGTGTGATAATGTTTCTCGATAACACTGCTGTAGAAGCTCTCTGAGGAGTAGATATAGTCTCAATCTCACAGGTGTTTGGATTCCGGCGAAAGTATAAGCAGAGAACGAAACATATACCTGAAGAACGGCGAAGGTATTAACAAGTGACCTCGTCGTTGTTGATTCGATTTCGTTATCTCTTGCGCGTACATTCTGTCTTTTTTTTTTTTTTTTTTTGCTTGAATTATTCGGAAGCTGATGGGTTCAAGAGTTGGAGGTTGTTGTTATGGATAAGCTTCGAGTGGCAGTGCAGTGCCTGACGAAGGTGCTGGCTAGCAAAATATGCGCGCTCCTCTCATTCAGTTCTCTTGGATTTTCAATGATAGTTCGCGCGTTTTAATTTGATGCAGGAAGTTTAATCGGAGGTCGTTGATTCCCCCAATCTTCTTTTGATCCGCTCAATTAATGATCTGACAAATCCACTTACCAGCTTCTGCTTTTCTCTTTGTAGCTTGAGGTTCAATTCAAACCATTAGCCTGATAAAGTAGTTCTTTTGCCTCGATGTCTATGGAGTTCAATAAGGGCTGTTCTAGTGATTCATCATCGAATGGTAAACGAAGTAAGAAGCATGTAAGCAATAGAGGCTACTGCAATAAGGATGTCACTCCAGTGAGTCAGTATTGGACCGATGGGCTTCTTTGTGCGTTCGAATTCGTCAGGGGACACAAGAAATCTACCCTAACTAAACCCTTTAAAAATTCTAGGCTGCCTCATCGAGAACATGACGTTAATATACACTCTGATGGAGAGTATGAACCAATTTCTCAAACCTTAAATAGAGATACTCTTCTAGGATCTGCTCCCCTTATTGATTTGGGATCTAGACAAGGGATCTTGCACAAGGATGGTTGTAATAACCCTAGCAAAGAATGTCTGAACAATGTCGAAAGGTATCATGGAAATCGCTGGGTACCAATTGGGTGGGCCAGACTTTCAGAGCTTGTCCAAACAGTTCAAGTCGATGAGGGATGGTCGACGCATCAGTTCGATCTTCTTGATGATGATGAAGATCTTACGGTGGCTGATTTGGCTGCTCCATACTGGGAGCGCGCAGCTGGGCCAACGTGGTGGTGCCATTTTGCTGCGGGTCATCCCAACGTTGATGCATGGCTCAACAATGCCCAGTGGCTGCATCCAGCAATTAGTACTGCTTTAAGAGATGAAAGCAGATTAATAAGCGAGCGGATGAAACACCTTTTCTACGAGGTAGGTTCGCATATAAAGATCTTTATTTTGTTTCAATTATTGATGTGTGATAGATCCGTCGTGCATTTTTTTTTGTTGTCTGAAGGTCCCTGTAAGAGTTGCTGGTGGATTATTGTTTGAGCTTCTGGGGCAGTCAGCTGGCGATCCTTTTGATGATGAAGATGATATCCCTGTTGTTGTCCGTTCTTGGCAAGCACAGAATTTCCTCGTTACTGTTCTGCATGTGAAAGGATCAGCTTCGAAAATCAATGTTTTGGGAATTATGGAAGTCCAGGTTAGTTGATATGAGGTTACAAAGGTTCTTGTCATTTTTTCTTATTCAACTGTATGGTTAATATTCCTGAGATTGAAAATAAATATCATTTATGCGATATAGTCGACCTTGTTAGATAATTTCTGTGAACCTGTAGTTATAAAGTTACTCATTTTAGCTCCAATATTACTCAAATTTCATCACACATATATGGCGACTTCATATGGTTTACTCGATTCTCATTATAGGAGCTACTTCTTGGTGGTGGTTACAATACCCCAAGAACAGTACACGAAATCATAGCAAGTTTAGCAAGTCACCTGGCACGGTGGGATGACCGGTATGACTAAATATTATTAATGAAGTATTTTTCTGTTTCCATGTTTGAATTTAAAAGAGCATGATGTCGCAGCTTCATCCATTCAAAATCTAGACATATTCTAATCAACCTTTTTGTTTCTTCAAAGGTTATTCCGGAAATCGATTTTTGGGGCTGCTGATGAAGTTGAACTAAAGTTCGTCAACAGGAGAAACAATGAAGATTTAAATCTTTTGGGCGTAATTCTCAACCAAGAAATAAGAAGGTTATCCAGACAGGTAAATACTTGCCATGGAAGTTCTCATTGAGTATGTATCCATTCAAGATTTCAGTAGATCTCTATAGGTTTAAGACCACTCATGTCGCCATGGAAAAGCTTGGAATGTGGTTAATCGATCTTGAACAGAGTCCTCAATAATATTGCAGGTCATCAGAGTAAAATGGTCCCTCCACGCAAGGGAAGAAATTGTTTTCGAGCTTATCCAGCACCTAAAGGGTAACTACACAAGAATTCTCCTCGACGGCATACGAAAGAGCACAAGGGAAATGATCGAAGAGCAAGAAGCTGTTCGCGGTCGCCTTTTCACCATACAAGACGTCATGCAGAGCACTCTCCGTGCATGGTTGCAGGTCCTTTTAACATTACAGCTTGTCATTCATTTCTCATTCCCATAAGAAAATATAGAATTTACAGTGTACTGTAATGATGACACAACGTCTGCTCTCTTTCTCTCAATTTCAGGACAAAAGCCTAACGGTGACTCACAACTTGGCCGTGTTTGGCGGCTGCGGACTCGTCCTTTCAATCATCACAGGACTGTTCGGCATCAACGTGGACGGAATTCCCGGGGCATCAAACACGCCCTACGCGTTCGCACTATTCTCGGGCCTTCTCTTCCTATTGGGTATCGGGCTGATCGTTGTCGGGCTCGTCTATTTGGGCCTGAAAAAGCCCATCTCACAAAACGAAGTCGCACTAAGGAAGCTCGAACTAGACGAGCTAGTGAAGATGTTTCAGCACGAGGCTGAGTCGCATGCTCAGGTCAAGAACTCTGTTTCCAGGCATAATCTTCCGCCGACGGCCGGCGACAAGTTTTCTGCTGATGCTGATGAGTATATTCTCCTTCGTTAGGAGGTATGTCGTTATTAACTTAAAGCTCCATTCACTAACTAAACTACAGTTTCTTGATGTTAATTAATGTGAGAAGGGCTTCTTTACTATATATTATGGGATTACGACTGCGCTTTGTTTGCTTTCGTTTGTCATTAAGCTGATATTTGTTCTGAGACTTTCGTTTAAAGTTGGCTGTCATTTTCGTTAGTTTTAAATGCAGCGACGTGAATAGTTGATTATCTATTATACTATACAGCATTCATTATTGACCACTCAAGATTCAAGAATATCAACTGTCGTATATTTTATCTATATATGTGTTGTATTGTAGCTCATGTCGTTCGTTCTATTATTATTTTATGCCCAGATAAACTATAAAAACTTGTTTATAATAAGAGTAGTTCGAGTCACATCTTTACGAGAAAGCTAAAATATTGCAGCTTCACTTCACTACCATTAGAATCCTAAATACACGTGATCATGGTATCTTTCGAGATTAATTGAAAGTAAATTTTGCCGATTGCCAGCTAATGAATCTAAGCTTTTATATTAAATAAAGTACTTGCAGTGATTGAATTGAAGGATGGAATAAAGTTCCCAAGAAAGTAATAAATACTCCATTCATTGCATGAGAGTTCCAATAAGGGCTATTTTTGTTCATTCATGAATCATTTCCAATATGTAGTTAAAGTTGAAGTGATCATCATCATCATCATCATCATCATCATATAGTAATAAAATCAAAATAAAACTTGAGAAAATAAAGAAAATAACAATTTCCATCTCTATTAAAAATATGTTCTTCGTAAGTAACCACTTCCGACGATAGCGCCATAAAACAACAGACATCCGCCGCCACGAAAAGAAGAAGAAAGTTGTTACAGAATATTCCGCGCGAGAATCTTCCATGGATTCAAGTGCTGTGGAGCCACTTCTGTCGCCTTCCCACCTCAGAAGAATGTCGTGTTCCGAGTACGTCACAGAGAAGATTGACAGCGATCGAAGATCGAACGTGAGATTGATAGAGAATCGAGAGAGAGATTGAGAGGTTTGAGTGAGATGGAGAGAATTACAGATAGTTTGAGAGAGGAGATTGATTAGAGAAGATGATCCGAGAGAGATAATACGAGAGAGACAGAGTAATTAGGCGAGAATTAGAATTGTATTCATTTGCTTAATTCTCCACAAATGCATCTTACAGCTATTTATATTAACCTAATATTAAGATACCAAATGACTAATGAATTAACTAAGCCCAACCCAAACAAGCGAAACCCAATTTCAGCCAAGCCCATTAAGTGACAGCCCACGAGTATGTGACAATACTCCCCCCTCGAGACATTCTCGTCCTCGAGAATGTAGGTTGGACATTTGGCATGTGTAAATCCTGTGTCATTCCTAAAACCAGCGCCATGTTCATGAGCTTTATCAATTTCTGTGGCGACAACTTTCTCCACGCTTCGAAACGTGCGCATTACCATCTTCAAGCAGCTAAAACAAATCGCACACAGCGATAGTCGAAATGCCACTTCCGCATCACATTTTCCTCGGTCAAAAGGTTGGTAGGTTCGTGCTAAAGCTCTACATGCCAGCAGATTTCCCTTGACCGGAAGGCACACTTCGATCCTATCGACAACCCACCATTGTCCTCGATCAAACGGCATGTGGCGGTGCTCTCCATCATGTGGCTGCACCAAGTACCACTGTTCTCGATTGAAAGACGCACCTTGACCATGGAAATCTCTTTTCGGCTCTTCAAAAATGGCAGCCAATGAAACCAGAAAGATATCAAGAGGTAGAATCCTAATACTCAAACTAAAATTTTCCCCAATATCCCATATTGATTGTAGGAGTTTCAGCTGAGCGTCTATCAACTGCTCATGATTCGAATCCTCAACAATCATGCGTTGCTCATTGCCGATCATACAAATCACAAGATTATCGTCAATTTTACCTTCCACCTTACGTCTTGTAACGTGGTCGAACGTAGGAGAACTAACGAACACTAGCTCTAAGTCATCACCTGCAGCTATCACGAAACCATGGTCGCCTAATGCAGAATTATCATTTACAAATTCCCCTTCTACCACATAGCATTTCGTCATAGACACATCAACCAACGCTGAAGGCATAGGTTTCTTATCAACCAACACCGACTCATTGCTAACAACTTGAGGCTCTTTAAGCAAACAAAAGTCTGAGATGGTTACCTCATCAACCGAAGTCACTGACATGTATTCCATATCATCCAACACCAGCATAGATTCTTCGTCAACCAATACCGATTCGTCCTCCAACGCGACAGCCTCAACATCATCCAACGCCGACTCGCCGTTACTCCCGTGTAGCTGGAACTGTAGACCATTGATGAGCTGCATAAGGTTGTCGAGCTTGCTATTGGTGGTTTCATGGACCTTATCTAGCTTGTTCATAAGCTCCATCCGTTGGATGGTGACTTCGGCCTCCCTACGAGTTATGCCAGTGATGAAGTTGTCCGATCGAGGATCGTTCAAGCGTGTGTAATCAGCCGAGGAAAACATGCTCTGATACCAATTGTCGTGTTCCGAGTACGTCACAGAGAAGATTGACAGCGATCGAAGATCGAACGTGAGATTGATAGAGAATCGAGAGAGAGATTGAGAGGTTTGAGTGAGATGGAGAGAATTACAGATAGTTTGAGAGAGGAGATTGATTAGAGAAGATGATCCGAGAGAGATAATACGAGAGAGACAGAGTAATTAGGCGAGAATTAGAATTGTATTCATTTGCTTAATTCTCCACAAATGCATCTTACAGCTATTTATATTAACCTAATATTAAGATACCAAATGACTAATGAATTAACTAAGCCCAACCCAAACAAGCGAAACCCAATTTCAGCCAAGCCCATTAAGTGACAGCCCACGAGTATGTGACAAAGAACCCTACTGCCACAGCCTCCGCCGCCGGTATCGCTTTGTCCGTTGCCGGAAAACGATGAGATTACCATCCCACCCGCGTCAGTCACGCCATCGTCGTCCAAGGAGCTGAAGGATATGCTAATCTTTGGGTCTCCGTCGGCGTCTTCATCGACGTCCCATCTCAAAGATTCATCATCCTCCGCCCTTCTCGAGGCATTAACCCTATCTGTATCCTCACCGAGGACTGCAATCCCCAATTTCGATTACGTGAAGTTGATTGACGATCATCAGAATTCGACGACTTCCGACGCAGAGAGCCAACAGTCTTGGTTGTTTGACCTCAATTTTCTACCTACAAAGAGCAATCTTCACAGGTCCAAGACCGCGCCCGCCATGGCCACGATTAACGAAATCGACTTTTCTTCAGATACAGAGTCGCCTCAGATGGGTACATCCTCAATTTTGAGGCAGGGTGTTATTCTCTTGATAATTTACTTGAGCCTTGGCGTGGTGATATACTCTGTGAATAGGGATAAGTTCAGAGCAACTGAGACTCACCCAGTGGTAGATGCGCTGTACTTTTGCATAGTGACTATGTGTACTATAGGCTATGACGATATAACCCCTGACAGTACAGTAACTAAGCTGTTTTCCATCACATTTGTGCTTGTGGGCTTTGGTTTTAACGACATTTTCTTGACTGGGATGGTTGGTTACATGCTTGACCTTCAAGAAAGTTATCTTCTTAGAACTATCAAGAGCAAAGGTGCCCACGACCCAGGATCATACATAATCGATGTGAAGAAGGGGAGGATGAGGATAAGAATGAAAGTGGCATTGGCTTTGGTGGTTGTGTTCATCTGCATTGGTGTTGGAGTTGGTGTTATGCATTTCGTTGAGAGATTGAGTTGGCTGGACTCATTCTACTTGTCTGTTATGTCGGTCACTACTGTGGGATATGGTGATAGGGCGTTTAACTCTTTGCCGGGAAGAATTTTTGCGTCGATTTGGTTGTTAGTGTCGACGCTTGCCGTTGCTAGGGCATTTCTTTACTTGGCTGAGGCTCGAGTGGATAAGAGGCATAGGAGGATGGCTAAGTGGGTGCTGGGCAGAGATATGACCGTAGCTCAGTTTCTTGCTGCAGATATTGACAACAACGGTTTTGTGACGTAAGAAGTTCTTCGCCTTTCGTTTTCTTATATTGAGTTTATCGTTTGGTTAGGCGTAAATGTGACTTGGATCCACGATACAAGTGCGTTCTTTTGTTACTATTTATGAATCTCTGTGATCAACCTTAAAATTTCTGTAGTTTCTTGCAGTAAATCAGAATTTGTGATCTACAAGCTCAAAGAGATGGGAAAGATTTCGGAGAAGGACATATTGCTGATATGCAAACAATTCGAACGTTTGGACTCGGGAAATTGTGGGAAGATCACTCTCGCCGATCTCATTGAAAGTCATCAATCATCGTAGAATCCCATTCTAGTCGAAATTTTGTACAAGACAAGAAATTAAACAACTGAGATCAGTCTTGAAAAGGTAGCAGCAATCCCATGCCATGCCATGCCCCATGCATAGGTATGAGTCCCCCCTCCTGATACATTGACTACGCCTTTTTTTTAAGAGATGGACATTATAGTAGTTGTCCAACTGAGATTAGGAGATCATTTTGTATATCTATATATATCTGCATATATATACATATGATGGGCTAGTTCAGTTCTTGAAAGTCTCTGTTTGCAAGAACTCTTTTTAAACTGTTTTGCCACACGTTGGTTAGCTTTTGGGGTTCTGTTTGGTTTTAAGAGTTCTTGTTAGAAAATGCTGAGGATGAAAGGGGAAGAAGAGATGATTTGTTGCCTTGTTGGGATTATTGTTTATTAAGAAGTAATTGTATTGTTCTAAGTTTATTATTAAGTGCTCTTTTTCTCATCAACATGTTATTTCAAAATTTTGATGATGGTGGGTAAGAGTAAGACTATGATATCAACGCACATGTCATGAGAATAAAATATTAATTTCTCTCTCCTCTACAGTCCACATTAGGGTTGGCAGTGGGGCGGGGATCCGCCCCGAACGGGGTGGGAAATCCCCGAGATTTTATCCCCGCGGGGCGGGGACGGGGAATGATTTTTATATATTATAATATATATATATAATATTAAATTATAATTTAAATAAAATAATATCAAATATAGATTACATAATATTAAATTAATACAGATAATATATAAAATCATAATTATATAATATTTATATAAAAATATATTCAAATTTATATATTTATTAAAAATATTACTTTTTTTTAAAGATTAAGGGACAGAATATCCCCGCGGAGAATCCCCGCCCCGCGGGATCGCGGGGACGGGGACGGGGACGATTTCGTCCCCGAATGCATCGCGGGGACGATTTAGTCTCTATTTATGGAGAAAAAATCATGAATTTTTTTGTGAAAATAAAAAATAACAAAAATTAAGAGATAATTAAAAATATAATAAAATGGCATTATTGGATAATGTTAGACATTGAGATTTGTGCACAACCATTCAAGTTCAAGGTCGATCTACCAACCGGTTGTGCAATTTATTTTATTTTTGAAATTTTTTTATCTGTTTTTCATTTTTTGTCTTTAGTTTAAGAACGATTATATAGGTTATTGATAAACATAGTCTAAAGAACAAATAGTAATTGACGGAGTTGGTATTTTGCATCGAAAAGTAAGAGCATCTCCAATGGATACCCATTTTTTCACACAAGACCAAAAAATTACTCCAATGGACACCCATATGCATACCCAAAATGCATTTACATCAATTAACCTCCTCAATAAACGCATGTTTGCGTTTCAATATTTAATGAACGCATTCCTTCTTCTATATTACAAGGTTGGCCCATCTAAAATTAATAATTATTATTGAGGCAAACAGTGACGTTGACATGAATGTGACAATTGACGCTTTGACTGTAGGCAAAGGACAGTCACTTCTTTTCGTTAAATTATTAAAAGTTTATATTTCATTGCACTTGCTCGTTTAAATATATTTTTGTTATTAATTTTATTAATTTTTTTTCTCGATTAAATTTAAAATAATATTTCTAGTCTTATTTGTGAAGTTGTCAAATATGTGGCTATTATTGAAATTATATAAAATTGGCGTGAAGGTTAATATTATAAAAATAGTCTTTTGGATATGAGAATGAGTTTAACGGTTGGAGAAGAATTACTGCATTTTGAGTTTGAGAATGCATTTTTCGATTGGAGATGGTCTAAGAGCATCTCCAATCGATACCCAAAAACCCAAAATATATACTAAAATTTCTCCAACCGTACACCAAACGCAAACTCAAAATGCGTTTTCATTTTCTCTCTCCTGTTTTAAACGCATGTATGGGTTTTGGGAATGAGATATCCCAAAATATGCGTTTGATGTTTTAAAAATTACAATACATACCCTTTATTATTTTTAATTATTAAAGTACCTATATAAAAATAAAAAATAAATAAAATATATATAAAAGGACTCCGTTATTAATAATTATTTTTTTTATACGTCTTCTATATGAAAAAATATTGAGTTTATTATTAATTTTGTGGAATTATTTTTTTCAATCGAACTTAAAATAATAGTATGGGTCATTGTAAAGTTGTAAATTTCATGGATAATATTAAAAAATCGGATAGAAGAGAATATTACAATAGTAGTCTTTTAAGTTTGCGAATTGGTTTATCGATTGGAGAGGAATTACTGCATTTTGAGTTTGAGAATGCGTTTGGGTTTGAGAATGCGCTTTCGGTTGGAGATGGTCTAGGTGTGGAGAATAATAATTTCTTTCCAAGTTAGGTATATGACTTGGTCAAGTCATGGCTTCCACTTTTTGCTAATGTCGACCACAATACTTTTTTGAATTCTATGTCACTAAATTTTCACTATAGTTAATAATTATTAAAGATAAGCTTATTGGCAAGAAAATATGATATAATCGGGTACCGAGTCATATTTCTTTATCTAAACTTAGGTTTCATAGTAAAGTCAATTTTCATAAAAATACTAATATGGTCCTATAGCACATCATAGTCACGCAAGAGTCTCACTTTGAAAATTAAATAAAATGATTTTTTCTAATAATTCATCATTCGTAGGAACGAATAGTCGGTCAATATTAGCGGAATCATGATGGAGTATGGACCAACGCAGGACAAGAACACATTTCACACTTCACATTTTTATTATTTATTATTAATAGGATATATATATATATATGTGTGTGTGTGTGTGTGTATTATATACTGATTTTGACGTGGGTGAGCTTGAGAGTATGAGACGAGAATTGAGAGTTGAGAGTGATGCGAGTGCGACGTCTTTGAATTGGTCTTGAGCTCGACTTAATGATGTATTAATCAAGGAATCTTTTTTTTTTGGGTTATTTAAATTTCAGGCCCCATTAGCAAGTTTGGTTAGAAATCAGGCCCCATTAATGTTTGGGCTAAATAGAAAGACCCAATTTAAAGTTTTATTAGAGTTCAGGCCCCAAATGCTGCAAAATGACTTTTTTACCCTTGTTTATTCAGCTTTTCCGCCCAAAACACGAACCTGCTTATTCGATACCACTTCATTGCAATCTGGTACCACATTATTTTGGTATATTTTATTATTCCGATTTGGGTAACGCTTTATATGATAATTATACCACTTTACTCCTTTTTAGTACCGCATCTGCGAATATTAAATACCAAATGCACCACTTTATCGCAATCTGGTACCACATTATTTTCAAATGTACCACTTTATCGCAATCTGGTACCACTTTATCGACCAGTTTTTTGGTAACAATTCATATGATAATTATACCACTTCATGCTTTTCTGGTACCGAATCATTTGAAATAAATACCACATGAGAGTAAGTAGTATCTCGTACCAGATGAGTAACAATTCATATGGTACTTATACCATTTTATGCCTTTCTAATACCAAATCATTTGAAATAAATACCACATGAGGATAAGTAATATCTCGTTAGTTGATTACCAATTCATATGGTAATTATACCACTTTATGCTTTCTGATACCAAATCATTTGAAATTAATACCACATGAGAATAATTAATATCTCGTACCAGATGATAACAATTCAATGGTAATTATACCACTTTACTCCTTTCTAGTACCAGTTTTGTTACCGACCAATGGTAATTATACCACTTTACTCGTTTTTCGTACCACATCGTCTAAAATATATACCAAAAGATAATAAACACCTATTAGGGCATTTTCGTCAAATCACTGTTTATGTCCTTTTACTTTGAATTTTATGAAAAATAGGTCCTTAAAACTATGTTTTATATGACTAGGGCCTGAAATCAAACCAAAATTAACATAGGGGCCTGAAATCGAAAACTCCCTTTTTTTTTTGCTTGTTAAATCTATAAATAACATTATTATAATTACATCTTTTCTTTTTTAGTATAGTAATTATGTGTACTAGATTTCCCATATCACGTCCTGTATTTCTTCGATTATCTCTTCACCTAAAACCAGTAACCTTTATTTATGCATTGATTGATATTCATGACTTTTAATAATTGAATAAAACCACACAGTTTTCGCACATATGGGTGAAAAACTTACGAAAAATATCATACTATCATTTTAATCCGTATTATTATTATCCAACTAACGATTGTTACTCATATTAATTTGGTGGTTGCCTATTTACATAATCAAGGGATTCTATTACATCATGTAACCAAAAAGTATTCAGTCGCTCGATTTACTTATTTCATGACAAACCGCACACGCACAGCTTCATGAACATAACTTGGAAAAATGAATATTTATTGTATAAACATGTTATTATATATATAATTTATCGAATAGGGCTTTTATATATATAATTTATCGAATAGGGCTTTTTTAAAATTCTATAATTTTCTAAAGGACAACCTTGTACTGCGGTGAGTGTCCCACGTGCAGTCAAGGTGTTGCCATATGGTCAAATGACGGTGCAACCAGGGACACGTGGACGCACGTGACAAAGCCACGTGTCCTTTGTCATCGTTGCCTATTCATTCATCAGCATACATTCCTCCCAACAGAAAAGCCGGATTTTTTTTAAAGTAACGTTTTTCACATTTATTTCCATTTAAGACTCGTAATCTCATATTTTAGATTTTATTTATTTATCAAATTATGCCGACCTGCCGAATAAAGAAAAAGTAAATTCTTGTAAGTATTAGTTTAAGAGAAAAATATCAAACCATAATCCTTGACAAACTGATCTTTTTTTGTCGAGCACCTTTTAATAAAAGGTGGGACAGTAGTTACAATAGGTAAATAAAAAGATTGTAAATAAAGAAAGAAAATTCAAATCAGTAACAATGACCTGAACCTGCTAATATATCTCCTCGGCAAAGCTTTATGCATATATATAACGAGAGGCCATTCAAATCCCTCGTCAAACCACATGTGTTTTTTCTTCTATTCTATCTTCGTCTGATCTAACTCATCATCATGTCCGAGGATTTCAGACACTTTAACAATGGATTTCAAGAAGAAAATGACGATCACAAGTACTGTAATAACACAAACACGAGTTTTGCGCATGGACAGAATTCTCACAGCACCTTATTATTGTCTGCTGATCATCATCATCATCGTGGCCGGGATTTGTATTACTCTGACGTCTATGGCTTGAGTACTGTGCAACGGCAGGTTTCAGTCCCGCCTACGCCCAACTCTTCCATCTCCTCAGATTCCACAGAAGCTGCAATGGGATATATCGATCATATTCAACAAGATTCCAACAATAAGGTTAGTAGTAGAGATGGTGGTCAAGATGATTCTGTGACGAAGGAAACCCTTGAAGATGACGAAGATCCTTTAATAGAGAAGAAAGAGTAAGTTTTTCTTCATTGCATGACGATCACATGATTAAGACTGAGTGTGTGTGGCTTAATTTTCATTTACTGCTGCTGTACTGTACTTGTTATTCTGAATAGTGTGAAAAAACAATTTGATGATGAAGGGGTAATAATAATAAAGGAAAGAAGAAAGCGGAGAAAAAGCAAAGGCCGCCAAGTTTTGCGTTCATGACTGAGAGCGAAGTTGACCATTTGGAGGATGGATACAGATGGAGAAAGTACGGACAGAAAGCTGTCAAGAATAGCCGTTATCCAAGGTTTTGTTTTGTTTTGTTTGACCCTCTTTCTATTTGTTGGAATTAGAGCATCTCCCACTTTTAGACTTTTTTAACACAAAAATATAGTATATTTCTGTTCAAACGAGCATCTATATTTAATACAAATATTGTGTTGGATTATCAGAGAAACTCTAGTTCTAGAGTCACACAATTTCAATACAAAAATAGAGTTTTAGTTTCTATTATTTAATAAATATATTTATTTTTTAAAATATTTGATGTATTTTTATAACAATAATAATAAAAGTAAAAATAATATTCATTTTCTTTTATTTATTGATATTTGCCTTTTAATTTAATCAAATTATACTTAAATAATATGCTAAATTTATAATTTATTTAATTTCTAAATATTAGTAATTATAATCTATTGATTTTTTAATTTTATATAGTAAACTTTAGTAAGTCAATTATGATATAATATACTGGAATTTAATTTTTAGTATAAAAATAGAGTTAATGGGTTGGAGTGAAAACTAGTGTAGAAAATAGAGTTTATGGATTAGAGTAAACGCACTTTAGCAACTGTATTATTGCGTAATATTACCTGTATTTTTATGCGGTGGATTGAAGATGCTCTTAGTCATGAGTTTTGAAGCATAGCTACGTGACGCGTCAGTTACTAAAACTGAAGTAGTGGACTGAAGCAGTTACTAAACTGCTGTAGAGAGCAGTTACTAAAATGAGTTGTACTTATAAATACAATAAAAGTACGGCAGAAACGTTGAGATAGAAAGGAGAGAGACGTGGTCTGCGTTCATACAATTTCTTTGGATATTGATTGCAGAAGATAGCTTTGGTAATCTTGAGTGAGGAGAGCTTAGAGAAAAGCTATGTAAAGCTGTGCGATCAATAAAGAGAACAAGTTATCTCCCGTGGATGTACGATTCAGAGAAGAATCGGAACCCGTCGTTGATTACGAAAATCTTGGATGATCAAATCCCCAACACTATTATATGATCAATATGATAACTATGATCTTATTTGATTGGATTGCTTACATACATATATATACATACATACAACTTATCTCATGCAGAAGCTACTACAGATGCACGACTCAAAAATGCCCCGTGAAGAAACGAATAGAGAGATCCTTCGAAAACCCTACGATTGTGATCACCACCTACGAAGGCCAGCACAACCACCAGGTTCCGGCGAGCCTCCGTGGACCCACGGCGGCCGGAATATTCTCTCCTCCAATGCTCGGTCATCACCCACTATTTCTCGACCAAGTGATCAGTAGTCCAAGCTTTCATCATCGTCAAGAAGTACTCTTGAGTCAAATGCTGCCTCAGTATTTCCATGGTAATAACTATAATGGTGGGGTTGGTACAAGCAGTAAAATTCCTTTGTATGATAGTCCTCGTCAAGAAAAAGAACATCAAAGCTTGAATGTTGACCCTGGTCATCAACAACCCCAGCAATTCGATCAGTTTCAAGGTTACGGACTCTTGCAAGATATGATGAAATATACCGTGTTTCCGAAGTAGTGATGATATTGTTGTGATTTAAAGAATTATTCTAACATTTATGATGTGATCTTCATCATCTTTTGCTGTTGTCCATGTGTGGTCCAAGGCGAAGTGATATGGCTATGCAAAGACAAGGGTTTTTTGGGAGAAGAGTCAAGCTCTTGCCGTTCAGTTCACGTCATGGCAGACAAAAGTCAAATGATGAGTCTTCATCGTCATTTATTAGTTTTGTCCATGGGTTGAGAAATTCCTTCGTAATTCACCATAATTGAGAGTTCAAATTCTTGGAATTTATTGTCTTTTTTCTATTGCCTTGCCAGCTTCTTTTACCATACAACCACCAAGTCTTATATATGCACTGGCTAAACAAATCCCATTTCGAAAAGATCAACCAAAAATGAGTCCTAGAGCAAAGATCTTAAAGTCATGTTGCTACTTTCTCGCTCTTATGAGCTTCCTCCTCGATCCGCGTGCGTGCCACGCGCTCGATGCACTATATCCCGGCCAGTCCTTATCAGGCAACCAAACTCTTCTTTCAGAAAACAAAACCTTCGAGCTTGGCTTCTTCAGCCCTGGACGATCAGGTGCTCACTACATTGGAATATGGTACACAATCTTATTACCATGGAAGAGAACAGTCGTCTGGGTAGCTAACAGAGAGAACCCTATTTCCAATCCATCTTCTTGCGAACTTAAGCTCCTTAAAAATGGCGATCTCATGCTGTTGGACCGATCCAAAGAAGCCCCAGTATGGTCAACGAAGTCATCTTCAGGCAAGGCGAACTCCACTACTGTTCGACTACTCGACAATGGGAATCTAATCGTGAGAGATTCTCCTTCGAACCTCATTCTATGGCAGAGCTTCGACTACCCAACGGATCATTGGCTGCCCGGCGGTAAACTAGGCTACAACAAGCTTCAAAACACGAAACAGAGCTTAACTGCTTGGAAAAGCTTTGATAATCCAAGCCCAAGCCTATTCTCACTCGAGGACAATGGCACGAGCCATTTGCTGCTGTGGAATCAGAGTGAGCTTTACTGGTCATCGGGCGAATGGAACGGCAAGCTTTACGGTTCCGTCCCCGAAATTAAACTGAACAGTTACGTCAAGAATATGACCCACGTTTCAAATGAGAACGAAAGCTACTCCACGTACGTTTTAGGCGTGCCTGGGGCTCTAACTAGGTTCGTCGTAGACACGACTGGCCAGTACAAGCAGTTTGTCTGGCGCCCAAATTTCACTGATTGGTCTCTGTATTGGACAAGCCCACCTCACCAGTGCCAGGTTTATGCTTTTTGTGGGGCGTTTAGCATCTGTACTAACGTTGAGATCCCACTTTGCAGATGCTTGCCTGGGTTCGAACCAGTTGTGTTAGACGAATGGGATTTGGGAGATCATTCGAGTGGTTGCGGGCGCAAAAGGGATATTCTTTGCGACGAATCTGACGAGTTCATCGCAATGAAACAGATGCGATTTTCAGTCGATGATGGTGATGATGATGATGATGGAGTTATTACAGCTTCAGAGGTGTCAAAGGGTAATAATGATTGCAGATTATCTTGTGTTAAGAACTGCAATTGCAGTGCGTATGCTTTTGGTGGCGATGGAAGATGTTTGCAATGGATTGGGAAACTCTACAATTTCTTGCAGCTTCCATCAGATGATTCTTCAGGAAAAGAGATTCATATCAGAGTATCATCTTCTGATGCAAAAGCTCATACGAATCGAAGGGCTCGATCCAAGAAATCTACTTTGTGGATCGTTCTAGGAGGTGTTCTTGGATCTTTGGCTTTACTCTTCGTTGCTATTATAGTTGTCTTCCTCGCTCGTAAGAGGCTTCGAAAAGTAACTTCTGTAGCCACCATGGAAGGTTCTCTTACAGTGTTTCAGCTCAGAGACCTGAGAATTGCTACCAAAAACTTCTCAGACAAGCTCGGCGAAGGCGGTTTCGGCTCTGTTTTCAAAGGCACGCTATCGAATTCTAAGGTCGTCGGCGTGAAGAAACTGAAGAACGTAAACGTGCAAGAAGTGAACCAAGAGAAGCAGTTCAGAGCAGAAGTGAGCACCATTGGAACTATCCAACACATAAACCTCGTACGTCTCCTGGGATTCTGCATCCAAGATTCTGAAAGGTTCCTCGTATACGACTACGTGACAAACGGCTCTTTAGAGTCTAAGCTCTTCCCTTCCAAGGAAGATCCCAACGCCAATCAATTGGATTGGAAAACAAGGCACAAGATAGCGATGGGCACGGCAAGAGGATTAGCCTATCTACACGAAAAGTGCCGAGACTGCATAATACACTGCGATGTAAAGCCCGAAAACATACTCTTGGACGAAGAATTCAACCCAAAAGTGGCTGATTTCGGACTCGCCAAGCTCATGGGCCGTGATTTCACTCGAGTTCTTACGACGGTACGAGGAACGCTGGGCTACCTGGCGCCCGAGTGGTTGTCCGGCGACCCAATCACCGCAAAAGCTGACGTCTTTAGCTATGGGATGCTGCTTTTTGAGATGGTCTCTGGGCGGAGGAACAGAGCCCACTTCTCCGTCGATGACGGCAGGTATTTTCCGGCCGCCGTGGCTATGAGGGTTAGATCGGGGGAGGGAGTGATGGGCTTGTTGGATCCGAGGTTGGGCGGCGACGCCGACGAAGAGGAGGTTTATACGGTGTGTAAAGTTGCTTGCTGGTGTATACAAGACGATGAGAAGGATAGGCCGAGCATGGGCCGTGTTGTTCAGATTCTTGAAGGGGTTTTGGAAGTCGATGTTTGTCGGAATATTCCGAGGCTTCTTTTAGGGTTCGTCGACGGCGACGGTGGGGCTGACTCTGAGTCCGTCGTGTTTTTTGACGACGCGTCATCAAGTGTTATTCGTTGACTATTTATTGCACTTCTCCTGCGAATCCTAGATAACTATCACGATTGTATTACTGTTGTATTAATTGTTTAAATCGATCTAAATATGTATTAAGATGTATTGAAATCAATACATACCACAATCTTTAATTTTATTACATAAATATGTCTATCGATCCATCGACCATCATTATAGTTGGACCCATCTTCTACTTGTTGATATTGTCGTGATATATATATATATATATATATATATATATTTACACTATAAAATATGTGTTGATATTGTTCATACATCCTTAAATATTATCCCATCCCTGCCTTGAACAGCATGTGTGATAACTCTTGATGGGGTCACTTTAAATGCACTGATTGCAATATCCTTCTTTGCAACTACGGTAGATTAACTCAAATGATTTTTGTCGTATATGCATTTTTACTAGATCCATACGCGTCTCTTCTTGAAACATAATCAAGTCTTCCAAGCTTCGATCATCTTCACAGATCAGAAGTTATAGGCTGATATCACCATGTCTGAAGCTGATCAACAACTGAAGCCACATGTTAATGGTGAGAAAAAAGATACTCAGTTGCTGAGATTTCATCATCGATTTAGATATACCATTCTAATTATAACTCTTTTAACCAGGCCAAAAATCTGATTATACAGAAGAATCATCGCCTGCACTTATCACGAAGGCACCATCGATCTACAAATGGTGGCTTCTATTGATCATATACTCATTCTTGGTAGTTTCTGGGGGAGCAGTTGGCACACTCTTGGCAAGATTATACTTCAACAATGGCGGAAAAAGCCAGTGGCTCGAGACTTTAGTACAAGTCGCAGGTTTCCCTATTTTAATACCCTTTCAATGCTTAACAGCCGCCGCCAAACAACAGCAAAAAAGTCCTGAGCTTTACGATGATCAAGCAATGACAACTCCCAAGAAACGACGACCCTTTTACCTTAGCCTCGCATCGATTTACATAGCAACGGGCATATTAGTAGCAGGCGTTTGTATGCTATTCACAATAGGATGTTGAATAAGCTCAAAGCAAGTTAAAAAATAAATAAATAAAATAAAAGAATAAAATGCATAAGCCTCCAAGAAGCCAAGAAGCAAAGTCAAGAAAGAAATATTGCAAATCATATTTAGTCGTTTGAGGAGATTTGAGAAGATCACATATGATCTTATCCTTAGCCAAAAGGAAGACTAAATGCATTGTTAGATTACTATATATATGTGCATGTAATATAGAAAGAAGGTAAGGAAAAAAACTTTGTGAGTGTGTCACGTTAGCAACTAAAGTGAAAGAAATTCTTTTTCCTCCCTCCCATATTTGCATACATACACGCACACACAAAGTCCATTCAGCTCTCGTGTCATTCGGCCAAAACACACGCATAAAATACCAACGTTCGATTCTTACACAACACATATACAATAACATAGGACTCAAGTACTTGCCCATAACCACGTACACCATCATAGGCGCGAGCCAACTAGCTTTCAACTCCCTGTTCTCTTACATCCTCAACGGACAAAAATTCACTCCTTACATAGTCAACTCAGTAGTAATACTCACCATCTCATCCGTGCTATTGGCATTTCAAACCGAGCCCGGCGATTCAAACAAGGCCACGAAGGAGAAGTACTTCGTAGGGTTCATATGCACGCTAGCAGCTTCAGCAGGCTATGCCTTGATGCTCTCCATAATGCAGCTAGCTTTCCAAAAGATTATAAAGAAAGAAACCATTCGATCGATCTTAGACATGAACGTTTATCAGAGCATCGTAGCGACGATCTTGATAGTTGTTGGGATTTTTGCCAGCGGAGATTGGAAGAAGTATGGGGAGGAGATGGAGGAGTATGAAGCTGGGAAAGTTTCTTACGTTATGAACTTGTTTTGGACTGCTGTTTCTTGGCAGGTGTTTTCGATAGGATGCGTTGGTATGCCATGCCTTGCCCCAGGCAAAGGTATGAGTCCTCCCTCGTGATGCATTCACCCTCGCCGATCTCAGGTCATCAATCATCGTAGAATCCCATTCTAGTCGAAATTTTGTACAAGACAAGAAATTAAACAACTGAGATCATTCTTGAAAAGGTAGCAGATTGCCATGCCATGCCTTGCCCCAGGCAAAGGTATGAGTCCTCCCTCGTGATGCATTCACTCTTTTTTCAAAGAGATGGACATTATACTAGTTGTCCAACTGAGATTAGGAGATCAATTTGTATATCTATATATATCTGTATGTATATATATATATATATACATATGATGGGCTAGTTCAGTTCTTGGAAGTCTCTGTTTGCAAGAACTCTTTTTAACTGTTTTGCCACACGTTGGTTAGCTTTTGGGGTTCTGTTTGGGTTCAAGAGTTCTTGTTAGAAAACGCTGAGGATGGAAGGGAAAGAAGAGATGATTTGTTGGGATTATTGTTTATTAAGAAGTAATTGTATCCTTCAAGTTTATTAGAAGTGCTCTTTTTCTCATCAACATGTTATTTCAAAATTTCGATGATGGTGGGTAAAGGATAAATAGAATTGACGAAGTTGGCATTTTGCATCGAAAAGTAAGTGTGAAGAATAATATTTTTTTCCAAGTTTGGTATATGACTTGGTCAAGTCATGGCTTCCACTTTTTGCTAATGTCGACCACGATACTTTTTTTGGTAAGGTATGATACTGTACCGAAAATTTTCGATACGGTAATGGTATGAAAGTTATTAAAATTAGGTATACCGATTATACCGAATACCGAATACCGAAATACTAATTATATATATATATATACACGCACACCTACATATATTATATTATTTCAGAAAATATAAAATGAAAAATTAAGGATCTTCATAAACTTATTTAGCCCATAAAGTATTAACTTATACACAACTTTCTAGATTAGGCCCACCATATTTTACTTATGTAACTCAAGTAACATTTATTTTTTGCCATTTTAATGTTTTTTTTCAGGATTTTGAAAGCGTGAAGATGCAATGCAATTACTTTTTGTTAATCTTCACTAATTTTTTAAATATAGCCGCTTCGTTCTAATTAATCTGTATATAAAGTTGTATTTTATGGTTATGTAAAGTTTTTTGTCTTACTAAGGAGACTGCTAAAATATGTAAATTATTTAAGGTTAAAAAATCTTTTTATTTTGAAAATTCTGGTATTAATAATCTATCTTATTGGGGCCTAAGGTGTTTGAATTGATTAAAAATTCCAAAACAACGGATTAACGAGTTACGAGACATGCATGGTAAAAACCCTCCGTGTGAATGGTATAGAAGGTATGATACCGATACAATACCGAAATTTTGGTATGATACCGTGAAATTTAAGATATACCGAAATTTTGGTATGATTTTTTTGGATACCGAAATTTCGGTACGGTATACGGTATCACAGTTTTGGTACGGTATAACCGTACCGAACCACCCCTAGTCAGTAGTCACACAAGAGTCTCACTTTGAAAATTAAATAAAATAATTTTTTTTTTCTAAAGAATTCATCATTATACGTAGGAACGAATAGTCCGTCAATATTAGCGAGTCTCAACGGGGACCAGCGCAGGACAAGAACGCATTTCACACTTCACATTTTTTCTTATTTTATTTATTAATAGAAATATATATATATATATATATATATTATACTGATTTTTACGTGGGTGAGCTTGATAGTGAGATGAGAATTGAGAGTTGAGAGTGATGCGAGAGCGACGTATTTGATTTGGTCTTGAGCTCGACTTAATGTAATAATCAAGCAATCTTTTTTTTTGGCTTGTTAAATCTATAAATAACATTATTATAATTGCATCTGCTCTTTTTAGTATAGTAATGTGTACTAGATTTCCCATATCACGTCCTATATTTCTTCGATTCTCTTCACCTAACCAGTACTTTATCCATTGATTGAGATTCATGACTTTTAATAATTGATTAAACCCACAGACTTTTCGCACATATGGGTGAGAAACTTACGAAAAATATCATATTATTTTTTAATCCGTATTATTATCCAACTAACGATTGTTTCTTACAATAATTTGGTGGTTGCCTATTACATAATCAGGGGATTCTATTACATCATGTAACTAAAAAGTATTTTTTTTTCAATGATAACTAGCTTTCATTCCACAACAAAGTACAGCGGCTAAACAGCCAAAAGAGCCCCTCTGGCTACAACAGACATCCAGAAGGGAAAGCGCCTCCAAAGGAGGAGAAAAGCTCCATAAAGGAGAGAAAACTCGGCAAGAATATCAATCCAAAATGAAACGAAAATTCTTCCGAGACTAAACAAAGAACCCAACATACCAAAATAAAGAAAATTAAGGATAAGAAAATCAATAAGATAAACCAAGCACAATATGAACTAAAACTCCATAAATAACATGGCTATTAATTCAGATCTACTTAGAAATCAAATTTGTCAAATTTTCCACCCAAAATTTACTAATGTTTTGGTGACAAAACACCCCCAAGAAGAGGGACTCAGACAAAACCCCCATAAAGAGGGACTGAAACACTTGGCGGCGGAGGTAGGCGCTGCTGGCGCGGCTGGCGGAGGTGGGCGCGGTTAGCGGAGGCGGCTCGACGGCAGTTGGCGGGCGGAGGCGGAGGAAGGCGGTGGCGGTCTTTTTTTTTTTTTTGTATTTAAAGAGACAAACAAAGAAGAAATAACAGAAAAGAGCTCCCCCTACCTCTTTATTTACCCTATCTCCATTAATGGAGCAGGGGAGGAGGGGGAGGAAGGTTGACGGCGAGAAGGGAGAAGTAGGGTTTTTAGACCCCTACCTCTTTATTTACCCTATCTCCATTAATGGAGCAGGGGAGGAGGGGGAGGAAGGTTGACGGCGAGAAGGGAGAAGTAGGGTTTTTAGAGAGAGGGAAGAGAAAAGAGATTTTTAGAGAGAGAGTAAATGGAATTTATCAACTAAAAAGTATTCAGTACGCTCGATTTACTTATTTCACGACAAACCGCACAGCTTCATGAGTGGGAACATAACTTGGAAAAATGAAATTTATTGTATAAATATATGTTAGTATATATATATATATAATATATATATATATATAATATTTTTATCGAATAGGACTTTCTAAATTCTATAATTTTCTTAAAGAATAACAACCTTGCGGTGAGTGTCCCACGTGGCGTCAAGGTCTGGTCATATGGTCAAATGACGGTGCAACCAGGGACACGTTTACGGAAGGTGACGAAGCCACGTGTCCTTTGTCACCGTTGGCTATTCATTCATCAGCATACATTCCTCCCAACAGAAAAGCCGGAGAACGTTTTTCACATTTATTTCCATTTAAGACTCGTAATCTCATATTTTAGATTAAAATTATGCCGACCTGCCGAATAAAGAAAAAGTAATTTCTTGTAAGTATTAGTTTAAGAGAAAAATATCAAAACATAATCCTTGACAAACTGATCTTTTTCTGTCGAGCACCTTTCAATAAAGGTGGGGTCAGTAGTTACAATTGGTAATATAAAGATCGTAAAAGAAGAAAGAAAATTCAAATCAGTAACAATGACCTGAACCTCTATATATCTCCTCGTCAAAGCTTTATGTATATATATAACGAGAGGCCATTCAAATTCCTCGTCAAACCACATGTGTTTTTCTTCTATTCTATCTTCTTCTGATCTGAACTTGTTGATGTTGAGCTTTCAACAGAAGCAATGTTGGGGTAACATTCTAGTCAACATTTGTTGGCCGAGAATGTTCCCTACTTCAGTTTTATCTTTCATGCCCAAAACCTATTTTATTGATGACGTGGCAGTTTTCTAGTAATGTGCAGGATATGGATAAGTGTTGGAATGGATCAAACCGTGTGGAAAGAGTGTGGATAAGCTAGAGCAAAAATAGGAAGAGAGCATACTAAAAATAGGAGACTTGGAGCTTAAGTGAAGACCGAGCTTTTGGAGCTGACCAAGTCGAGCCCCAACAGTCACTAACGGACCAAATACTCATAGTGGATGTTAGTGGACGTTGAGGGCAGTTACCAAGTCATTGGAGAAGTCCTTAAGAAGTCGAAGACATATAAATAGCGAAGGAACTTCACCATTTCAAGTGGCGCACTTACGACGAACAACGAGCGAGAAAAGGCTTTCGAGCGAGCATTCTATATCAACGAGAGATTTCTTTTTAGTCTAGCTTTTCAGAGATCGTTAGGTCTTGTAGTTTTTCAGAATCCTTTTTGATTCGTAGTTTCGCTAGACTAGTTTTAACTATCTTTTTGGATAGTTTGTAATCCATCTTTATAGTGGATTTTTGCGCCTTGAGGCACGCAGCAAGTTATTTGACTTGCTGCACAAAATCATCTCTTGTGTGCATTTTGTTCCGTCGTTATTTTACTACCATTTCCGCTGTGCTTAAAAAGTGAGAGTGAGTGTTAGCCCAACATCGCGTCTAACATCAGTGTGTTTTTACATCCATTTCGTACGGGACCCCCTTCAAAGTGGTATCAGAGCCTACGCTTGACGTTACTAAGCGCTGAAAATCCTACTCAATGGATGTTACAAGCTCAAATCATCTCACCAAAGTGCCTGTGTTAGATGGTTCCAATTATGCCTATTGGAAAGTTCGCGTGAGTCAATGCATAAAGTCGCTAAATAATCGTGCTTGGGACTCTATTATCAATGGTTATTCACCACCGAGATCCGCTCCGGACGCTGATGGAAAAGTCGTTGACAAGCCGATCGAAGAGTGGACGGTTGCTGAGCAAAACGCTGCCGAGTTCAACGACAAAGCTCTCAACGCCATCTTCACATCTGTGGACATCTTCATGTTCAAGATCATCCAGAACTGTACGACTGCAAAGAACGCGTGGGATCTTCTTCAAAGGTACTGCGAAGGCGATGCGAGTGTGAGAGAAACCAAATTGCGACTCCTTCTCAATCAGTTCGAGAACATAAGAATGAAGGAAGAAGAGGATATCTCCACCTATTTCGGGAAGCTCCTGTCGATCTCAAGCGAGTGCGCCAGCCTTGGAGATCCGATCGCAAATAAGGTATTGAATTCTAAAGCTATTCGTACATTAACTGAAAAATTCAATGTGAAGGTAGCGGCGATCGAGGAAGCGCACAACTTTGCCAATATGGAGTTCAACACCTTGATGAATATCATGAAGAACTACGAGACCAATGTCGAAGTTCAAAGAGGGTCTCTCGCGGCAAAAGCCTCGCACTTGTCAGCCAGCCATCAAAAGAGCAGACTGAGGTTGACCCGAATGATGAGGAGGACGTGGCTATGAAGAAATTCAAAAAGTTCCTCCAGAAGAAGAATGTTGGGCAGAATGTTGGTCCAACATTCAAGAAGGGCCAGAATGCCAAAGCAGAATCTTCGTCTGCGCCTCCGTTCCTAAAGCGCAAACCTGATGGAAAGAAGAAGAACTTCAACTATGATTCTGTTATATGCTATGAATGTCAAGGTTGGGGTCATTTCGCCAACGAATGTGCGAACACACTTCGCAAACGTGGGAAAGCAATTTGGGTCGATCTTTCAGATGATGAAGATGAAGAACCATGTACAGAGGAGTCTAAGCAATCATCAGTAATCATACAATCCCTCTCGGACGACGAGGAAGACGAAGATCATCATATTGCCTACACTGCGGTAACTGATGTTGAGCCAACATTGGACTCAACATCTGAGCAATTTATTATTTTCGACCATGATGACTTAAACTGTGTTGATGGGTATTTGAGTTCTGATGATGCAGGTATAGAAACTGACGTTCGTGATGAAGTCCAGACGGATGAAGTCATCATACTGTTACCGACTGAGTATGCGAAGGAAAATGCAAAGTACGCTAAGAACACTGTCGAGAAGTTCGGGTTGGACACTGCTAAGGTAATGAAAACGCCCATGGGTTCTACCCAAAAGGTAAGTAAAGACGATGTTGGGCAGAATGTTGACCCAACATTGTACCGCTCTATGATTGGCAGCTTATTGTACTTGTCTGCGAGTAGACCTGATATAATGTATATTGTTTGCGTATGTGCTAGGTATCAGTCTGAACCTAAAGTGACTCATCTTAATGCTGTTAAGCGAATTCTTCGTTATGTGAGTGGAACGTGTAGCTTAGGACTATGGTTCTCCAAAGATACTAATTTGAGTCTTGTAGGCTATAGCGATGCTGACTGGGCAGGTGACGTGGATGACCGCAAGAGTACAAGTGGCGGCTGTTTCTTCCTAGGTAATAACTTAGTTGCATGGTATAGTAAGAAACAGAATTGTGTGTCCTTATCTACTGCTGAGTCTGAATATGTTGCTGCGGGTAGTTGCTGTAAGCAATTATTGTGGTTGAATAGCATGTTGTGTGACTATGGTTTAGAGTGCGAATCTGTACTAATGTATTGTGGTAACCTTAGTGCCATTAACATCTCTAGGAACCCCATTCAGCACTCACGTACGAAGCATATTGACATTAGGCATCACTTTCTAAGAGACATGGTTGAAAAAGAGCTAGTGCATATTGAGCATATAGACACTAAGAATCAGTTGGCAGACATTTTCACGAAAGCTTTGGATTCTGAAAGGTTCTCGGACCTGAAGAAATCCATAGGTTTGCACATGTTAGTCTAAATGTTGGTCCAACATCTGGATCAACATAGCATATGTCGAATTTGATGGTTACTGCATTGATGTTTGATGAAATATTCTGTTCGATTTTCCTGTGAAATGACTTGATTCTTCTTGGTTGGTCCCTAAATAAACCCGATCCCTTTGTAAAGGCTCTTGGTAATACGTCCCTAGGTACACGGCATTCGCTGTGACGATGTACTTATTGCGACTAAAAACCAATCCTTATTTGTTATAAGCATGTTCATAAACTCTCGGCTAGATACAGGTTTTTGGTAATAAGATTCCTTAGGTACACGGCATTCGCGGTGACGATGTATACTATGCGACAAAAAGCCGAACCTTGAGGCTGAGGGTATAAGGGCAGTGCGTAAATTCAGTTGAATATGTGAGGTGAAAGGGTAGAAATAAAGGGAACTGATTTTGAGAAGGATTAAGCAGAAAAGTCTAGGATTACAGAATTAGAATGTTGAGTCAAATGTTAGGGCAACATGTGTGACTGTCAGTTTGATTTTGCTACATTTTGTGCTTTCGTCTTTATTTGTGTCTGTTTTTGGTACTGTTTTAGTAAGGGTTTTGTGTCTAGTTTAGAAAGTCTCTCATAATTGCATTAGAAATCCTCGAAGAACAGCTCTTTACACTTGTCTCTATGTGGTCATCGAAGTCGCTCAAAAGGTTAGTATTTCTTGATTCTACCTTGACTTTTGACTTAGTTGTTTTTTTGGTTGAATCATGATTTTAAAGCTCCGATTTTCGTGTATAAATTAGTCTTCGAACTGCTTTTGTGAGCTCGCATGATAAATGAGTCCGTTTACTATTTTTAGATCCATGCTTTGAAAGATCGTGACCTAGCTTTATTTTATCCATATTATACGGCTTTCAACGGTTATTTTTTCGTTGGATTCTTTTTTTTTTAGCTCCATGATTTAATTAGGCGGTTTGTGAACTTAGTTAGCATTCAATATGCTTAAGCTCTCATATGTGTCCAACGATTATTTTCTCAGTCACATTTTCTCCACTATCTGCGATTTTCTGTTAGTGGTGTGTGGTATTTGTAATCGTTGAAACATGCGTATATGAAGTGATTTAATTGATCGATTTTTTATTCACAAACCCTAGCTTCTTAACCGACTTCATTTCTCTCTGCCCCCGAATTACTCTCATATCAATTTTTTTTGATTTATCTTTGATTTATTTATGGCGAACTAACTTGTTTCTGAGCCTCAGAATGTTGGCCCAGATGTTAGTCCCACATTTACCTCAACATCTGCAAGCTAGCTAACAGAGTAGTTCTCTGAGTTTTTTCTTTCTTCCCAAAAAGGGGGAGAAGGTTGTGCAGATAAGAAGGGGTAGATAAGGAAATTCAGGGGGAGCAGAATAGAGAGCCGAACAAACAGGGGGAGCTGATCAAGAAGGAGAAGCAGCCGAGAAAGCATCAGAAGGAAACTCCATACTCCATTGAGAGTGAAGCTCTGATTCTTTCTCTTTTGCATGCATAAATTGATTTTTTATCTGATTTTTATTTTTGCATGTCTGATTTTCTTCTCCGATATGTTTACATGTGTGCCTGCTTACTTGCCAGATATTTTTATTTTGCAGATTTGCCTAAAGATCGTTTCTTTTTGCATGCCTGACTTTATGGTTATTTTGTGCATGCTGGTCTAGTTAATTCTGCTTGTGTGAACCCGGCCTGCGTATGAACTGTTTATATTTTTCAGATGTTTAACTTAAGACCTTGTTATGGCTATGTACTATTGTCGTAGTACTTTGAATAGTTTTTTGTGCTATTCTGTTTGTGTCTAACTCTAACCATTTTTAATGTGTTGTGGTTGAGTAGATCTGGCCTTCAGGGGGAGTTTCACTATGACTAACTTCTGCATTGATTTTTGGAAGAAAGATAAAAAGGGGGAGATTGTTGATGTTGAGCTTTCAACAGAAGCAATGTTGGGGTAACATTCTAGTCAACATTTGTTGGCCGAGAATGTTCCCTACTTCAGTTTTATCTTTCATGCCCAAAACCTATTTTATTGATGACGTGGCAGTTTTCTAGTAATGTGCAGGATATGGATAAGTGTTGGAATGGATCAAACCGTGTGGAAAGAGTGTGGATAAGCTAGAGCAAAAATAGGAAGAGAGCATACTAAAAATAGGAGACTTGGAGCTTAAGTGAAGACCGAGCTTTTGGAGCTGACCAAGTCGAGCCCAACAGTCACTAACGGACCAAATACTCATAGTGGATGTTAGTGGACGTTGAGGGCAGTTACCAAGTCATTGGAGAAGTCCTTAAGAAGTCGAAGACATGTAAATAGCGAAGGAACTTCACCATTTCAAGTGGCGCACTTACGACGAACAACGAGCGAGAAAAGGCTTTCGAGCGAGCATTCTATATCAACGAGAGATTTTCTTTTTAGTCTAGCTTTTCAGAGATCGTTAGGTCTTGTAGTTTTTCAGAATCCTTTTTGATTCGTAGTTTCGCTAGACTAGTTTTAACTATCTTTTTGGATAGTTTGTAATCCATCTTTATAGTGGATTTTTGCGCCTTGAGGCACGCAGCAAGTTATTTGACTTGCTGCACAAAATCATCTCTTGTGTGCATTTTGTTCCGTCGTTATTTTACTACCATTTCCGCTGTGCTTAAAAAGAGTGAGTGTTAGCCCAACATCGCGTCTAACATCAGTGTGTTTTTACATCCATTTCGTACGGGACCCCCTTCAGAACTCATCATCATGTCCGAGGATTTCAGACACTTGTACTACAACAATGGTTTTCAAGAAGAAAATGACGATCACAATTACTGTAATAACACAAACACGAGTTTTGCGCATGGACAGAATTCTCACAGCACCAGCTTATTATTGTCTGCTGATCATCATCATCATCATCATCGTGGCCAGGATTTGTATTACTCCGACGTCTATGGCTTGAGTACTGTGCAACAGCAGCTAGTTCCAGTCCCACCTACGCCCAACTCTTCGATCTCCTCAGATTCCACAGAAGCTGCAATGGGATATATCGATCATATTCAACTAGATTCCAACAATAAGGTTAGTAGTAAAGATGGTGGCCAAGATGATTCTGTTAAGAAGGAAACCCTTGAAGATGACGAAGATCCTTTAATAGAGAAGAAAGAGTAAGTTTTTCTTCATTGCATGACGATCACATGATTAAGACTGAGTGTGTGTGGCTTAATTTTCATTTACTGCTGCTGTACTGTACTTGTTATTCTGAATAGTGTGAAAAAACAATTTGATGATGAAGGGGTAATAATAATAAAGGAAAGAAGAAAGCGGAGAAAAAGCAAAGGCCGCCAAGTTTTGCGTTCATGACTGAGAGCGAAGTTGACCATTTGGAGGATGGATACAGATGGAGAAAGTACGGACAGAAAGCTGTCAATAGCCGTTATCCAAGGTTTTGTTTTGTTTTGTTTGACCCTCTTTTTATATATTTATCATCCATATGATACTCTTATCTCATTTGATTGGAGTGCTTACAAGTTACATGCATATACATATACGTACGTACATACAAGATGATCAGTGCTCTTATGATTATCACATATTCACATGCATGCAGAAGCTACTACAGATGCACGACTAAAAAATGTCCCGTGAAGAAACGAATAGAGAGATCCTTCGAAAACCCTACGATTGTGATCACCACCTACGAAGGCCAGCACAACCACCAGGTTCCGGCGAGCCTCTGTGGACCCACGGCGGCCGGAATATTCTCGCCTCCAATGCTCGGTCATCACCCGCTACTTCTCGACCAGGTGATCAGTAGTCCAAGCTTTCATCATCGTCAAGAAGTAATACTCTCGAGTCAAATGCCGCCTCAGTATTTCCATGGTAATAACTATAATGGTGGAGTTGGTACAAGCAGTAAAATTCCTTTGTATGATAGTCCTCGTGAAGAAAAAGAACATCAAAGCTTGAATGTTGACCCTGATCATCAACAACCCCAGCAATTCGATCAGTTTCAAGGTTACAAGATATGATGAAATATACCGTGTTTCCGAAACAGTGATGATATTGTTGTGGTTTAAAGAATTATTCTCACATTTATGATGTAATAATCTTCATCATCTTTTGCTGTTGTCCATGTGTGGTCCAAGGCGAAGTGATATGGCTATGTAAAGACAAGGATTTTTTGAGAGAAGAGTCAAGATAGACAAACTATATCAGTTCATAAAAAGCTCTTGCCGTTCAGTTCACGTCATGGCAGATAAAAGTCAAATGATGAATCATCGTCGTCATTTATTAGTTTTGTCCATGGGTTGAAAATACCCTCCATTAATCACCATTATTGAGAGTTCAAAGACTTGGAATTTGACTCATTCGTTATATATTTAATATTGCCTTTTACCATACTACAACTCTTAGGCAGCGATCTAAAGAAATCCCATCGACCAAAATGAATCCTAGAGCAAAGATCTCGAAGCTATGCTGCTACTTTCTCCCTCTTATGAGCCTACTTCTCGAGCCGCGTGCGTGCCACGCGCTCGATGCACTATACCACGGTCAGTCTTTATCAGGCAACCAAACTCTTCTTTCAGTAAACAAAACCTTCGAGCTTGGCTTCTTCAGCCCTGGACAATCAGGTGCTCACTACATTGGAATATGGTACACAATCTTATTACCATGGAAGAAAACGGTCGTCTGGGTAGCTAACAGAGAGAACCCTATTTCCGATCCATCTTCTTGCGAACTCAAGCTCCTCAAAAATGGCGATCTCATGCTGGTGGACCGATCCAAAGAAGCCCCAGTATGGTCAACGAAGTCATCTTCAAGCAAGGTGAACTCCACTACTGTTCGACTACTCGACAATGGGAATCTAATCGTAAGAGATTCTTCTTCGAACCTCATTCTATGGCAGAGCTTCGACTACCCAACGGATCATTGGCTGCCCGGCGGTAAAATAGGCTTCAACAAGCTTCAAAACACGAAACAGAGCTTAACTGCTTGGAAAAGCTTTGCTAATCCAAGCCCAAGCCTATTCTCGCTCGAGGACAATGGCATGCTGTGGAATCAGAGTAAGCTTTACTGGTCACCGGGCGAATGGAACGGCCTGCTTTACAGTTCCGTCCCCGAAGTTAAACAGAACATTTACGTCACGAATATGACCCTCGTTTCAAATGAGAACGAAAGCTACTCCACGTACGTATTAGGCGTGCCTGGGGCTCTAACTAGGTTCGTCGTAGACACGACTGGCCAGTACAAGCAGTTTGTCTGGCGCCCAAATTTCACCGATTGGTCTCTGCATTGGACAAGCCCACCTCACCAGTGCCAGGTTTATGCTTTTTGTGGGGCGTTTAGCATCTGTAGTAACGTTGAGATCCCACTTTGCAGATGCTTGCCTGGGTTCGAACCAGTTGTGTTAGACGAATGGGATTTGGGAGATCATTCGAGTGGTTGCGGGCGCAAAAGGGATATTCTTTGCGACGAATCTGACGAGTTCATCGCAATGAAACAGATGCGATTTTCAGTCGATGATGGTGATGATGATGATGATGGAGTTATTACAGCTTCAGAGGTGTCAGAGGGTAATAATGATTGCAGATTATCTTGTGTTAAGAACTGCAATTGCAGTGCGTATGCTTTTGGTGGCGATGGAAGATGTTTGCAATGGATTGGGAAACTCTACAATTTCTTGCAGCTTCCATCGGATGATTCTTCAGGAAAAGAGATTCATATCAGAGTATCATCTTCTGATGCAAAAGCTCATACGAATCGAAGGGCTCAATCCAAGAAATCTACTTTGTGGATCGTTCTAGGAGGTGTTCTTGGATCTTTCGCTCTACTCTTCATTGTAATCATAGGCGTATTCCTCGCTCGTAAGAGGCTTCGGAAAGTAACTTCTGTAGCCATGGAAGGTTCTCTTACAGTGTTTCAGCTCCGAGACCTGAGAATTGCTACCAAAAACTTCTCAGACAAACTCGGCGAAGGCGGTTTCGGCTCTGTTTTCAAAGGCACGCTATCGAATTCTAAGGTCGTCGGCGTGAAGAGGCTCAAGAACGTAAACGTGCAAGAAGAGAACCAAGAGAAGCAGTTCAGAGCAGAAGTGAGCACCATTGGAACTATCCAACACATCGACCTCGTACGTCTCCTGGGATTCTGCATCCAAGATTCTGAAAGGTTCCTCGTATACGACTACATGACAAACGGCTCCTTAGAGTCTAAGCTCTTCCCTTCCAAGGAAGATCCCAACGCCAATCAATTGGATTGGAAAACAAGGCACAAGATAGCGATGGGCACGGCAAGAGGATTAGCCTATCTACACGAAAAGTGCCGAGACTGCATAATACACTGCGATGTAAAGCCCGAAAACATACTCTTGGACGAAGAATTCAACCCAAAAGTGGCTGACTTCGGACTCGCCAAGCTCGTGGGCCGTGATTTCACTCGAGTTCTTACGACGGTACGAGGAACGCTGGGTTACCTGGCGCCCGAGTGGTTGTCCGGCGACCCAATCACTGCAAAAGCTGACGTCTTTAGCTATGGGATGCTGCTTTTTGAGATGGTCTCTGGGCGGAGGAACAGAGCCCACTTCTCCGTCGATGACGGCAGGTATTTTCCGGCCGCCGTGGCTATGAGGGTTAGATCGGGGGAGGGAGTGATGGGCTTGTTGGATCCGAGGTTGGGCGGCGACGCCGACGAAGAGGAGGTTTATACGGTGTGTAAAGTTGCTTGCTTGTGTATACAGGACTATGAGAAGGATAGGCCGAGCATGGGCCGTGTTGTTCAGATTCTTGAAGGGGTTTTGGAAGTCGATGTTTGTCGGAATATTCCGAGGCTTCTTTTAGGGTTCGTCGACGGCGACGGTGGGGCTGACTCCGAGTCCGTCGTGTTTTTTGACGACACGTCATCAAATGTTATTCGTTGACTATTATTGCACTTCTCCTGCGAATCCTAGATAACTATCACGATTGTATTACTGTTGTATTAATTGTTTAAATCGATCTAAATATGTATTAAGATGTATTGAAATCAATATATACCACAATCTTTAATTTTATTACATAAATATGTCTATCGATCCATCGACCATCATTATAGTTGGACCCATCTTCTATTTGTTGATATTGTCGTGATATATATATATATATATATATATATATATATATACTAGAAATTTAGGTCCGCCCCAAGGCGCGGCGATAAATGCCCAGATTAGCTTTGATTGTGTGCGAAAATGATCGAAGTTTGATTGAATGACACGAATGTTTATTGTAGTTCTGATGAATAACTCAATAGTCTGGACTCTGGATATCGGATAGAAATAGCGAGACTCATTTGGGATAGAGATAAGGAAGTAATGTAGCCCGAAGTCTGGCGCCTAGCTCAGTCCATGCTAGACCTAACTTTTAAAGTGGTGAGATATAGATAGAACACTTATCAATTAGTATAGTAGGTAGTAAGCAATCATTACTGGAGCTGTGCATAAGGCGCGGAAAATACCCATATTTTGCTTATGTATTAAATCAGCAAAAATTAGGCAAGTTGTAAACTACAAGAAGAACATTTTTTTATTATCATTGGAATATATAAAAGGTAAAGTTATAAAATAATTATAAAATAACGATTAAATAAAATTATCATTCTTTCATTTACGAGTCTTTGTATCTTTTATTAGACAATTACTAAATTTAAAGTGTAAATGTTAAAATAAATCCAATTTTATAGTATATAATTGTAAGTGTACAAATTTCCAATTTCTTTTAATATATTTTTATCTATGTAATATTTTTTGTATATTTGTGATTTAATAATTTAATGCAATAAAAGGACTTATTCGTAATTTTAATCAAATGCAATTTTGCGTTACGATTTGCATTCAAAACCGGAGAGAGAAAGAAAATATATATTTTTTTCGTCTGCAGTACTGTTGGAGCATTTTTACTACATTTTTTGCGTTTGTGTTGTATTTTGCGGCACAATTAAATATGATTTAAAAAAAAGTACTGGTATAAATATGTTGACAATCCAACAAAACACTAAGCATTGAAATACATGTGACATATATATCTGGATTTTTTCATTGAATAGTTTCACAAATATTTCTAAAACCATAATTTTCTTATATTAAATTACCCAATAATCTGCTAGTAAAACTGCTTCTAACGTTTTAGAGGGGTTATATCTATATAATAAGTATTTTGTTAGACAAACTTTGTTGCTTGGTTATCCGTGCAACTTTTACTTTTTACCATAATTTTCATTATTGTTTTACTACTGAAATAATCAAGGATCACAAAACGACGTCGTTTTGTATAAGAGAGCACCGACCACCACGATACAAAATAAGTTATTTTCATGAGAAATTAGGTTAATAGGGCATCATTACCCTAGAGTATAGATTACGACGAAAACTTACTATTCATCTACCATTCGCATTTATAATATATAATATATTTACACTATAAAATATGTGTTGATATTGTTCATACATCCTTAAATATTATCCCATCCCTGCCTTGAACAGCATGTGTGATAACTCTTGATGGGGTCACTTTAAATGCACTGATTGCAATATCCTTCTTTGCAACTACGGTAGATTAACTCAAATGATTTTTGTCGTATATGCATTATTACTAGATCCATACGCATCTCTTCTTGAAACATAATCAAGTCTTCCAAGCTTCGATCATCTTCACAGATCAGAAGTTATAGGCTGATATCACCATGTCTGAAGCTGATCAACAACTGAAGCCACATGTTAATGGTGAGAAAAAGATACTCAGTTGCTGAGATTTCATCATCGATTTAGATATACCATTCTAATTATAACTCTTTTAACCAGGCAAAAAATCTGATTATACAGAAGAATCATCGCCTGCACTTATCACGAAGGCACCATCGATCTACAAATGGTGGCTTCTATTGATCATATACTCATTCTTGGTAGTTTCTGGGGGAGCAGTTGGCACACTCTTGGCAAGATTATACTTCAACAATGGCGGAAAAAGCCAGTGGCTCGAGACTTTAGTACAAGTCGCAGGTTTCCCTATTTTAATACCCTTTCAATGCTTAACAGCCGCCGCCAAACAACAGCAAAAAAGTCCTGAGCTTTACGATGATCAAGCAATGACAACTCCCAAGAAACGACGACCCTTTTACCTTAGCCTCGCATCGATTTACATAGCAACGGGCATATTAGTAGCAGGCGTTTGTATGCTATTCACAATAGGACTCAAGTACTTGCCCGTAACCACGTACATCATCATAGGCGCGAGCCAACTAGCTTTCAACTCGCTGTTCTCTTACATCCTCAACGGACAGAAATTCACTCCTTACATAGTCAACTCAGTAGTAATACTTACCATATCATCCGTGCTATTGGCATTTCAAACCGAGCCCGGCGATTCAAACAAGGCCACGAAGGAGAAGTACTTCGTAGGGTTCATATGCACGCTAGCAGCTTCAGCAGGCTATGCCTTGATGCTCTCCATAATGCAGCTAGCTTTCCAAAAGATCATAAAGAAAGAAACCATTCGATCGATCTTAGACATGAACGTTTATCAGAGCATCGTAGCGACGATCTTGATAGTTGTTGGGATTTTTGCCAGCGGAGATTGGAAGAAGTATGGGGAGGAGATGGAGGAGTATGAAGCTGGGAAAGTTTCTTACGTTATGAACTTGTTTTGGACTGCTGTTTCTTGGCAGGTGTTTTCGATAGGATGCGTTGGGCTTGTGTTCAAGTTTTCTTCCTTGTTTACGAACGTTATAGGCATTTTAGGATTGCCAGTTTCGCCCGTCTTGGCCGTGATATTTCTTGGCGATAAATTGACGGGTTTGAAGGCAATTTCTTTGTTGCTTGCTATATGGGGTTTTGTGTCTTATATGTATCAGCACTTTCTTGATGATTTAGAGATGAAGAAGAAGCTAAAAGAAAGATGGGAATGTGTACAAGGAGGAGTTTCTTGATGATTTTCGGTTAGCAAAATGTTAGGGGCTAAGATGTTATTTGTGTGTAGTAAGAGGCCATGTTAGTCTACATGTTGACATTTTTTTTTCAAATATGGCTGTTTAATATTATTGTATAAATGCTATTGAGGCTGTGAACGTAAGCTTATGTGATGATCTTGAACTCGTTCAAATGGTGTCTGAAAGCCCTATATATCAATCAGACACTATATCACCTTTATTATGAATATTAAGAAATAATATTAAGATGTGGATGTTTTTGTATTGTTATTGAGTTATTGATATTTGGAGGTATTGTATTGAATGTTGTAAAAATTAGATGTGTATTAATTGGTAGATGATGTGTATAATTATAATAAATATTGTAAATTTTAGGTGTAATAGTGAATTTGTAGTAGTATAAATATGTGATTTGGGGTTGTGTAAATTGTAAGAAAAAGTATTAATAAAGAAGTTATTATATCTCTAGTTATCTCTCTAATACTACTATAATCGTAATTAATAAAATACGTAATCATTATAATATTTTATAACACGTTATCAGCACGAGGCTCTAACCAACCGAGGTTCGCCGACTTCATCACTCGAGCACGTGTTCCGACCATTTGAATTTCGCCGACATCATCACGCCACGGTATAATATAAACATTTTATTTTCATATCTTACAACACAAAAAGCCCGCTAGCTCTCGCGGTAACCCCCACAAACTTGTGGCGTGAGCACCAGATTTCGAATCCTAGCTGGGCCGTTGACTTTTAATATTATGCCATTTTATTTTTTTTTTGACTTTTTACTTTATCACAATAAGGTTAATTTTATTATGCTTCGAACTATTTTTCTTAACCAATTGTTTATTCTGTGATAGTAAAATGTCGAATCTTCAAAAGCTTGATATTGTTGCTCTGGATATCACGGGCAAAAACTATTTGTCATGGATTTTGGATGCCGATATCCACCTTGAATCGAAAGGTTTTGGAAATACTATACAAGCTGGTATTACGGCATCGAGCCAAGACAAGGCCAAGGCCATGATATTTCTCCGTCACCACCTTCATGAAAGTCTAAAGGTGGAATATCTCACTGTGAAAGATCCACTTGTTTTGTGGACAAATCTAAAAGAAAGGTACGACCATCAGAGGACTGTGATCCTACCAAATGTCCAATATGAATGGACAAACTTACGGTTCCAAGATTATAAATCTGTAAGTGATTATAATTCTGCTATGTTCAGAATTACTTCTCAATTAAGATTGTGTGGACAGGAAGTTACAGAAGCAAGTATGATGGAGAAAACGTTCACCACATTCCATGCAACGAATTTGTTGTTACAACAACAATATCGTGAAAAGGGTTTTAAGAAATATTCAGAATTAATTTCTTGTCTTCTCGTTGCTGAACAAAATAATGAGTTATTATTGAAGAACCATCAGTCACGACCAACGGGCTCTGCTCCCATTCCGGAAGTCAATATGAACACTTATCAAAGTGAACGAGGCAATAGCTTTCGCGGTCGTGGCAGGTATAATAATCGAGGTCGTGGAGGTGGTCGTGGTCGTGGCCGAGGTCGTGGCCGTAGCCGACAGCATTATGGTAATTATGATAATTTTCATCAGAAAAGGAAAAATGAAAACAAAGGAGGAAATCGGCGAACAATCAAAAAGGCGATTCGATGAACCATGTTCTCGTTGTGGTATGAAAGGTCATTATGCTCGTACTTGTCGTGTGGCAAAACATCTTGTTGAGCTATATCAAAAATCGCTTGAAAAGGGGAAGAAAGTTGAGACAAACTTTGTCCAAGATGAGGGAGGTTCTAATCTCAACCTCGACGATATTCCCCACATGAATCTTGAAGATTTTCTCGTCGATCATAATGAATAAAAGACCTAATATTGTGTATCGTATTGATATTTTATGAACGTGTGCTGTTTATGTATTATCCTGAATATTATGTACGCATGTGTGCTGTATTATCATGAATTTTATAATTAATAAATAATGTGTTTTATTATTTTCTTGAGGGATGAACACACATGGAGATATATGTCTTGTGGACAGCGCAACAACTCACACAATACTCACGGATAAGAAATATTTCATCCGATTGATTACTCAAGAAGCAAATGTTAATACTATTTCGGGTATTACAAAATTGATTGAAGGCTCTGGAAGAACAAATATCTTATTATCCGGAGGAACAAAATTGCATATTGAAAATGCATTATATTCTTCGAAGTCTCATAGAAACTTATTGAGTTTTAAAGACATCCGTAAAAACGGATATCATATTGAGACTTCAAAAGAAGGTGATAATGAATACCTTCAAATCACAAATGTGATTTTAAATAAAAAATGCGTTATGGAAAAATTGTCCGCATTATCTTCCGGGTTATACTATGCGTATATTAATACGATTGAGTCGAATTTTATAAACAATGATTTATTTGTGGTGTGGCATGACCGGTTAGGCCATCCCGGTTCAACTATGATGCGAAGAATAATTGAGAACTCATGCGGACACACTTTAAAAAATAAGAAGATTATTCAATCCAATGAGTTATCATGTGATGCTTGCTCGAAAGGAAAGTTAATCGCTAGACCATCACCGGTAAAATTGAAGAATGAATCTATTACGTTTTTAGAACGTATTCAAGGCGACATTTGTGGACCAATTCATCCATCATGTGGTCCATTTAGATACTTCATGGTTTTAATTGATGCATCAACTAAATGGTCACATGTATCATTATTATCAACACGCAATGTTGCGTTTGCTAGACTGCTTGCTCAGTTAATTCGACTACGGGCACACTTTCCTGATTATCCAATTAAGAAAATACGTCTTGACAATGCTGGTGAATTCACCTCTAAAGCATTTAATGAATATTGTATGTCTATTGGGATTGATGTTGAACATCCCGTAGCACATGTGCATACTCAAAATGGACTTGCGGAATCATTAATAAAAAGATTACAATTAATAGCAAGACCATTATTAATGAAGTCGAAGCTTCCCTTATCATGTTGGGGATATGCTATTTTGCATGCAGCATCACTTATTCGCATTCGACCCACAAGTTATCATAATGTTTCCCCATTACAAATGGTTTTCGGTCAGGAACCAGATATTTCCCATCTGAGAATTTTTGGATGTGCAGTATATGTCCCAATTGCTCCACCACAACGCACTAAAATGGGACCTCAAAGACGATTGGGAATATATGTTGGATTTGAATCTAAGTCAATACTAAAATATTTAGAACCATTGACAGGAGATTTATTTACGGCTCGATTTGCCGACTGTCATTTTGATGAATCAAAATTTCCAACATTAGGGGGAGATAAAGAAAATAAACAGCTGATTAAAGATATTAGTTGGAATGAATTATCATTGGCTCATTTTGATCCTCGTACAAAAGAATGTGAACTTGAAGTTCAAAAGATAATTCATTTACAAAATTTAGCAAATCAATTGCCAGACAGTTTTACTGACCAGAAAAAGGTGACTAAATCGCATATACCAGCTGTTAATGCTCCTGTCAGAATTGATACTTCTATTGATATTTCTAATAATAAAATTGAGCCGAAACCACAGTTAAAATGTGGTAGGCCCTCGAGATCCAAAGACAAGAATCCTCGTAAAAGAAAAGGAGCAAATAAAATAGATGGTCAAATCGAGGACACGTCAACTCTAAGAGATTCTATGGGCATAAATGAATCTGATCAGGTACCTGAAAGTTGTGAAAGTATTGAAAATGAAGAGATCTCAATAAATTTTGCCCATAATGGAATAAGATGGAACCGAGATGAAGTCAACGTTGACGATGTTTTCTCATTTAATGTAGCGCTACATGAGATTAATGAAAATGAGGATCATGAACCCAAATCTATAAATGAATGTCGACAAAGAAGTGACTGGCCAAAATGGAAAGATGCAATCGAGGCAGAATTAAAATCACTTGAGAAACGAAAAGTATTTGGACCCGTGGTTCGTATACCAGAAAATGTAAAGCCGGTTGGATATAAATGGGTTTTCATTAGAAAGAAAATGAAAACGGTGAAATTGTGAGATACAAAGCACGGCTTGTTGCACAAGGTTTTTCACAAAGACCCGGCATTGATTACGAAGAGACTTATTCTCCTGTGGTGGATGCAACAACTTTTCGTTATCTAGTTAGTCTGGCAGTACGTGAAAGGCTCGATATGCATCTTATGGATGTTGTCACTGCGTACTTATATGGATCACTCGATAGTGACATATACATGAAACTCCCTGAGGGATTTCGTTTGCCTGAAAATTCAGGATCTCGAAATGAGTACTCAATAAAGCTGAATAAATCGCTCTACGGATTAAAACAATCAGGGCGCATGTGGTATAATCGTTTAAGTGATTATTTACTAAAAGAGGGGTATAAAAATGATCAAACATGCCCTTGTATCTTCATGAGAAGAAGTGGAAATGAATTTGTCATCATTGCTGTTTATGTTGATGATTTAAATATTATTGGAACTCATCAAGAGTTAACTAAAGCTATTACATGTTTGAAACGAGAATTCGAAATGAAAGATCTCGGAAGAACGAAATTTTGTCTCGGACTACAAATTGAATATTTAAGCAATGGCATATTTGTCCATCAAGAGACGTATACAAAGAAGATCTTGAAAAGATTTTATATGGACAAAGCACATCCATTAACTACCCCAATGATAGTACGATCTCTTGATGTGAATAAAGATCCGTTCAGACCATGCGATGATAATGAAGAAATACTTGGTGCTGAAGTTCCATATCTTAGTGCTATTGGAGCATTAATGTATCTTACAAGTCATACTAGACCAGATATAGCATTTGCAGTAAATTTATTGGCAAGATATAGTTCTTCACCAACTAGACGACATTGGAATGGGATCAAACAAATATTCCGTTATCTTCAAGGAACTACGGATGCGGGATTATTTTATTCGAATGATTCACAATCAAGTTTAGTTGGATATGCAGATGCGGGATTTCTATCTGATCCGCATAATGGACGATCGCAAACAGGTTACTTATTTACACATGGAGGTACAGCTATTTCATGGCGATCGGTTAAACAAACCTTAATTGCTACTTCTTCAAATCATGCTGAAATATTAGCGATTCACGAGGCTAGTCGAGAATGTGTTTGGTTAAGATCTATTATTCAACACATTCAAGACACTTGTGGACTATCTATTGAGAAATTACCTTCTACAACATTATTTGAAGATAATACAGCATGTATAGCTCAATTGAAGGAAGGTTACATCAAAGGTGATAGAACAAAACACATATCACCAAAATTTTTCTTTACGCATGAACTTCAGAAAAATGGTGATATTGATGTACAACAAGTTCGATCAAGTGAAAATCTTGCTGACCTATTTACTAAGGCACTTCCTCCAAGAATTTTTGAAAATTTGGTATATTCAATTGGAGTCCGAAAACTTAGAGATCTTAAAGGATATTCTCATCAGGGGGAGTAAATACGCGTTGCACTCTTTTTTCCTTCACTATGGTTTTTTCCACTGGGTTTTCCTAGTAAGGTTTTTAATGAGGCAACAACTAAAAAGCGTATCTAAAGAATGATGTACTCTTTTTCCTTCATTATGTTTTTATCCCACTGGGTTTTTCCTAATAAGGTTTTAACGAGGCATATTCTTTGAAAAACATCCAAGGGGGATGTTTTTGTATTATGAATATTAAGAAATAATATTAAGATGTGGATGTTTTTGTATTGTTATTGAGTTATTGATATTTGGAGGTATTGTATTGAATGTTGTAAAAATTAGATGTGTATTAATTGGTAGATGATGTGTATAATTATAATAAATATTGTAAATTTTAGGTGTAATAGTGAATTTGTAGTAGTATAAATATGTGATTTGGGGTTGTGTAAATTGTAAGAAAAAGTATTAATAAAGAAGTTATTATCTCTCTAGTTATCTCTCTAATACTACTATAATCGTAATTAATAAAATACGTAATCATTATAATATTTTATAACAACCTTTTTTTTCTTGGATTTTAGGTAAGAATCACACTCGATATTGTTGTGAAAAAGTCGTCGCAAGTGGGATCACTAGGAAATAGTCGCATGTTGAAATCCTCGGCCTAAGTCTGTATCATGAATCTTTGAATGAGAATATCATGCTATATAAGCCAAAAAGTAAGAGATAAAAGATAGTATTTTAGATTACGGTGGTCTTCGTTCTATTCCACGTTTGAAGTTAAAAACGTAGTCTTTTGTCATAAATTCAAAGACCGTGTGTAAAACGTTGAAATAAGTTATAAGACCAACTCCAATCGGTGCCTATTATCCGGCAAAAACAACAAAAAAACACTCCAACCGATACCATTCATATACCTAAAATAGAATAATGCCATTTTCCCTCTCTTCGAAACCAAAAAATGCATTTTCATTGTTCATTTACTTAAAAGTTTCAAAGTCTTACAAATTCACCCACATAAATTTAAAATTATATTATCTTACCCAAATGCTTTATTTAATATTTAAATTTCCAATGTTCATATACTCTTGAGCTTAACGAGCGTTTACTTTACTATTGATTTCTTTTAATGGCTTAATGATGGTCTAGTTTGTGTTGGTTTAATTGATTATTTATTCATATTCACATTGTTCATTGACTTTTGTTTCACGCAATTTATCAACCCTTAGGCTTAATCATTGTATTAGTAATTTTATCAATTAATTGATTTTAAAATAATATTGTGATACTAATTCCGTACATTTGTAAAAGATTTTGGTAGTATTGAAAATTTGTAAAGGTTGGCATGGAAGAGAATATTTTAGAATATTCTTTTGAGTTTTAGTTTGAGTTTAATGGGTGGAGTAGAATTATTGTTTGATGTGACATTTACTGTATTTTGGGTTTGAGAATGAATTTTTCGGGTGGAGTTGGAAAAAAAGATCATATTATATATTGTAGTATTATTGAGATAATTCAAACCTACTGCGATGCCGTAACAATTTTGTAAAAAAGGAAAACATCACATCATATATATGCATATCATCACACGAATTGGTTCCACTTGTATATATTGTCACAATCAAATTCAATTTTACAAAGAAAATGAAGCTTTCACACACATAGCTAATGAAATGGACCATTTCATTAAAATCATGAAAGTTGACAGACAGAGAAGCAAATGCTCATTATAATCCTAATCCCTAATCTAATCAAACCCATGACGCCGAATTAGAACTTGAGACAAATTATAACAGATAATTTTTTTTTCTTACTTTAATTTAATGATACACAAAAGTTCCGGGTGAGGATTCTCTATCTTTTAGGATTTGATGTTGAAATATATCGTACTAATTAGTTACCATCAAGCATCGTTCTTGAAGATATATATGCATGCACGCGTCATTTTCGATGTAACAAGTTTGTCTTTTGTTATTTTAAAATTAGAGTTATTTTATAATGATTGCTTATCCCCGATTTAGATCATTCCTATTTATTTAAAATGGGGTTAATATATATATCTTCAAAATAAAATGAACATACGCAATAATTTGAATAGCATGCAGCAATAAGGCGGCCACCAAGATGGACTTCATACCATACGATAGCTAAAAACCAGATAGAAAAATAAGCATTTATTTATTTTTTTCTCAAATTCCGTTTTGTCTTAAATATATCTTCTTGGCCGACGTGTATGTATACACAAGTTGCTTTTCATTGTTATTTATCTAAATTATCTTGCATCACGTAGTATAAATTTATTTATTTTTCTGTCTTTTTAACCAATTATATTTACTTAAAAGAGGATAATCTAATTGAATCAAAGAATCGTTGGCGACAAAGTACGATAGTTTTCATGTAAAGATAAAATAGTGATTTTTAAATTATAATTAACGCGTGTATATCGTTATATGCACATATACAATGTCAATATTTCTGTACTTCTTACACATATCTGCCTTGAAAAGTCTCATGGGGTCACGTCTCTTTATATAAATGCATCGATCGTTTCCTTCTTTGCAACTGCAACGAAAAATCCAATTTAATCATTGGTTTTTGCCGTCCTAGAGCACAGTTAGATATATCTTACTTCTCTCTAAAACCTTATTGAGTTCTCCAAGCTTCGACCTTCCTTCAACATGTCTGAAGCTGATCAAGAACTGAATAAGCCACACGTTAATGAAAAAGGTAAGATGGAAGGGTATCAGCTGTAATGAAAAACTGTTACGGTTTTATTGCAGTTCTTAACCTTGTCAATCACTTCCTCTCTCCCATCACCAGGCAAAAAACCTGAAGATGCCCACGAATCGCCTTTAGCAGCAGAAAACAGTTCACTAATGAAGAAATCCATCTCCTTCCTCAGAAACAAGCATTACAAATGGTGGATTCAAATGATGTCATATTCCTTCTTCCTCATCGCTGGGCAATCCTTGGGCACACTCTTGGGCAGATTGTACTTCAACAATGGCGGAAACAGTCAGTGGATAGCAACCCTAGTTCAAGTCGTAGGTTTCCCAGTTCTAATACCCTTTCAATGGTTTACAACAACCGCCGCCAAGAAACACCAAACTAATACTGACCATTACGATGATCGATTAACAGCAACCGCCGAGAAAAGACTTCCCTTTTACCTTAACCTCCCTTTCATCTACGTAGTAACGGGCATATTCGTGGCAGGAGATTGCATGCTATACACGATAGGACTCAAGTACTTGCCAGTCACCACATACACCCTCATATGCGCCAGCCAACTAGCGTTCAACTCGCTGTTCTCTTACATCCTCAACAAACAGAAGTTCACTCCTTACATAGTCAACTCGTTAGTGATTCTCACCATCTCTTCTGTCTTGCTCGTGTTTCAAACTGATCCCGGGGATTCTAACAAGACCACGAAGCAGAAGTACTTCATAGGATTCATATGCACGCTCGCAGGTTCGGCGGGGTATGCCTTGATGCTCTCGATAATGCAGCTAGCTTTCCAAAGAATCATAAAGAAAGAGACCATTCGATCGGTGATAGACATGGCTGTGTACCAAAACGCTGTGGCGAGTATTGTGATTGTTGTAGGGATTTTCGCCAGCGGGGAATGGAGAAAGTATGGGAAGGAGATGGATGGGTATGAAGCTGGGAAGGTTTCTTACGTCATGAACTTGTTTGGGACGGCTGTTTCTTGGCAGGCCTTTTCGATGGGATGCATCGGGCTTATATTCAAGGTTTCGTCTTTGTTTTCGAACGTCATCAGCGTTCTTGGCTTGCCCGTCGCGCCCGTCTTGGCCGTGATATTTCTTGGCGATAAGCTGACGGGTTTGAAGGCCATGTCTTTGTTGCTGGCTGTATGGGGCTTTGTGTCTTATATGTATCAGCACTATCTTGATGATTTGGAGAAGAAGAAGAAGCTGAAGAGGTCTGAAAATGGAGAAGAAGATGAAAAGGTTGTTTCTGAAGTTCCACTAGTAAATAATGCTAGTGCTAGTGCTAGTTAGATGTTTGTAGGCAAGAAGCTTACATTTACTTCTTAAAGAATTTTTCATATACTCACATCGATCGATCTATTGCTAGTTGGTTTATGGAGCGATTCTAAGAACACGAACATGAAGACGAACTTGAACTAATACTACCAACAATCGATGGTAACTAACATATAATCGAAGCTTTCTTGCCCTTTTGTTAGGATACGGTATATTTGTGCAGTTCCAACTCTGTTCCATTATAAGAAACTTTACCATCCGTGAATTACCTATAACAGTGGAGGATATATAGAGGTACGAAAGTGATTACATCAGACGTCCAACGTAATTGGCTCGAGGGTATTGAGTCTTCAATTGTGGCCATTGGACAAACAATTGGTCAGCAATTCTGAGTTTGTAAAGCAGCAAACCACTCAGGGACAGCCAGCCTCCTTACTCTAGCAATGCTCTCAACATAGAAAATCGAGGACCATCTGATCCCAAGAATCTGAAGAACATTCGCATACCGTTGGGTTAGTAAGGAAATCAACGAACAACGCCTTCCTTCGCATTGAATAATGACGGCCCATAAGATAAAAAAGGAAACTTCGAACCTTGAAGACGAATGCTATTGCGCAGAGAGGTACACAAGTCCCAGGTCCATTGCACAGGATCTGTGACAGTGTACAATATATACAAGTTAGTCAAACAAAGTGAAGATTAATCACCCAGACAAAGAAGTTAAAGCAAGTGCGTATACCACTTGAGGCCTGATTTTGATCATCAGCCACAGAGCGTGAGCTAAAGCAATCAACGTCGTTCCCACCGAAGTTATATATGACTGACCCACCTCGCGACTTCTATAAATCTGCATAAACTGAGATCTTCCCCCATGCTCAATATCTGTCTAACACAACGAAAAAGCATAGTTGCATTCATTAAACTCAACACTTTTTGGTTTCTTTTTGAGGCGCAGAGGACCATCAGAAGACTCATTACCTTCGCCGCTAAAGATTCCTCAAACAATTGTGCCTTATGAAGACTCATATTGTCTGTGGCAGCAGCGATATAGTGCCTCATCTTGAACTTGTCCATCCCCATTACGCCTAATAGGTTCAGCATCTCTGCCGTGTGACCACCTGATTACAATAAAGAAGAAAAATACACAAACATAAAACTTGAAAGATAATCTCTTTTCATGAAAATTCTACTCTGTATACCAAAAAGAGAAGCCGTAAGAAAAACAAAATCAACAGAAATGAGAACTTTTTGTTGACTACCTGAGCCAAGAATTATGAGGATGTTGAGACCTCCGCGTAGCCTCTTCAAGGATTTACCGCTCCGATGCGTAACGTATAAAATTCGGACAACGATTACGGTGAATAAACCAATTACGAATAAGACTGCCGTATTCAAAGATCCTAAATTTGAAAAGAAGCAGCTTTTTGTGTCACCCATATGGAAATATCAGGTCAGCTGACTCTGCATTACAGACAGACGTGTTACTAAGATCAAAACATCGATGGCATGGAGTGGATCCCAGAAATATTCGAACAATTCAATCGAATATTTTTACTTGCAACGCTTAGCTTGGAAACAATACAACCTTACCTTCACAGAATCAACGTCGGATCTCAGCTGGAAGATAAAAACAGAATAATGCGTCTCAGCGCAGCGCAGCCTTCACAAGATCGACAAGGAATGACGAACTCTTCCGGGCTGATCGGGGCGGATTTCGGATCTGAAGTGGGTTATGAAGTCTAATATTCTAACGGGCTTAGTAATATCCAGTCCAATGATCATTAGGTCCACAATGTTTTATTTATTGATCTGGGGTTAAATGTGTTAAAAGAGGTATCTGTAGGGACTAAACTGCAATTTCGTCGACTAGATGGATTGATAGAATCAGGTAACGGTAACCAAGTCCCACTTCACCAAAGCAAAAGAATCTTTCCATGTTCCAACGAATGCAACAGCAATTACACATCAAAAGACACTCAAAAACACAACATTACATTTCTTTTTTCAGCTCATCGATCGCCTCACTTTCCAGGCACGAAATTCGTAGCATAAGCCCACGCATTGTTGTTCACAGGGTCAGCAATGTGGTCGGCAAGATTCTCCAAAGGACCTTTCCCAGTCACAATCGCCTGAACAAAGAACCCAAACATGGAGAACATAGCCAGCCTACCATTCTTGATCTCCTTCACCTTGAGCTCTGCGAATGCCTCGGGGTCATCGGCAAGACCCAGCGGGTCAAAGCTACCGCCCGGGTACAACGGGTCGGTCACCTCTCCGAGGGGCCCGCCTGCGACACGGTAGCCTTCGACGGCTCCCATCAAGAAAACCTGGCAAGCCCATATGGCCAAGATGCTCTGAGCGTGGATCAAGCTGGGGTTTCCCAGGTAGTCGAGGCCTCCCTCGCTGAAGATCTGTGCGCCGGCCTTGAACCACACTGCCTCGCCGAACTTGACGCCGTTGCGAGCCAGCAGCTCGGGGAATACGCAGCCAAGGGCGCCCAGCATGGCCCACCTGCTGTGGATGACTTCTAGCTCGCGGTTCTTGGCGAAGGTCTCTGGGTCGGCGGATAGTCCCGCTGTGTCCCAGCCGTAGTCGCCGGGGAACTCGCCGGTGAGGTAGCTCGGTGGCTCGCCGGAGAATGGGCCGAGGTACTTGACGCGATCTGGGCCGTACCATGGGCTGGAAGAGACGGGTGCCTTGGAGACGGTTTTCCTCATGGAGATGCGGCCGGCGCCGGCGATTTCTATTGAAATCAAGCTGAGAAGAAACTCTGTTCCACAGCTTAGTCCTCTGTTCTACAGCTTGATGAAGCAAACAAGTGGAGTTCAAAAGCGTGGAACGTTTATTAAAGCGCGGACTTTAATAGGAGAACACATGACTTACAAAGACGCGAGCACTGAAGACGATTTATGTGTTAGGCACAAAACGAACTTTGGCGCCCAAAACGTCTTCTTCTTTTCATTTTACAGATATATATAGAATATAGCACAGTGTGTGCACATGACGAATAGATGGTGTGTGAGCTTAGATTAGAAGTGTGGTTTTCCATTTCTTGAGCTCTGTAAAAGATTCCATCAATTGAGTAATCGTTTGCTCCGTGGATGTAGGATCGATTGTATCCGAACCACGTTACGATCTTGTCTTCAATTTTCTCAGTTTTATTATGGTATCAGAGCATCAATCATTCCAGCAAGCTGCGATTCAACAAATTCAATCCGCGATTCAACAATTCCAATCTGCAATTCAACATCAATCTGCGTAATCAATGGAAGAGAATTCAAATCCGCCAAGAACCGATTCGACATCACAGCTAAGTTCGATTTCAGTCTCTTCTATTCTGAACAATCCGTATTTCTTGAATGCCGGGGACACTTCTGGGCAATTGTTGGTGCACGAGCAGTTAACAGGTGATAATTACGCTACATGGAGCAGAGCGTTGTTAATTGCTTTGATCGGCAGAAATAAAGAAGGTTTTGTTAATGGAGTTCTTCAGCCACCAGCCGCAACTGATCAAGTTGCAGTCAATGCTTGGAAACGCAACAACAATATTGTGATATCTTGGATACTCAACACAGTCTCGAAGGAGATTTCGGCCAGCGTTCTCTACAGCTCGACAGCTAGGGATCTTTGGGTAGATCTGGAAGAGCGATTTGGGCAGTCAAACAAGCCCAGGATTTTCCAAATCAAAAAGGATTTAATGAATCTTGCACAAGGTGCCCACAGCGTAGCCACATATTTCACTAGACTCAAGACTTTATGGGACGAGTTAATCAATTACAGACCAATTTCTCAGTGTACTTGTGGGGGACTGAACAGCTTGAAGATCTATCAAAATGAAGAATATGTGATGATGTTCTTAATGGGATTGAATGATTCCTATGCTCAAATCCGGGGACAAATTCTTTTGATGGATCCTTTGCCTTCGATTAATAAGGTATTTTCTCTCCTTGTACAAGAAGAAAAACAAAGGTCTATAGTCTCAAGCAGTGTTCGAGGTGGAGAAGACCAAATGAGCAGTATGGCCATGTTTGTAGCTCGAGGGAATCAAGAACCTGTGAAGAAAAATTTCAATGCTGTTAGAAAAGATACCAACAGATCAATGTGTACACATTGTGGAAAGAAAGGGCACACCGTTGAAACCTGCTACCAAGTCCATGGTTATCCTCCGGGTTTTAGGCAGAATGCAAGGTTTAAGGGCCCTCGAGTGAATCAGACAACAGTTGAGCCCATTGCCAATGAAGGACAGCACAGCTATGCCTCTGTTATGACACCTTCAAGTGATAAAATGGTTCATCTTCAATTAACTTCTGCGCAGCTGGACAGCTTGAAGGCTTTGCTCAACCAGCAGGGAGCAAGACAGCAGCAGCACGATGCAGATTCATCTGAAAAAGGGGGAGGTACATGTTTTACTTTTAATCTCCCAGCCCTATCTGAAAAAGATTATTGGTTAATAGATTCAGGAGCATCTAGACATATCTGTGGTAATAAGGAATTATTGCATAAGATACATGAAATAGAGGGAACAAAGGTAATCTTGCCCAATAATTCCGTCATACGGGTGACACAGGCAGGGAACTGCAAGCTGAACCAGAATATTGAACTAATAAATGTGTTATATGTGCCCGATTTTCATTTCAACTTGATTTCTGTTAGTTGCCTTACTAATGATCATGCCTGCAAGCTCCTTCTCCAAGCTAATGAGTTTCTGATACAGGATCATTCGCACCTAGTGATTGGCAGGGGTAATCAGCTAGCGGGTTTATATGTTTTTCAACCAAACCTTGTGACTAGTTCTGTTTCTGTGTTCCTTAGTAAACAGCCGAGTGTTTTGTGGCATCATAGGTTAGGCCACCCCTCTAATAAAGTGTTGGATGTACTAAGAAGCTCTTTAAAGCAGTCTGAACATTTCTCACACGATTTCTGTAAAATCTGTCCAGTGGCGAAACAAAAGAAGACTAAGTTCCCTACTAACAGCAAAGCCACATGTAGTGTGTTTGATCTTATACATTGTGACTTATGGGGCCCTTTCCATGTACCTTCACATCAAAATCATCAGTATTTTGTCACTTTAGTCGATGATTATTCACGGTTTACATGGACTTTTATGATTAGATTTAAATCTGAGGCTAGAGCAGTCATTACATTTTTCCTAGCTTTGGCTGAAACACAGTTTAAGTCCCGAGTGAAAACCATAAGAACGGACAATGCCCGAGAGTTAAACTTATCTGATCTGTATGAGAGTAAGGGAATTATCCATCATTTGTCTTGTGTACAAACGCCACAACAGAATTCGGTAGTCGAAAGGAAACATCAACATCTATTGAATGTAGCTCGTGCATTGTACTTTCAATCTGAAATTCCAATTGAGTATTGGTCTGATTGTATATTAACTGCAGCTTATCTCATTAACCGAACACCCTCTGCCTCCTTAGGAAATGAAAGTCCTTATCAATTACTGTTTCAAAAACCCTTTGATTACACTTCTCTTCGCGTGTTCGGGTGCTTGTGTTTTTCCTCTACTCTTGCTGCAGGAAGAAGGAAATTTGATCCGCGGGCCAAGGAGTGTGTGTTCTTAGGATATCCAAATGGAGTCAAAGGTTACAAGGTGCTTGACTTGCGCACGAGGGAGGTATTCATCTCACGAGATGTGAAGTTCAATGAAGCAGATTTCCCTTTCAAGAATCTGAAAACTGCTCAGGACAGATCAGATCCATTTTCCTCTCTTGTGCTGCCTCGACCACATTCCATGGATCACAGTAGGCCTAATGCAATGGATATTCCTAGCCATGACACTTCAGGTTATGAAGGAATCCTCCCTGCACCAAACCAGGCAGGAGATAGTTCAACCTCAGATCAGCCTCAAGCTTGTTCTTCTCCACTTACTGAAGCACAAGTAGACTTCACTGATGAAGCAGTGCCACTCCATCAGGTCCCTTTTGAGGATGAAACAGAGGCCCAGCAAGAGAATCAGGACACCAATAGGAGGTCAGTGCGACAGCCTAGACGGCCTCAATATCTCCAAGACTACCACTGCAACAGCCTAAGAGAAAGGACAGTTCTGTACCCTCTGTCAAAAGTTCTTACTTACCATAATTTTTCAACTCGCTTCCAAACCTTTCTCAATGCTGTGGACTTAGCAGCCGAGCCCAAGAGTTTCCAGCAGGCCTCCACTTCTTCACACTGGCAGAGAGCTATGCTTGATGAGCTCCAAGCCCTAGACGACAATGCCACATGGACAGTAGTTTCTTTACCACCCGGGAAGAAGGCCATTGGTAATCGGTGGGTATATAAGCTCAAGTTCAACTCCAATGGGGAAGTTGAGAAATACAAGGCGAGACTCGTCGCAAAAGGGTACGATCAAAGAGAAGGCGTGGACTACATTGACACGTTTGCGCCCGTAGCAAAGCCGAACACTATCAAGATTATTTTGTCACTAGCTGCGAAGCTGAATTGGACTATCATGCAAATGGACGTGAATAATGCCTTCCTTAACGGTGAACTCACGGAGGAAGTTTATATGGATCTCCCTTATGGATTCCAGAACAGATATCAGCAGAGCAATCATCACAATCTGGTCTGCAAACTTCACAAGTCGATATACGGCCTTAAGCAGGCTTCGAGGCAATGGAACAAACGCTTCACCGATGCAGTTACCAGTTTTGGCTTTTCCCAAACCCAATCCGACCACACATTATTTCTCAAGGGAAAAGGGGACCAGTTGGTGGTGTTACTCGTCTACGTAGACGACATAATCATTGCAGGCCCATCGCTAGACCAGATTCAGCAAACACAAGTTTTTCTGAGCACGTGTTTTAAAGTAAAGGACCTAGGGGAATTGAAGTTCTTCCTCGGCATAGAAGTGGCTCGAAGCACAGCGGGCATTTACCTTTCTCAAAGACAGTACATTCTACAGCTGCTAAAGGATACAGGTTACCTTCATGCTAAGCCACTTACCACGCCAATGAATCCCAGTGACAGACTAATGGCTGCTGATGGTGAACTTCTTTCAGACCCCTTTCACTATCGCAGGCTTGTGGGGCGGCTGTTGTATCTCACGTTCACGAGACCGGACATATCATATGCTGTTCACAAATTAAGCCAGTTCATGACAGCCCCAAGAACGCAGCACCTGATCGCTGGACATCATCTCCTACGATACTTGAAAGGCACACCAGGCCAAGGCTTGTTCCTGTCTTCTGAGCAGAACTTCTTGCTTCGAGCCTTTTCAGACGCAGACTGGGCTGCCTGCCGCGATACCAGGAAATCCGTCACGGGTTTTTGTACTTTCTTTGGGAATTCTTTGATCACATGGAAGGCCAAGAAACAAGCCACTGTTTCACGATCGACAACTGAAGCGGAATATCGAGCTTTGGGAGCCGTGGTCGCTGAAGTCCTTTGGATCAAACACTTGTTGGCAGAATTAAGCTTGGAACAGCTTCATCCGCCCGTGATATACTGTGACAATCTCTCGGCACTAAGGCTTGCTTCGAATCCAAAATTCCATGAGCGATCGAAGCATATCGAGATTGATTGTCATTTTATACGTCATCATGTTCTAAATGGTTCTATCAAGCTACTTCCAGTCCGAACAGAATTCCAACTGGCTGATGTATTCACTAAGGCATTGTCTGGGCCGCAGCTGAAAGATCTCCTACTCAAGATGTCTGTCATTGATTTATGCCGTCCATCTTGCGGGGGCGTATTGAAATCAAGCTGAGAAGAAACTCTGTTCCACAGCTTAGTCCTCTGTTCTACAGCTTGATGAAGCAAACAAGTGGAGTTCAAAAGCGTGGAACGTTTATTAAAGCGCGGACTTTAATAGGAGAACACATGACTTACAAAGACGCGAGCACTGAAGACGATTTATGTGTTAGGCACAAAACGAACTTTGGCGCCCAAAACGTCTTCTTCTTTTCATTTTACAGATATATATAGAATATAGCACAGTGTGTGCACATGACGAATAGATGGTGTGTGAGCTTAGATTAGAAGTGTGGTTTTCCATTTCTTGAGCTCTGTAAAAGATTCCATCAATTGAGTAATCGTTTGCTCCGTGGATGTAGGATCGATTGTATCCGAACCACGTTACGATCTTGTCTTCAATTTTCTCAGTTTTATTAATTTCTGGTGAGATCTTCACGGCTTGGCCGGCGAAGGACGGGGAGGAGAGGGCCATTGTTGAGGTGGCAGCCATTGATTGGAGGAGGAGTAATGTTTGTCTTTGGTGTTTTTGGGATGGATTGACTGATGAGTGATGGAGATGTGAAGGTGGTTGTCCATGGATTTATAGGTCTGAACCTCGGTTGAGTTTTATCCCGTGAATATCTTTGTCTCTCATTTCATTGGTTTCAAAGATTGTAGTTGATCTTGATAGTGCCTCTGTACACGTGTCAATCTCTAATCCTAGTGTCTGATCCAGTTTGTCTAGCCATCGACACTTGGCAAGCTGTGATAGGCCAAAAGAATGCCTTTCAAAGATGGATTCTTGCATCGTTGTCATCGGATTCCATCACGTTCATTCATGGTGATGTAATGTAAACGTAACCGTTGCAATGCAATGCAAAAGACCAGTCTGAATGATGATGGGCCCTAATCAGCCCAATATCAGTTGTAAAAATGGCTCATAATAGTTGGGCCCATTAGATAAGAGTGATGAGTCCATTACTTTGACTTGGGCTTAATAATAATGAAATAAAATGCTTTACGACATTCCCAGAAGGAAGCAAAAGAAACGAAAAAACACGACACACAAAGTCCGGTCAAAATCCGACCCGTACCGCCCCGACCCGTCCGACTCAATCGTCGTGTTCCCACTTCTTGAAACTCCCCGCCTCGTCGAACCCGTCGCTCCCCGCCGCCGACGGCCTCATCTCATCATCCTCCTCCGCGTAGTTCCCAATGCTCGAAGACCTCACCGATCCTTCCTTCCTATTCGTCTTAACGTACTGCTGTACGATGAGCACCGAAAACGACGATTCGAACTCCGACGTCACAAACAGATCCCCAATCGGCCCAAGCTCGGGACAATCGCACCAATCGGCCAGACCCGCCGTCAGCGGCGACGCAAAACCTTGACCCCTACCGACGATGTAAAGGTCGTGCTTGTGGTCGTCCATCGACTTGATTGCCTTCACCGTCTCCTCCTCGTCGTTGAGCACCAGCTCGTAGAAGCTCAGGGATTTGTTCTCCGCCGAAGCCGCCTTGAACTTCCCCAGGTACTCGTCGTCGAGTATCTTCTCCCTCTCCACGTCGATCTGCAGCGACACGTGGCTCGAATCCTGCTGAAACGCCGGCTCGACCCTCTCCGCCTCCTTGCTCGGTATGAAGCTCACGAGCTTAACCCTAATTTCAGGGTTGTCGACCATCCTCCAAGCGAACGACAGTGCCTCCCTGTCGTCGGGCCCGCCGAAGAACAGCACTGCCACGTTCCTTGCGTGGTCGTTGGGCCCAGACGAGCCCTTATCCACCAAAATCCCCACCGAGCAAGGCGCCCTTGCAAGAATCCCCTCGTTTGCCTCCCTAATCGAAGAGTTGATGTCCTCCATTTCACCGTCGAGGTTCTGCTGCTTGTGGAAGGGGACGACTATGAGTGCCACGTGTCTCTCCCTTGCCAGCCTGCAAACGTCCTCATCCATGGTGGCGTAGGTGCACCGAGCAGTGATCGTCTGTGTCCTCACCCCCTCTGACCTGAGCTCATAGTTGTCGAAGGCTGCTATAATCTGGTCGGCCTGAGCCTCTATGTGGCTAGGGTTCCTCGGCCCTGGCTTGCGAGCCTCGTGGACCACCATCATGGTCGTGGCTCGGCCCACTAGCTCGACGATCTGAAGAGCGAAGGCGCTGATGGGCGACCTAGTGGTGGCGCAAGAGGTCCTCAGAAGGTTGATGATGGTGGGCACGTTCCTCGAGTTGTAGATGCACGTTAGAATCCTAAGCTCCTCCTCCGAGCCAGCCTTTTGAATCGTCCTCCTCTTGTAAGGGGTCAGCCCTTGCTTGGGCTTGAAGAAGGTCGACGCCGGCGTGGCCATGATGGTCATTATCAGCGAGGCGAGCACCATCAGAGAGTATGACTGAGTGGTCAGCGCTCCTTGGACCTGCCCAGCTTCAAGAACAATCATCACCATGACTCCCTTGGCGTTGCTCAGCAAGCCCATGGCCATGGAGTCGTTGAAGGAGAAGCCGCTCACCACTGAAACGAGCATGACGCTGAGCGCCTTCACCACGCAGGCCAAGGCTATGACGAACAGTATCATGGACAGTGAAGCGTCCTCCTTGGCTATGGAGAAGATGTTTATCCTCAGACCACAGACAACGAAGTAGACTGGCATTAAGATCCCGGCCACGAAATCCTCGAGCTTGTCAACGAGGGTTGCCTCGAGGACTTCGTTAGGGATCATCAGCCCGAAGATTAGGGCTCCAATCATTGGGTGGGTCCCAAACATGTCGGTCACCACACCGCTGAGGCTCATCCCTGCCAAAATCGAGCATATGTAGAACTCGCTATATCCTTGGCCCTCGGGGGTCTTTCTTATGAGCCAGCTTAGCCCAGGCCTGCCATAGTAGATGCTGACAAGAACGAAGGCTACTGTGCTCAGAAGGTTCCAATGGACGTCAGTCTCGCCCGGCGAAGAAGAAGAAGAATTGCTCGATATTGCGAAGGTGAGTATCAGAAAGCCCCAGCCTAGCATGTCGGTGATTAGGGCTGAGGACAAAACGGTCTTTCCAATCTCCGTGTGGGTCATCTGAAGCTTGTCGAGGATCTTGGTTAGGACTGAGTAGCTAGTGATGGTGAGGGCGGTGGCCCAGAAAATGCAGCCCATGACGTGGGAGGAGTCAGATTTGCCCATGAAGAATATGCCCAGTCCGATGAAGAAGGGGATTAGGGTTCCTCCTATGGCGATTTTGAGTGGCTTTGGGCCAGTCTGGAACATGGCCCGCACGTCCATTTTTAGGCCGACGAGGAAGGCGTAGTAGACGATTCCCAGGTGGGCCATGGGTTCCAATACTTTGTAGGAGTAGTTTGGGAATAGTAGTTTTCTGAAGCTCGTTATCCTCCCTAGTGCTGATGGCCCAAGGATCATTCCACCCTTCAATCACAGAATGATGATTTATATGAACATCTATATTATATGTATACAGAGAGATGAGAGAGTGGAGAATTGTTGTTGTTCTTACGATGACTTCTGCGACGAAAGGGGGCTGAAGGGGCTTCATGAGGAAGACGAGGACGTGGATGACGGCCATGGAGACGGTGAGTTGAATGAGGAAGAGAGAGATGAGGGGCGTTAGCGGGTCGGGTCCTTCCCAGACTCCATTGAACCGATATATGCTCTCTGCGTAGCATCTGATTGTTCTGTTCAATTTCTCGACATCGATCTGCCAAGGTACCGTCAATGCCCCCGCCATTTCCCTTCTTTTTATTTTATTTTATTTATTGCAAAAACCACCTCATGCATGTGCATGCGCCACCGCGAGCAATGGCGTGCCTTGTGCTCTCTCCTCTCTTCTTCTTCCTCAAACTCAAATGAATAAGTTATGAAAGACCTTTGTTTCAATGAGAAAAAGAAAGACCCTGCGATGATGGAAATCAATTCTGGGAATGTGTGTACAATATGTGTTTATTTGGTGGTAACCCTTTACGAGCGGGAGGGTGATTTATTACACATCTGCTTTTTTATATTTATATGGCTATTTAGATCAAACTGCTTTCTAAATATTCTTCATGATATGATATATGATACCCTGTTGGCTGATAAGAAATCATATAACATGCCGATTTTTCTTTTTTTTTTTTTCTATATATAATTCTTACACTTTCCCCACTTTCCATTGAACAGCGGAGATGATATCCCCCACTTTTTTGCAAAAATTACAATTGTCCATTCCCTGGTCTTAACTGCTGCAATAAAACAACTGCACATGTCTTTACATCTCTGAGAAAAATATTATTACAAAGCACACCAATACGAACGTAACACAAGACAGTATATGTATATTTAGACACACAACACAATGAGTTTTAAGTCGAACTAGCGGCCAAAGGTCGACCCCTTCCCAAAGCAAATCCTCGGGTTCCATCCGGCATTTTAGGCCCAGGAGGCGGTTTGGAGCTCTCCACACCGTGACTCTTCGACGATTGGGTTTCATGGCCTGACAAGTTGTAATAGATTTGGTTTCAACGTTTCGAAATGTGTACTTTGAAAGCTGTAGCGAATTTTTCTTTTTTTCAACATACCTAGTCCATTTGTGCCATGGTACTTCTGCCTTGATCCGCGTCCTCGGCTTCTACCTTTAGGACCGTTCTTCTCTCTGGCAACATTTGCGCCATTCTTCGCTTTCAAGGACACATCCTTAAATTGAGGGAAATTACCAAAGGAAAGAAGACTTTAATCACGTTGGTTTGGCGTGGGAAAATGAGCAAAATAATTGAAAAGAATGATTTTAACGCGCACCTCCTCGTCGTGGGAGAAATCATCATGTTGCTCATTTTCGGTTGAAGGATTATGGTTGTCCTCACTGTCTGACGCTTTGCTGCTCTTGCTGTGGTGTGCATCCCTCCATGCCTGCTTTTTCTGCGCCGTTTTGTTCTATAAGATCATGAATGCAAGCGCGGAAATTTAGCGACCTAAAATACTGAGTTCATACTTGGAATGTGAAATAGAGCACGGAACAAAGGGATCATATACCGATTTTTTGAGGAGTTTGACACGCAGCCCGTTTCTCCAGTCTTGCTCATTGTTCAGAGTGGCCACCTAGATGTAATAATAACGAATGATTTATAGGAAAGGAAAAAAAAAACAGAATGATTAATAGAGATTTTTGAAAGGATTCTCACAGCTTTCTCTGCAGCCTCCACCGTGTCGTACTCCACTAGCGCATGCAGCTTCATACAATAACATGGCAATAATTGAGCAAACATTTGATGGTATACAATTGCCAAATTGAATGCCCCGAAAGATAGTTCTAGCTCACAAAGAACTTTAATGATCGCCAAAGCTGTTAAAAATTGCAGATAATAGAACCCACATGGCGTCTAATAACCATATTATAACACAAGATGAACGGCTTTAAAGTACTCGTTAAAGCGTCAAGGATTCCTTGAGATGAGATTTAAAAGCAAGAAAAGGTTTCCATTTCAAGATGCACCACAAACAACATCAAACTTCAGTAAACGAACCAGAACAGCATTAATTTTTCCAAACGAAAACGCGCAAAAATTCTATATAAATTCACTAGACAGTCTCAAATAGAGAAATTCAACCATACCCGGCCACTTATGATCTTCTCCGCGACAGTGCACTTCTTGGGTTCTCCAACATCGTGCGGTTCGCGAATGGTAATGTTCTTTATGCTGGGTTCATAAGTAGAAGAACTTATTACATGATCTTAATGAAATTGAAGATTCTATTATCACAATGACAACGAAGATTGAAAACACATACTTTCCGGCCTTGGCAAACACTCGTTGGAGGTTCTCCATCGAATGATCGTCTGGTAGATTCTCTACCAGTACAGTGCATACCTAGAAAATTATTACTGATTTATTAGCACTAAACACATATTCCTTACTTTATATTAAAGGAAAAGAAAAACATATACCATTGGATCTTGAACCTCGGGTACATGAAGGGGAGTAAGCCTCTTGATCTTTTTCCCATCGGTGCTAAGAACCTGCAAAAGAAAGACACAGCTTGGAAAGTGATATAAGATAATGAATTGATTGAACTTGCGTAACTTAAGTGTTCTTACAAGAAGGGAAGACTGCTTTAGCGCACCGACAACGACCGACCTGTCTCGAGTTAGCTTCTTCATCTTCCTAAATGAGCAGATAACTCCAATTGGAACTGTAAGTAACATAGGATATTTAGAGACAAAAGAGATTGAAAGAAAAAAGGTAACATGTAAGAAAAATTAGAAAACAAACTTGAACTCACCATAGCCTTCAGCATTCTTCGAGACGTGTTTCAACAAGAACTTGTCTGTCGGCAAGTTTTCATCGCTGAAGTAATATTCCACCTACAGAAATCGAAGTTCCACACAGGTTTAACATTTAATAACGAAAATACGAACCCAGGTATTCATCATCAGATCGTGGAATTTATGATTAACGAAAAGGCGAGTCGCTCTGTCCTCGATGAATTCAGAACAGCAACTAAAAGTACTCAAAAAGAAAAAAAAATTAAAACAGCCAAGATTAATAAGATATCAGCTCCTAGATTAAGAATCCAAATCAGTTATCAATTCAAGGCACTTGCAATTGGGCTTGAAAGTGATCAACAACAGTAACGCAGCTCAACAGCTAAAACCGAGATTAAATCATGAATCCTCAAGAAATAAGGCGACGGATAAAGGTTTACAAAACTGACCTGCTTGATGATCTTGCCCAGGAGAACATCCGGCGGCAGAGCAGCAGCCTGATTTTCGAGCGACGGCTTCGGTACACAAGAGTCGTTGTCCTCAGGAGATCCCACCGGTGACGATTCGAGAAGATGATCTGAGTCGCGATCATCATCGGACGCCGGCGACGAATCGGCGTGGACCGCGATCGGATGGGGCTGATGCTGCGGCTCCATGAGAGGCGAGAGAGGGAGAGAGGAGAAGCACAAGGAGAGCGTGGATAACGGCGGCGAACCGCAGAGTACAAAAACACCTACCGCTCTCTGCTTCGCCCCTCGATTTTTCTTCCCTTCCCTTCGCTTCGTTCTCCCTCGAAGAAATGTTTGTGTCCGCGGTGGGTCAATATATGAATAGTTGGCAGTGACGTTTTTTGAACATTCTGGACCGGGTCGGATACGGGTCTAGGCCCATTTGTTTTTTCCTTTTCTTTTCTTATTCCGAAACCAATAATGACCCGAGGGACTGAAATAAATAATAATATCCTTATCCGATTCATTTCGAACTTTGAATTAAAATTACCCTGGATAGATATTATGATCATTCTATTCTTGTCGCTTAATACAGCTCAAAAATTCAAACCTTTTTTAAACCAGGGATCTCTAAGCAATATATATATATATATATATATATATATATATATATATATTTTATAGACTATACGACGATGGATATCAACGTTATTACGATCTCATTGACTTGATCTCACTCACGTCGGTTATACGATATCAAGAACAAATGTTGAGACTATTTTATTTAGTACTACACTCTCGAAGTTTGCCAAGATGTTAAATTAGAGAGAACCGCGGCATTATTAATTTCCAAGACCCTAACTTTATGTGTCTTGGAGCTCTCAAATCCTTCATACAATACGGATCTTTAGTGCATGGAATGTTGAACACCATTACGAATGCATATATATATACACAAACACACACACACCAATGTATATATATGTGTATGCATTCATTTTGTCAATTCCCAAGTCAAAATCTAGCTAGCATCTACGGAAATTATCTATTATATTACCTCAAGCTCCCTATTTGATCACCACACAACCGCAATCACTCACTCTCCTTTCTTGTAGCTCTCAACGAAAGAACGCCAAGAAATCAAGAAAACCCTATTCTTGAATGTACAAACTGTACTGAGATCTATCTATCTCTCTGATTAATAATTACATATGGCGTTCTTGCACCATAACATCAAGCTGTTCTTCTTGGCATGCATCTCCGTCCTCGCGTTGGTAATCTCTTCTTCGACTCTTTCCTTCGATTCCGTCCAAGAAAAGACAGCCCATCAAGCCAATGAAGACATGGCGATGATGTCATCATGGTCGTCATCAGCTTTCTCAGCGGATAACAAGAGAGAAGAAGAAGAAGGAGCTCATCATCACAGATACAAGAGTAACTGTGTTAAGATAAAGAGGAAGAGAATGGGGAGGAATAACGTCGTTGATAACCCAGAAAGGCCTAACAATAAGCTTTTCTCTGCTATGCTTCCAAAGGGTTACGTACCACCTTCTGGTTCTTCGCCGTGCCACAATGCTTACCCAAATTCAGTCTCCTTCTTCTGCGATCTCTCTAATGATCAGAACCCTTCCTTGAAGATTTGATTTGATTTGATATGAACGTATTATAGAGGAAAATTCTGAATAGATAGTAAGTGTGGCAGTGAGAAGCTCATATGATCATGAGATGTATATGGCTTATGTGCTCACTTTAATGTGTTTCAATGAGTTGGGATAATAAGATTTTTTGTTGCGTTTTCTAAGAACGTATAGTTCCTTCTTTAATGGGATTTTCTGATCTTGCTTTTTGTTTTGTTATTATAAAAAGCTTTGATATAGTTCTAATCAATTAAATAATTAAGACGACTATAAGAATGGTCGGTCGTCAATATTTTATTTACAAGCAAAGCAAGAGAGAAGCATGCATTTGGCCTTAGCCAAAAACGTTGCACGTTGAAAATCGCGCGTTTACCTAATACACACCGCCGGCGCGTAACCTGCACGTACCGCCTCTACAATCAAACACCTCCGTAATTGACGATGGAAACTTTGTTCCACTTTATTTAAAGCTTAATCAACATTTCTTTACAGCATAGCGAATTACATGAAAGAAGAGCAAAAGCCATGACATAACACAACACAAACGCAGCAAAACATCACTGCTACTGATCAGATATTACTGACCGATATTATCGAAAATATACTTAATCTTCTTCTTCTTCTTCTTCTTCTTCTTCTTCTTCTTCTTCTTCTTCAAACGCAGATATGGGGTAAGACCTCGACAACCCAGCAGGGATCGAAAACGTAATTTTGCCAGAGTTTGGGTCCTTAATCGAAATATCACAGATGGGTATCCAAATCAAGAGCTCCTTGCTCTTGACGCCGGTCACCTTCTTCATCCGACGGTCCTCGACGAACGCCGTGATCTCATCGCCGTACCAAACGCTTTGTCCGATGGAATCGAAAACGTGCGTCTTGCTTTCCTTCTGCTTCAGCCATACGAACCCTTTTTCCTCGTTGTAGCCCACTTCGACGATGTTTTCCAGCGGTAAGAGGCCGTCGGGCATGTTGATTTTGGACAGAAGCTCTTTCGATTTCTTCTTGCATATGTCGTGGCCGACGTAGGTCTCTGCGTTTTCACGGTGGTCGTCTGAGATCGACGACATTGTTTTCGTTTCTCTCTTTGATTGTATGGAAAGAAGGTGGTGGTGGTGGTGGAGGCATTTTATTATATGGCGAGAGGGTTTAGAGGGAAATGACGAATATGGCCCTGTCTTGTTTGGCAAGTCTTGATTGAAAATCTTTCTTCCAAACTTGTGTTATTGAATTTTATATATAAAAATGACGATAATTTGGACATTACTTGCCGGAATTAGCTAGAGATATCATTGATAAAAAAAATTGCAAGTAACTTGCGGAAATTGACAAGAACATGAAAAGACAACTCAATGATGAAAAGAAAAACAATAATTAAGTAAAAAAAAAGGGATAATTGCAATTTTCGTCCCCGGGTTACACCCCAAAACCACTTTTGGTCCCCCGAAAACACACGTCATCACTGTTAGTCCCCCAGTTATCGTCCGTTAATCAATAATCGTCCTTCCCGTCAGTTGACCGTCAAAAACTGACGGATTGACCGGCTAACACCGTTAAAACGTCTTAGCGACGGATTTTAGCGACGGAATTTCCGTCGCTAAATCAGAAAAATTAGAAAAATTAAATAAATAGAGATTAGCGATGGAATTTCCGTCGCTGAATAGGAAAATAAAAAAAAATACGTATTAGCGACGGAATTTCCGTCGCTAAAAGCGAAAAAATAAAAAAAATAAATTTTAAATAAAGTTTAGCGACGGAATTCCGTCGCTAAAGCGGAATTTTTTTTAAAAAAATAAAATAAATAAATACAGTTTAAAGCAGAATTCGCCGCTAAAAGAACAAAATAAAAAATAATACAGTGACGGAAATAAATATAGAGACGAAAAATTTTGTAAAAAAAATAAATACAGTTGATCGGTGATTTAGGATTTTCAGTATATGACATCCTAAATCCTAGCGGCGATCATCTTGTCATATACTGAAAATCCTAAATCACCGATCAACTGTATTTATGTTTTTTACAAATTTTTCGTCTCTATATTTATTTCCGTCACTGTTTTATTCTTTTTATTTTTGTTCTTTTAGCGGCGAATTCTGCTTTAAACTGTATTTATTTATTTTGTTTTTTTAAAAATTTCCGCTAAACTTTATTTAAAATTTATTTTTTTTTTCGCTTTTAGCGACGGAAATTCCGTCGCTAAAACGTATTTTTTTTATTTTCCTATTCAGCGACGGAAATTCCGTCGCTAAACTTTATTTAAAATTTATTTTTTTATTTTTCGCTTTTAGCGACGGAAATTTCCGTCGCTAATCTCTATTTATTTATTTTTTTTTTAATTTTTCTAATTTTTCTAATTTAGCAACGGAAATTCCGTCGCTAAAATCCGTCGCTAAGTCGTTTTAACGGTGTTAGCCGGTCAATCCGTCAGTTTTTGACAGTCAACTGACGGGAAGGACGATTATTGATTAACGGACGATAACTGGGGGACTAACAGTGATGACGTGTGTTTTCGGGGGACCAAAAGTGGTTTTGGGGTATAACCCGGGGACGAAAATTGCAATTATCCCTAAAAAAAAACATTAATTTAGTTAGATGAATAAATTGGGCTTCATGATTATAATTTGAGCATTGGACTGAGAGAAGTTGATTGTGCCTATTGGAGGCCGATGAAAGCCCAATATTAATTGCAAGAGGGCCCAATCAATCATGTTCCGCTTTCATATATGCCAGTACTTTCCGCACACTATATGCGTGTGCATAAAAATATATTATATTTATATTACTTTAATTTTAAAATTTTAATATTAATATTTAATAGGTGACATGTAGTTTTTAAATATATAAAATAAAACCTAATGTGCAAGCGCATATACCAATAACTGAAAAATTAGAAGTGAAATGATAATTATCAAATTAATTAAATTATAAATAGAGGGATTAAATTGCAAATAAAATGACAGACCAAATTAACAGCCATCCTAGCCTCTTTATATAGTAGAAGATATATATAGAATTAAAATTAATATTCCACTCGATTTCGACTTCGTGATGAAAGTATTCATGTTCACGGCGTGTATTTGAAATTATAGTCTCTCATGATATTTCGTGCCATATTGCTCGACAGCGTCTGTAATAATATAATTGAAAAAGAAACAAAATCTTTATGACGTGACATGATAGCAAAATCTTAAACGTGACAAGTCGTTTGAGAATACACGTGTCGATCATGCATGTAGCATGTACACTTGTCTTTAAACGTGAAATCAAATGACTTGATGATGGTGAGAAATGTTTTCTCAGCCTAAATTTCCCTTCTTCTTTTTCTTTCTTTCTTTTTTTTTTTAATTTAAATTTCCGACCCAAAATTTAACCTTTCACCATGGTTTACTCTTAACTAAGTCGCATGCATATAATTTGGAAATTTTGGGATTAACATGCATTAATTTGATGTGATTCATTGACTTAAATATCAACTTGATCATTCATTGTCTAAATGAAACCAACTAGAGTCTTTAATATAAACTTAATATATTCCACTGGTGGAAAAAAGGCCTATTTGACGATTGAAATTTCCATCCATTTACGACAATATCCGAGGAATCCCATGGAATCAACCAGCATTTAGTGCCTTTTCATACAAGGCTTTTCCTCGTCGATTTTCCTTAAACAAGAAAAATCAATCAATAATTCTCTTCTTTTTCACGACAATACCAAAGCTTACACACTAATCAAGATTTCCACGCCTATATAATCCCCTCTTGACCTTTTCGTCAACAGTGCACCACACCCCTCTCTCTCTCTCTCTCTCTCTCTCTCTCTCTGAGTCCAAGACATGGTTGCTGTAACTCATACCAAAACATGCAATGCCACGTGTGATTCTAACAACACCATCATCTTCACCGAGGTTCCAGTGATAGACCTCGCCGATCACTCCAATGCCGGCAAGCAAATAGTCAACGCCTGCGAAGAATTCGGTTTCTTCAAAGTGATCAACCATGGCGTCTCCATGGACCTTACAAGCATGTTAGAATCCCAAGCCGTTGACTTCTTCAAACTACCCCAGAAAGAAAAGGACAAATCGGGCCCACCAAACCCTTTCGGCTACGGTAACAAGACGATAGGTTCCAACGGTGACATGGGATGGATCGAATACCTTCTCTTCTGTACAAACCCTGAATTCGTCTCAAAAAACCCAGGAAAAATCTCAGAAACCTTAAGGTAAACGATCATAGATTCAGTTATTGCAGCATTATATAAAAATTCAACCTTTTTAATAATCTGCAGGTCTCTCGTGGAAGAGTATGTCTCGGCTGTAAGAAACACTGCATGTAATATCCTGGAAATGATCGCCATGGAAATGGGAATTGGGTCAAAGGATGCAATGAGCAAGCTGATAAGAGACGACAGAAGTGATTCTTGCTTTAGGCTCAATCACTACCCAGCATTCTCCGAACAAAAACAGCCATTGAAGAGCGGTAATAAGAACTCTAATAACCTTGTTTTAGGGATCGGCGAACACACTGATCCACAGATAATCTCCGTGGGAAGATCTAACAACACAATGGGGCTTCAAATTTGCCTCAGAGATGGTAGTTGGGTCTCAATCTCGCCTGATAACAGTTCCTTCTTCGTCAATGTCGGCGATTTATTACAAGTGATGAGTAACGGAAGATTCAAGAGCGTGACGCACAGAGTGGTGGCTAACGGCGTTGAGTCGAGGGTGTCGATGATCTTCTTCGGTGGGCCGCCTTTGAGTGAGAAGATAACTCCGTTAGTAACGGATGGAAGGGAAGAGAGTTTGTATAAGGAGTTCACTTGGTCCGAATACAAAGACTCGGCTTACAAGACGAGGTTAGGTGATCATAGGTTGGGGTATTTTGAGAAATAAAAATAAACCTTATATTTCAAGAAGCTTCTTTGCCTTTCTTTTTTTTGTTATATTAGTCAAATACATCAATTCCAAAACAAGTTACAGCCATTGACATTTGTGGATCTTTCTTCGTTTTTGTTCTCTTTTTTGAATTAATTATTGTAATGGTTTTTTATTTGGTAAGTAATGTAGCGCGGGCGCGTCGTCATGATTTAAGGTTTTCCTACTGTGGAAAAGGACCTTAAACATTCTCATTAAAGAACTTTAGATTCATAGGATTATTGGTGGGAAGGGAATAATTGTCTTAAAAGAGTGTTGCAATAATGTCGTCACAACACAGCCTATAATCCGCGTTTAATTATTCCGTTTCGAAAGTCTTCCCTTTGACATATTCATCATTATTACAATTGAGCATATAAGTACCCGTAATAAAGTAGAACAAACGAACAAATACATATAAGAAAGCACGGTCCTAGTTAATTAAAAGAAAAAGAAAATACAAACAATAATAAAGAAAAACGGTTCACACAACATATATCCCACCAATTACCTCGTTTCATTTCTTTAAGCTATTAATTACGGGAGCAGATCATCTGTCTCGCTTTTTGTGCCACTTTTCAAAAACATCATTAAACATTGTTCCGATTAGTGTTAAAACACCCGTAAATGAAATTATATCATAAACACTATTATACCAAATGCTAAAACACAAAAAATAATTATATAACACCTATAATTATTGTAGACCTTTTTCACACTTCAATTATGATAGAGAAAAATATCTTACATAGATATGCAAATGTAGGAGGCCTGTAACAGCGACACGTGTCCCATACCAAAATGCCTTTTAAGACCTCGGTTCAGTTGTTTGCCTCCTGACACGTCGCTATAAGAAATGTCAAAATAAAACTACCCACTCAATTCCACACTCATACGCAAAATGGGTAACCAACTCTCAATAGGGACGATGCTTATCTGAAGCGCATATTGTGCTCCTTATTGCAGAAGGTTGGATTTTATGCATCTTTTCGCATATTTTTTTGGGACTTTTATGGAATCTCAAAGGTGATTTATGTAATTTAATGAGCATTGTAATAATTATAATCAGGACTTTTGTCAAAAAAAATTTTTGTGGATGAATTTAGACAGTTATTGCTCTTTTTCCTTCAAACGTGGGTTGAATTTATAATTATCATCCACATGACATGCGATTTCCTCTCTTTGAACGGATTCAACATTGAACTGCAGTAGAGGGGAACAACAGAAAGGTAAATTGATACACAGGCTGGAGAAAATAGCACAAAAGTTCGGCATCTAATTGTTTTCATCGGGTCGATCTGTTTGAGGAAGAGATCTAATGGTCCGCACGTGATCGTCTAGGAATTCAACATCGACTAAAGCCAATGGGTTATTGAAGGTTCATTACCGTTGTTTTCTATGTATTGTTAATTAATCTGGAATAAAATTTGTTTTTTATCATTTGTTTTGTGTAGAGTCGTGAAGATATAATCCTATATATCATGATGTTTTCTTAATTTCATTTTAATTTCATATATGATTTGTATGAAGAATGAATTGATTGAAGCTTTGCCTTCGTATGGGAACGGAGAGATGCTTCTGGGAAACGATGCCTCTGTATGGCGACCTTGGGTTTGTTTTCCTATGTGTCATGATTGTTGTTTTTATCATTTGGCTTTAGTTGATTATGGTTGTCTCAAGGATTTGCAAGTGTTGTTGTATGGTTACTGATCAACAAAATCTCTGTTTAAACTTCAAGATCAATATGCATATAATACCTCAACTGCATTTTCATTCGTAATTCTGTAGCATTTATGATTTCTCTGCAGATGAAGAGATCATACTTGAACTAGAAAAACATCTGCATCGGCCTTAAGCGAAGCCGTCGCGACGATGAGCGGTGTGTGGGATGGCTGCGAGAGATTAGCGGTGTGAGGATGGCTGCGACTTGCGAGATCCCGCAGACGGGTGTCTCGGTATTTTCCCCCTTTTTGTTATTTTTTTGCTATTTGCGGCTGCTCCGGCTGAACATGAAATGGGGTCCAATGATTGGTAGAAGGTTTTAATATAAAATGTGCTTGATACTTATAAAGGTCTTAACATTTGGATGAATTTTAGAAGCTTTTTGGGGTCAATTATGATGAATATTCTTCTATTGAGAAATTTGAACGATGATACCAAAGCTACGGTTGTGCCAGGAGTGCGATTCGGACGCCCACGTAAGCTCTGCCTTTTATGGAGATGCTGGAGGACGAAGGAGACGGTGCCACGTAAGCTCCGCCGTTTTATTGAGATGCTGGAGGATGAAGGAGACGGTGCCACGTGGCAGCAGGTGGGGGAAATGTCCGGCGAGGATGTTGATGAGAACCACGCGTTTACAGTTGAGCAGTAGCAGCAGAATACTCCTTTACTGATGAGTCAGTCCATGGAGGCGCAGCTCAACAGCAAGAACAACAATATGTGGAACAACACGAACCCAAAGGTCTGAAAAAATCTTACCCCTAACCACGCCCTGATTTTGTGAAATTGAATCGATTCGTTGAATCTCTTTATTTGATTTTCTTCCTTCAAGCATCTCTTTTCGTGGTTTATTTTTTCTAATTTAGTTTACATACTGTTAAGCTTATCGAGGAGAGGCAGAAGATGCCAAGCTCAATTACCTTTCAGTTAGTGAATCTTTCTTTATAAGATGTTCGTCTGTGTATGTTTATGGTGGGATGGTTTGTGGTTTTCTTCATGTTTGAATTGTCTCAAATGCCCAGCTCTTTGGATGACTGGTGATGCTGAAATTGACTTTGCATTTTCTTTTATTTGTTTTTATACTAAATCTTCACTAAGATGATGTATTAGCTAAGTTTTGTAGTAACTTTTGCTCTACTGTTCATCATTTTGTGGAATTATTGCATTTTTTTGTGTTCTTGGGACTTCCGCATAAGTAGTATTTTATTCGCAGCACATATGTTAATCGATGTTTATTTGTGGAATAATTGCCTTTTTTAAGATTATTTTTTCTTCGGATGCAGATCCTCCTGTTTTCAGAAATATGATTACAAGTAACACATCTGATCACATTTCAGTAGTCCTCTCAGTTGGTCTATATGAACAAGAGATGTCCTTGCACGGGTTTGTATTATAAACTTCAGACGTAACCTCATGTATTGTCTGGGTTGGACCTGAAATGTTGTTTCTCCTACGTCGACGTTGCAGTATGTATACGTATAAGCAACGTTGGAAGAAAAGAGAACATCGGAAGAAAAGTCTCGGTGAGTATATCTGATTTCATTATATGTAGTGTATATGCAGTGAATTAATGTGTAAGAAACTTATGCTGACTGGTTCAATGACAGCAACTGTTTATTTGAAGGAGCTGAATATGGGGTTAGTTATAGCATCTATGGAACTTTCTTTATCATTCAAAGTCCTTTTGGTTTTTATGTTCCAATCTATCTACTTCCATGTATAGTGATCTTCGATTGATATTCATATGACAACTACGACATCGACGTGCATGAGGATGACTATTCGGTCCGTTTGGAAGCAGCTCGGAATTTTCCCAGAGGTAGTGGTGACAAGGTTGCATGAGCTGCTTCATGTTCAACCAACAACATAAATCGTCTTGCTCCTTATCAAGATAAAATCTTACATTTTGAGATTTATTTTGCAGGTTAAAGTTGTAGTAAACTAGGGGTCGGGAAACGAGTTCATGAATAACCATATCGAGCCCATTAGGCATTTCAGGAACATATAAGTGAGGTACACTCATTGATATTAGCTTTTTACTCGGAAAAACAACAATTGAGAATTAAATGAGACCTTTTCGTGCAGCTGGCAATAGAGAAAGCTGTATATTTGAAAGAGAGGAACAAAGCTCTTCTTCAGAAGTCACAATAGCCACCAAACAAAAAAAAAATCTGCAGCTACAGAACTATCCGCCAACGTGTAAGCCCAACTGGAATTTATTTTGTTGCCTGGATTTAAGGCCAAAGCTGAAACTGAACTCTTGATTTGGTAGTAGCAGAGCTATGCCTTTTTTTTCCTGTTTCAAATACTTCGCATTATCTCCATTGATGCGTACTTATTACTTACCCTTATAACGTGTAAGATGTACGTTTTATAGCACGAGCTGCGATGTTATGTTAATCTGACATTCGATGCTCTTCGTCGTTCTTTCGCAACACTTTTTTTTCCTGTTATACAATTATGCATTAGAAATTTATAAGTTGTTATTTTCTTAAACGGGCCGTATATAGCGCGCTCAAAATGGAATATCTTCGCCTCCGTTCTTGGTGAAGCATTGCGAGATGGTTAGTAATGAGCCGACCAATGATTTGATATCATCAACTCATGTGATTTCTTTTAAACATGAGTTTTAAAAGTTTTATTTTGATACTTGGTGAGTTATCTAGGCTATGTATTTCATTGATAGGGATAGAAGAGTATTCATACTTTCTCAATATCAATTTAAGAAATGTATTGTTCGAATTGACGTAGATGATTGATTTTTTTGGGATTGATTCCCTTACTTACCTATGGTGTTTCGGAAAATCGATGTTTTCGAATTCAAAAGGTTGTTACTAATCATTCACAATTGTTAATGATGTCTTCACAAAGGGCAGAAGCGGCTCAAAAACATTAGAAGAATGCAGGCTTAGCTCATGCCATAGCTAATCCACAAGCAAAGAAAAACGTAGTTCATATGCCCAGTCTTTGATGAGCATGTAAGAGTATATTTATTAAATCTTCAAAATTAAAATAATCGTGATTTTAATTAAGTTAATTTATTATTATCTCATAAAAAATTGTTTACCGTCCGACATATTAATTTTTCAATAGAACCGGCAATTTTATAAATCAACAATATTTAAAGTATTTCACGTTCGAATAAAATAACACTATGCTTTTTTTTATTCAGGAGTAAATTATCTTATTAACAACTTCTAGCAATTATATAAAATTAATACCCGTGCATTGCACGGGCAAAAAACTAGTATGATATATTGAAAAGTACGATGGAAAATGTACATTATATTGAATTTTTTTGTGTTTTAGCATTATATTAATTACAACCCCAATTTGAACGAGGCCCTAAAGCCCAACAAGAATTATTGTCAAGAGAATTGTTTTTTTTTTTTTTGGCGTCGTGAGTCATACGTAGTACTAAACAAATCAATAACTAACGATGTACGAGGATCGACCATGCATTTAAGTTTTTGGTCGGAGAACGTACAAATCATCAGCTTAATTCCAATAGGAGTTGTCCCAATCGAATTCGTTGGGCGTTAGGCTACTCAATCGTACAATTTAATTAGTTACTTCGTCAATTCCTTTCACATCTACGATGATGGATCAACTTAACCACACTATTCAATGCTTTAATATGGTCGAGTTAGCTATTTAGAAATTAGGTAATATATAGTTAAATTAAATGTGAGGAGGAAGCAATTAACACGTCGACGCTTAAGTGGCTATTGTGTGCACTGTTTATAATCCGGCAAGTATATATCCGCCGAGCCATGAATATTTCAAGAACTGATTTTGACAAATTTTGGTGAACCGACAGAAAAATAATATTTTTATTTTCATAAAATTGTTAATAAAAAGAATGGGATAAAACCTAAAATGGTCCCCGATGTTTACACTGTGAACCAATTTAGTCCCCGATATTTTGCGTGAACCAATTTAGTCCCCGATGTTATCGAAAATGAACCAAATTAGTCCCTCCGTCAATCCGACCGTCAAACGGAGAAGGCATTTGCGATGGCTTTAGCGACGGATATTCCGTCGCTAAATGAAAAATTTTAAAAAAAAAAAATTAAATATTAAAAATGAGGAAAAAATGCAAAAAAAAAAAGAAAAAATTCAAAAATAGAGTAAACAATTAAAAAAAAAAGAGAATATTACTAAAAAACTAAATAAAAAATAATTAATAATAAAAAAATAAAAAATAACGAAAGTAAAATAAAAAATAAAATTAAAATAAAAAATGATAAATTAAACATTAAAAGTGAGGAAAAATCCAAAAACTAGGGAAAAAATTCAAAAAATAGAGTAAAAATTCAAGAAAGCGAATATTACTAATAAATTAAAAAATAAATAGTAATATAAAACAAATAATAATAAAAATAAAAAACTAAATTATATAAAAAAAGATAAATATAAATTTAAGATTTAAAAAAAAAGTAAAAAGTAAAATATATTTATTTATTAAAAATTAAATAAAAAGGAAAACAAAATTAAGGACTGAGAATTATCGTCAATTACTCAATTAATTGGGACAAAGACTTTTAGAGTCATTTTTTATCCTTAATTTTGTTTTCCTTTATATCTAATTTTTAATTAATAAATATATTTTATTTTTTACTTTTTTTAAATCTTAAATTTATATTTATCATTTTTTTATATAATTTAGTTTTTTATTTTTATTATTATTTGTTTTTTTATATCTATTTATTTTTTAATTTATAATGATACTCTTTTTTGAATTTTTACTCTATTTTTTGAATTTTTCCCTATTTTTTGGATTTTCCTCACTTTTAATGTTTAATTTATCATTTTGTATTTTAATTTTATTTTTTTATTTTACTTTCATTATTTTTTATTTTTTGTTTAGTTTTTTAGTAATATTCTCTTTTTTTTTAATTGTTTACTCTAGTTTTTGATTTTTTTTTCTTTTTTTTTTTGCTTTTTTTCCTCATTTTTAATATTTAATTTATTTTTTTTTATAAATTTTCATTTAGCGACGGAATATCCGTCGCTAAAGCCGTCGCAAATGCCTTCTCCGTCTAAATTGACGGTCGGATTGACGGAGGGACTAATTTGGTTCATTTTCGATAACATCGGGGACTAAATTGGTTCACGCGAAACATCGGGGACTAAATTGGTTCACAGGGTAAACATCGGGGACCATTTTAGGTTTTATCCCTAAAAAGAATCATATAATTTGGTTCGATAAATATAAGATTGAAGGTTGTTTGTTGTGTTTCCAGACCAACACGGAAAGAAGTTATCGGTACCTATCTTATTTATAAAACTACTCTTGAGTCTTGTCACACACACACACACACGTTTATATATATACATGTGTTGTGTGTTATGTTTCAGTATGAGCAATAATAACAAGTAAAACTCTATCAACTAATATAAGCGCGAGAAATAACTATACCATATAATGCGGAGGCTGAAGATGGGCGAAGGACATGGTTGTCCTTATCTATACAGCACAAACAACTTCGTCGGTCGACAGATATGGGAATACGATCCAAATAATGGAACTGACGAAGAGCGCAATGCCTTCGAAAACGCTCGGCAACATTCCATGACAATATGAGGAAGAAAGGCTATCACGGAAGTGCTGATCTGTTAATGAGATTACAGGCGCGTGTAGTATTTTATTACATTATTTGTTGTTGAAGTAATGATATCTTTTATATCATACACTGTTTTCTGGCCGACAGATGAAGAAAGAAAATGGGATTGATCTTCTAAGCACACCATGCGTTAGGGTTGGCGAGGAAGAGGAAGTTACGTACGAGAAAGCAACAGTTGCTGTAAAGAAAGCTTTGCTGCTGAATAGAGCAATCCAAGGAAAAGATGGTCATTGGGCTTCTGAAAACGCCGGTCCCCTGTTTTACACACCAGCGCTGGTATGGTATATATAATAATATTTTCCTTTTTCTATACAAAAATAAGGGAAAATTATAAAAACGGGTCACTAAGTATGCCAAAATTTGGGTCACTATGTTTACCAGTTACAAAACTATGTCACTAAGTATGTACTATATAGTAACAAAATTGGGTCGACCTCCTTTTCTTATTATAGACATACTTAGTGGCCCAAATTTGTAACCACATACATACTTAGTGACCTATTTTTGTTACTATATACATACTTAGTGACCAAAAATAAAAAAATGGTATATACGTACTTAGTAACTTATTTTTGTTACTATATACATACTTAGTGACCTAGTTTTGTAACTAGTGACCAAAAATAAAAAAAATGATATAATTAGTGACCCATTTTTATAATTTTGCCCAAAAATAAATATATAAAAATTGCACGAACAATAATTAACTAATGTGTGCGCGTTGTTGTTGTTTGTACACGTAATGTATATATAGATTATCGTCTTATACATAAGCGGGACACTCGACAAAATCCTTACGCCTGAGCACAAGAAGGAGATGCTACGCTACCTCTACAATCATCAGGCACTAGCCAAAACATTTCCAGCATTATTTGAGATCACAAGATACTATATTTGCTTATAATATTGTGGTTTTGATGATGCCGTTGTTATAATTATTACAAATGAAGAACGAGGATGGAGGATGGGGCTTTTACGTAGGAGGTCACAGCACTATGATTGGAACTGGACTTAACTACGTTATGCTACGCTTGTTGGGACAAGGGCCCGACGATGGCAATAATAACAACAATAATAATAATAATAATAATAATAATAATAATAGTGATGTTGCAAGAGGTCGCAAATGGATTCTCGACCATGGTGGCGTTACGGGGATACCATCTTGGGGAAAACTTTATTTTTCGGTAATAATAATGCATAATCATCTCATTATCCTATGAGAATGATAATGCTTCATATATATTGGTATATTTGTTCATAGCGGTTTGAAGCTAGCTTCATGTTCTTCTTCTTCGCAGGTATTGGGAGTATATGAATGGGAATGGCTGCAACCCATTGCCTCCAGAATTTTGGATCTTCCCCTCATCTTTTCCTTTTCATCCTGGTAATAACTAATTGAAGACATTATTAAAGCATATAGATAATTTATTTTCAGACGACATTATTATACATTTTCCTTTTAGTATTAGTAATTATGCATATGGATTACTACTACTCATTGCGAGCAGGAAAGATGTGGTGTGACTTATTTTCGAACTTGTTTATTGTTTGAGTTCGAAAAATTGAAAATTTGTCTAGTTAAATAAAACCCTTCTATGCTTGCAGAGTTTGCTTCTTATTTCACAAATCCCTTTGGAAACTTCCGAAGAGAAAGGAGACGTCGAACAACTGTATGAAGCCGTCAATTTTCTACTGCACTTACAAGTATGAGATATATAATCCCTAGCTAGCTAGCTATCCAAAAAATTATTACCAACATACATAAAACCATGACGACTAGGGACTTGGTCTGAAATCATGGCATTTTTTTTTAATCTGCGTACGTCCAGAATCATAAGAGCGGCGGATTCGGTCTTTGGGAGCCAACAGTTGATCAACCTTATCTTCAGGCGCTGAACCCATCTGATTTATTTGCAGACATGGTTGTCGAGGAAGAGTAAGATGGTCGTCGTAAAACTAAAAAAACTAGATGCAAATTGGTTTTCATTTCTTGACGACAGAATATATTATATATATACACTGAGTTTTCATCGAACTGATCATTCGAATCGACGTGCTGATATTTGTTTTATTTTAGGACGGTTGAGCCCACTGGTTCTGTAATCAACGCATTCATCTTATTCAAGACTCTTCATCCACACCACAGAGAGAAAGAAATAGATATCTCAGTCTCCAACGCTTTACGTTTCTTGGAAAATAGGCAGTACACTGATGGATCATGGTCCCTCCTTTTATTTCTTTCCTTTTTCGTCACTTTTTTTTTAGTTTTTTCTCTAAAGAGAAAGTAAAATGAACAGACTTGTTAGAAAGAAAAAAAAAAAACAATTTCAGGTACGGATATTGGGGGATTTGCTTCATATATGGCACCTTCTTCGCACTCAGGGGCTTTTCTGCCGCTGGTAAAACTTACGAAAGCAGCGAAGCGGTTAGAAAAGGCGTCAACTATTTGTTGTCGGCTCAGAACGAGGAAGGAGGTTGGGGCGAAAGCTTCAAATCATGCACAAGGATGGTAAGTTTTTTAAATTAAACAGTACTATTTCTGAATAAGAAAAAAAAAACGGCTAATTACTTTCAGGCCCCAATTCATATTTTTAATTAAGGATAAGGACCCATGTAAGTTTCATTTATAGATAAGGATCCAATTTAAGTTTCATTTAGAGAAAATGACCATGTGTTACCACATATCCATGAACTGTTACCACAGACCATGAAGTGGTACTACAGACCCGTGAAGTGTTATCACACACCCATGAAGTGTTATCACAGACCATGAAGTGGGTATTGGCCATTGGGGAACCATGAAGTGTTTCTGAAAAATCTGGGTCCTTAAAACTATGAATTTTCTGACAGGGGTCTGAACTCTAATTGAAACTTAATTGGGGGCCTGAAACGAAAATTACCCAAAAAAACTGCTAATTTACTTTCAGGCCCCAATTCATATTTTTAATTAGAGATAAGGACCCATGTAAGTTTCATTAGATAAGGATCCAATTTAAGTTTCATTTAGAGAAAATGACCCATGTGTTACTCCAGATCCATGAAGTGTTACCACAGACCCATGAAGTGGTACCACAGACCCGTGAAGTGTTACCAAAGACCCATGCAGTGTTACCACAGACCCGTAAAGTATTACCACAGACCCATGAAGTGTTACCACAGACCCATGAAGTGGGTATTGGGGACCATGAAGTGTTTCTGAAAAAATTGTGTCCTTAAAACTATGAATTTTTTGACAGGGGTTTGAACTCTAATTGAAACTTAATGGGGGCCTGAAACGAAAATTATCCAAAAAAACGGCTAATTTACTCTCAGGCCCCAATTCATATTTTTAGATAAGGACCATGTAAGTTTCATAAAAAAAACTCTGTTAATCTTTAGCGATGAATTGAATGATAAATACAGAAATACACGGCGTCGGAAGGAAATAGTACGAGTCTTACGCAAACGGCGGCCATGCTTGGGCTTATGCATGGTGGACAGGTTGTTAGTGTTGTGTTGTTATAAAATCATCGATATTATTGTTTCTTGTTTTTATATAACGAAAGTACTGTAATAATAACTTGTAATGCGGAGAGAGACGCCACGCCTCCACACAGAGGAGCCAAGTTGCTCATCAACGGTCAGATGGACGATGGGGATTTCCCCCAACAGGTAATTCTTTCTTAATTATATTATAACTTCGCCTTAAACTAGCTAGGAAAGAAAAAAATAATAATAATGGGGATGATTTTTAATCTATTAAATAATTTACAGGAAGTCATGGGAGCCTTCCTAAGGACTTGCGTGCTTCATTACCCACAGTACAGAAATATTTTTCCTTTATGGGCACTGGCAGAGTACCGAAAGCGTGTTTGGGAAAAGCGTTCTTGAAATATTCATATATATATATATATATTTGATTCTTAGTGTATCATTATATCTTAGGAAACGCTTTCAAGTCGATTCCTAAGCTAAGCCCAATAATTTAAGGAAGCATTATATTTTTGGGTCAGCAAGTAATTTAAAGGATAATGTCTTAAAAGAGTGTTGCAATAATTGTCGTCATATGAATAACACACACCTTACATTCCGCGTTCAATTATTCCATTTCGAATAACAACTACAATTAAGCATCGAAATTAAAAAAAGAATCGGGATTTAGTTAATGAAATGAATATAAACAGAAGAAAGGATACAATGCAATACTTACTTCTACCACCAAGTACACCATTTTTATTATTCACAATATTTATTCAATATCGCGACATTTAGCAGATCAAGTGCTATATACAGTGACATGTTTGTTGGGCCCCGATTTAAATTAGGCCCAAATAAAGCCCAATAAGTATATCGTTCATCGGGCTTTGTATCATTCAGAAAATGATCTAGACTACCGTCCAACCTATTACCAAGGCAAACGACCTTCGAAAGCACATCGAACGTATGTAACATAGGTTTCAATTCTTGATCGAAAGTATCTTACCGTTTTATCTAAATTTAGTTATAAGCAGTGTTTCGGTAGATCACATGCTAGCATTTGTTAATTAGTAGTAGAACAAACACCAACAAAAAGTTAATTAAGAACAAATGGCCCGACCATATTGTTGGTTTAGAAAATTAGGTTATTGCACTCTACATCCCCGAGTTTTAATTTTTAGTATCATGTATATATTATATAGATCTTTCAGATAAATATAAATCCTTTAAGGTAAATTTTCGTAAATTAACTGTTAGCAGAGTGCTTAGAGGCTGTTTATTTTCCCTTGCGGACCTGGGTTCGATTCAGCAGGCCACTCAAATTCATGTTTTTTAAAATTTATTTTTTTTACTTTTCTATTTCTTTTTTTGTCTGCTATATTTTAGTTCTTTTTACTTACATAAAGATTTTTGTGACATCTGCACATAAATACCTACTTGAATAAAATTTTTACTGATAGGTATCCGATTAAATGTTTACCAGTTTCTTCAGTCACGCCGCGCCGTACCTTCCTGTGTGTGTATGGCGTACCATAACACGTTGATATAGGATACATTGTTTATACGCCGTACCTTATGTGTTATAGATGGCGTACCTATGCGTACCATTTTCTCAACGTATGGCGTAACACAATACGTTGATATAGGGTACCTAAATGTGTTGTATGGCGTACCTGCGGCGGATCGGGTACCTATTTGCAAAAAATTTATTCTAATAGGTACCTAATATAAAAAAAATCTGACATGGTACTAAATTACAAGTTTTTTTCCGAATAGGTATTTATGTGTAAAAGACCCCAATATTTTTTTAACAAATTAATCAATCAAAACCTTTAATCTGATTTTCCATAGTTATTTAGTTTTTTATATGTAAATATATTATTTTTTGATTTTTTCGGTTCTTCTCATTATCTTTCATCCTCTATTTTTTCTATATCATATTATTATTAAATTAATATTATCACAAATAAGAAGCTAGTCAGATCTCATATTACTCTTAGAAAATACTAATATTGTATGTTGGTGTTGTCGTTAGAGCTCCGTCAATTGTATTACTGATGTCTTTTGATATTGATATTTTTTGTGGATTGTACTAAATGTGATATTTTTTTTATGGCCGCCAATGAAATTATATTTTATGCGTTGATGCATTGCAAATTTTATACTACGAAGAGCGCAATAATGCCTTCGAAGATGCTCGCCAACAGTTCCATGAGAATATATTGAAGAAAGGTTACCATGCATGTGGCGATTTGTTCATGAGAATTCAGGTAATAATTAGCTATGAATATATGTGTGCTGTCTGATGATAATATAGCTATAGCTAGCAAGCTATTACGCGTTGTTTTGTTCTGTTCATTAGTTACATTCTAAAATAAAATTTGGGCTCAAGGAATTTAACTACAGTACATTCAAAATAATAAACGGCCCATTAAAAAATAGTCCATTAACCGTCGATTCCGTACTTCTTAAGCCACTATCAGTGCCGTACTTCCCCTCCATCGCCGGCCGCCGTGGGTCGGCCGACACTCCGCCGCTGAACCCATGTGGCTCCGTAGCTGGTTTTACACATTTGTGTTGAAGCAGCTTCGTTACAATTTTATGTGTTACTGATTAAATTACTGGGCTGGGCAGCTCAAGAAAGAGAGTGGGAATGATTTGCTCAGCGTACCGCCGGTTAGAATCGGCGAGGACGAGGATGTTACCTATGAGAAAACAACAGCTGCTGTGAGGAAAGCTTTGATGCTCAACCGATCGATCCAAGGAAAAGACGGCCATTGGCCGGCTGAAAATGCCGGTCCTCTGTTTTTCACGCCTCCGCTGGTAAAACATTTTCGGTTTTCATCCTCTTAATCTATTATGGCCTTAAGCAGGTTGAGAATTTGGTTATCATCAGCGGTAAGTAAAAACATTGGAGGTTGTTGTTGTTGGGGTTGAGCGATAATATTTAATTTTGGGCAAGCGGTAGTTGTATATGGGCCCCACGACAATTTATCGGGATATTAATTAAAGTCAAAATGACACCGAGAGAACACCGAGATTTTACGTGGTTCGACCAATACCGCCTACATCCACGGAGAGAAATAGTTTTACTATATTTGAGAATATTACACCGTACAAAATAACGCTCGTGTTTAAACCCAAAACCCGAGACCCCTTACCCACCCGGGTAATGTTTTTGTACCTACCCCCAACTACCCCAGTAAAACTAAATCCGCTCTCACCCTTATCCGTCCAGACAAGATTTCCCTTTTTTTTCTTTTCTTTTTCCCTCTCATTTTTTTTTCTCTCTCACTTCACCCTCTCTCTCTCGTTGGTTTTTGGGGTGGTCTCTACAACTATCACCACAAGCATATATATAGGCATATCAAGTAGCTAGAATCCAAAATTCTTTTCCTCATTGCATTCGTCATAGGACATCGTGCACAATTTGGGTTTTTGCTCTTTGACTTCTCCTTCAAGTGAGCTGGATCCAACAATTCTCCCCCTCCAGCGACATTCAGCATCTTCTCCAGAGAGCAATCCAGTGAACCCGATAATGAGAGTAACCCGTTCGTAAATACCACGAACGTCCATTGGCCTTCCTTGTAGCACCTACACATAATCCGAATCAAGAATTCTGATCCTACTCCACTCGATTCATTCAGCGACCAATCTTATGTGCAGCTATGTTGAACCGACTCGACCCGTCGATTCTCGTAGAGGGACTTCGATGCAACCCCTTCTCCAGCAGGATTATCCTTCTCACCATCGTCTACCTTTATACCACGCTCGAGCGATTTTCGTGAACCCATCGAAGTCTGAGTATTATATGCCATACTCACATCCAGACGATACAAACCTTTGCACTCTTCTCCCTTTGGTAGGACCATTTCCACCATGTGTGATTTCTCAGACTCCCCCTGCTATGAAACCCCATAGCCCTGAAATCTGACTGGCTCAAGAATATTAAAAACTACGCAACTTTGGGACAACGTCACACCACCCAAAATGCGCACCGCTCCACCAACCATTATGATCTTCCCCGTTCCAACACACCGAACAACACAACGATATCCATCGGCCCATGGAGATCGAAAAACCATTCCCATTTCCCTGAACGCATCAAAATATTCTCTTGGAGCAAACCCGAATTTAATATCCTTCTTCCTTAGAACGAGCGCATCATTAGAGACTGTGAGAACATCTCTAAGATAAACCGTGTGCTACCTCCGCTGTGGAATTTTCCTAGCCGCTTGTCCTTCTTCCTCCAAGTCGAACAATTTCTCCTGATGTGTCCCGGCTCACCACACATGTAGCATCACATGCCCTTCCCGCCACCTGATTTGGACCTGCTGTTGTCTTCCAATCCCCTGGCGTATCACCTTCCTCTACGACTCTCTCCGTGTATAGCCAACGCCCGACTATCACCATAATTTGGCCGCCTCCTCTCCAAAGAGTTGACTCCACCATCCACTGCCTTCACTGGCTCGTACCAGATGGTTGTGACCAAATCATCATCCAAGTCAGGAAGAGAGGTAAGAAGTAAAAGGGCCTTACTTCTTCCTCTTTCGACACATCTTGACCCCAAAATTTCCGTCATTTACTCCGACTTTTCCTCGTCTCCCATCAAAGCTTATCACCCAGCCTTGACAAACGAGTACATCCTTCACTCTTCTCTGCCGCAGAGTGAAACCCCCCGCACCAGCACATTGTCGCACTTTGCTGTCATCCGTCGTTATTATCCTTGCAGAGATTCAACAGCCCGGCCCAAATAGTACTGATCAGATATTTTCCAAGAAAGGCTAGTGACTTGCCTCGCAGCACTATTGCCATAACTCGCCAAAACTCCACCGCCGCACAAGCTCCGCCCACACCGAGCATACCATCAACGTTAACCATCTTGTACCAACATTTTTCCAGCACAAGGCATCACCTCATTGAACCTAGCTCTGACACCGTCTCCCCCCGATCGATAATCCCTTCTGATATCTTTTCTGATGTGGAAGTTCAGACAAAGCTGCAACCACAGAGCATACTCGGAATACCAGCAGGGTTTGGCTCTGATACCACTTGTTGGGGTTGAGCGGTAATATTTAATTTTGGGCCAGCGGTAGTTGTATATGGGCCCCACGACAATTTATCGGGATATTAATTAAAGTCAAAATGACACCGAGAGAACACCGAGATTTTACGTGGTTCGGCCAATACCGCCTACATCCACGGAGAGAAATAGTTTTACTATATTTGAGAATATTACACCGTACAAAATAACGCTCGTGTTTAAACCCAAAACCCGAGACCCCTTACCCACCCGGGTAATGTTTTTGTACCTGCCCCCAACTACCCCAGTAAAACTAAACCCGCTCTCACCCTTATCCGTCCGGACAAGATTTTCCTTTTTTTTCTTTTCTTTTTCCCTCTCATTTTTTTTTTCTCTCTCACTTCACCCTCTCTCTCTCTGGTTGGTTTTTGGGGTGGTCTCTACAACTATCACCACAAGCATATATATATAGGCATATCAAGTAGCTAGAATCCAAAATTCTTTTCCTCATTGCATTCGTCATAGGACATCGTGCACAATTTGGGTTTTTGCTCTTTGACTTCTCCTTCAAGTGAGCTGGATCCAACAGTTGTTGTTGTCCATATGGCTCTCCTCTCCATCGATCCTCTTCATCATATGTATACGCTCTAATATAAACTTGTATAAGAGTGGTAACTCTGCATCGTGCGTTTCATTTGGATGAAATAGATTATTGCCTTGTACATTAGCGGAAAAATAGACGAAATCCTTACGAAAGAACATAGGAAGGAGATGATCCGCTTCGTCTACAATCATCAGGTATGTAAATATATAATATAGACACACATACACGTGCCGTGCACTAGATACATAACATTACCAACAATATATGACAAATTGTATGATTTTGTAAACATTTGTTGTATATGTTGAAGAACAAGGATGGTGGCTCTGTTGGCTCTAACGGCTCCGTTGACACCATCGGCTCTGATACCATTTTGTTGTTTTATTTTTTCGTATGAGATCGAATTTCTGTGAGGACGAGTAGTTATTTTGGTGAGGAGGAACGATTTTTGTTTATGGGAAGAGAAATAATTATTTCACCATAGGAACAAATCTTTTTTTCATCTGTAATACATGGCACTGCTCGTGCCTTTTTCACTTACTCTCTTTTTGTTTTTTCTTTCTCTCCCATTCACCTCTCTTCACACACACGTATCTCACTCCCCACTAGAGCTGTCAATTGGGCCCGTGGCCCGCGGGCCGGCCCGCCCCGCCCCCCAAAAAGGCCGGGCCGGGCTGGGATATTTTAGGCCCGCCAAGGGGCGGGCCAAAACGGGCCAACCCGCGCGGGCCGCGGGCTTGGCGGGGCGGGGGCCAGCCCGCCAATTTAATAAAATTATATTTATATTTTATATTATATATTATGTTTAAATATATTAATTTAATAGTTAATGATTCATTAATTATACCATAATTAATAACATATATATTTAAAAATATAGAATTAATAAGTTGTTTATCCATAATTTATTATTAAATATCTTAATTAACTAAAACTAATTAATAAATTAAATTATAAAATAAAAATACAAAAAATAAATAATATATATAGGCGGGCGGGCCTGGCCCGCCTGGCCCGCGGCCCGCTGCGGGGCGGGCCGGTCCCCCATTTTGGAGGCCCGCTAGATGGCGGGCCAGCCCGCCCCGCCCCGCCAAGTGGCGGGCTTTGGCGGGCGGCGGGCCAACCCGGCCCGGTCCGCCATTTTGACAGCTCATACTCCCCACACATTAATTCACCTACATGCATATATATATATAGATATATATATATATATATATATATATATATATATTACATACCACTAACATAAAGACAAATGCATATTGAAAACCATCCTTTAGGCGCAGCCGTAATATGCACAGCCTTTTTTTTCTTCCTTTGCTGCGCCACACTTCGTCCTCTTCTTTACTTTATTTCTATTTTCCCTAGGTCTTCCTTTATTGGCTTCCTACTTCATGCGTCCGTTTTTTTCTTTGTTTTTCTTACACACATACATGTGTCTATTATTTTTAATTTTTCTTTGAGATTATATCCAACAAATTTCCCCCTTAATCTCAAAGCCTTGGCGTCTCCCGACACTCCTTAAATTTAACTCTTTTTCGTGTATCATACGTTGCGGCTTGCCACTTAGCGTCTTTAAACGTCTTCGAGCACTTCGCTTCAATATTTACTTCTCGAGCTGCCTTATACGGCTTTTTACCGTCACTACGTTCTTTCGTTGTCCCTATGCTTTTCGGATCTTGCTCGACCGTCAACTTTCCTTCTTGGACAAGCTTCGCCTTTTGGCTGGTTTCTTCTAACACGTTCTTCTTTTCGAATAGCTCCTGCATAAATAATATATTGTTGTCGAAGAACAACAACTCCAGGATCATCAGCTTCTTATCGCTGATATAATAGATAGCCTTCCCATCTTCCTTTATTGCCTTGTACTCCTCCGCCTCATTGTTCACGAACATATCGATAATATTGGCGACCTCATCCGTGACTTTTGCGCGGTTGTCGTTGATCTCTTTTTTCTTTAATTGATTATCGACCGCCTGCTCAGGGGCCTCCTTTGTCGCTGTCTCGACCTCGTCTTTCTCCTCTACCTCTAGTTTATTATTCTTGTCATTGATTCGGTTCTTCAAGCTATTCATGTAGACCTCGAGTTTATTCCTCGCCTCGATCCAGGCTTTCACTTCCTTGTCTATCTCACGTACCTTTTCCGCGTGAGCGTGTTCTTCTTTAATAGGGATGGCCTCGGTAGATTCTCCAGTCCTCTGTTTATTCACTTCATCGTCAGTCAGCTGCAGGGTTTCCGTCATGCCTTCATGCACGACCATCTCATTGCGTTCCTGCGTCTCTCCTCGCTCAGCTTTTTCAGCATGCTTGGTTGTTTCTTCAACCGCCTCACCGCCTTTGTCGGAGACTGTCTCGTGTGTCTCTGTGGCTTTCTCATTCACCTCGTGGAATTTTTCTTTAGCTTCCTTCGACGACGTGTGCATGGCGTCGTCTGCTTTAATTTTCATTTCATCGGCATTTTTCGATGTCCTCATGTCGATCTCCTCGACTTTCTTGGGTGGTCGTTGTGGCGGCGTTTCTTCGAACGCCTTCTCTTTCTCGAGCTCTTCTTCTTTTGGAGCTCCTCTTTTCTTTTCTTCTTCCACGGGCTCCTCTGCCTTTGGATATATTTTCTCCTCTTCAGTGACTTCACTGGCGTCTTTCTTTGACGCTCCGTCTTCCTTTTCCTTCTCGGCCATAACCGGTGGTTCACCTTTTTCCTTTTCATCCACCGGTTTTGGATCCTCGGCGTAATCACTATCACGCTTTATCAACACGGCAAGGGCATCGTCTTCCCGTTCGCCGCCGTCCTCTATCTTCTCCTCGTCCTCTGGAAACTTGATAACGCCGTCTTCTTCCGCCATCTCAAGTTCGCCAAAGATATTTTGCGACTGAACTTGCTCCACTTGGGCAGCGTCTTTGTACGTTTTTTCCAAAAATCCCCAGGCTTCCTTTGCTTTTCTCATATCGCCTATCTCTCTGCTACTATCGGTGCCTTCTATCGCATAGTAGATAACAAGGAGCGCGATATTATTTTGTGTGAAAGGAGCTCGCCAAGTCTTCTGTTGCGATCTTGTATACCCTGTCGTATCGGGTCGGGTATCTCCGTCTTCGACGATTTTCCATAAACCTTGCTCTTCAAGCAAAACCTTCATTTTTTCGCTCCACCTTGCGTAGTTACTTTCGGTGAGCTGCGGGACTAACATGTGGACATCTGCTATCCACGTCCACACCATTGGCACTATCGGCTCTGTTGGCTCTAACGGCTCCGATCGGCTCTGATACCATTTTGTTGTTTTATTTTTTCGTATGAGATCGAATTTCTGTGAGGACGAGTAGTTATTTTGGTGAGGAGGAACGATTTTTGTTTATGGGAAGAGAAATAATTATTTCACCAGAGGAACAAATCTTTTTTTCATCTGTAATACATGGCACTGCTCGTGCCTTTTTCACTTACTCTCTTTTTGTTTTTTCTTTCTCTCCCATTCACCTCTCTTCACACACACGTATCTCACTCCCCACACATTAATTCACCTACATGCATATATATATATATATAGATATATATATTACATACCACTAACATAAAGACAAATGCATATTGAAAACCATCCTTCACGCGCAGCCGTAATATGCACAGCCTTTTTTTTCTTCCTTTGCTGCGCCACACTTCGTCCTCTTCTTTACTTTATTTCTATTTTCCCTAGGTCTTCCTTTATTGGCTTCCTACTTCATGCGTCCGTTTTTTTCTTTGTTTTTCTTACACACATACATGTGTCTATTATTTTTAATTTTTCTTTGAGATTATATCCAACACGGTTTACCTGCCCATGTCCTATCTTTACGCAAAAAGGATTCAAGGACCAATCACAGACTTGGTTTTATCACTCAGAGAGGAAGTCCACGTCAAACCCTATCATCAAATTAATTGGAATAAGGCTCGCCATGAATGTTGCATGGTGATCAATTATTTTTTCACTTTCTGAACGTAAATTGCAAGGAATCAAAACTCTGCAGTACTAGTTACTGTTTGTTATTTTTCTATTCCGATATAGGAAGATCTTAACTATCCTCATACCTTCATCCAAGATTTTCTGTGGGACGCTCTTCACTACTTTTCCGAGCCATTGTTGAGGCATTGGCCTCTGAACAAGCTCAGACAAAAGGCTCTTGAGAAGACGATCGAATGCATACGTTATACATCTGAAGAGACACGTTACATAACCTTTTCATGTGTAGAAGGTTACATTTTCTCTCTGATCATCCCATGAAAAAAAAGATATGTTACAAATTGCTTGTCATGTGAATACATACAGTGTCTTCAAATGATGTGTTGGTGGCAATTGACCCAAACGGCGATGAGTTTATGCGTCACTTAGCTAGAATTCCAGATTACTTGTGGCTTGCTGAAGATGGAATGACAATGCAGGTCATATAATAAATGGCAAAAGAACTTTTGAAGCATGAAGATGAATTAAATTTTTTTCCTTCCTTTTGAAGAGTTTTGGAAGTCAACTGTGAGATACAGCTCTCGCCACGCAGGCGATTCTTTCAACCGAGATGATTGATGATTATGGCGATTGTCTTAAGAAAGCAAACTTCTTCATCAAAGAATCTCAGGTTTCAATTTTAAGAGGCAAATTGAATTTTTTGCTTCCTCGTTTCCATTTCTTGAAAAAATAAAATGGCATAGGTAAAAGAGAATCCCAAGGGGAACTACGATAGCATGTTCCGTCACTTTACGAAAGGGGGATGGACTTTCTCCGACCAAGATCAGTCCTTGATTGTGTCAGATTGCACAGCAGAAGCTCTTGAGGTACTTCGAACCCTTAAATCATTCTATTCTTCAAGTTTGCACAACAAATCCATAGCTCAATATCGATCCTGTGATTGGACTTATGAATGTACGTAGTTGACCAATTGGTGTATCAATATTTATGTGCAGTGCTTGCTCTTGCTCTCACAAATACCTTCAGAAATTTCCGGGGAGAAAGCAGACGTTGAACGTTTATACGAAGCCGTGAATGTGTTACTGTACTTGCAAGTAATGTCTCTACATATATTCTAAGAAAGCACTTGTCTTATTTTCAAGCTTATATTTCTAACAGTGTGATTGTACTTAATTAGAACCCTAAGAGTGGTGGATTTGGTGCTTCGGAGCCACCTCCTCAACCATATCTGCAGGTACATAAGCAGCGTACAATCAAATATCAATAATCATGTTGACATATGTCATTTTCCACTTATATTGTATATTTACGATGGACATAATTTTTTTTTTGGGATCTTTTTACCTTTTCCATTCAGATTCTGAACCCTTCTGATTTATTTGCAGACATAGTTGTTGAGCAAGAGTAAGAAGATGTCCGACCCTTTTCCTAACTCTTGACTTTCTTCTTCCTTATACAGAGGATAATATACTTGATGTTATATTGTTCATCAGGCACGTCGAACCTACTTCTTCGATAATCGAAGCCCTTATCTTATTCAAGAATCTTCATCCATGCCACAGCGAGAAAGAAATAGAAATCTCAGTGTCCAAAGCACTACATTTCTTGGAAAATACACAGTACCCTGATGGTTCATGGTCAGTTAGTTTCGCTTTTATTTCACTTTTAAAAAATACAAAAAAAAAGCAAGCCATTTCATTAAAAACTTGTATAATCCGGTACGGATATTGGGGTATTTGCTTCATATACGGCACATTCTTTGCACTTAGAGGCTTTTCTTCTGCTGGGAAAACTTACGAAAACAGCGAGACAGTTCGAAAAGCGGTTCGTTTCTTGCTGTCTATACAGAATGAAGAAGGCGGTTGGGGCGAAAGCTTCGAATCATGTCCAAGAATGGTAAACATCATATCGTATATGGTTTTATGGTTATTTCTCCTTGAGTGATCTGAACCGTTGAACTGACTCTGGCGACGAATACATCCATCAACGATAGAAATACACGCCATTGGAAGATAATAGGACGAACTTTACACATACATCATGGGCAATGCTTGGTCTCATGTATGGCGGACAGGTTTGTATCTATATATATATAACTACAATGTATCTATCTATCTATCTATATCGTTCAGACATCATATTAAGCAATCCTATAACTGTTTAATATATGTAGGCGGAGAGAGACGCAACGCCTCTACATAGAGCCGCGAAGTTGCTGATCAATGCTCAGATGGAAGATGGTGATTTCCCCCAACAGGTGATAAATATTTGATTATCTATATGAAGTGGTCCCGGTACGGTATGGATGTAAAACACTAAGTATTGACTAGATGTTGGGTAAAATGTCGGGGTAACACTCAACCTAACATTCAGGTGCACAGCGGAATATTGTAACTACTTAGTGACGAAACTGAAATAACACGAGATGTAAATCTGTGCAGCAAGTCAAATAACTTGCTGCGTGCCTCAAGGCGAAATTCCACTAACAGCAATGGATGGCAAAATAACTATCCGAAGATAGTAAAAACACGTCTAGCAAAACCTACGAATCAAAAAGAATTCTGCAAACTACAAGATCTTTCGACCTTTGAAAAGCTAGACTAAAAAGACAACTCTCGCAATATGTAAAACTCGCTCAAACTCGATATGTGTTTCGCTCATCGTTTTCGCTCAATATGTCGCTCAAAGTTACTCCATTAAAGCTCTCTCGAAAGTCGTACTTTGCAGCTCGAAAATAACTCTTATTTAAAGACCTTGGCTCCCTCTTGAATTGGTAAAAAGATCCCTTGAATATCTCTTCAAATATCTCTTCGAAGATCTCCCTAAATATAGTATATATTTAGTTCGATCTTCTCATCTCATTGGTCGATCTCTTATCTTCTATTTATGGTAAACTGATTGACTGATTCTCCTTGATATTCAGATCTTCTAATTATGGTAATTGCTTGACTTGATCTCCTTTGATCTTCAAATCTTCTATTTATAGTAATTGCACTTCCTAAATTCGTTCAAGCAACTCCACACGCTTTCCACACGGTTTGGACCCGTTTCAGCACTTTACCACGTCCTGCATATCAGTAAATAAAGCTACAAAAAAGGTTAAACGGTTTTGGGCATGAAAGATAAAATCGAATGTTGACAGACAACAATGTTGGCTGACATGTTAGCCCAACACTGTCAAAGCTGAGCTAGTCAACATTAACAATCTCCCCCTTTTTATCTTTCTTCCCAAAACCCGTGCAGATTTAAAAGTTCCAAAACTCCCCCTGAAGGCAAAATCTACTCAACCACAAAAACATTAAAAGATGGTTAGAGTAGACGCAAACAGAATAGCGATTAAACTATTCAAAGTACTACGATAATAGTACATAGCCATAACAAGGTCTTAAGTTAAACATCTGCACAATATAAACCGTTCATACGCATGCCGGCAAACCACATAGTCACACAAGCAGAATTAACCAGATCAGCATGCACAAAATAACTACAAAGTCACGCATGTAAAAAGAAACGATCTTTAGGCGAACCTGCATAATAAATATCCGGCATGTAAGCAGGCAAACACGTAAACATATCGGAGAAACAAATCAGCATGCATATAGTAAAAATAAATTAATCAGAAAATCAAATCAATTATGCATGCAAAATAGAAAGGATCAGAGCTTCACTCTCAATGGAGTATGGAGTTTCCTTCTGATGCTTTCTCGGCTGCTTCTCCTTCTTGGTCAGCTCCCCCTGTTTGTTCGGCTCCTTATTCTGCTCCCCCTGAATGTCCTTATCTCCCCCTTTTTATCTGCACAACCTTCTCCCCCTTTTTGGGAAGAAAGAAAAGACACAGAGAACTTCGCTGTTAGCCAACTTGCAGATGTTGAGGTAACATTTAGCCCAACATTCTGAGACTCAGAAACAAGTTAGTTCGCCATAAAGAAATCAAAGATAAATCCAAAAAAAATTGATATGAGCACAGAATGTATGACCCGTGAATTATATCAGAAACGTAGGGGCAGAGAGTAATGTCAGCGAGCCACTCAAATATAATTTAGACAGTTTAGAGGATAAGGTCGAATCAGGTCACAACTGTCTAAATAAACAAGGAGCTAAAATATAGTATGTGGACGTATTAGTCATGCGAGCAAATATGAGCACATTAGATCATGATTCAACCCAAAGACACAAAGTCAAAAGTCAAGGTAGAATCAAGCAAGACTAACCGTTTGAGCGACGATGATGAGCACTTGAGACAAATGTAACAAGCTGTTCTTCGAGAGTTCTAATGCAATTCTGAGAGATTTCTAAACTAGACACATATGACTAACAAATGCAGTACTAAAGACAGACACAAATAAAATGAAAGCATAAAATGTAGCAATATCAAACTGACAGTCACACATGTTGCCCTAACATTTGACTCAACATCCTGAATCCGTAATCCTAGACTTTTCTGCTTAATCCTTTTCAAGACCAGTTCCCTTTATTACCCTTTCACCTCATATAACTAGCCAAATTTTTTTCACTGCCCTTATACCCTCAGCTTCGTGGTTCGGTTTTTTGTCGCATAGTATACATCGTCACCGCGAATGCCGTGTACCTAAGGAAACTTATTACCAAATACCTAAAGATAGCCGAGAGTTTATGAGCATGCTTATACACAACAAGGATTGGCTTTTTGTCGCAATAAGTACATCGTCACAGCGAATGCCGTGTACCTAGGGACGTATTACCAAGAGCCTTTAAAGAGGGATTGGGTTCATTTAGGGACCAGTCGAATAGAATCAAGTCATTTCACAAGAAAACAGAACAGAATATTTAATTAAACATTTAAGCAGTAACCATCACATTTGACATATGCTATGTTGATCCAAATGTTGGACCAACATTTAACCTGACATGTGCAATCCTATGGATTTCTTCAGGTTCGAGAACCTTTCAAAATCCAATGCTTTCTGAAAATGTCTGCTAACTGATGTTTAGTGTCTATATGCTCAATGCGGACTAACTCTTTTTCGACCATATCTTTCAGAAAATGATGCATTATATCTATATGCTTCGTGCGTGAATGCTGGATAGGGTTCTTAGATATGTTGATGGAACTAAGGTTATCACAATACATGAGGACTGACTCGCACTCTAAACCATAGTCACACAACATGCTATTCAACCATATTAATTGCGTACAGCAACTACCCGTAGCAACATACTCAGACTCAGCAGTAGATAAAGACACACAATTTTGCTTCTTACTGTACCATGCAACTAGATTGTTACCTAAGAAGAAACAGCCGCCACTTGTGCTCTTGCAATCATCCTCGTCACCTGCCCAATCAGCATCGCTATAGCCTACAAGACTCATATTAGTATCTTTGGAGAACCACAATCTTAGGCTACACGATCCACTCACATAACGAAGAATACGCTCAACAGCATTAAGATGGGAAACTTTAGGCTCAGACTGATATCTAGCACATACGCATACGCTATATATGATATCGGGTCTACTAGCGGACAAGTACAATAAACTGCCTATCATAGATCGATACAATGTTGGGTCAACATTCTGTCCAACATTGTCCTTACTTACCTTTTGCGTAGACCCCATAGGCGTTTTCATTACCTTTGCTGTGTCCAACCCGAACTTCTTGACAGTGTTCTTCGCATACTTCTCTTGGGACATAAAGATCCCGTCGTTGCTTTGCTTAATCTTACCAAACTCCTTAAGCTTCGGAACGCCTCTGATCGCCTCATGCTTGATAAGCTGCTCCAATGTTCGGTAGTTAACGAGGCCCAGTTTGTAATGCCAAAGGATGACATCGTCTTCGGCCTTTGAGAGTTGGCACACGTCCTTCGAACTGGATTTGTCTCCGACTAAGTAGCAGTTATCGCTCGATCATTTACCAGCCATAACTCGAACACCATGGCTGTTAAAAACCTCACAACTTCCCTTACTAAATCTTACCTCCAGTTTGTCGTCGCAAAGTTGGCTTATGCTAATCAGATTGGCTACGAGCCCGTCTACATGAAGAACATTGCTTAGCTTGGGAAAGTCAGGCACGTTCAATCTGCCTCGACCAAGAATCCGTCCTTTAGCACCACCTCCAAACGTCACAGATCCACTCTTTAAAGTCATGTAATCACTTAGATACTCTTTGGTACCCGTCATATGTCGGGAACACCCGCTATCGAAGTACCAAGAACCTGTCACGTTAGCTCCCAAAGAGGTATACACAACATTGCACTTATGCACGGACTTCTCTATCCAAACTTTCTTAGATGATAAAACAGCATTTAGGTTATCAGAATTTGAAGGTGAGCCAGCTGAACCTTCTCCAGACATACCTTTCAACACTGATTTCTCAATGTTGAGCGGGATGTTGGATAACATTTCAGCCGATATCGATTTCTTCGCAGAAATCTCCCCCTTCAATTTCCAGAAGTATGGCTAAATATGTCCGGGCTGCATGCAATGAGTACATTTAAATCTATCCTTAGACTTACTGGCAGCATGCTTAGTACTCTTCTTAACAACTAAGGTCTCACTACTTTCACTCGTAACATGCTCGACATTCTTCTTAACAAAGACTATCTTACGTTTACAATCAGGCAAAGGTTTAGAAACATGCATAGGCTGAGAATTAAATCCTACACCTTGCTTATCAAAAATACCTAACGATAATACCTCATCAAGAGTGGATTTACCCTTGTTCATCTTTGTGAACGTCTCATCGGCCTCGTCGACTCGCTTTTGAAGCTTGTCAATCTCCTTGTCCTTGCGTGTTAGTAAGGCTTCCATTTTGTTCATTTCATCCACCAAGCTTTCAATCATCTTTTCGCTTTTCTGATTCTCATCGGTCAGCTTCTTAACCTCGGCTTTGAGTTTCGCGTTCATCGCCTTTTCCTTCTCATATTGCGCGGACAACATATTGACGGCTTCATTAATCTGGACTTTCGCGCAAACGTGGGTTTCTAACTCTGCATCATCAGAACTTAAATACCCATCAAAACAGTTTGAGTCATCATAATCAAAAATAATTTGTTTCCCAGATGTTAAGTCAAATGTTGGCTCAACATCAGTTACCACCGTAAAACCGATTTGATGATCTTCTTCTCCGTTGTCTGAGAAGGAATGTATATTTACTATTGATTGTCTGGACTCCTTAGTACACTGTTCTTCATCTTCATCGTCGGAAAGATCAATCCAAAGAGCTTTGTCGTGCTTGCGAAGTGTGTTGGCACATTCGTTGGCGAAATGACCCCAGCCCGAGCACGCATGGCATCTCACTGTCTCCCAGTCGATGTTCTTCTTATTTCCATCTGAATTGCGTTTGAACAACGGAGGCGCAGACGAAGGTTCTGCTTTGGCATTCTCGCCCTTCCTGAATGTTGGGCCAACATTCTGCTCGACATTCTTCTTCTGAAGGAACTTTGTGAAATTCTTCACGAGCATAGCCATGTCCTCATCATTGTCAGGGTCAACTTCAGTTTGCACCTTGGATGACTGACTGACTAGAGCAATGCTTTTTCCGCGTGAAGCTTTCTTTTGGACTTCGAGGTTGGTCTCATAGTTCTTCATGATATTCATCAAGGTGTTGAGTTCCATCATCCCTAGATTCTGTGCTTCCTCGACGGCCGCTACCTTCACATTAAACTTTTCAGTTAGCGTACGTAAAGCTTTAGAAACTAGTACCTTATTAGAAATCGGATCTCCGAGGCTAGCACACTCGCTCGAAATCGTCAGAATCTTCCCGAAGTATGTGGTGATGTCCTCGTCTTCCTTCATTCTGAGATTTTCAAACTGATTGAGGAGATATCGTAGTTTGGTTTCCCTCACGTTCGCATCGCCTTCGCATTACCTCTGGAGTAGATCCCAAGCATTCTTTGCCGTCGAACAATTCTGAATGATCTTGAACATGAAAATATCCACCGAAGAGAAAATGGCATTACGAGCTTTGTTGTTATACTCGGCCGCATTCTTTTCGGCAATAGACCACTCTTCGATCGGTTTTTCGACTACTTCGCCATCAGCATCTAGAGGAGATCGAGGTGGAGTGTATCCATTGAGAACAAATTCCCACGCTCGCACATTTATGGATTTGATGCATTGGCGCACGCGAACCTTCCAATAGGCATAGTTGGAGCCGTCCAACACGGGAACTTTGCCGATGTAGTTCGAGCTTGTAACATCCATGGAAAAGGATCATAAACGCTTAGTCATGTCAAGCGGAGGCTCTGATACCACTTTGAAGTGGTCCCGGTACGGTATGGATGTAAAACACTAAGTATAGACTAGATGTTGGGTAAAATGTCGGGGTAACACTCAACCTAACATTCAGGTGCACAGCGGAATATTGTAATTACTTAGTGACGAAACTGAAATAACACGAGATGTAAATCTGTGCAGCAAGTCAAATAACTTGCTGCGTGCCTCAAGGCGAAATTCCACTAACAGCAATGGATGGCAAAATAACTATCTGAAGATAGTAAAAACACGTCTAGCAAAACCTACGAATCAAAAAGGATTCTGCAAACTACAAGATCTTTCGACCTTTGAAAAGCTAGACTAAAAAGACAACTCTCGCAATATGTAAAACTCGCTCAAACTCGATATGTGTTTCGCTCATCGTTTTCGCTCAATATGTCGCTCAAAGTTACTCCATTAAAGCTCTCTCGAAAGTCGTACTTTGCAGCTCGAAAATAACTCTTATTTAAAGACCTTGGCTCCCTCTTGAATTGGTAAAAAGATCCCTTGAATATCTCTTCAAATATCTCTTCGAAGATCTCCCTAAATATAGTATATATTTAGTTCGATCTTCTCATCTCATTGGTCGATCTCTTATCTTCTATTTATGGTAAACTGATTGACTGATTCTCCTTGACATTCAGATCTTCTAATTATGGTAATTGCTTGACTTGATCTCCTTTGATCTTCAAATCTTCTATTTATAGTAATTGCACTTCCTAAATTCGTTCAAGCAACTCCACACGCTTTCCACACGGTTTGGACCCGTTTCAGCACTTTACCACGTCCTGCATATCAGTAAATAAAGCTACAAAAAAGGTTAAACGGTTTTGGGCATGAAAGATAAAATCGAATGTTGACAGACAACAATGTTGGCTGAAATGTTAGCCCAACACTGTCAAAGCTGAGCTAGTCAACATTAACACTATATATATATATATATATATATGTTACATATAGTATTTCTACGGCAAGTTCTTGTAATAATAAAGGTAGAAATAGAATATTGAATGGTGATTAACAAACAGGAAATAACGGGAGCTTACCTAAGGACCTGCGCGCTTCATTACCCATACTACAGAAACGTTTTCGCTTTATGGGCACTTGCAGAGTTTCGAAAGCGCGTTTGGAAAATACCACGCTCTTGAAGAGTCGCATATGCCCTTGAGGTCGTGGATCCTATCTATGCTTATCTACATTATAATACCCATTTGTATAAAAAATTTGCGAGTCAGTGCCTTGTTAGTGTTTTTCTTTATATGTGGTATCTATCAGAATAAATTTTTCGCACGTTGGTACCTGTTCCGCCGCAAGTTACGTCATATAACACATTTAGGTACCATGGTACATAATACAGTGAGAAAATGGTGCATAATATAAACACTAAGGTACCATATAGCAACGTATATAGGTACCATATAAACGCGTGACGTGTTACGTAATAATATACATGTAAAAAGGTACGTCAAGATTGGAAAAATTGTACAGACAGTCAAACAGGTAATTCTATAAAAAAAAAAAAAATTCTGACATAGGTATTGACCTGCAAATTTTTTATATAAATGGATAATTTTCTGTAGATTCACAATATTATTATACAAAGGGTGAGTGAATGTGAGACCAATTCCTGCAATTTGGATATACTTATTATTTTTCCATTCATACTATACTATTAATGTAAAAGTTATTAAAAAATATATTTAATTATTTAGTAATTTTTAAAAAATTTATTTTAATCTTTTATTAAGCACATGCACATTGCACGAATTTGGTTCCAATTAATCATTTATTTCAATGATTAATATAATGTACTAACTAGGCTTGTCAATGGGGCGGGGATTCCCCGTCCCCGCAGGGATCCGCCCCGAACGGGGCGGAGAATCCCCGAATTTTAATCCCCGCGAGGCGGGGATGGGAAAAATTTTGTCCCCGTAGGCGGGGACGGGGATCATAGTCCCCGCCCCACGGGGATCCCCGCCCCGTCCCCGCCATTAATATTATTTAAAAAATATATTTTACATCTTAAATTAATATCTAAATAATATTTTTTTTATACAGAGTTTATATTATTATAGTTTAAAATAATATTTTTTAACTCATTTTTTATTATTATAATATAAATATTATCTAAAATATAATATAAATAATATTTCTAATTTATATTATAATGAAAATATAATTTTTTTTAAAAAAACGTGGGGACGGGGAATCCCCGCGGGGGCGGGGAACCGACGGGGACGGGGATGGGGACGAATTTTTCCCCGCTAAGTTCGCGGGGACGGGGATGGGGATTCCCCGTCGACGCGGGGACGGGGATGGGGACCTAATCCCCGGCCCCGCCCCGCCCCGCCCCGTTGACATCCCTAGTACTACCACATCAGCAAAAGGAAAGTAAAATCTAATAAAGAAGAAAGAGAAACATTCCGTATATCCAACCGATTACTTTGATTCACATTTTCAATAAGTGATATATTTCCTTGGTTCTTTTCTACGTCCAAAAAAACTAGTGCCGACGGTTGAAACGCTACACAAACACACTTGATTCTTATTTAATACAGAGCAACCAATAACTGGGTAAGGCTGATGAGTTTTGGAATATCCTATTGATTATTATATAGAAAAATATAGTGACCACGATGTAATATATTCTAAATCACTTTTAAGCATATACACAAACATATGTTTATGTGAGTTTGAAATAACTGTAGTAATTTTCGAATGCATTAGTGATAAGAATAATGAAGATCTGACTATCTATTGATTCGCATGTGACTACTGAACCATATACGAAGATTGCGAAAATCCAATAACACTCATTATTATATTATTACACAATAAAATAGTATATCATACAATCAATCAACGAATCCATCATTTATAGCGTGCACTGTTGAACCGGTAAAAAGGTATTAAATAAGGGACAGACGACTACCGAGAAACAGAACAGAACTGAACGCTTGCCTTCGTTCTTTCTTATCATGTTGGTAATAAGCCACCAAAATCACCTGCTGTTACACCCCTAACTTGGGGCATGGCGTGGCCGAGCGTTGGCTTTGGCTAAGAACGCACGGGCCACGCATATGGGGCATTTGCTTGGTGGAATGCCCCGGCCTGTGTTGCATGCGGCGCGCGGGCAGAATCGAGCAGTGCGCGTGCGAGGCGCGCTGACTCAGCCTCGGTGGGCGAGGCATACAGTGCGCGAGTGGGTCGCGCATACATGGGCATTTGCTTGGTGGAATGCCCTGTCTGGCCAGGGTCCGGCCAGAGCTTTGCGAAGCACAAGGCCCGCATCGCATGCGGCACGCGGGCAGGACCGAGCAGCGCGTGCGAGGCGCGCAGACTCAACCTCGGTGGACGATGTATACGTGCGCGAGTGAGTCGCGCACATGGGGGCATTTGCTTGGTGGAATGTCCCGCCTGGCCATCGGCTTAAGGCAAACTGGCGCGCACATGGGGGCATTTGCGGAGGAATGTCCCGCCTAGCCATCGGCTTGAGGCGAACGGGCGCGCACATGAGGGCATCTGCTTGGTGGGGTGCCCGGGCATTTGCTTGGTGGAATGCCCTGTCTGGCCAGGGCCTGGCCAGATCTTGCGAAGAGCACGGCCCGCGTCGCATGCGGCGCGCGGGCAAGACCGGGCAGCGCGCGCGGCAAGGCGCGCTGACTCAACCTCGGCGAGCGAGGTAAGCAGTGCGCGTGAGGGGCGCGCACGGCACTCGGCAACAGCGCGCGCGCAGAACGGGAACTGCGCGTGGCAATCAGGCACAAGTTGGTGTCCGCGCACGGAGCGCGACACTTGGGCAGGATGCGCACGACATTGGGGCATGGCGTGCGCGAATCGGGGCGGAACATGTGCGACACTGATGTGCGTCGCGCGCGGCCCTCGGGCGGGACGCGCGCGGCATAGGCCATAGTGTGCGGACATTGGCGCTGGCTTGGTGCAGCGCCGGATCCATGCGGGCGATGTTCTTGGCCAAGTCCCAACATGGCTCGGCCGGCTTGGCGCGGCAAGCAGTTGTGGCGGTTTCAGAGCGGTTTTTGGCCTGGTGAGAAGTTACCAGGGCAGTTAGGCCTGGGCTGGCAAGCAGTTCCAGGTGGCCTGGCAAGAAAACTCCCCTGAGCTGGCAAGCAAGAAAACTGCCTGCGCGGCTAGGCAGTTACAGTCCGCAAGGAAACCTCCCCGGAGCGGTTTCAGCCCATTTGTACTAATCCAACCGTTGGCTTGATTATGTCTATAAGTAGATTATGTTGCCTTGTATTTGGGGCATCCGGAAAGTGCTGTAGTGTGTTCTTTGTGAGTCCTTGTATCTTTTTGTGGTGAAAAGAAAAGGTTGGGCGTTGCCCGTAAATCTTGTTTGCTTTGTTCGTTTAAACTAAAGTAAACAACACAAACACGCTAACACAAACACGCGAGTTCTGTGGGAAAGGATTCGAGTGAACGGATCAACGGAAGGGCTGACTAACTTGCGAGGAGTTAGGCCGCACGAACCTCGGAACACTTAGAAAAATTCTAAGTCACTTGGGAGGGGCGTGACATTTGGTATCAGAGCGCTGGGTTTGCTTTGGTCTCAGCCTGGATGTCGGAAAATCAATACACGACGCTGCGTAACCGGGTTTCCGAGTTGGAACGGAAACTCGCCATGGTGTACGATCTGATTTCGCCACCACCAGGCGAAACTGTGGAGGGGATATTCCACAGGTTGCTGGCTTTAGAAGAGGGTTCGCAAGCCTCAAGCACCCAAGTGGAAGGGATGCGTGAGAAACTGCGGATTCTAAGGCGGGCTGTTGCGAACATCCCAGGAGGGACGAACCAGACTAAGGCTAGGGAGCCTAGGTGTTTCTCAGGGACGAGGGACGCCAAGTTGCTGGAAAACTTTCTTTGGGACATGGAAACCTACTTTCGGGCTGGTCGGGTTCCAGACGCCGAAAAGGTGACGGTCGCAAGTTCGTATCTTGAGGGAGATGCGAAACTCTGGTGGCGGGCAAAACTCTCGGGCGATGCGGCGGCAAACCGAGAGGAGATCGGTACATGGGAGGCCTTGAAGGCGGAACTGAAGGGTCAGTTCCTCCCTGGCAACACGTCGTGGATTGCGAGGGAGTCCCTGCGTAAACTGAGGCACACAGGGACCATAAGGGCGTACGTGACGGAGTTTCACTCGCTCTTGTTGGACATACGGGAAATGTCCGAAGAAGACAAGCTGTTCAATTTCATGTCGGGATTACAGCCCTGGGCGCAGGCGGAGCTGCGTCGGCAAGGTGTCCAGGACGTGAATGCTGCGACGGGCGCGGCAGAACGCTTGGTCGACTTCCAGACGGTTACGGAGCCTGAGGCAAGGCGTGATCGTTGGAAGAAGAAAGACGTGTCCGAGGGGAAGGACAGGTCTGGTGACGTCACCAAAACCAGGGAAGTGTTGGTTACTAAATCGAAAGAGAGGGCTCTGACGATGGATAGGACCAACAAGGGATGCTTCATCTGTGATGGTGATCACCTGATGCGGAACTGCCCAAAGCGTACGAAGTTGGCTGCGATGGTTGCTGCGGAGCAATCTAGCGATGAGGAGGCGGAACCCTCAAGAGTCAGTTCGTTGCAATTGGAGGCGGCAGATCCGATCATGGGCCTTTGTCTTGGCGAGAAGGTCCGCCCCACGGCCTCGACGAGGGCGTCGAGCGCTTTGAGTGGGGGTGGTTTGTTACACCCCTAACTTGGGGCATGGCGTGGCCGAGCGTTGGCTTTGGCTAAGAACGCACGGGCTACGCATATGGGGCATTTGCTTGGTGGAATGCCCCGGCCTGTGTTGCATGCGGCGCGCGGGCAGAATCGAGCAGTGCGCGTGCGAGGCGCGCTGACTCAGCCTCGGTGGGCGAGGCATACAGTGCGCGAGTGGGTCGCGCATACATGGGCATTTGCTTGGTGGAATGCCCTGTCTGGCCAGGGTCCGGCCAGAGCTTTGCGAAGCACAAGGCCCGCATCGCATGCGGCGCGCGGGCAGGACCGAGCAGCGCGTGCGAGGCGCGCAGACTCAACCTCGGTGGACGAGGTATACGTGCGCGAGTGAGTCGCGCACATGGGGGCATTTGCTTGGTGGAATGTCCCGCCTGGCCATCGGCTTAAGGCAAACTGGCGCGTACATGGGGGCATTTGCGGAGGAATGTCCCGCCTAGCCATCGGCTTGAGGCGAACGGGCGCGCACATGAGGGCATCTGCTTGGTGGGGTGCCCGGGCATTTGCTTGGTGGAATGCCCTGTCTGGCCAGGGCCTGACCAGATCTTGCGAAGAGCACGGCCCGCGTTGCATGCGGCGCGCGGGCAAGACCGGGCAGCGCGCGCGGCAAGGCGCGCTGACTCAACCTCGGCGAGCGAGGTAAGCAGTGCGCGTGAGGGGCGCGCACGGCACTCGGCAACAGCGCGCGCGCAGAACGGGAACTGCGCGTGGCAATCAGGCACAAGTTGGTGTCCGCGCACGGAGCGCGACACTTGGGCAGGACGCGCACGACATTGGGGCATGGCGTGCGCGAATCGGGGCGGAACATGTGCGACACTGATGTGCGTCGCGCGCGGCCCTCGGGCAGGACGCGCGCGGCATAGGCCATAGTGTGCGGACATTGGCGCTGGCTTGGTGCAGCGCCGGATCCATGCGGGCGATGTTCTTGGCCAAGTCCCAACATGGCTCGGCCGGCTTGGCGCGGCAAGCAGTTGTGGCGGTTTCAGAGCGGTTTTTGGCCTGGTGAGAAGTTACCAGGGCAGTTAGGCCTGGGCTGGCAAGCAGTTCCAGGTGGCCTGGCAAGAAAACTCCCCTGAGCTGGCAAGCAAGAAAACTGCCTGCGCGGCTAGGCAGTTACAGTCCGCAAGGAAACCTCCCCGGAGCGGTTTCAGCCCATTTGTACTAATCCAACCGTTGGCTTGATTATGTCTATAAGTAGATTATGTTGCCTTGTATTTGGGGCATCCGGAAAGTGCTGTAGTGTGTTCTTTGTGAGTCCTTGTATCTTTTTGTGGTGAAAAGAAAAGGTTGGGCGTTGCCCGTAAATCTTGTTTGCTTTGTTCGTTTAAACTAAAGTAAACAACACAAACACGCTAACACAAACACGCGAGTTCTGTGGGAAAGGATTCGAGTGAACGGATCAACGGAAGGGCTGACTAACTTGCGAGGAGTTAGGCCGCACGAACCTCGGAACACTTAGAAAAATTCTAAGTCACTTGGGAGGGGCGTGACACCTGCCGACAATTAATCTGAAATTGTCAAGTAACGATCTGTATCATATATATCCATAGTTAGCTATACATACGAATCATATAAAAGCAGAAATAAAATAACTCACATGTCATCGTTGGAAAAAATACGAACAGTGATCTGTGTCCATTTATTGCAACCTTCTACATTACTGACAGTAAATATATATCGGGACAGGGAATGGGTTGGTCGTTGGGCTCTCAGTGCGCCATTACTTCGAGTTTGTTCCTTACAATAACGACACCGTTTTAGCCATTTGATTTGCAAATTAGAAAATTAGGGTTTCTTGGATCGTTTAAGAAAGTTTACACATAAAGTAAAAAATAAAGTGAAATCTCGCTTATATATATATATATACTCAGTTGTTATTTGACCCTATTTAGTCTAGTTACTTGGTTTAGATGTGGTTAAATTGAAAATGTACGATATTGTTTTTTGGAAATAGTAAAACGGCTCTCATTTAAAAACAAAAAAGAAAATGTAAAAGACTTGTTCTAGGTCGAAACCAAACCAGTAGAACTTCGTTTATAGTTCAGCATCATAATATAAAATAACTTTAAATCAAAATCCACCACAAATATACGGCAAATAAAAAATATAAAAAACAATATAAAGTAAGATACCGATTTTTTTTATGAAATACATTGCATGGTGTCCATTTTTGTAATTCAACCTTTGGGATACGTACGTAATTATGTGTCAACTATCCCTATTTATAACACTGCCCACGCCCTGCAACGATATATAACTTGGACTCCATTTCAAGGAAATAAACTACTATTGTAATAAAATAATGTGGAGGCTGAAGATAGGCGAAGGAGACGGCGATCCTTATCTATACAGTATCAGCAACTTTGTGGGTCGTCAATATTGGGAATACGATCCAAATGGTGGAACTGTCGAAGAGCTTAAGGCCTTTGAAAAGGCTCGTGAAGAGTACAAAGAGAACAAGAAAAAGGGTTACGTAGCATCTGCTGATATGTTCACTAGAATACAGGTAATATTATTACATGATATATTAGTTTATCTATATCTAATCCATCTGCTTACTTACTTTGTATAAATACACGAGTTTGTTCATGACTTTGTTACAGCTCAAGAAGGAGAGTGGGATTTTGCTAAGCATACCGCGTGTTAGAATCGGCGAGGAAGAAGAAGTTACGTATGAGAAAACAACAGCTGCCGTAAAGAAAGCTGTGTTGCTTCACCGAGCAATCCAAGCAAAAGATGGCCATTGGCCGACTGATAATTCCTGCCCCGTGTTTTTTACTCCTCCGCTGGTATAAATTTATATTTTCAATTTTCATCACCTTAACATATTATAGATATATATTTGAAAATAAGTAAATAAACGTAAGCAAGCAAACAGAACCCGAAATAAGTAAGAGGATTAATATAGATGGCTTTAAGTAAAAAGATTGAAATTAGGTCGTTGCTCAATATGGCTTATATTAGTTAACTTTTTGTTGTCATGCGTTAGATTATTGCCTTGTACATGAGCGGAAAAATCGACGAAATCCTTACGTCGGAACACAAAAAGGAGATGATACGATACCTCTACAATCATCAGGTATGCGTAAAATATATATGTATATAACTATATACACACAGCATGCACCATATATACGTACCTAGCATTTCCAGCAATATAATGAGAAGTCTAAATTGATTATTTCATAATTGCACGTTTGTTGTATATGATGAAGAACGAGGATGGAGGATGGGGTTTTTACATAGGAGGTCACAGCACTATGATTGGGTCGGCACTTAACTATATTATGCTTCGCTTGTTGGGTAAAGGGATGGACGACGATGGTAATAATTGTTGACTAAGCTCAATATTAAGTCAAAAAAATACAATACTAGAACAAAACAAATACAAAAGGAAATGGACACACAAATCAAACACACATGTGGGGTGCAAGACTTTAGCACTAAAATCTGAAAAAAATCAAAGTCCAAGATCTGAAAATATCACGCATGGGATAGCACACAAATCTTAGATATGTTGTCTAATTTATAATATATTTTAAATATGCATGATATCTATATAAGTGAGAGTGCTTGCATGTAATATGGTAAGGAGGAAAAAGAGGGAAAAGAGCTGTACGTGAGTTTTCTATTGCTATACAAGTATTACAGAGAGAAAACAAAACCTTGGTTCCTCCTCTCACCCACGTCCAAACACTATCAAAAATAATAAGTCATTCCAATAAAAAAAGTCGATCCTCACCTTGTACTAAAAACAACAAACTGGTATCAGAGCAATGTCGTTTGGCAACATGCCCGTTCCTCGCCTCACAAAATCCAATTATGATAATTGGAGTATTCGGATGAAAGCGCTGCTCGGCTCGCAAGGCGTATGGAATATCGTTAAAGATGGGTACACCGAACCCGATAAAACGGACGAGTACACGCCGGCCCAGCTGAAGGCGTTGGAAGATTCTCGACAATTAAATAGCGCTGCGCTCAGCATCATATACAACGGCCTAGACGATGCCGACTTCGAAAAAATCAATGACGTAAAGAAAGCGAAGGAAGCATGGGAAAAACTGGAGATAGCATACAAAGGTGCCGACCGAGTAAAACAAGTACGGCTGCAAACTCTTCGCGGTGAATTCGAAATGACGAGAATGAAGAACGGCGAAGGCGTGTCCGATTATATAACGAGAGTACAAACCATCTCAAACCAGTTGAAAAGAAATGGCGAGGCACTAGCAGAATCCCGAGTCGTCGAGAAAATTCTCCGCTCTCTGACGGACGAGTACGAAAACGTGGTATGTGCAATCGAGGAATCCAAAAATCTCGAAGAAATGACGGTCGATGAACTCTCCGGTTCGCTCGAAGCTCACGAGCAACGGAAGAAAAAGAAGAAGCAGGAATCGCTGGACGAGGCTCTACAGACGAAGTTATCATTGAAAGATGACAAGGCGCTATATACGCATCACGGCCGAGGTCGAGGACGAGGTCAACGAGGACGAGGTTTCGGCCAAAATTCAGGCCGAGGACGAGGATACAATCCGGAACAACGACAAACGAGCAATCAAAATTGGAGAGGACGAGGTCGAGCTCAATGGCGAGGTGGTCGCTCGAATCGACCGAGCGTTGAGTGCTACAATTGCGGCAAGTTCGGGCACTTTGCAAAAGACTGTTGGTCCGAAAAGAAGGTGGACGAAAATGCGAACCTAATCACACAAGAAGAGCCAAAAGACGAAGGCGTTCTCTTAATGGCGCTCGAGGATACGAGTCCAGGCAACGATATGGTGTGGTATCTTGACACTGGTGCCAGCAATCATATGAGCGGGCATAAACATCTTTTCACTGATCTGAAGAAGATCGATGACGGCCACGTGTCTTTTGGAGACGCGTCGAAAATAGAAGTCAAAGGCCGAGGGAAAATCTATTTCTCTCAAAATGATGGCAAACAGGGATCGGTCGAGGACGTATATTTCGTACCCGACTTGAAGACGAACATCTTAAGCATGGGACAGTTGCTCGAAAAAGGATGTTCAGTGTTCATGAAGGACCGCTCATTACAACTAAGAAACAAAGACGGAAGAATGATCGCGCGGGTCGAGATGGAAAGGAACCGAATGTTCAAACTCAACCTGAAGGCGATTCAAGAAAAATGTTTACGAGTTGACGTGGAGGACAAAGACCATTTGTGGCATATGCGGTTTGGTCATTTACACTACGGTGGCCTAAAGGAGCTCTCTAAAAGAGGCATGGTCAACGGAATGCCGATGATAGAAGGCGATAAAAAGCTTTGCGAAAGCTGCGTAATCGGGAAACATACGAGGACGACGTTCCAGAAGCAGGCAGAATATCGAGCGCGCAAACCGCTCGAGCTCATACATACAGACATATGCGGGCCGATCACACCAGAATCATTCGGAGGAAGGAGATACTTTATTACTTTCATCGACGACTACTCAAGAAAGACGTGGGTATATTTTCTAAAGGAAAAATCAGAAGCGCTCGAGACATTTAAAAAATTCAAAACTATGGTCGAGAAGACGACGGGTTCAAACATCAAGGCGCTCCGCTCGGACAGAGGTGGAGAATATACTTCAGGCGCTTTTGTAACTTTTTGCGAAGAGCAAGGCGTCAGGAGGTTCCTCACCGCACCGTATTCTCCACAACAGAACGGCGTAGCTGAAAGGAAGAACCGAAGCATTCTCGACATGGTTCGATCAATGTTAAAAAGCAAGGACATGCCAAAGGAATTTTGGGCCGAAGCGGTACGATGTGCCGTATATATTCAGAACCGATGTCCACATCACAGCCTCAAGAATCAAACACCGCAGGAAGCATGGACTGGCCGAAAACCGACGGTGGCGCACTTCAAAATATTTGGAAGCGTGGCGTATGCACATGTGCCGGATCAAAGAAGAACCAAGCTCGACGATAAAAGCAAAAAGCTCGTGTTTATTGGGTATGATGAGAAGACGAAGGCGTACCGGCTCTATGACCCTGAAAATAAAAAGGTGATAGTAAGTCGCGATGTTCGGGTAGACGAAGAAAGTTCGTGGGGCTGGAACGTTGAAGAAAACACAACCCCTGAAGAACCACTGATCGTTGCACCAATACCTATTCCGATTTCGTCTCAAGAAAATGACGAGGAGGACGAACCAAGACAACCGAGGATGCGAAGCATGCAGGATCTGTACCGATCAACCGAACAAGTTCACCTAGTCTGTTTACTGGCCGACTCGGAACAAATTAGTTTCGAAGAAGCCATAAGAGACAAGAGATGGAAAATGGCGATGGACGAGGAAATAAAGGCGATCGAAAAGAACGACACATGGAAACTTGTGGAGTTGCCAAACGGGTATAAACCCATTGGAGTCAAATGGGTTTACAAAAAGAAGATGAATGCTCAAGGAAAAATTGAGCGTTACAAGGCGAGATTGGTGGCAAAGGGCTATCGACAACAAGCGGGAATAGATTACGACGAAGTTTTCGCTCCCGTTGCAAGAATGGAGACAATTCGTTTGCTCCTAGCTCAAGCTGCACAACTCAACTGGCCAATCTATCAGATGGACGTGAAGTCTGCTTTTCTGAACGGGGAACTCGAGGAAGAAGTCTACGTGGAGCAGCCCGCGGGATACTCAAAATTGGGAGAAGAAGGCAAAGTGCTGAAATTAAAAAAGGCACTTTACGGGCTAAAGCAAGCGCCGCGAGCATGGAACACCCGGATCGACGGATATTTCAAAAAGAACAAGTTCGAGCAATGTCCGTTCGAGCACGCTCTCTACGTTAAACGAGAAGGAAAGGAAATGATCATCGTCGCTCTCTATGTCGATGATCTTATTTTCATGGGAAGCAGTGAGAAAATAGTCAACGACTTTAAGAAGGCGATGACGAAGGAATTCGAGATGACGGACTTGGGACTGATGAAATATTTTCTCGGTCTCGAAGTTGAGCAAAGAAGCACGGGAATTTTTGTGTCGCAAGAAGCTTATGCGAAGGCTATATTAAAGAAAAATAAAATGGAGGAAAGCAACCCGGTGGCGACACCGATGGAACTTGGAACAAAACTGTCCAAGTTTGAGGGAGGACAAGGAGTGAATGCGACCGACTATCGAAGTCTCGTGGGCAGTTTGCGATACTTGACCTGCACGAGACCCGATATCGCTTATAGCGTTGGAGTCGTTAGCCGCTATATGGAGGATCCGAGGCAGTCACATCTCAAAGCGATCAAGAGGATTTTACGATACATCCGAGGAACACAATCGCTCGGACTGTTTTATCCAAAGGCGAGCGACTGTAAATTAGTCGGATATTCTGACAGTGATTGGTGCGGAGATATCGATGATCGAAGGAGCACTGGCGGCTACGTATTTTATCTCGGGAATACGGCATTCACATGGCTATCGAAAAAGCAACCGATCGTGACTTTATCAACCTGCGAAGCGGAATATGTGGCAGCATCTTGGTGTGTCTGTCACGCAATCTGGCTGAGAAATTTGTTGCTCGAGTTGAACCTTCAACAAGTCGAGCCAACCGAAATTCGAGTAGATAATAAGTCAGCGATCGAGTTGGCGAAAAATCCAGTTCATCACGAGAGAAGCAAGCATATTGATGCGCGGTTTCATTTTATTCGGGAGCACGTAAAAAATGGAGCAGTGAAGATGGTACATGTCGCGAGTTCGGATCAAGTTGCAGATATTTTCACGAAGCCGTTACCAACAAGCACATTCGAAAACCTAAAGAGGATGCTCGGGATGAAAAGACAGGAAGATATTGAGCTTAAGGGGGGAATTTGTTGACTAAGCTCAATATTAAGTCAAAAAAATACAATACTAGAACAAAACAAATACAAAAGGAAATGGACACACAAATCAAACACACATGTGGGGTGCAAGACTTTAGCACTAAAATCTGAAAAAAATCAAAGTCCAAGATCTGAAAATATCACGCATGGGATAGCACACAAATCTTAGATATGTTGTCTAATTTATAATATATTTTAAATATGCATGATATCTATATAAGTGAGAGTGCTTGCATGTAATATGGTAAGGAGGAAAAAGAGGGAAAAGAGCTGTACGTGAGTTTTCTATTGCTATACAAGTATTACAGAGAGAAAACAAAACCTTGGTTCCTCCTCTCACCCACGTCCAAACACTATCAAAAATAATAAGTCATTCCAATAAAAAAAGTCGATCCTCACCTTGTACTAAAAACAACAATAATAACGCTGTTTCAAGAGCACGTAAATGGATTCTCGGCCATGGTGGAGCTACTGGGATACCTTCTTGGGGAAAAACTTATCTTTCGGTAATAATTTATTCGATCCCATATCTTTTTTGAGTGTGTAAGATGATATATAGCACACAGTTGCACTGAGGGGAAACTGAGACTGAAGAGAGTTTTTAGGGTTCTAATGTCAGTAAGACTAGTTGAATCGAATATCGTTTTTCTTTCTTTGTTTTTTTTTTTTTAACTTTTAATTCTCCCATAGGTGTTGGGAGTATACGACTGGGACGGATGCAACCCATTGCCCCCCGAGTTTTGGCTCGTTCCTTCATCTTTCCCATTTCATCCTGGTAATTAATTAATTTCAAGAAACAAACTTAAAGACTATATATTGACTTGTTTTATGAATAGACATTTCAAACAAACATAGTTATATTTGTCTTTATGAATGAACATTGCAGGGAAGATGTGGTGTTACTGCCGCTCAGTTTACTTGCCTATGTCCTATCTCTACGCAAAAAGGATTCAAGGACCGATTACAGACTTGGTTTTATCACTCAGAGAGGAAATTCACGTCAAACCTTATCATCAAATTGATTGGAACAAGGCTCGCCATGAATGTTGCATGGTGATATGATCACTAATTATTTACTCTCATTATGGAACTATGTAGTATACTGATTGCTGTTTGTTTATGATATATATAGGAAGATCTTAACTATCCTCACACCTTCATCCAAGATTTTCTGTGGGACGCTCTTCATTATTGCACTGAGCCATTGATGAGGCGTTGGCCTCTGAACAAGCTCAGGTAAAAAGCTATAGATAGGACGATCGAATGCATGCGTTATGCAGCTGAAGAGACTCGTTACATAACCGTTTCGTGTGTAGGAAAAGTAAGGGATTAAGTTATCTTTTGGATCGTCGCACGAAAAGAAAGAAAGAAAATACGCAGTACATATAATTGTGTTACTTGTGTCATGTGAATACATAATACAGTGTCTTCAAATGATGTGTTCTTGGGCGATTGATCCAAATGGCGATGATTTCAAACGTCACTTAGCTAGGATTCCGGATTTTTTGTGGCTTGCCGAAGATGGAATGAAAATGCAGGTTAAATATCGATGACAAAAATTTTGAAGCATGAAGATGATGATATTAACAAATTAATCCTTTCTCCTATTGTTTTTTTTTCTTTCTATTGAAGAGTTTTGGAGGTCAACTGTGGGATACTGCTCTCGCCACGCAGGCGATTCTCTCAACTGAGATGGTTGATGATTATGGCGATTGTCTTAAGAAGGCAAACTTCTTCATCAAAGAATCTCAGGTTTCATTTTCGTGAGACAAATTGAATGTTTTGTGCTTCTTCAGTTTTGATTAGTTTTAAAAAAGAAAAACAAATGGGCATATATAGGTAAAAGAGAACCTCAGTGGGGACTATAAAAGCATGTATCGTCACTTTACAAAAGGGGGCTGGCCTTTCACTTGCCATGATCAGGCCTTGATTGTATCAGATTGCACAGCAGAAGCTCTTAAGGTACACTTATTCGAACCCTGAAATCACACCCTATTATTCAACCAAGAAATTCCATCACATAATTTATCGATCTCTTGCGATTGGACTTACGAATGTAGTTGACCAAATTGTTGAATGCAGTGTTTGCTTCTGCTCTCACAAATCCCTTCAGAAATTTCCGGAGAGAAAGCAGACGTTGAACGTTTATACGAAGCTGTGAATGTGTTGCTGTACTTGCAAGTAATGTCTCTCGCTCTCTACATACATTCTAAGAAAACACTTTTGGTTTTTTCTAAAGCTTATTATTTTCCTAATATGATTGTAATACAATACATAGAACCCTAAGACTGGTGGATTTACTGCTTGGGAGCCACCTGTTCCTCAACCCCATCTGCAGGTATATATAAATGAACATTCATGTATCTATATATCATATATTCTACGACAAACATCATAAAAAATTTATTAATGTTTTTGTTCTCCCTGCTAATTTTCAGTTTCTGAACCCGTCTGATTTGTTCGCGGACGTAGTCGTTGAGCAAGAGTAAAAAGATCGAATCCAATCCCAAAAATTATCAAGTTCTCGACTTTGGTCTATAACTGAACTCATTCTTGCGATATATATTTTTCAGGCACGTCGAACCAATTGGTTCTGTAATAGAAGCCCTTGTCTTATTCAAGAATCTTCATCCGGGGCATAGAGAGAAAGAAATAGAAATCTCAGTGTCCAAAGCATTGCACTTCTTGGAGCAAATTCAATACCCTAATGGTTCATGGTCAGTCAGTTAGTTAAACTTTGTTCCTTGAAAATAATTCATTTGACTAATTTTAAGAAAAGTTTTTAACTTTCCCTTACGATCTTTACTCTTTAGGTATGGATATTGGGGGATTTGCTTCATATACGCCACTTTCTTCGCACTCAGAGCTTTTTATTCTGCTGGGAAAACCTACGAAAACAGTGAGGCAGTTAGAAAAGCGGTTCGTTTTTTGCTGTCGATACAGAACGAAGAAGGCGGTTGGGGCGAGAGCTTCGAATCATGTCTCACCATGGTAATAATATCATGTATAATTCTGAATTATTTATTTATTGTAGAAAGAATTTCATAATGTAATGCCATCGAACTGTTCAATAGAAATACACACCGTTGGAAGGTAATAGGACCAATATTCAGCATACATCAATGGCAATGCTTGGTCTCATATATGGCGGGCAGGTTAGTGAATATATTTATATATACAACTGCTATCTATCTATCTATCTATCTATCTAAGTTCAGACATCATAAGCAATAATCCTAAAATAGTTTAATATTATATATTTATATATATATATATATATATATATATATAGGCGGAGAGAGACGCAACGCCTCTACATAGAGCGGCGAAGTTGGTGATCAATGCTCAGATGGACGACGGCGATTTCCCCCAACAGGTTATAATTAAAATTCTCTTATGCCCCGTTTGGATTTCAGATTTCGATTTGAAATCCGAATTTCGCCCAAATCTTCCGTTTGGCAATTGCACCGATTTAGATTCGATTTCGTCCAAATCCGAGGGGAAATCCAAAGCTGACACGTAACGAGTTTTTCGTAACTGATAATAATAATAATAATAATAGTATAACAACAATAGTATAATAATAATAAATAATAATAATGAAAAATATAATAATCAATAATAATAATAATAATAATAATAATTAGGAGGTGGACGATGAGTCAAGCAGATTCGCAAGCTCGATGAGCCGACTCGAGCTCATCATGGATTCGAAAATGAGCCGGCTCAACTCGAGCTCACTCGTGGGCGCTCGAAGCTCGCAAGCCGGCTCACGAGCTTGTTTTTTTTTATTATTATTCACGATTTTTATTTTATTTTATTTTGTACGTTCTTAAATTATTTTAGAAAAAATTAGAAATCAAGTTCGACAAGCTTCACGAGCTCGAGTCAGCTCTTTGAAATCCGAATTTCGAAATCCTAACGTTTGCCAATCAAATTATGATTTTGAAATTCATTATTTAAAATCAAGCGATTTGGCTCAAATAAGCGAATCCAAACGCACTCTTATGGAGTAAATATATAGTTTCTTTCGGCAACAAAGATTAATAAATCGGATGATGTTATCCATCTATTTATCTATCTTATTTTAAAACAGGAAATCGCTGGAGTTTACCTGAGGACATGCGTACTTCATTTCCCTCACTATAAAAACATTTTCCCGTTATGGGGACTTGCAGAGTATCGAAAGCGAGTTTGGAAAACATCCAACTAAAGAAGAGTCGCATTTATTTATTTATATACGTATAATGAAATGCCGCCTTTCTTCATGTGTGAGATTGTTGTAATAAGGCGTTTTGTGAAAATACCTAATTTGTAGTAATTCCCCAGATTGTGAAACCTAAAAATCATTACCAATTTTAATACAATTCTATATTCCTCAACGCCCAATACGACTGATCTTGTTTACCTTTCATTGTTCTTTTCTTGATCTCAATTGCTTCTCTCTCAATGCACTCTGATTTTCTTTAACTGGGCAGTAACATCTTTCATATTCATCCTCTCGCCGGGCGACTTAGCACAGCAAATAAGACCCAACTCGAAAATAGAAACGACGCAGTGCAATAGTTTTCCGTCGAAGTTGTTTGTTGCAATCAAATTCGCATCGACGACTCGAATAACTTCGTCGGGCAATGAGCCATTTACCCAACCCCTAAGCGTTATGTCTCCCGAAAACATTTCATCGCTCGGCCTCTTTCCCGTAAAGGTCTCCAACAGCATTATCCCGTAGCTATACACGTCGCATCTCGTGGAAACTATGCCTTCCGAACCATATTCTTCAACCAATATTTTTCATTATTCAAGCAAATAATAAAATAAGGAAATATGATAATATACAACCATGTAAACAACTATGTTATTTAAAGGTCCATTACGTATGCAGCATACATACCTGGAGCCATATAGCCGAGCGTTGCGAGGGTCCTAGTGTGTGTCATGCTTTCTTCTTCATTTAGATACTTTGTAATGCCGAAATCACTAATACGAGCAACCATATCTTCGTCTAGGAGGACATTTCCCGGCTTCAAATCACAGTGAACCACTGGCGTCGAATAACCGTAATGGAGATATTCCAATGCACTTGCAACATCAATCATTATGTTGAGTCTTTGCTTGATGTCTACATTTTGGTTTTCTTCGGAATACAAGCACTTCTCCAAGCTGCCGTTTTGCATGTATTCTAATACGATCGCCTTGAATTCCTGATTCGTGCAACTCCCGAGGACTCTAACGAGATTTCTGTGGCGAAGATTTCTTAAACCTTCGCATTCTACTTCAAAAGACCTCAATGAACGTTCGAGCTGAATGTGAAACACTTTCACGGCTAATGCAGTTCCATCTCTTAGTACGCCTTTATAAACCGAACCGAAACTTCCCTTTCCCAATAGATTATTTTCGCCATAATTTTCAGTAGCATGCAATAACTCGTAATAAGAGATGTTGAAAATAAAGCCCAAGAGTCTCCCGAGGAGAAGCCGCCCGAACGAGAAGACCCTCTCGAGCAAGAAGTCTCCCGAGCAAGGCACCGCCCGAGCAAGAGCAAGCCAGAAGGCAAACTGTCCGAAAAGAAAGAGGCTGTCGAGAAGATGGCCGAGCAAGAGGAAGCCAGAAGAGAAGCCGACCGAGAAGGAAGAATGTCCCGAGAAGGACATTACCCGACCAGAACAGAAGCACAGCAGTTGAGGAAGTGCTGGAAAGAGCAGATCGTGGGAGAACTGCTGAAGTAGTGGACAGCAGTTGAGGAACGAAAAATACTCCCCACGTCTGTAGTGGAGGCAACTGCCTTAGTAGTATAAATAAGTAGTTTTGCTGTTTTAGAAATATAAGATGATCGTAAGAGTCCTGGTCGAATTCTGCATTCTGTGTCGTTAATTTTATAAGTAAGAAAAGTGCTTCTCCGTCACTCTTTGAAAATTCCCAGAATTCCCTTTCAAATTGCTTCCGTCAAAAACAGTTTACCAACCACACGCAATCCGCTAAAAACAACAAATTGGTATCAGAGCTCATGGCAACGATGGCGACGATGGGAGTTAACGGTGGCCAAATCCCCATACCGAAACTCACCAAGTCCAATTACGAGAATTGGAGCATCAAGGTGAAAGCGCTGCTTGGGTCTCAAGATGCGTGGGAGGTTGTCGAGACCGGTCATGTCGAGCCAGAAAACACGGGTGGTTACTCGGCAGCACAGATGAAGGCATTGAGGGAGTCCCGAAAGCAGGACAAAACAGCATTTTACATCATCTATCAATCCGTAGATGAAGCCGGCTTCGAGAAGATAGCCGAGGCTACGACTTCAAAGGAAGCGTGGGACACGTTGGAAGCAGCCTATAAGGGCGCTGACCGTGTGAAGCAAGTTCGACTGCAAACCCTTCGAGGAGAACTCGAAATGACGAAGATGAAAGAAGGCGAAAGTGTCTCCGAGTACATCACTCGGATTCAAACAATTGCGAATCAACTAAAGAGAAACGGAGAAGCCTTGACGGATGCCCGAATCGTTGAGAAGATCCTGAGATCTCTAACGAATGACTTCGAGAACGTTGTGTGCGCGATAGAAGAATCCAAGGATCTCGAGAAGATGACGGTTGACGAACTCTCGGGCTCACTGGAAGCGCACGAGCAGCGAAAGAGAAAGAAGAGGCAGGATTCTCTCGAGAAAGCCCTGCAAGTAAAATTGTCTGTAAGAGAAGACAAGGCATCGGGAAGTCAGAATCGAGGAAGAGGACCCGGCCGTGGTGGAAGAGGTTCCGGACGCGGCGGAGGACGCGGAAGAGGAAACCAAAATGATGGAGAAGGACCTACAAACCAACAAAGTTGGAGAGGTCGTGGCCGAGGAAGAGGCCGAGGCGGACGTTCGAATCGACCGAATGTCGAATGCTACAACTGCGGAAAGCAGGGCCACTATGCCAGAGACTGCTGGGGAGAAAAGAAAGTGGAAGAAAATGCAAACCTTGTCGCGGAAGAAGAGCCGAAGAACGAAGGAGTTCTTCTTATGACGTTCGAGGACAAATACCCGACCAACGAGAAGGTGTGGTACCTCGACACCGGCGCCAGCAATCACATGAGTGGTCAGAAGCATCTCTTCAAGGAGCTAAAGGAAGTGAAAGAAGGGTACGTTTCTTTTGGAGACGACTCAAAAGTTAAAGTAGAAGGACAAGGGAAGGTATGCTTCTCTCGAGCAAATGGAAGAGAAGGTATGGTCGAGGATGTTTACTACGTTCCCGACATGAAAACCAACATTCTTAGCATGGGACAACTCTTGGAAAGAGGATGTTCAGTCGCTATGAAGGATCGGGCGATGCAGTTGAGAAGCAAAAGCGGACGACTGATCGCGCATGTTGAGATGGCGAAGAACCGAATGTTCAAGATCAACATTGACACCATCCAAGAAGAATGCCTGCAAGTTGACCTGGAAGACAAGGATCATTTGTGGCATCTTCGCTTCGGACATCTAAACTACGGAAGCCTGAAAGAGATGGCGAACAAAGGAATGGTGCAAGGACTTCCAAAGATGGTTGGAAGCCAGAAAATCTGTGAAGGCTGTGTTCTCGGGAAGTTGCCGAGGACGTCATTCCAGAAGAAAGCGGAATTCCGAGCAGAGAACCCACTGGAGCTAGTTCACACCGACATATGTGGACCGATGACACCCAACTCTTTCAGCGGAAAGAGGTACTTCATTACCTTCATAGATGACTTCTCGAGGAAAACTTGGGTGTATTTCCTGAAGGAGAAATCAGAGGCCTTCGAGATATTCAAGAAGTTCAAGTCAATGGTCGAGAAGGCGACAAAGTCGAACATCATAGCTGTTCGGTCAGACAGAGGAGGTGAATTCATGTCTGGAGAATTCACAAAATTTTGTGAAGAGCACGGAATAAGGAGATTCCTGACGGCACCATACACGCCACAACAGAATGAAGTGGCCGAACGAAAGAATCGAACTATTCTCGACATGGTCCGATCAATGCTGAAAAGCAAAAGGATGCCGAAGGAGTTCTGGGCAGAAGCCGTACAATGTGCTATCTACATTCAGAATAGGTGCCTCCATAGCAAGCTCGGCGCTCGAACACCACAAGAGGTCTGGAATGGAAAGAAGCCAAGCGTCTCACATTTGAAAGTGTTTGGAAGTGTGGCATATGCTCATGTGCCAGACCAGAGGAGGACGAAGCTCGAAGACAAAAGCAAGAAGCTTGTGTTCCTCGGATACGACGAGAAGACGAAGGCATACAAACTGTATGACCCTCTCGAAAAGAAGGTCATAGTTAGCAGAGACGTCCGAGTAGACGAAGGGAGTTCCTGGAATTGGAAAGAAGAAGAATCGGAGGAACAAGAAGAACCCGCCAGTCCCCCATCTACTCTCGGGAAAACTCCACTCGAGGAAGTATCCGATACTGAAGAACCCAGACAACCAAAGATGCGAACTTTACGAGACTTATATGACTCAACGGAAGAGGTCCATCTTGTTTGCCTCATTGCCGACTCCGAAGAAATCACCTTTGAAGAAGCGATCCGCAACAAAAGGTGGAAGGCCGCTATGGACGAAGAAATCAAGTCCATCGAGAAGAACAGAACGTGGGAGTTGAAGAAACTCCCGAACGGCCATAGACCCATCGGAGTAAAATGGGTCTATAAGAAAAAGACAAATGCCGAAGGACTCATTGAACGCTACAAGGCAAGGCTAGTCGCGAAAGGCTACAAACAACGTGCCGGGATCGATTACGACGAAGTCTTCGCTCCCGTTGCAAGAATGGAAACCATCAGGCTCCTGTTGGCACAAGCTGCTCAATTCGGCTGGACTATTTTTCAGATGGATGTTAAGTCAGCCTTCCTGAACGGAGAACTCGAGGAAGAAGTCTATATAGAACAACCTCCTGGCTACTCGAGAAGAGGAGAAGAAGAGAAAGTGTTGAAGCTGAGAAAGGCGCTCTATGGCCTGAAGCAGGCGCCTCGGGCATGGAATACTCGAATCGATGGGTACTTCAAGAAGAATAAATTCCATCAATGCCCGTATGAGCACGCCCTCTACATCAAGAAGGAAGAAAGAGGTATGATCATAGTCGCGCTCTATGTTGACGATCTCATCTTCATGGGAAGTAGCGAGGAAATGATCAAAGAATTCAAGAAGGAGATGACCGAAGAATTTGAGATGACCGACCTTGGAAAGATGAAGTATTTCTTGGGTTTAGAAGTCGAGCAACTGAGAACAGGAATCTTCGTCTCGCAAACAAAGTACGCGGGAGAGATACTAGGAAAGAGCAAGATGAAGGAGTGCAAGCCAATAGCAACCCGATGGAGCTCGGTGCAAAACTCTCAAAATTTGAGGGAGGAGAAAGGCTAAGTGCAACAGAGTACCGAAGCTTGGTAGGAAGCCTGAGATACCTGACCTGCACGAGGCCGGATATCACATACGCGGTCGGGGTTGTAAGTCGCTTCATGGAAGAACCACGCCAATCGCACTTCAAAGCGATCAAGAGAATACTTCGATACGTTCAAGGAACGAAGTCGCTCGGGCTCTTCTACCCGAGGACTGGTGACACAAGATTGGTCGGCTACTCAGACAGTGATTGGTGCGGAGATGTTGATGACAGAAAGAGCACGAGCGGGTATGTATTCTACCTAGGAAGCTCAGCATTCACTTGGCTCTCGAAGAAGCAGCCAATTGTAACTTTGTCAACATGCGAAGCCGAGTATGTTGCAGCCTCATTGTGCGTCATGCACGCAATATGGCTGAGGAACCTGCTTCTCGAGCTAAACATCGAACAGAAAGAGCCAACCGAAATCCGTGTGGATAACAAATCGGCAATCGAGCTAGCCAAGAATCCGGTGCATCATGAAAGAAGCAAACACATCGATGCCCGATTCCACTTCATCCGAGAGCAGGTGAAGAAAGAAAACGTGAAGATGATTCACGTTCCAAGTCTGGACCAGGTCGCAGACATTTTCACGAAGCCGTTGCCGATACCCATATTCCAGAACCTAAAAGATGCGCTAGGGATGAAAGATCGGAAGACCTTGAGCTTAAGGGAGGAATTTGTTGAAAATAAAGCCCAAGAGTCTCCCGAGGAGAAGCCGCCCGAACGAGAAGACCCTCTCGAGCAAGAAGTCTCCCGAGCAAGGCACCGCCCGAGCAAGAGCAAGCCAGAAGGCAAACTGTCCGAAAAGAAAGAGGCTGTCGAGAAGATGGCCGAGCAAGAGGAAGCCAGAAGAGAAGCCGACCGAGAAGGAAGAATGTCCCGAGAAGGACATTACCCGACCAGAACAGAAGCACAGCAGTTGAGGAAGTGCTGGAAAGAGCAGATCGTGGGAGAACTGCTGAAGTAGTGGACAGCAGTTGAGGAACGAAAAATACTCCCCACGTCTGTAGTGGAGGCAACTGCCTTAGTAGTATAAATAAGTAGTTTTGCTGTTTTAGAAATATAAGATGATCGTAAGAGTCCTGGTCGAATTCTGCATTCTGTGTCGTTAATTTTATAAGTAAGAAAAGTGCTTCTCCGTCACTCTTTGAAAATTCCCAGAATTCCCTTTCAAATTGCTTCCGTCAAAAACAGTTTACCAACCACACGCAATCCGCTAAAAACAACAAGAGAATCTTACGGGCTGTCCTGTAGCAAGTGCATCGGCATCGGTTGGAGGACTCGTTTTCCTTCGATATCTCATCGCTGCATATGCCAAGCAGACGACAAAAACTAAGGCTCCGATTCCTACAGAAACGAACAATGGTACAAGTATCTTCTTCCTCGCTCTGTGTTGTCGAGGTACATGGCAAGATAAAACCTCGAACCTTGAGGGGCCACACAGTGCATCATTGAACATGAACGATTGGCTTGTAAAATTTCGAAAAGGGCCATCTGTAGGGATCTCTCCTGATAATCTATTGAAAGAAACATTGAAATATTCTAGAGATTTTAGAGCTTCCAGCGACTTTGGAATCGTCCCAGTGAATTTGTTGTGAGAAAGGTCCAAAGAAACTAAATTGACCATGCTTCCAATTGACTCGGGAATCGGGCCTTGGAAATCGTTATTGGCCAAAGAAAGATTAAATAGTTGAACTAAACCCCCAAATGTTTTAGGGATATCACCCGAGAATTGATTCTTTGATAGATCAATAGATATTGCAGACTTCAAATTTCCAATTTCTGGAGGCAGAGAACCCGTTAAAGAATTTGAGGAAATTCTAAGATTTAAGAGATCTCCCAAATTCCAAAGGCTTGAAGGTATACTCGAACCCAAGTTATTGTTATCGAGATATATATATCTTAGAGATGATATATTTCCCAAGCATTTTGGTATTGAGCCTGTGAGTTGATTGGTATTCAGATATATGCTTCCCAGACTCTTTATTTGGCAGAGTCCGCTTGGAATGAGTCCTTCTATTCGGTTGCCGCCAAGAAAGAGTATTTGAAGGCTTTGTAAGTTATGGATTATTGATGGAATCTCTCCGGTCAAATCATTGCCACCTAAACCCAATAATAGTAGCCCTGTTAGATTGCCAATTTCATTAGGAATGCTACCTTTGATGCCACAACCATAAGCTCTCAATTCGGCGAGAGAAGAAGATAGATTTCCAATAGACGCAGGTACGTTACCATATAACGGATTTCCGTCTACTCCTAGTTTTGCTAAGTATCTGCAGCTCGCCAACGAATCGATAAAGCTCAGTTCAGAGTTCGATGTAAAACCATTGGCACCCAAGCTCAAATATCGTAACAATCTTAAATCCTCTCCTATGGAACTAGGAATTGGAAGTGAGACGGTTGTTTCCAATGTCCAAATTAGTTAGTTTAGAGGAATTCAAAATAGAATTTGGAAACCCTCCACCAAAGTCATTGCCTCCAAGATAAAGCACTTCAAGATTAGGCAAGAAATAACCTAATTTTGATGGCAGATCACCTGAAAGCATGTTTACTGCAAGTTCAATTGTTCTCAAACTGGTAATGTTATATATATTTATTGGCACGGAACCACTTAGTTGATTGGCCCCTAACTGCAGAAACTCAAGCTCTTCAAGTTCACCTAATGCACTTGGTATTTCACCTGCATATTAACAAGATGAGTTTAGTGCTGACATAATAGAACAGTTAGAACACTCAAGTGTGAAGGATTGACCGAGGAATATGCGGAATATGTACCAACAATATTGTTATATGGCACCGATAAAGTTTGAAGCTTGGAGCACAATGAAATATTTGACGGAATTTCTCCGTACATCTCATTTTTTCCTAAATAAAGTCCTCTGAGCACCGGAAGACGAAGACAGATATCACTTGGAAGTGTGCCGGATAAATGATTCTGGTACAAGCTTAAAATTTGAAGCGTTGATACGTTGAATATGCTCGACGGTATCGAACCAATAAGTCGATTTACTTGTAAATTCAAATAAGTAAGACTACGCAGATTCCCCATCCATTCTGGTAAAGTCCCTTCGATGTAGTTGTTGCGCATATTGAGATATACCAGACTAGTCAAATTGGCAAGCGAAGAAGGTAGAAAACCTGATAGCTGATTGCCCTTCATCATCAGTCGTTTGAGATTGCGTAGATTTCCTATTGATTCTGGAATCTTACCCTGGAGAGAGTTGAACGACACGTCCAATTCATAGAGATTCGATTCGTTATTAGCAAAAGAGGCGTCGAGGAACGAATCGAATTTCGTAAAGCTGTTGTTGTTCGCATATAAGACCTCGAGCCGAGGCAAGGATGAAAAGCAAGAAGGTACCTCGCCGGCGAAGCTATTTTTGCTGATGTTGACGAATCTCAACCTTCGCAGGCGCCACAAATCTCCGGGAATCGCCCCAAAGAAGTTATTACCTGCCAAGTCGAGAGAGATGAGAAAGGAGAGGTTTCCAAGCTGAGGCGGGACTTCACCAGTGAGACCCATGTAAGAAATGTTCAAAGAAGAGACTCTATGGTGTCCTTTCCCACAAGTAACACCAAACCAACTGCATACCGAAGACGAAGCTGTTGTCCAATTCTTCATGATGCTGTTTGGATCAGAAGTGATTTTGGATTTCAAAGCTAGAAGAGCTAATTGATCAGTAGCCATTGTCGTAGCTGCTGATAAACATGTAAGAAAATTTATGAAAAAGAACAAGGTTGCAAGGTTTATTTGAATGATGTGTTGGGTCGACATCACTTATGGTTTGCTGTGGTTAAGATTACGTTTGAAAGCAGATTCAGAAGTGACGTTTATGTGTCCACTATACGATAACATGCCTGCGGTTAAGCACTTTGAGATCATCTTACCTTACCTAAGATGTGAAGTAACAACCTTCTTTCCAACGAACGAAGAATATTATGCCGCCCACGACAATGGATGCGAGTGACTATGACAGGCACTAATTTGTTAATTCGTAATGAAAATCATATTTGTCCTATAACTTTCAGACCAAATCAGATACTGCTATTGACGATGGACCTGTAAGGTTTCGTAGTCAGTCAATAAAGAGCTTTTGTCCAATTTCTTCCAACAATAATCAAGATATTGCGCCACTGACGATGACCACAAAGCTGCTTTTTTAGTCAATGGAGAGCTGAGATTTAAAAAAAAACAAAATAATGCAAAGATCAGGTGGCGCGCAACCAGTTGCAAAAGGCAAATTATTATTATATATATTTGTTAATCGATTTACAGTGTGATCGGGGTTTTTAATTAAATAATTTAAAAAAAATTAACCATTGATAAAATAATCAAGTAAAGAAAACCATTAATAAAACAGACATTTTCGTAATCCCAAGTTTCGAGTTACTAACTCGTATTATTAGAATACGAGTTACTTGTTCACGGTGGGCTGACATGGCATTTCAAGTAACTCGTTGGTGGAGATGACCTTTTATTCTTGTAGTATATTTCTTCTTTCTTCACCTGCAGATCTCAAGTACGGCTTCTCACTAACTGGATTCCGATTTTCTTTAGTTGGGCAGTAACATCGTTCATATTCGTCCTCTCGCCAGGCGATTTAGCACAACAGCTAAGACCCAACTCGAAAATAGAAACGATACAGTGCAATAGTTTCTCATTGAAGTTGGTTTCGTCTTCGGTGCTTCTAATCAAATTCGCATCGACGACTCGAATGACTTCGTCGGGAATTGAATCAATTACCCAATCCCTTAGCGTTACATCTCCCGAAAACATTTCATCGCTCGGTTTCTTTCCCGTAAAGGTCTCCAACTCCAACATCATTATCCCGTAGCTATACACGTCGCATCTTGTGGAAACTATGCCTTCCGAGCCATATTAATCAACCAATATTGAAAAAAAGAAAACTATGATATATCACGATATAAAAATATATATAGTGGAAGAGTCAACTATGTAAGCATACCTGGAGCCATATAGCCGAGCGTTGCGAGAGTCCTAGTGTGTGTCATGCTTTCTCCTTCGTTTAGATACTTTGTAATGCCGAAATCGCTAATACGGGCCACCATATCTTTGTCTAGGAGGACATTTCCCGTCTTCAAGTCACAGTGAACAACTGGCGTCGAATAACCGTGGTGGAGATATTCCAATGCACTTGCAACGTCGATCATTATTTCAGGTACGGATATTGGGGGATTTGCTTCATATATGGCACCTTCTTCGCACTCAGAGGCTTTTCTGCCGCTGGTAAAACTTACGAAAACAGCGAAGCGGTTAGAAAAGGCTGTTGGAAATTGGGTTTTATATCGGAAGGGAGAAACTTGATATCGAAGGGTAGGAAGATGCTATTACAACACTTGATTTGATTTTCACTTGCTTGATTGCTTAATACAAAATGCATATACCTCACCCCTATTTATACTAGTTTCTACCACCTTAAGATTTTGCCAACACATCACTATTCTAGAATACTCCCTAATAGTATCTAGGTTCTATAAGATTTCATAGAGTTCTATGGATTTCTCTAGATTTTCCTACATATTCTAGATAGTGGGCCAATATATCTCCTAAGCCCAATTTGCTAAATCCACCTCCTAATACTTCTAAGCCTAAATCAAGTTTATATTTTCAACACCCCCCTTAAACTTGATTTGGTATTCCGAGCAAACTTCATAGTAGAATGGTGTCTTCATTCTTCAGTGGCTTGGTAGAAATATCGGCTACTTGATCTTTGGACTTAACGTACTCCAGCTTCACTACCTTCCGCGTAATGCGCTCTCTCCGGTCATGGCTGACTGGATTCTTAGCTAATGTTTTTGCCGACTTGTCACCCCAGAGAATCTTGTTTGGCTTCTTCTGTTGCATTTCCAATTCCTTAACCTTGTTTCTCTTGCGGGGGTACCTGTTGATTCCTGAGTTCCAAGCTCTTGGTGCATTTTCCAATCCATCGAGCGCATTCTGCAACTTCAGAATCTTATTATTTTCTTTTGTCACTTAATACTCCGTGTACGTATCTTTCTCGATAACTCCATGTTCGAGAGCAGACTTCATATGCATTTGGTGTATTCTCCCATTATTTTTGTGGTAGCCAATGTCTGCTTCTTTACTGTACCCTTCAGACACCAAGCTTGTCATATTTCTTTCAACTTCTCCTTTATGCCCATTTTGAGTTGTTGTTAACTCCCGCATGTCAATTTTCTCGATATCTTTAAATTTCTCATCCATGATATCTTTCTCTGCATTAGTGTCTTGAAACCTCATCGGCCCACTATCTGCAAAGAGACAAATGAGAGTTTGATTGTTTAGATTTTCAGTTACCTTGGGTATTTCTTGTTGGCTCTTGAAGTGTGAGACTCCCTCAATTGAGTTTTTGTCTTCTCCAGATCCCGCAGGGGGTAATCCTAGTAGAGTGTTGACCTCTTCTCTTGTCTTCTCTATCGTTGGTTTCTCCAAGCTCTTATCTTCGAATTCTTCTTCATCGTCGAACATCACCTCTATGTTACCTTCCACCGGGGTGTTATGATCTTCTCCAAAATCAATATCGTCACTCACTAGCTCATTAAACTTCATGGACATTCTTCTATTTCCACTCTTGCGATTGATCCCACCAGTGTCCAGGTACCACTCATTGCATTCGCCTATTTCAATATCCTTATGGGCTAATAGTAGAATCTCTTCTTCTTGATTTTTCTCTTCAATGTAGTTAGCCCTCTCTTCGACTTTATTGATTCTACCAGCTCGACACTCGGAAGCGTAATGTCCGAATTTCTGACAATTATAACACTTACTATGTGATTTGTCATACCTTGGTCTCGAATTGCCTTTAAAACGGCCTCTTGATGAATACTCTTTTCCTTGATGATTATCGTGGTTGTCGTTGTCCGGTCTCCATCTCCGCCTCGTTCTCCTCTATATCCTTGCCTGTAGCCTCGCCCTTGATATTTTTCCTCATTTTCCCTTTCTTTTGCAGAATCAACTTGCAACTTAAGTAGTTGTTCTACTATCCCTTCCTTCTTCCTTTTCTTCTCTTCATGAGCTTGCAATGAGCCCAATAGTTGCTCCATCGTCATTTTTACTAGATCCTTAGTTTCTTCTATGATGGCTACGATGTGCTCAAACTTCGGGTGTAGCGAACGGAGAATTTTTTCCATGATTCTAACATCATCAATTTTCTCACCATTCCTTTTTAGTTGATTAGTTACTGCTAATACCCTCGAAAAGTAGTCCGACACAACTTCATCATGGTTCATATGCAATGCCTCAAACTCGGCTCTCAAAGTTTGAAGACGTACCTTCTTTACTGGATCCGCTCCTTTATACGAAGTCTGAAGCTTTTCCCATGCTTCCTTGGCGGTCTTTGCTTCCGAAATCTTCTCGAAAGCGTCGTCATCTAATCCTTGATAGATTAGGTAGAGAGCTTTCTTGTCTCTCTTTCGCAATTCTCTCAAACTATCCTTTTGAGTTTGAGATTCGGTTTCTTCGTTCTTCGGCTCGACGTAGCCTTTCTCCACGATATCCCATACGTCTTGTGATCCAAGGAGCGCCCTCATCTTGGTACTCCAATTGTCGTAGTTGCTCTTGTTGAGTGTCGGGACTTGGAAGGGAACCATGCCGCTCGCCATCGCCTTGGGATCTTCTAGCTCTGATACCACTTTATTGGAAATTGGATTTTATATCGGAAGGGAGGAACTTGATATCGAAGGATAGTGTTAGAGGAAGAGGCTATTACAACACTTGATTTGATTTTCACTTGCTTGATTGCTTAATACAAAATGCATATACCTCACCCCTATTTATACTAGTTTCTACCACCTTAAGATTTTGCCAACACATCACTATTCTAGAATACTCCCTAATAATATCTAGGTTCTATAAGATTCCACAGAGTTCTATGGATTTCTCTAGATTTTCCTACATATTCTAGATAGTGGGTCAATATATCTTCTAAGCCCAATTTGCTAAATCCACCTCCTAATACTTCTAAGCCTAAATCAAGTTTATATTTTCTACAAAGGCGTCAACTTTTTGTTGTCGGCTCAGAACGAGGAAGGAGGTTGGGGCGAAAGCTTCAAATCATGCACAAGAATGGTAAGTTTTAAAAATAAACAGTAATATTCTGAGTAAGGAAAAAAACCCTCTAATGTGTTCTGTTTATCTTTGGCGATGAATTGAATGATATATATTATAGAAGTACACGGCGTCGGAAGGAAATAGGACGAGTCTTACACAAACGGCGTGGGCCATGCTTGGGCTTATGCATGGTGGACAGGTTATTAGTGTTTTATGTTGTGTTGTTATAAAATCATCTTTATTTCGTTACGATATTATTGTTTCTTGTTTTTATGTCACGAAATTACTGTAATAATTAACTCGTAAGGCGGAGAGAGACGCCACGCCTCTACACGGGAGGAGCCAAGTTGCTCATCAACGGTCAGATGGACGATGGGGATTTTCCCCAACAGGTAATTCTTTCATAATTATATTATAACCTCGCCTTAAACTAGACTAGCTAGGAAAGAAAAAAAAATTAATAATGGGGATGATTTTTTTAATCTATTAAATAAATTACAGGAAATCATGGGAGCCTTCCTAAGGACTTGCGTGCTTCATTTCCCACAGTACAGAAATATTTTTCCATTATGGGCACTGGCAGAGTACCGAAAGCGTGTTTGGGAAAAGCGTTCTTGAAATATTCAATATATATATATATATATATATATATATTTGATTCTTAAGTGTATCATTATATCTTAGGAAACGCTTTCAAGTCGATTCCTAAGCTAAGCCCAACAATTTAAGGAAGCATGATATTTTTTGTTCAGCAAGTTAATTTAAAGGATAATTGTCTTCAAAAAGTGTTGCAATAATTGTCGTCATATGAATAACAGACAGTACACACCTTACATTCCGCGTTTAATTATTCCATTTCGAATAACAACTACAATTAAGCATCGAAATTAAAAAAAGAATCGCGGATTTAGTTAATGAAATGAATGTAACAGAAGAAAGGATACAATGCAATACTTACTTCTACCACCAAGTACACTATTTTTATTATTCACAATATTTATTCAATATCATGACATTTAGCGATATTCACAATATTTATTCAATATCATGACATTTAGCGATCAAGTGCTATATACAGTGACATGTTTGTTAGGCCCCGATTTAAATTAGGCCCAAATAAAGCCCAATAACTATATCGTTCATCGGGCTTGTATCATTCAGAAAATGATCTAGACTACCGTCGAATCTATTACCAAGGCAAACGACCTTCAAAAGCCGAACGTATGCAACATAGGTTTCAATTCTTGATCTTAAATGATCGAAAGTATCTTAACGTTTTATCTAAATTTAGTTATAAGCAGTGTTTCGGTAGATCACATGCTAGCATTTGTTAATTAGTAGTAGAACAAACACCAACAAAAAGTTAAGAGCAAAATGGCCCGACCATATTATTGTTGATTTAGAAAATTAGGTTATTGCGCTCTACATCCACACTACACTATCAATGGTGGATCTACATGGTGGCCGGGGGGCCACGGCCCCCCGAAAATTTTAATTTTTAGTATCATGTATATATTATATATGTCTTTCACGTAAATATTATAATTAACTATTAGTAGAGTGGTTAGAGTGTTTATTATCCCTTGAGATCCTGGGTTCAATTCAACGGGCCACTCAAATTCATGTTTTTTAAATTTATTTTTTACTTTTCTATTTCTTTTTTTTGTCTGCTATAGTTAAAATTACAACCATCAAATTTTTACTATCTCACTTTTGCCACTCGTATTTACCTCACATCTTTCTGTGGATGTGGAACCCTATCATTTTCTACATGAATTGATAACCTCACACTTCGCTCGAACTACTTCTCTCCATTTAGTAAAACTCGAATGAGCTTGTGATAATGTTGAAAATAAATTATATAAAATTAAAAAGTGATGCACTCCCTTAGGGGTTAACCTTTTAGGAAAAGTAGTCACTTAACATGGTATCAGAGCTTAGGGATCCGCAGGTCCTGGGTACGAATCCTCACGACCACCCATTTACGAGAGTTACACGTTTAAGGCTAGATAATAGTGAAATCAGCCTAGACGTGGGGGGCGTGTTGGAAATAAATTATATAAAATTAAAACGTGATGCACTCCCTTAGGGGTTAACCTTTTAGGAAAAGTGGTCACTTAACAGATAATAATAACTGAAGAATCCTCAGCCTATTTATAGATGTCTTCAACTCTTCTGGACCGCTCGAAACGGGTGACCGGGAATCCTCCGGGTCGCCCTTCAATATGGACTGTTCATTGATATGTTATATATATAAAATAATATTATAATATAATATTATAATATTATTATTGAATTTTTCTCCTTTGGTAGGCGTGGGTGGCTGGATGTCAACAATAAACGAATGCGTTTAGCCATTGAATTTTTATTGAAAAATGTTGTTTCTATAAGAAGCCTACAAGATATGGGTATTGGAATATATATACAGACAACCAAATAATACAGCAGCGCAGGAAATAAACTAATAACTATAAGCAAAACTATAATAATGTGGAGGCTGAAGGTAGGCGAAGGACAGCACAGTAGTCATCTATACAGCACGAACAACTTCGTCGGCCGACAAATATGGGAATACGATCAAAATGATAGTAATAATGGTAGAACTATGTACGAAGAGCGCAATAATGCCTTCGAAGATGCTCGCCAACAATTCCATGAGAATATATTGAAGAAAGGTTACCATGCATGTGGCGATTTGTTCATGAGAATTCAGGTAATAATTAGCTATAAATTTATATGTGCTGTCTGATAGTAATAGCTATAGTATAGCTAGCAAGCTATTACGTGTTGTTTTGTTCTGTTCGTTACATTCTAAAATAAATTTTGGGCTCAAGGAATTTAGCTACAGTATATTCAAAATAATAATCGGCCCATTAAAAAACAGTCCATTAACCGTTGATTCCGTACTTCTCAAGCCACTATAGCACCGTACTTCCCCTCCATCGCCGGCCGCCGTGCGTCGGCCGACACCTCGCCGCTAACCCCATATGGCTCCGTAGCTGGTTTTAGACATTTTTGTTGAAGTAGCTTCATTACAATATTATGTGATACTGATCAAATCACTGGGCTGGGCAGCTCAAGAAAGAGAGTGGGAATGATTTGCTCAGCGTACCGCCGGTTAGAATCGGCGAGGACGAGGAAGTTACGTATGAGAAAGCAAAAGTTGCTGTGAGGAAAGCTTTGATGCTCAACCGATCGATCCAAGGAAAAGACGGCCATTGGCCGGCTGAAAATGCCGGTCCCCTTTTTTTCACGCCTCCGCTGGTAAAATGTTCAATTTTCATCCTCTTAATCTATTATGGCGTTAAGCAGTTTGAGAATTTGGTTATCATCAGCGGTAAGTAAAAAGATTGGAGGTTGTTGTTGTTCATATGTCTCTCCTCTCCATCTATCCTCTTCATCATATGTATACGCTCTAATATAAACTTGTATTAGCGTAACTCTGCATCGTGCCGTTTCATTTGGATGAAATAGATTATTGCCTTGTACATAAGCGGAAAAATAGACGAGATCCTTACGAAAGAACATAGGAAGGAGATGATCCGCTACGTCTACAATCATCAGGTATGTAAATATGTAACATAGCATTTCCTACAATACATGACAAATTGTATGACTTTTCATTCAAACATTTGTTGTAAATGATGAAGAACGAGGATGGTGGATGGGGTTTTTACATAGGAGGTCACAGCACTATGATTGGGTCGGCACTTAACTATGTTATGCTGCGCTTGTTGGGAAAAGGGATTTACGATAACGCTGTTGCAAGAGCGCGTAAATGGATTCTCGATCATGGTGGAGCTACTGGGATACCTTCTTGGGGAAAAACTTATCTTTCGGTAATAATTTTCGATCCCATATATTTTTTCTGTGTGCAAGATGATATATAGGACGCAGTAGCATGCAGTGCACTGAGGGGAAACTCTGACTTAAAGAGAGTTTTAGGATTATAATTTCAGTATAAGAGTACTTGAATATCAGCCCCCCTGCCCATCATACAACCATGTAGTAATTATCACCATTGCTACGTACTTCACTCACTGCATCTTTTTATTTTTTTATTTTCACTTTTGATACTCGGCAGGTGCTGGGAGTATATGATTGGGATGGTTGTAACCCATTGCCCCCAGAGTTTTGGCTCTTTCCTTCATCTTTCCCCTTTCATCCTGGTAATTAGTAACGTCAAGAAACAGTTTCAAGATACATTTTCGTCATGAGTTTGATGCTGTAGTTCAGACATCCTTATAACACTTTCTTTTTGATGAATTATCATTCAGCAAAGATGTGGTGTTATTGCCGCTCAGTTTACTTGCCTATGTCCTATCTTTATGGAAGAAGGATTCAAGGACCGAATACAGACTTGGTTTTATCACTCAGAGAGGAAATCCACGTCAAACCCTATCATCAAATTAATTGGAATAAGGCTCGCAGTGAATGTTGCATGGTGATCAATTATTTTTTTCACTTCCTGAACCGTAAATTGCAAGGAATCAAAACTCTGCAGTACTAATTACTGTTTGTTATCTTCCTATTCCGATATAGGAAGATCTTAACTATCCTCATACCTTCATCCAAGATTTTCTGTGGGACGCTCTTCACTACTTTTCCGAGCCATTGTTGAGGCATTGGCCTCTGAACAAGCTCAGACAAAAGGCTCTTGAGAAGACGATCGAATGCATGCGTTATACATCTGAAGAGACCCGTTACATAACCTTTTCATGTGTAGAAAAAGTAAAAAGTTACGTTTTCTTTCTGATCATCCCATGACAAAAAGATATATGTTGCAAATTGCTTGTCATGTGAATACATACAGTGTCTTCAAATGATGTGTTGGTGGGCAATTGATCCAAAAGGCGATGAGTTTATACGTCACTTAGCTAGAATTCCAGATTACTTGTGGCTTGCTGAAGATGGAATGAAAATGCAGGTCATATAATAAATGGCAAAAGAACTTTTGAAGCATAAAGATGATATTAAATTTTTCTTTCCTTCGTTTTGAAGAGTTTTGGAAGTCAACTGTGGGATACAACTCTAGCCACGCAGGCGATTCTTTCAACCGAGATGATTGATGATTATGGCGGTTGTCTTAAGAAGGCAAACTTCTTCATCAAAGAGTCTCAGGTTTCATTTTTGAGGCAAATTGAATTTTTTGATTCCTCGTTTCCATTTCTTGAAAAAATAAAATGGGATAGGTGAAAGAGAATCCCAAGGGGAACTATGATAGCATGTTTCGTCACTTTACGAAAGGGGGATGGACTTTCTCCGACCAAGATCAGTCCTTGATTGTATCTGATTGCACAGCAGAAGCTCTTAAGGTACTTCGAACCCTTAAATCACACTATTCTTCAAGTTTGCACAACAATTCCGTAGCTCAATATCGATCCTGTGATTGGACTTATGAATGTAGTAGTTGACCAATTGGTGTACCAATATTTATGTGCAGTGCTTGCTCTTGCTCTCACAAATACCTTCAGAAATTTCCGGGGAGAAAGCAGACGTTGAACGTTTATACGAAGCCGTGAATGTGTTACTGTACTTGCAAGTAATGTCTCTGCATATATTCTAAGAAAGCACTTGTCTTATTTTCAAGCTTATATTTCTAACAGTGTGATTGTACTTAATTAGAACCCTAAGAGTGGTGGATTTGGTGCTTGGGAGCCACCAGTTCCTCAACCGTATCTGCAGGTACATAAGCAGCGTACAATCAAATATCAATAATCATGTTGACATATGTCATTTTCCACTTATATTGTATATTTACGATGGACATAATTTTTTTTTTTTGGGATCTTTTTACCTTTTCCATTCAGATTCTGAACCCTTCTGATTTATTTGCAGACATAGTTGTTGAGCAAGAGTAAGAAGATGTCCAACCCTTTTCCTAACTCTTGACTTTCTTCTTCCTTATACAGAGGATAATATACTTGATGTTATATTGTTCATCAGGCACGTCGAACCGACTTCTTCGACAATCGAAGCCCTTATCTTATTCAATAATCTTCATCCATGCCACAGAGAGAACGAAATAGAAATCTCAGTGTCCAAAGCATTACATTTCTTGGAAAATAGACAATACCCTGATGGTTCATGGTCAGTTAGTTTCACTTTTATTTCACTTTTAAAAAAAGGAAGCACCATTTTATTAAAAACTTGTATACTCAGGTACGGATATTGGGGGATTTGCTTCATATATGGCACATTCTTCGCACTCAGAGGCTTTTCTTCTGCTGGTAAAACTTTTGAAAACAGCGAGACAGTTAGAAAAGCGGTTCAATTTTTGCTGTCGATACAGAACCAAGAAGGCAGTTGGGGCGAAAGCTTCGAATCATGTCCAAGAATGGTAAACATCATATCGTATATGGTTTTATGGTTATTTCTCCTTGAGTGATCTGAACCGTTGAACTGACTCTGGCGACGAATACATCCATCAACGATAGAAATACACGCCATTGGAAGATAATAGGACGAACTTTACACACACATCATGGGCAATGCTTGGTCTCATGTATGGCGGACAGGTTTGTATCTATATATATATATAATATATATATATATATATATATATAACTACAATGTATCTATCTATCTATATCGTTCAGACATCATATTAAGCAATCACATAACTGTTTAATATATGTAGGCAGAGAGAGACGCAACGCCTCTACATAGAGCCGCGAAGTTGCTGATCAATGCTCAGATGGAAGATGGTGATTTCCCCCAACAGGTAATAAATATTTGATTATATATATATATATATATATATATGTTACATATAGTATTTCTACGGCAAGTTCTTGTAATAATAAAGGTAGAAATAGAATATTGAATGGTGATTAACAAACAGGAAATAACGGGAGCTTACCTAAGGACCTGCGCGCTTCATTACCCACACTACAGAAACGTTTTCGCTTTATGGGCACTTGCAGAGTATCGAAAGCGCGTTTGGAAAATACCACGCTCTTGAAGAGTCGCATATGCCCTTGAGGTCGTGGATCCTATCTATGCTTATCTACATTATAATACCCATTTGTATAAAAAATTTGCGAGTCAGTGCCTTGTTAGTGTTTTTTTTTATATGTGGTATTTATCAGAATAAATTTTTCGCACGTTGGTACCTGTTCCGCCGCAAGTTACGTCATATAACACATTTAGGTACCATGGTACATAATACAGTGAGAAAATGGTGCATAATATAACACACTAAGGTACCATATAGAAACGTATATAGGTACCATATAAACGCGTGACGTGTTACGTAATAATATACATGTAAAAAGGTACGTCAAGATTGGAAAAATTGTACAGACAGTCAAACAGGTAATTCTATAAAAAAAAAAAATTCTGACATAGGTATTGACCTGCAAATTTTTTATATAAATGGATCATTTTCTGTAGATTCACAATATTATTATACAAAGGGTGAGTGAATGTGAGACCAATTCCTGCAATTTGGATATACTTATTATTTTTCCATTCATACTATACTATTAATGTAAAAGTTATTAAAAAATATATTTAATTATTTAGTAATTTTTAAAAATTTATTTTAATCTTTTATTAAGCACATGCACATTGCACGAATTTGGTGCCAATTAATCATTTATTTCAATGATTAATATAATGTACTAACACATCAGCAAAAGGAAAGTAAAATCTAATAAAGAAGAAAGAGAAACATTCCGTATATCCAACCGATTACTTTGATTCACATTTTCAATAAGTGATATATTTCCTTGGTTCTTTTCTACGTCCAAAAAAACTAGTGCCGACGGTTGAAACGCTACACAAACACACTTGATTCTTATTTAATACAGAGCAACCAATAACTGGGTAAGGCTGATGAGTTTTGGAATATCCTATTGATTATTATATAGAAAAATATAGTGACCACGATGTAATATATTCTAAATCACTTTTAAGCATATACACAAACATATGTTTATGTGAGTTTGAAATAACTATGTAGTAATTTTCGAATGCATTAGTGATAAGAATAATGAAGATCTGACTATCTATTGATTCGCATGTGACTTCTGAACCATAAAAATCCAATAACACTCATTATTATATTATTAAACAATAAAATAGTATATCATATAATCAATCAACGAATCCATCATTTATAGCGTGCACTGTTGAAAAACTCACATGTCATCGTTGGAAAAAATACGAACAGTGATCTGTGTCCATTTATTGCAACCTTCTACATTACTGACAGTAAATATATATCGGGACAGGGAATGGGTTGGTCGTTGGGCTCGCTCTCAGTGCGCCATTACTTCGAGTTTGTTCCTTACAATAACGACACCGTTTTAGCCATTTGATTTGCAAATTAGAAAATTAGGGTTTCTTGGATCGTTTAAGAAAGTTTACACATAAAGTAAAAATAAAGTGAAATCTCGCTTATATATATATATACTCAGTTGTTATTTGACCCTATTTAGTCTAGTTACTTGGTTTAGATGTGGTTAAATTGAAAATGTACGATATATAGTTTTTTGGAAATAGCAAAACGGCTCTCATTTAAAAACAAAAAAGAAAATGTAAAAGACTTGTTCTAGGTCGAAACCAAACCAGTAGAACTTCGTTTATAGTTCAGCATCATAATATAAAATAACTTTAAATCAAAATCCACCACAAATATACGGCAAATAAAAAATATAAAAAACAATATAAAGTAAGATACCGATTTTTTTTATGAAATACATTGCATGGTGTCCATTTTTGTAATTCAACCTTTGGGATACGTACGTAATTATGTGTCAACTATCCCTATTTATAACACTGCCCACGCCCTGCAACGATATATAACTTGGACTCCATTTCAAGGAAATAAACTACTATTGTAATAAAATAATGTGGAGGCTGAAGATAGGCGAAGGAGACGGCGATCCTTATCTATACAGTATCAGCAACTTTGTGGGTCGTCAATATTGGGAATACGATCCAAATGGTGGAACTGTCGAAGAGCTTAAGGCCTTTGAAAAGGCTCGTGAAGAGTACAAAGAGAACAAGAAAAAGGGTTACGTAGCAGCTGCTGATATGTTCACTAGAATACAGGTAATATTATTACATGATATATTAGTTTATCTATATCTAATTCATCTGCTTACTTACTTTGTATAAATACACGAGTTTGTTCATGACTTTGTTACAGCTCAAGAAGGAGAGTGGGATTGATTTGCTAAGCATACCGCGTGTTAGAATTGGCGAGGAAGAAGAAGTTACATATGAGAAAACAACAGCTGCCGTAAAGAAAGCTGTGTTGCTTCACCGAGCAATCCAAGCAAAAGATGGCCATTGGCCGACTGATAATTCCTGCCCCGTGTTTTTTACTCCTCCGCTGGTATAAATTTATATTTTCAATTTTCATCACCTTAACATATTATAGATATATATTTGAAAATAAGTAAATAAACGTAAGCAAGCAAACAGAACCCGAAATAAGTAAGAGGATTAATATAGATGGCTTCAAGTAAAAAGATTGAAATTAGGTCGTTGCTGAATATGGCTTATATTAGTTAACTTTCTGTTGTCATGCGTTAGATTATTGCCTTGTACATGAGCGGAAAAATCGACGAAATCCTTACGTCGGAACACAAAAAGGAGATGATACGATACCTCTACAATCATCAGGTATGCGTAAAATATATATGTATATAACTATATACACACAGCATGCACCATATATACGTACCTAGCATTTCCAGCAATATAATGAGAAGTCAAAATTGATTATTTCATAATTGCACGTTTGTTGTATATGATGAAGAACGAGGATGGAGGATGGGGTTTTTACATAGGAGGTCACAGCACTATGATTGGGTCGGCACTTAACTATATTATGCTTCGCTTGTTGGGTAAAGGGATGGACGACGATGGTAATAATAACGCTGTTTCAAGAGCACGTAAATGGATTCTCGGCCATGGTGGAGCTACTGGGATACCTTCTTGGGGAAAAACTTATCTTTCGGTAATAATTTATTCGATCCCATATCTTTTTTGAGTGTGTAAGATGATATATAGCACACAGTTGCACTGAGGGGAAACTGAGACTGAAGAGAGTTTTAGGGTTCTAATGTCAGTAAGACTAGTTGAATCGAATATCGTTTTTCTTTCTTTGTTAACTTTTAATTCTCCCATAGGTGTTGGGAGTATACGACTGGGACGGATGCAACCCATTGCCCCCCGAGTTTTGGCTCGTTCCTTCATCTTTCCCATTTCATCCTGGTAATTAATTAATTTCAAGAAACAAACTTAAAGACTATATATTGACTTGTTTTATGAATAGACATTTCAAACAAACATAGTTATATTTGTCTTTATGAATGAACATTGCAGGGAAGATGTGGTGTTACTGCCGCTCAGTTTACTTGCCTATGTCCTATCTTTACACAAAAAGGATTCAAGGACCGATTACAGACTTGGTTTTATCACTCAGAGAGGAAATTCACGTCAAACCTTATCATCAAATTGATTGGAACAAGGCTCGCCATGAATGTTGCATGGTGATATGATCACTAATTATTTTACTCTCTGAATCATACATAAATTATGGAAACTATGTAGTATACTGATTGCTGTTTGTTTATGATATATATAGGAAGATCTTAACTATCCTCACACCTTCATCCAAGATTTTCTGTGGGACGCTCTTCATTATTGCACTGAGCCATTGATGAGGCGTTGGCCTCTGAACAAGCTCAGGCAAAAAGCTATAGAAAGGACGATCGAATGCATGCGTTATGCAGCTGAAGAGACTCGTTACATAACCGTTTCGTGTGTAGGAAAAGTAAGGGATTAAGTTATCTTTTGGATCGTCGCACGAAAAGAAAGAAAGAAAATACGCAGTACATATAATTGTGTTACTTGTATAATGTGAATACATAATACAGTGTCTTCAAATGATGTGTTCTTGGGCGATTGATCCAAATGGCGATGAGTTCAAACGTCACTTAGCTAGGATTCCGGATTTTTTGTGGCTTGCCGAAGATGGAATGAAAATGCAGGTTAAATAATCGATGACAAAAATTTTGAAGCATGAAGATGATGATATTAACAAATTAATCCGTTCTCCTGTTGTTTTTTTTTTCCTTTTGAAGAGTTTTGGAGGTCAACTGTGGGATACTGCTCTCGCCACGCAGGCGATTCTCTCAACCGAGATGATTGATGATTATGGCGATTGTCTTAAGAAGGCAAACTTCTTCATCAAAGAATCTCAGGTTTCATTTTCGTGAGACGAATTGAATGTTTTTGCTTCTTCAGTTTTGATTAGTTTTAAAAGAGAAAAACGAATGGGCATATATAGGTAAAAGAGAACCTCAGTGGGGACTATAAAAGCATGTATCGTCACTTTACAAAAGGGGGCTGGCCTTTCACTTGCCATGATCAGGCCTTGATTGTATCAGATTGCACAGCAGAAGCTCTTAAGGTACACTTATTCGAACCCTGAAATCACACCCTATTATTCAACCAAGAAATTCCATCACATAATTTATCGATCTCTTGCGATTGGACTTACGAATGTAGTTGACCAAATTGTTGAATGCAGTGTTTGCTTCTGCTCTCACAAATCCCTTCAGAAATTTCCGGAGAGAAAGCAGACGTTGAACGTTTACACGAAGCTGTGAATGTGTTGCTGTACTTGCAAGTAATGTCTCTCGCTCTCTACATACATTCTAAGAAAACACTTTTGTTTTTTTCTAAAGCTTATTATGTTCCTAATATGATTGTAATACAATACATAGAACCCTAAGACTGGTGGATTTACTGCTTGGGAGCCACCTGTTCCTCAACCCCATCTGCAGGTATATATAAATGAACATTCATGTATCTATATATCATATATTCTACGACAAACATCATAAAAAATTTATTAATGTTTTTGTTCTCCCTGCTAATTTTCAGTTTCTGAACCCGTCTGATTTGTTCGCGGACGTAGTCGTTGAGCAAGAGTAAAAAGATCGAATCCAATCCCAAAAATTATCAAGTTCTCCACTTTGGTCTATAACTGAACTCATTCTTGCGATATATATTTTTCAGGCACGTCGAACCAATTGGTTCTGTAATAGAAGCCCTTGTCTTATTCAAGAATCTTCATCCGGGGCATAGAGAGAAAGAAATAGAAATCTCAGTGTCCAAAGCATTGCACTTCTTGGAGCAAATTCAATACCCTAATGGTTCATGGTCAGTCAGTTAGTTAAACTTTGTTCCTTGAAAATAATTCATTTGACTAATTTTAAGAAAAGTTTTTAACTTTCCCTTACGATCTTTACTCTTTAGGTATGGATATTGGGGGATTTGCTTCATATACGCCACTTTCTTCGCACTCAGAGCTTTTTATTCCGCTGGGAAAACCTACGAAAACAGTGAGGCAGTTAGAAAAGCGGTTCGTTTTTTGCTGTCGATACAGAACGAAGAAGGCGGTTGGGGCGAGAGCTTCGAATCATGTCTCACCATGGTAATAATATCATGTATAATTCTGAATTATTTATTTATTGTAGAAAGAATTTCATAAAGTAATGTAATGCCATCGAACTGTTCAATAGAAATACACACCGTTGGAAGGTAATAGGACCAATATTCAGCATACATCAATGGCAATGCTTGGTCTCATATATGGCGGGCAGGTTAGTGAATATATTTATATATACAACTGCTATCTATCTATCTATCTATCTATCTATCTATCTATCTATCTATCTATCTATCTATCTATCTATCTATCTATCTATCTATCTATCTATCTATCTATCTATCTATCTATCTATCTATCTATCTATCTATCTATCTATCTATCTATCTATCTATCTATCTATCTATCTATCTATCTATCTATCTATCTAAGTTCAGACATCATAAGCAATAATCCTAAAATAGTTTAATATTATATATATATATATATGTATATATATATAGGCGGAGAGAGACGCAACGCCTCTACATAGAGCGGCGAAGTTGGTGATCAATGCTCAGATGGACGACGGCGATTTCCCCCAACAGGTTATAATTAAAATTCTCTTATGGATTATATATATAGTTTCTTTTGGCAACAAAGATTAAATAAAATCGTGTGATATCTATCTATCTATCTATCTATCTTATTTAAAACAGGAAATCGCTGGAGTTTACCTAAGGACATGCGTACTTCATTTCCCTCACTATAAAAACATTTTCCCGTTATGGGGACTTGCAGAGTATCGAAAGCGCGTTTGGAAAACATCCAACTGAAGAAGAGTTGCATTAATTTATATACGTGTAATGAAATGCCGCCCTCTTCATGTGTGAGATCGCCTTGTTGTAATAAGGCGTTTTGTCAACATACCTAATTTGTAGTAATTCCCCCTATTGTGAAACCTAAAATCATAACCAATTTTAATACCATCCATACTCCTCAACGCCCAATACGATTGATTTTCTTAATCTTTCATTTGTTCTTTTCTTGATCTCAATTGCTTCTCACTAACTGCACTCTGATTTTCTTTAACTGGGCAGCGACATCTTTCATATTCATCCTCTCGCCGGGCGACTTAGCAGTGCAAATAAGACCCAACTCGAAAATAGAGACGAATGAGTGCAATAGTTTATCGTTGAAGTTGTTTGTTGCAATCAAATTTGCATCGACGACTCGAATGACTTGGTCGGGCATCGAGCCATTTACCCAGTCCCTAAGCGTTATGTCTCCCGAAAACATTTCATCGCTCGGTTTCTTCCCCGTAAAGGTCTCCAACAGCATTATCCCGTAGCTATACACGTCGCAGCTCGTGGAAACTATGCCTTCCGAACCATATTCTTCAACCCATGTTTGTTATATTGAGCAAATAATAAAATAAGGAAATATAATAATATACAACCATATAAACAAATATGTTATTTAAAGGTACATTACGTATGCATCATACGTACCTGGAGCCATATAGCCGAGCGTTGCGAAGGTCCTAGTGTGTGCCATGCTTTCTCCTTCATTCAGATACTTTGTAATGCCGAAATCACTAATATGGGCAACCATATCTTCATCTAGTAGGACATTTCTCGGCTTCAAATCACAGTGAACAACTGGCGTCGAATAACCGTGGTGGAGATATTCCAATGCACTTGCAACGTCGATCATTATGTTGAGTCTTTGCTTGATGTCTAATGATTGGTTGTCGGAATACAAGCACTTCTCCAAGCTGCCATTTTGCATGTATTCTAATACGATTGCCTTGAATTCTTGATTCGTGCAACTACCGAGGACTCCAACGAGATTTCTGTGGCGAAGATTTCTTAAAGCTTCGCATTCTACTTCAAAAGACCTCAATGAAGCTTCTAGCTGAATGTGAAACACTTTCACGGCTAATGTAGTTCCATCCCTTAGTATGCCTTTATAAACGGAACCAAAACTTCCCTTCCCAAGTAGATTATTTTCGCCATAATTTTCAGTAGCACGCAATAGGTCGTAATAAGAGAATCTCGTGGGCTGTCCAATAGCAAGTCCATCGGCATCAGTCGGAGGACTCGTTTTCCTTCGATATCTCATCACTGCATAGGCCAAACAGACGACAAAAACAAAGGCTCCAATTCCTATAGAAATGAATAATGGTAGAAGTATCTTCTTCCTTCCTCCGTGTCGTTGAGATTCACGGCAAGATAAAACCTCGAACCTTGAAGGGCCACATAGTGCATCATTGAACATGAATGATTGGCCTGTGAAATTTTGAAAAGGTCCACCTATAGGGATCTCTCCTGATAATCCATTGAAAGAAACATTGAAATATTCCAAATTTTTTAGAGCCTCTAGTGACTTTGGAATTGCCCCGTTGAGTTTGTTGTGAGAAAGTTCCAAAGAAACTAAACTGATCATGCTTCCAATTGACTCAGGAATCGGGCCTTGGAAATTGTTATAGGCCAAAGAAAGTTTTTCTAGTTGAATTAATCCCCCGAATGTTCTCGGTATATCACCCGAGAACTGATTCTTTGACAGATCAATAGATGTTGCAGACTTCAAATTTCCTATTTCTGAAGGCAGAGAACCCATTAGAGAATTTGAGGAAATGTTAAGATCTAAGATATCTCCCAAGTTCCAAAGGCTCGAAGGTATAATCGAATTCAAGTTGTTGTCGTCTAAATATATATATCTTAAGGATGATATATTTCCCAAGCATTCTGGTATTGGACCTGTGAACTGATTGACATTCAAATCTATAAATCCCAGACTCTTTAGTTGGCAGAGTCCGCTTGGAATGAATCCTTCTATTCCGTTGCCGCTAAGAGAGAGTATTTGAAGGCTCTGTAAGTTATGTATTATAGATGGAACCTCTCCAGTCAAATCATTAGTGCCTAAAATCAACATTACCAGCCCTGTCAGGTTACCAATTTCATTAGGAATGTTACCTTTTATGCCACATCCATCAGCATACAATTTGGCGAGAGAAGAAGATAGATTTCCAATAGACACAGGTATGTTACTATATAACGGATTTTCTTCAACTACTAGTTCTGCTAAGTCTCTGCAGTTCGCCAACGAATCGATAAAGCTCAGTTCAGAGTTAGATGTAAATCCGTTGGTACCAAAGCTCAAGAGTTGTAAGAATCTTAAATTCTCTCCTATGGAACTAGGAATTGGACCAGCGAGACTGTTTTCGGAAATGTCCAAACGAGTTAGATTAGAGCAATTTAAGATAGAGTTTGGAAAACCTCCACTTAAGTCATTGCCTCCAAGTTGGAGGTCTTCAAGATTAGGTAGGAAATAACCTAATTTTGATGGAAGATCACCTGAAAGCCTGTTTCCTACAAGTTCAATTTTTCTCAAACTGGTAATGTTATATATTGGCACGGAACCACTTAGTTGATTGGCCCCTAACTTCAGAAGCTCAAGCTCCTTAAGTTCCCCTATTGCACTTGGTATCTCACCTGCATAACATAACGAGTTTACTGCCGACATAATGGAGCAATTAGAACATATGGAGTATATGGAGTATGTACCGGAAATGTTGTTATATGGCACCGATAAAACTTGAAGCTTAGAGCACAATGAAATATTTAATGGAATTTCACCGTATAGCTCGTTACGTCCTAAATAAAGTTCAGTGAGCACTGGAAGACGAAAACACATATCATGTGGAAGTGTTCCGGATAAATGATTTTGAACCAAGCCTAAAATTTGAAGTGTTGATATGTTGAAGATGCTCGACGGTATCGAACCGATAAGTCGATTTCTTTGTAAATTCAAATAAGTAAGGCTACGAAGATTCCCAATCCATTCAGGTAAAGTCCCTTCAATGTAGTTGATGTCCATATTGAGATATACCAGACTCGTCAAATTGGCAAGCGACGAAGGTAGGAAACCTGATAGCTGATTGCCCATCATCATTAGCCATTTGAGATTGCGTAGATTTCCTATTGATTCTGGAATCTTACCCTGGAGAGAGTTGAACGACACGACCAAAGTGTCGAGCTTCGATTCGTTACTATTAGCAAAAGAGGCGTCGAGGAACGAATTCAAGCTCGTAAAGCTGTTGTTGCTCAGATTTAATTTCTCGAGCCGTGACAAGGATGCAAAGCAAAAAGGTACCTCCCCCGCGAAGCTATTTTTGCTGATGTTTAAGAATCTCAACCTTCGCAGGCGCAAAAAATCTCCAGGAATCGTCCCAAAGAAGTTATTACCTTCCAAGTCGAGAGAGATGAGGAAAGAGAGGTTTCCAAGCTGGGGCGGGATTTCGCCAGTGAGGCCCATGTAAGAGATGTGCAAAGAAGAGACTCTGTGGTGTCGTTTCCCACATGTAACACCAACCCAACTGCAGAATGGAGATGCAGCTGTCCAATTCTGCATGATAATGTTGTAAGGATCATTTGTGAATTTGGATTTGAGAGAGAGAAGGGCCGACTGATCAGTAGTAGTGGTAGATGATGATAAACATGTGAGAACAACGTTTAATATAAAAAGGGAGAATGTTGTTGCAGAGATTTGAACGTAGTTTGAGTTTCCTAATCCCATAATGAATAGATACTCAGATCGAAAGGTGACTCAGTAATGTATTGTAGTGCGTACTGAAGAATATGAGATAACATATTCTAGTGGTTTTATAGATGAGTTGTAAAATGAGTCGTCTAATAACAGCGGCGACCAAGAGGGCATAATGAATACATTAGAACTTTCCTACCACGCGCAAAAAAGGGAAAAAAAAATGTAAAAGAGAAAGTAAGGGAACTATTCAGCCACAGCTTGAAGATTAGGGCAAACTGCAAGTGTGGAAAAATTCAAGTCTTGCAAGAAGATTATTATAAGGGTCAATATTTGATTATTTGTGAAATATTAGCTGTAACTGTGTCACATAATATCCAAGACTAAAATGACAGAATTATCAAACGTCACAATACCATTCTGCATGGTAAACATGTTACTCGAATTACAGTTTTTTATTCAAGATAATATTCTGTTTTGAGAAAACTCAACAGCGCACGCTAAACCATGACGCAGTAAGAACAGCATTAAATTCCCAACAAAAAAAAGAATTAATAGATCAGACAACGTTGTAAACCCTGACAAGTTTTGAAGTGTGGCAAACAATCAAGTTTTCGAAATCAGAGGCAGTCGTGCACAACATGTTCACCTGAAGGAAAACCAAATTTTTTCATTCATGAAATTCTACGATGTTACTGAAATGTGACCTACGAATAAGATTTATGATAAAAGAAGGTTGCAAGAATTACTTGAATTGAATGATGTGGTTGGTCGACAATCACTTATGGTTTTGTTGTGGTTGACAAGTTTGAAAGCAGATTTCAGAAGTGAAGTGTTTATGTGTCCACCATACGATAATATGCCTGCGGTTTTCTTTGAGATCATCTTACCTAAGATGTACAGTAACAGTCCCCTCTTTCCAATGAACGAAGAATTAAGCCGCCCACGACAATGGATGTGAGTGACTATGAAAGACACTAATTTGATAATTCGTAATGAAAATCATATTGTCCTATAACTTTCAGACCATATCAGATACTGCTATTGACGATGGACCTGTAAGGTTTCGTAGTCAGTCAATAAAGAGCTTTTATGTCCAATTTCTTCATACCAACAAAAACAAATAATTATAATCACGCTAGTGTTTGACAATAAGGATAAAGAACTCATAAATTTCTCAACCCTCAAGATATTGCGCCACTGTCGATGACCACAAAGCTGCTTTTGTAGTCAATGGAGAGGTGAGATTTGAAAAAACAAAATAATGCAAAGATCAAGTGGCGCACACCGAGTTGCAAAAGGCAAAGATATATTTATGTGAAATTCTGCTTATATATATTTGTTAATCGATTTACAGTGTGAAATATTCTTTTATATTATATAAATGGGCGAGGGTGGCTAAAAATGTCAATTTGGTCTCTCATTTTATTTGCAATTTTTAGCCTCTCTATTTGTAATTTAATTAATTTAATAAGTCGTTTCACTTCTAAATTCTTTAGGTATTGTAATTATCCCAAGAGATTAATTTTCACTTTATTGATATAATATTTAAAAACTATATTTCATTTATTAAATATTAAATATTTTAAATATTGAAATTGAAATAATAAATATAATTATAAGTGCATAATAGTATCGGTATGAAAGCATGTTTCTCCGAGAATACATTTCTAAATTGAATGGACACGTCCCTTTCCAAGTAAATAATTTGCGGCTATACTATAATAAGGTCCAATTCATATAGAAACGAATAAAGGTCGAATTTAAGAGACGATTTATCTTATGGAATTTTTCTTGGGTTGGATTACTAATACGAAGATGGCAACGCCAAAACATCTTCTGCTGAAAATTTTTTCAAGTCTCACGAGCTGCAAATATAGGAGGAATACATTAATTTCAGCGTGGAGAATCAACGCATGTAACCTACAGAGATTGAGTGATATCCCACAGAAGAATATTTATATATCATTCAGATTAAGTGTGATTGCCCAAACGCAACGTTTATTAGCTATCTCAATTAGACATTACTAACACACAACCATCAAGGACGAAAACTGAAATATATATATATATATATATATATATATATATAAAACTTAATTACTCGTTGGTGGATGTGACGTTTATTCTTGTAGTACTTCTCTTCTTTCTTCACCTGCAGATCTCAAGTACTGCTTCTCACTAACTGGATTCTGATTTTCTTTAGTTGGGCAGCAACATCGTTCATATTCGTCCTCTCGCCAGGCGATTTAGCACAGCATCTAAGACCCAACTCGAAAATAGAAACGATACAGTGCAATAGTTTCTCATTGAAGTTGGTTTGGTCTTCGGTGCTTCTAATCAAATTCGCATCGACGACTTGAATGACTTCGTCGGGCATTAAATCATTTACCCAATCCCTGAGCGTTACATCTCCCGAAAACATTTCATCGCTCGGCCTCTTCCCCGTAAACGTCTCCAAAAACATTATCCCATAACTATACACGTCGCATCTCGTGGAAACTATGCCTTCCGAGCCATATTCTTCAACCGATATTGAAGCAAAAAAAGTATGATATATCACGATATAAAAAATATATATAATGGAAGAGTCAACTGTGTAAGCATACCTGGAGCCATATAGCCGAGCGTTGCGAGGGTCCTAGTGTGTGTCATGGTTTCCCCTTCGTTCAGATACTTTGTAATGCCGAAATCGCTAATACGGGCCATCATATCTTCGTCTAGGAGGACATTTCCCGGCTTCAAGTCACAGTGAACCACAGGCGTTGAATAACCATGGTGGAGATATTCCAATGCACTTGCAACGTCGATCATTATGTTGAGTCTTTGCTTGATGTCTACATTTTGGTTTTCCTCGGAATACAAGCACTTCTCCAAGCTGCCGTTTTGCATGTATTCTAGTACGATTGCCTTGAATTCTTGATTCGTGCAACTCCCCAAGACTCTAACGAGATTTCTGTGGCGAAGATTTCTTAAAGCTTCGCATTCTACTTCAAAAGACCTCAAAGACCTTTCTAGCTGAATGTGAAACACTTTCACGGCCAAGGCGGTTCCATCTCTTAGTACGCCTTTATAAACCGAACCAAAACTTCCCTTTCCCAGTAGATTATTTTCGCTGTAATTTTCAGTAGCATACAATAGGTCGTAATAAGAGAATCTTACGGGCTGTCCTGTAGCAAGTGCATCGGCATCGGTTGGAAGACTCGTTTTCCTCCGATATCTCATCGCTGCATAGGCCAAACAGACGGCAAAAACTAAGGCTCCGATACCTATAGAAATGAATGGTAGAAGTATCTTCTTCCTTGCTCCGTGTGGTTGAGATTCATGGCAAGATAAGACCTTGAACCTTGAGGGGCCACACAGTGCATCATTGAACATGAACGATTGACTTGTGAAATTTTGAAAAGGGCCACTCGTAGGGATCTCTCCTGATAATTCATTGAATGAAACATTGAAATACTCCAGAGATTTAAGATCTTCCAGGGACTTTGGAATCGTCCCGTTGAGTTTGTTGTGAGAAAGGTCCAAAGAAACTAAACTGATCATGCCTCCAATTGATTCGGGAATTGGGCCTTGGAAATCGTTGTTGGCCAAAGAAAGATTAACTAGTTGAGCTAAACCCCCAAATGTTGTAGGGATATCACCCGAGAATTGATTCTTTGACAGATCAATAAATATTGTAGACTTCAAATTTCCTATTTCTGGAGGCAGAGAACCCGTTAAGGAATTTGAGGAAATGCTAAGATATAAGAGATCTCCCAAGTTCCAAAGGCTCGAAGGTATACTCGAATTCAAGTTATTGTGTCGCAGAGATAAATATGTTAAAGATGATATATTTTCCAAGCATTCTGGTATTGGACCTGTGAGTTGATTGGTATTCAGATATATGTCTCCCAGGCTCTTTAGTTGGCAGAGTCCGCTTGGAATGAGTCCTTCTAATCGGTTGCTGTCAAGAACGAGTATTTGAAGGCTCTGTAAGTTATGTAATGTTGATGGAATCTCTCCGGTCAAATCATTGGTATCTAAACTCAACGTTAACAGCCCTGTTAGATTACCAATTTCATTAGGAATGCTACCTTTGATGCCACACCCATAAGCATACAATTCTGCGAGAGAAGAAGATAGATTTCCAATAGACGAAGGTACGTTACCATATAGTGGATTTTCATCAACTCCTAGTTTTTCTAAGTATCTGCAGTTCGCCAACGAATCGATAAAGCTCAGTTCAGAATTAGATGTAAAACCATTGGCACCCAAGGCCAACACTTGTAAGAATCTTAAATGCTCTCCTATGGAACTAGGAATTGGACCAGTGAGGCTATTGTTGTAAAAGTCCAAGTAAGTTAGTTTAGAGCAATTTAAGATAGAGTTTGGAAAACTTCCACCAAAGTCATTGCCTCCAAGACAGAGCTCTTCAAGATTAGGCAGAAAATAACCTAATTTTGATGGAAGATCACCTGAAAGTATGTTTCCATCAAGTTGAACTATTCTCAAACTGGTAATGTTATATATATTTATTGGCACAGAACCACTTAGTTGATTTTCCCCTAAATGCAGAACCTCAAGCTCCTCAAGTTCACCTAATGCACTTGGTATCTCATCTGCATATTAACATAATAAGTTTAGTGCCGACATAATGGAACAGTTACAACACTCAAATGTAAAGGATTTACTGAGGAATATATGGAGTATGTACCGGCAATATTGTTATAAGTCACCGATAAAATTTGAAGCTTAGAGCACAATGAAATATTTGACGGAATTTCACCGTATATCTCATTTTGTGCTAAATAAAGTCCTCTGAGCACTGGAAGACGAAGACACATATCATCTGAAAGTGTACCGGATAAATGATTCTGAAACAAGCTAAAATCTTGAAGTGTTGATATGTTGAAGATGCTCAATGGTATCGAACCGATAAGTTGATTTGTTTGTAAATTCAAATAAGTAAGGCTACGGAGATTCCCTATCAATTCTGGTAAATTCCCTTCAATGTAGTTGCTGCTTATATCGAGATATACCAGACTCGTCAAATTGGCAAGCGAAGAAGGTAGAAAACCTAATAGCTGGTTACTATCCATGAACAGTACTTCGAGACCGTTAAGATTTCCGATCGATTCTGGAATCTTACCCTGGAGAGAGTTGAACGACACGTCCAATTCATAGAGATTCGATTCGTTATTAGAAAAGGAGGCGTCGAGGAACGAATCGAAGCTCGTAAAGCTGTTGTTGTTCGCATATAAGATCTCGAGCCGAGGCAAGGACGAAAAGCAAGGAGGTACCTCTCCGGAGAAGCTATTTTCGCCTATGTTTACGAATCTCAACCTTCGCAGGCGTGACAAATCTCCGGGAATCGTCTCATAGAAGTTATTACCTGAAAAGTCGAGGGAGATGAGGAAAGAGAGGTTTCCAATCTGAGGTGGGATTTCGCCAGTGAGGCCCATGTAAGAGATGTTCAAAGAAGAGACTCTGTTGTGGTGTCGTTTCCCACATGTAACTCCAACCCAACTGCAGAATGGAGATGAAGCTGTCCAATTCTGCATGATAACGTTGTGAGGATCATTTGTGATTTTGGATTTAAGAGAGAGAAGGGCCGACAGATCAGTAGTAGCATTCTGCATGGTAGATGATGATGGTGATGATGATAAACATGTATGAACAAAGTTTATCATGAAAAAGGAGAAGGTTAGTGCAGAGATTTGAATAATGTGGTTGTTCGACATCACTGTAATATTGTGTAGACGTTTGTATTGGGTCCGGCCCATACTTGGGTTGGCCCATTACATGTATATAGTTATTATGTAAAAAAAAAAAAAAAAAAAAAAGACTAACACACACACGCACACAGCGACGAACAGAGGAGAAGAAAGGGAGAAAAAGAGAAAAGAAGGAGAAGAGAAAAAGCTTCGATCCGGACGATCCGGTGCTCGGATTTTGCCGAAACTTCAGACGAAGAGTCACCTCGACGTGCTCCTCGCATCCACCATTTCAGATCGTTCGGTTTCTCACGTTTGGGTGGTAACCCGTTTTCTACCTCTTCGTATATTCCGAGCTTGTAGCTCGAGGTTGTTGGTATTCCGAGTTTGTAACTCGATGTTGTGATTGCTCCTCTTGTTGGTGTAGCGATTCGGTGTGTTTTTGGGTTGTGATTACCCCGAGACGTTCTCGGGAGGAGTTGTTGTTATTGTAATCGTCGGACGCGATTATAGTGGATTATTTCCTTGGATCGGGAGAGCGATCCCGTGGTTTTTCCCGTTTCGGGTTTTCCACGTTAAAAGTCGCCGTGTCATTTTTTTGGTTTCCGTTGTTGCGTTGATTGGTTGTCATTCGTATTATCCGAACACGCCCAACAAAGTGGTATCAGAGCGTTGCGTTGTGGTGCCGTGTTCGAAGTCATGGAGGGGAATTCTAGTCGGATGGTTATGTTGAATGGATCGAACTACCATATTTGGAAAGGAAAGATGGAGGATCTTTTATATGTAAAAGATTTTTATGCGCCCGTGTTCGATCTAGAGAAACCGACTGATAAAAGCGACAAGGAGTGGGAGTTGATCCATCGTCAGGTTTGCGGTTTTATTCGACAGTGGGTCGACGATAATGTTCTCAACCACATCAGTGACGAGAAACATGCAAGGACCTTATGGAGCAAGCTTGAGCAGTTATACGCTCGAAAGACGGGGAATAACAAGCTTTTTCTGATAAAGCAGATGATGAGTTTGAAGTATCAAGAAGGGAGCAACATATCTGATCACTTGAATACATTCCAAGGAATTATTAATCAGCTAGCTGGAATGGGAATCAAGTTCGACGACGAAGTGCAGGGTTTGTGGCTTCTTGGTACGTTACCAGACTCGTGGGAGACTTTCAGAATGTCATTATCTAATTCGGCTCCAAATGGCATTTGTTCGATGGAACTAGTGAAGAGCAGCGTACTTAACGAAGAGATGCGAAGAAAGTCGCAGGGTTCTTCTACGCAGGCCGATGTCCTAGTCACAGATAACAGGGGGAGGAGCAAGAGTCGAGGCCCAGGTGATCGCAACAGAAGTAAGAGCAAGTCTGGGAAGTATGCTAGCATCGAGTGTCATTATTGTGGCAAGAAGGGGCACATTAAAAGATTTTGCCGAAAGTTCCTGAGAGAGAACAAGAATGCGAAGAGTCAAGATCATCAGACAACGGATGCTGATAAGGTTGACAAGGTAACCGCAGTCACGGCAGATTTCTTTGTTGTGCGCGACGACGATGCTGTTAATCTAACTAGTCATGAGACTAGTTGGGTGATCGATAGCGGTGCTACGATACATGCTACACCGCGGCGGGATTTCTTTGCCTCATATACCTCTGGTGATTTTGGAAGAGTTATTATGGGAGACGATGGCGTTACTAGAGCCATCGGTATCGGCGACGTGCGCTTGCAGACGGAGAACGGTAATACATTGATTTTGAAGGCCGTGAAGCATGTTCCAGAGCTTCGCATGAGTTTGATGTCCACAGGGAAGCTCGACGATGAAGGTTTCCACAGCCACTTTGGAGATGGAAAATGGAAGCTTACTAAAGGCTCCTTGATCGTGGCGAAAGGAGAGAAGACGTCATCTCAGCTTTATGTGACGCAAGCAAAGATTGCAGATTCTACCGTGAATGCAATCGACGATGGTGGCGCGACGGAGCTTTGGCATAATAGACTCAGCCACATGAGCGAAAAGGGACTGATGATACTAGCCAAGAAGAATCTTCTATCTGGCGTGAAGAATCCTTCGTTACGAAGATGTGATCATTGCTTGGCTGGAAAACAGACCCGAGTCGCGTTCAAGAACATCACTCACTCGCCGAAATCAGGTACACTCGATCTAATTCACTCCGATGTTTGTGGTCCTATGAAAACAAGAACACTTGGTGGTGCTGTTTATTTTGTTACATTTGTAGATGATCATTCGAGGAAGATCTGGGCTTATACGCTGAAGTCCAAGGACCAGGTGCTAGATGTTTTCAAGCAGTTTCACGCTTTGGTGGAGAGACAGACCAACAAAAAGCTCAAGTGTATTCGGACGGACAACGGAGGTGAATATTGTGGTCCTTTTGATGAGTATTGTAAGAGATATGGTATTCGACATCAAAAGACAACTCCGAAGACACCTCAGTTAAATGGCTTAGCTGAGAGGATGAACAGAACACTGATCGAGAGAGTGAGATGTTTGCTATCGCAGTCACAGTTGCCGAATTCTTTCTGGGGTGAGGCATTAAATACCGTTGTTCATGTTTTAAATCTCACACCTTGTGTTCCTTTGAGATTTGAGGTACCAGATAAGATTTGGTCGGGAAAGGAAGTCTCGTACGATCATCTGCGTGTGTTTGGGTGCAAGGCCTTTGTTCACATCCCGAAAGACGAGCGATCGAAGCTTGATGTGAAGACAAGACCGTGTGTATTCATCGGTTATGGCCTTGATGAGTTTGGGTACAGATTTTACGACCCCGTGCAGAAGAAGCTTATCAGAAGCCGTGATGCTGTGTTTATTGAAGACCAGTGTATACGAGACATTCAGACAGGGAAGTCGACTAAGAAGTCCAACGGTGATTTCACTAATTTAGATCCACCTCCTGTACGTGTAGAATATCCCAATCAAGGGGGAGATGTTCCAGAATCTAGCGGTGTTGGCAATGATGAAAATCCTATAGGCGATGTTGATGTTGAGCCAGCGGAACCTATTGATGAACCTATCGAAGAACCTTCAGTTGAACCTCAGTTGAGAAGATCTGCTAGGGAGCATCGTTCATCCACGAGGTATCCTTCAGATGAGTATGTGATGCTAACAGATGGGGGAGAACCTGAGGATTACCATGATGCAATTTCTGTTGACGACAAGAATGAGTGGATGAAAGCGATGGTGGAAGAGATGCGATCACTCCATGATAATAACACTTATGATTTGGTAGAGCTACCTCGAGGAAAGAAAGCTCTCAAGAATCGATGGGTTTATCGGCTGAAAATTGAAGAAAATAATTCTCGACCAAGGTACAAAGCTCGATTGGTCGTGAAAGGTTTCGGTCAGAAGAAAGGAATTGACTTTGATGATATATTCTCACCGGTGGTGAAAATGTCCTCGATCCGAGTTGCTCTTGGTTTGGCGGCGCGCTTGAACTTGGAGATTGAGCAACTTGACGTGAAGACTGCATTTCTTCATGGTGACCTTGAAGAAGACATTTACATGGAGCAGCCCGAGGGATTCAAAGTCAAGGGAAAAGAGCAGCTTGTTTGCAAGTTGAAGAAGAGTTTGTATGGCTTGAAGCAAGCTCCACGACAATGGTACAAGAAGTTCGATTCTTTTATGACCAGTCACGGGTACACCAGAACTTCTTCGGACCATTGTGTATTCGTCAAGAGGTACTCCGATGACGACTTTATTATTCTTCTCTTGTACGTTGACGACATGTTGATTATAGGCCATGATACTAGCAAGATTGCGGCGTTGAAGAGAGAGTTGAGCAAGTCTTTTGCGATGAAGGACTTGGGAGCAGCGAAGAAAATTCTCGGCATGAAGATTTCTCGTGATAGGAAAAATCGGAAGTTATGGTTATCTCAAGAAGACTACATTGAGAAAGTTCTCGAGAGATTTCACATGAGTAAAGCCAAGGCGGTTTGTTCTCCACTTGCAGGTCATTTCAAATTGTCATCTGAGAAATGCCCGAAATGTGAGGAAGAAAAGGCCGATATGAGCAGAGTTCCTTACCAGTCTGCGGTCGGTAGTTTGATGTATGCCATGGTTTGTACTCGACCCGATATTGCTCATGCCGTTGGTGTTGTTAGCCGTTTTCTCTCTAATCCGGGAAAAGAGCACTGGGAAGCCGTAAAGTGGATATTGAGATATCTCAGAGGGACTTCCAAGACGTGTTTGTGTTTTGGCGGCGGAGAGCCTATGCTAGTTGGATATACCGATTCAGACATGGCAGGTGATACTGATTCCAGAAAATCTATTTCAGGTTTTTTGATGACTTTTGCAGGGGGAGCTGTGTCGTGGCAATCGAAGCTGCAGAAGTGCGTTGCGCTATCCACCACAGAAGCTGAGTACATTGCAATCACGGAGGGTTGCAAGGAAGCTTTGTGGATGAAGAAGTTTCTCAAAGAACTTGGTTTACGGCAAGACAAGTACGTTGTCTACAGCGATAGTCAAAGTGCCATCCACCTCTCCAAGAACTCGTCATTCCATTCGAGATCCAAGCATATCGACGTCAGATACCATTGGGTTCGAGATGTGCTCGAGTCGAAGCAGTTGTATTTGGCGAAGGTACATACGAGCGAAAACGGATCAGATATGTTGACGAAGATTTTGCCGAAGGAGAAGCTCAAGACCTGTCGACGGAAAGCGGGCTTGCTTGAGCCCACCATATGAGCCGGAGGGGGAGTTTATTGGGTCCGGCCCATACTTGGGTTGGCCCATTACATGTATATAGTTATTATGTAAAAAAAAAAAAAAAAAAAAAGACTAACACACACACGCACACAGCGACGAACAGAGGAGAAGAAAGGGAGAAAAAGAGAAAAGAAGGAGAAGAGAAAAAGCTTCGATCCGGACGATCCGGTGCTCGGATTTTGCCGAAACTTCAGACGAAGAGTCACCTCGACGTGCTCCTCGCATCCACCATTTCAGATCGTTCGGTTTCTCACGTTTGGGTGGTAACCCGTTTTCTACCTCTTCGTATATTCCGAGCTTGTAGCTCGAGGTTGTTGGTATTCCGAGTTTGTAACTCGATGTTGTGATTGCTCCTCTTGTTGGTGTAGCGATTCGGTGTGTTTTTGGGTTGTGATTACCCCGAGACGTTCTCGGGAGGAGTTGTTGTTATTGTAATCGTCGGACGCGATTATAGTGGATTATTTCCTTGGATCGGGAGAGCGATCCCGTGGTTTTTCCCGTTTCGGGTTTTCCACGTTAAAAGTCGCCGTGTCATTTTTTTGGTTTCCGTTGTTGCGTTGATTGGTTGTCATTCGTATTATCCGAACACGCCCAACAGTTTGTTGCAAAAACGGATTGAGAATGACGTGTCGATGACACTACGATAACATGCCTGCGGGCTTTTATATGGCTGGGGATCATCTTAGTCAGCCACATTAATTGCAAGAATTATGGCATTATTAAATGCAAATAAGAGTTTTTGTATCTTCTTTTATTTCTTTGGCTGCGGAAACGAAATAGTCAGAGGAACTTGCTTCGTTGATTTTCTCCTCTTCTGTTCACATACATTATTATTATACGTGTTCAGACGGTTTGAAAAACCGTAACCAAACCGTAACCGAACCGTCGGTCAACGGTTCGGTTAACCGTGGTCAACGGTTACGATTCAAACCGTAACCGAACCGTAAATTATGAAGGTTCGGTTACGGTTCTTCATTTTCCTAACCGTAAACCGGCGGTTATAACCGGCGGTTAACCGTCTTTTAAATAATAATTAAATATATAATTTTATTGCTCTTATCACAATATCAAATGATAATTTATTCACCATATTTAATTTCTATTTTGTCAAATATCATAAAATTAACTTTAGAAAACGTAGACAAATATTGAGTGATAAACATGATATTTAGAACTAAATACCTACGACGAATGTCCGTCAAAGATTTTCTAATCGCAGAATGAATGTTAATAATAATATTGTTTAATATTTAAGGTGTAATTTATTTTTTCAAATGTTGAAGGTTATTATATAAATTCTAACTTGGAATGGAAATTTCTGTTTTCTTTACATTTTTATATAAAAATATCAAAGTTTTTAACTATATATTTAAATTATTATAAAAGAAAGAAAATTCTGAAAAAGAACTAGAAAAAGAAACCGTAAACTGGCGGTTCAAAACCGTAACCGTAACCGGCTTGGCCGTTCAAAACCGTAACCGTAACCGTGATTACCACGGTTCGGTTAAGGTTAGACGTTTTTATTAACCGTAAACCGGCGGTTCATAACCGTGAACCGTAACCGTAACCGTATGAACACGTCTAATTATTATGAAGGATATCCTTTGACTAGAAATTAAATTGCAATAATTTATTTCTGACCGTCATATTTTACAATAATATATTAAGGCCTTCAACTGTTAATGTAATTCCATACATTATTGTATTGGGTTACTGAATGAAAAATTATAGGCCAGCCCAATTAAACTAAATTTCCTGGTTCATTTCATGCTATCAGCGTGGCTCTCTTATCCTTTCGTTTCCTCCTCGTATGAGTGAGAGCTGCTCGCTCGGTTATGGCGAAGTTGGCTTTTCTAACGTGCCTATCATGCTCAGCTTCATCGCGTCCAGCTCCAGCATTTTCTTCTTCATGTTTGAATGCGTACGGTGCCGTTTGTTTAACGAGGAGAAGTTCGCTAACCTTCATTGCTTCTATGGTGGGCACTTATTTGAATCTCCCTCGGAGCTTAAAGGATCCAAATCCGCTGCCTGCAACTGCTCTACAGCTGGAGGATGAGTTCGATCGAGAAGAAAATCAAATCGTTCGGATATTTCAGGTTTCGAATCGTGTTTTTCAGTGTATCGTTTTGCTGTCGAGTTGTTTCTAATTCTGCCTAGGATCTTTGTTTAAGCTCATTTGATTTTGTTTCAATTTTTTAGGAGAATTCGTCCTCCTATAAGACAAGGTATAGTAAAATTCCCTGGATCCTTAAGCTTCTTCGGAATCTTGCATTGGAGAATGGCCGAGCATTCCCCTCGAAGGCAAACGGTGGAGATATCTTCGAGTTTGCGCTTGTTCGTTACCAAGTCCTTGACGAATTTCGCCCAACGCGGCATCTGTGCAAGAGCCTCGACAAGCGGTAAGTTAATATGTAATGCTTTGAAAATGGAGAGAAATTTACCGAACTGATCGTCTACTATCTCCTTCTTGAGTCTGGCTGGGTACGGGACCATTGGTTGGTACGCCTTAATAGTCGGTTTGACTTCGTCCTCCTTGTTGGCCTTCTCGTCCTCGACATCCGCCTTCTCGATCTCGACGTTCGCCTTGGTCCTTGGTACTTCCTCGAGCTGTCGTCCGTTGCGAAGTGACACCGCCTTCACATGGTGGTCCTTTGGGTTGGTCTCGGTGTAACTTGGCAACGAACCGGAAGGGCGTTGTTGGATTGATTCGGCAATTTGCCCAACTTGTTTCTCTAAAGCCCGTAGTGAAGACTCTGTATTTTGCAACCGCACTTCTTGACTGTCTAAGCGAGAGTCGAGCTTTCCCATAAGCTTAGATAACATTCCCTCGAGCTTGTCTACGCGACCTTCTGGAAGGGGTTCAGAATTTCCGCCATGATATCCTTGTGTTCTTTGATTTTGAAATCCTGGCGGAGCATGTTGTTGATTTCCATAGGCCAGGTTAGGATGAACACGATTCGGGACGAAATTTCGCTGACCTTGGTAGTTTCCCATGTAATCGACTTGCTCTGTTGATTTGCATCGTGGCTCCCTCCGCATATAGTGCATGGTGGAATATACGCCGGATATGAATGAGAAGGCGCAATAGTTGTGGGAGTCCTCGGTGTGGGTTGTAATTGGACAGCATTAACAGCTGGTTTCATAGGCAAGAGTGCATTCATCAAAGTCTGCATTTGTTGTTGGAGGGCGTCGAACTTGGCGTTGATTGCGGTAGTTTCAGCGACGTCGTACATTCCGGGTGGTTTGCCTCTATTGCTCGAGCTCCCTCGTCGGAAACTGTTCGCGCTATAATCTTCAATTAAGTTCCAACCTTCCGTTGCGCTAAGATTACATAGCCCTCCATTGCATGCTCCGTCTAGTAATTGTACGGTATGATCGTTCAAGGATTCATGGAACCGCTGAACTTGCTCGCTCTTCGTCATCCCATGTTGAGGAAAACGGTTCAAGAGCGCCTTGAATCTGGTCCAAACATCGTAAAGATTTTCGCCCACCTTTTGCTTGAATGCGGTGAGATCCATTTTTAATTTAAGTGCCTTGGAAGGTGGAAAGAAATAGTTGATGAAGGTGGCATGCATCTGGTCCCAAGTGGTGATAGATCTCTCGGGAAGTAAGTTAAACCACTCCTTTGCGTTGCCTCGTAGAGAGAATGGAAATAAGTAGAGTCGAATAGCTTCGGTGCTTACGCCTTGTACTCGTATTGTGTCGGTGACGGATAGGAAGTCTCAGATGTGGCGATAAGCGTCTTCCTCGGAGAGTCCATCGTATTGAGCTGTCGTCTGAAGCATCTGAAGCCAATGATGTTTCAGCTCAAAGTTGTTCGGGACTTGAGGAAGGACTATCGCTGAGCCAACCGTCCCTACGGCGTTGTTTCTCCACAGCTCTCTCATTGGAGGTTCTCTCGTTGCTAATGGCATCTCGTCGCGATTCTGCTCTGTCATTTCGACTCGCCTTGCGTTTTCTCGTAGGTTGTGTCGAAACGTTCTTTCGATCTCCGGGACTCCTTCAACTAATGGTAGCGAATGGTTTCTCCGGGTCATGCACGAAACTTCACGTACCTAGACAAACAAAATAAAAATAACAACAATAAATATTTAGAGATAAAGACCAATAAAATAAAATATTATTGCTAGGAAGAAATAATAAATAAAAATAAAGGCAGTGCTAATAATATTAAAAATAAAAATAATAACGAAAATAATAATCACTATAAAATTTTTATTTTTTTAATAATGATGTGATAAAAGTAAAATAGATAGTTTAAGAAATAATAATAAAAATATTAATTAAGATACCTAGACAAAAAGAAATCCGATTAAGCAAAATATATATATAAAATAAAATAAAATAAAAATAATATGATTTAACTAAAAAAAAATAACAGCAACAATACTAATTAAAATAACGAAAAATAGCGGAGAATAATAAGTAAAAATAACAGTAAATAACTATAATAATAGTACTAATAAAAACAATAGAAATAATAATAATAATAATAATAATAATAATAATAATATAATAGAGCTAGAATAATAAACTAAAGTTTTCCAAATATCAATATTTCCCCGGCAACGGCGCCAAAAACTTGATCGAGCGAATCGAGTAATAAAAATAAAACGAATATCGACAAACTAACCACGCTCAACAGGCAAGTGTACCTATCGATAATAGTATAGAATGGCGAGTATTCGAGTATCAAATCCCAAGGGAACTAAATAATTAGAAAAACTTGAATTTAAATATCCTAGTGAAAATGCTTTGATTGTTGTAAAACTGAAAATATAAATGAACAAAACTAATAAAAATGATGAGAATGAACGACGATAAGAAAGCGAAACGTATTTGAGACTTCGACTCCCCCTAGCTCGATCGATCTGCTGAAAACATATATCAAAGTTTTAGCTAAACGTTAGACCGTGAGGATTACCAACACATGCGTATGAGTTCATATGACTGACGAAACTGCGCCTTATCACACGAGGCTCGTAAGCAACTAATCTACGTCTTAAATAGCCGGGCAAGCTTCCCTAACTACTTAATCGAAGATAGCATTAAATCATTATTAATCCCTCTATTAGATTTGACTCTAATCCAGCGGAGTAGCTCAACCTATCTCTAGTGATGAGTTTATTCCGCTCGTTTACGAGTGTTCTAATCGTTCACCCCTCTCTCGAGCGCAGCGTACGATTTCCCAATTAATCTATCTTACACACATAGACATGAATAAGATAAATAATAATTTCAATCACATAGACATAATCGAAATCATATAAATTCGTAAAAGAGTCTTAACAATAGCATAACATTAAATATACTTAAAACATACGATCGATCTTGCCAGGGTTCATCTCATCTCAAATACACAAGAAATTAGCTACTCATTTTCTCAACTAAGAACATAATAAACATCAAAGAAAATATAGATCTTCCCTGTTTATGGCTTCGTACCCTTGTTCTTCGTTGAGCCGTTTATCGAATACCTAGCATACAAGCTAAGTGAATGAGCTAACTTTCTCTCTAGCCTTTCTTTCTCTTCTCTAAGTGTATGTGTGTGTTCTCTCCCAATGATTCCTTCCTCTATTTATAGCAAGGGGAGCTCAAACTCATGTACATGCAAGTCTTCTTTGCTTTAACTTGTTCACATTGAAGAAAGCTAACTTTGTCCCCCAATTCCTTCAACTTTAGCCTCCTTTATTGAGTTCAAATGGAATGGGGTGTTTCAATGTCGAAAGTTAGGTCTAAAGCATGCCTCTTTCCTTGAATAATGGTTGAACTTTCGACCAAGAAGAGACAAGTTAGGTAGGAGTCATTTTTAGTGTGTTTTGACCTCCAACACCACCTCTAACACGGCAGTAACTTCCGAAATTAATATCTCTCAATCTAGAGCTCCAAATCCAAATACCTCCGTTAAGAATCAAGATCAACAAGTCTTCTATCTTTGGTTAAAATTTCAGCTTCATTGGACAACTTTTACCCCCTCATCTGTTAAGAATCCGAAACTGTCGAAAAACTTGGAAATCATGCATACAAAGCTTGACTTTGATTCACTAAAAAATTTGCATTAAGTTCAAAAATTAATATCTCACGATGTAGACATTCAAATGCAAATCCCTTTTGTGAGAATTAAGATCATTAAGTATTCTAGCTCCCCTCCAATTTTCAGATCTATCGGTCAACTTTAACCCCTTATTTTACGAGACATGCTAAACTGCCGCAAAACTGTCCGAAATGATGTAAACTCATAATTAATTACCAAATTTGACATGAAGACTCCTTTTTAACTTGCAAATACTTCAATTATAATACCTATAAACGTAAGAAAATACGTTTAATATTTATGAGTATAACGAACTTCGTCCTTTTCTACTTTCTCTCTGTTGCTAAACGCTCTCTGTAACAACCTGCATTTCGATCATCAGAATCTATTCTATCCATTTGATTCTCATTTTCGATCTGCATTCCTTTTCCCAACTCGAGCTCGTATCAACTGGTATCAGAGCATTTCGATTCCAAGCTTGAAACAACTCGGAGATGGCAGAAGGAACCCGCACCGGTGAACTACGTAAGGAAGTGGATTCGCTTCGTGAGAAGATGAGGGAGGACAACGAGTCGCTTAACGAACAGCTGACTACTCTTCGCCAAATGATTGCTGCTCTCGCGAAGGGGTCAGTAGGCGAGAACCAGCCAGGCGGAAGCGGAGGAGGAAATGGGGAAACATCCGAGAGGAATTCCCGGTCGATCTATCAACTTCCGACCAAGTGTTCCAGCATTGAATTTCCTGAGTTTAATGGGGAAGATTTGAGGGGATGGATTTACAAGTGTGAACAATTTTTTGAAGTGGATGACACCCCCACCGAGACCAAGGTCAGAATGGCGGCTGTACATCTGGAAGGGCGAGCCCTTCAGTGGCACCAGGTTTTTATGAAGACACGACTCACGCGTGAGCTTCCTAGTTGGTCGGAATACGTCAGGGCTTTGCATAGTCGATTTGGTTTGCATTCGTACGATGACCCGATGAGTGAGCTGGTGAATTTAAAGCAAGATGGCTCGGTTCAGCAATACTTGGATCAGTTCGAGGAATTGATGAATTGCGTGGAACTCACGGAACCCTACGCTGTGAGCTGTTTTTTGGGTGGGCTGAAACCCGAAATTGCGGTAGCGGTAAGGATGTTCAGGCCGAACTCTTTAGCCGATGCAGCGAGCCTCGCGAAGTTACAAGAACAAGCTCAGGGGTTAGCCTCCAAGAAGGGGGTCACTGCTCATTTTGCTACTGGAAGTATGAGATCTGGTGTTTCCAATGCCAGAACTTCCTTCAATCCAAATGTGGGAGCTCCAACTAGAGTCAGTGGGATGACATCCTCAAACTCCGGGGCATCATCTGTAGCGTCTGCGCCTAACTTCAGCAGATTCTCCAATGGACAGAAGGGAAATAGTCCTCCCATCATACCTTCTCGGAGATTGTCTCCACAGGAAATGGATGATAAACGAGCTAGGGGACTATGCTTTTGGTATGATAAAAGTTCTCTGTGGGTCATAAGTGTGCCAGGAGAAGGCAGATTTATGTGATGGAGGTCATGACTGAAGATGAAGGGAAAACAGAGGTCGAGGAGTGTGAAACTGAGAAGCAAGACGAACCAGATGAGGGACTCGAGTCAGAAGAAGGTCCAGGGGGCAATTATCAAATCTCCATGCATGCTATGGCGGGGATACATGATTTCTGCACTATGCGAATTGCGGGGAATGTGAACGGGAAGCCACTGCATGTGTTAATAGATACGGGGAGCACACATAATTTCCTGGACTCGGAGTGGGCAAGGAGGTTTGGGTGCAGCCTGGAGCAGATGAGTCCATTTCCTGTGGCTGTAACGGATGGCACCAAGCTTTATAGTTCATCAATGTGTAAGGGATTCAAATGGAAGATGCATGGAACACAATTTGAAGCTGACATGATGATTCTACCACTTGGAGGCTGTGATATGGTATTGGGGGTGCAGTGGCTAATCACGTTAGGAAGCATTACATGGAATTTTAATTTGCTCCAGATGGAATTCCAAACGGGAGGTAAGAAGGTACTGCTCAGAGGCATGCAACCGGCTAAGGTCAAGGTGATTACAAGTAAGAAAATGACCAAGCTATTGTCCCAACCTGCTCAACTGTCTATGCTGCAAATGATGTTGGTGCAAGGGAATGGTATTCCTGAAAACCAGATATTTATGTTGGATAGAGGTGGGACAGATGAAGAGCAAGCGGGGTTGAATAGGCACATCAGAGAGAGCGTCAGCCCTTTTTCCTCACCAGTGGTATTAGTAAAGAAGAAGGATGGGTCATGGCGTATGTGTGTGGACTATAGAGGGCTCAATAGGCACACGGTAAAAGACAAATTTCCCATTCCTTTGATTGAGGAATTGCTAGACGAGTTGCACCATGCAAGGATTTTTTCCAAACTCGACCTGAGGTCTGGATATCATCGGATCAGAATGAAGGATGAGGATGTACATAAAACGGCCTTTAGAACCCATCATGGGCATTTCGAGTTCATGGTGATGCCTTTTGGGTTGACCAACGCCCCTTCCACCTTTCAAGCTCTCATGAACAAGATATTTCAGCCTTTTTTGAGAAGATTTATCCTCGTATATTTTGATGACATTCTCGTTTACAGCCCCGACTGGGACAGTCACTTGGGTCATTTGCAGGTTACCTTCGAGGTGCTCAGGGAGCATTGCTTGTGCGTTAAACAGAGCAAATGCCACTTTGGAGCTGAAAGAATAGAATATCTGGGGCATATAATAGCTGATGGCGGGGTATCAGTGGACCCCGCGAAGATCAAGGCAGTGCACGACTGGCCTATGCCCAAAACCATCAAGCAGCTAAGGGGTTTTTTAGGCCTATGTGGGTACTACAGGAGATTCATTCTAGGGTACGGAAAGATTGCTCAGCCCCTTACCAACCTATTGAAGAAGGACAATTTCGTTTGGGATCAGCAAGCCACACGGGCTTTTGAGCAACTAAAGCTAGCCCTATGTGAATCACCAGTGCTCAACCTGCCAGATTTCAATAAGGAATTCGTAGTGGAGACGGATGCATCAGATCTGGCCATTGGCGCGGTGTTACTACAGCAGGGGAAACCCATCGCTTACATGAGCGAACCATTAAGCGTTCGGGCTGCTGGTATGTCAACATATGAAAAGGAGCTGCTTGCCATAGTAACAGCGATCCAAAAGTGGAGGGCATATCTGACTGGGAGGCATTTTGTTATCAAGACGGATCATCAGAATCTTAAGCATTTAATGGAGCAGAGGATTTCTACACCGAGCTAGCAAAAGTGGCTTGCCAAATTAATGGGCTACGATTATACCATCACATATAAGAAAGGAGCTGAAAATGTTGGCGCAGACGCCCTTTCGAGGAAACCTGAACTAGAGATGCAACCTAGTGGCTTGGTCGCCAGCATTAGTTCTGTGAACACTGAAATTATGGAAAAGATCAAGAGGAGTTGGGCGGAGGATGAGCACATTCAACAGACCATCCAAAGGGCGAAGGATGGAGACTTGGGAAGGTATCAATGGAATGGGGAATTACTAACCAGAAAAGGGAAGCTGGTGATAGGCTCTGCCCCTGACCTCAGAAGGGAACTACTGCAAATCTTTCACAGTAGCGCTGTGGGAGGGCACTCAGGTATCGACAATCCTCTCCACAGGCTCAAACGTGTGGTATATTGGAAGAACATGAAGAAGGATGTCTATAAATATGTGAAGGAATGCTCCACTTGCCAGCGGTTTAAAACTGAGAATACAGCTTCTCCGGGGTTGTTGAATCCACTCCCTATCCCTAACACGATTTGGTCTGAGATCTCCATGGATTTCATTAATGGCTTCCCCTCTCGGAAGGCAAAGATTCTATATTGGTAGTGGTGGATCGTTTGAGCAAATATGCCCATTTTGTGGGTCTGAGGCACCCTTACTCGGCCGCTGTTGTGGCTCAAGCTTTTATGGACAACATCTTTAAGCTCCACGGGCCCCCTCAGAAGATTATCACGGACAGAGATGCCATATTCATGAGTCAATTTTGGAAAGCATTCTTTAAGATGCAAGGAGTGCAATTACTAGCTTCAACAGCATATCATCCTCAAACGGATGGTCAGACCGAAGTGGTCAACAGATGTTTGGAGTGCTATCTTCGGTGCATGTGTGGGCAAGAGAATGGATGCACTGGGTTAGCTTGGCAGAATGGTGGTATAATACCTGCTACCACTCGGCCATTCACACCACTCCTTATCACGTGGTTTACGGGCAACCACCTCCCGCCCACATCCTTATCTCGAGGGATCTTCCAACATTGAGCTGGTGGATCGAAGTCTGGCCCACCGTGAATCGACTATCAAACTAATCAAACAACACCTCTCCAATGCTCAAAATCGCATGAAGGTGCAAGCGGATAAAAGAAGGAGTGAGAGATCATTTGAAATAAACGATTGAGTATTTGTGAAGTTGCAACCATACAGACAGCTTTTTCTTAAACCACACACCTGCCATAAGCTGTTAGCCCGCTTCTTTGGACCTTTCAAGGTGGTGGAGAAGGTGGGGCAGGTGGCATATCGCTTGCAGTTACCGGAGGGATGTAAGATACACCCCACCTTTCATGTTTCTCAACTCAAGAAGAGAGTAGGGTCAGCTCAAATATCCACTCACCTACCATCATTCTTGAGCTCGCACGGCCATCTTATACTGGAGCCAGAAAGCATTTTGGAAAGGAGACTGATCAAGAGGAAGAATCGGCCTATAGTTCAGGTTTTGGTCAAATGGATCAACACACCGGTGGAGGACAGCACTTGGGAGGATTGGGAAGTGTTGCAGCAGCAATTTCCAACGCTCGTCAACTCTTGAGGACAAGAGTGATTTTAAGGGAGAGGGAGTGTTACCAGGATTAACAGAATCGCGGAGAATACCGGCGTTTTATACTATGTTACCTAAGTATTACGTTTCCTTAAGCGTTTAACACTTCTATTCTGCTTATTACGTTTTCTATGATTCCTATTAAATATGAGGTGGCAGTGGGGAGAATGTATGTCATGTTTATGAGTATAACGAACTTCGTCCTTTTCTACTTTCTCTCTGTTGCTGAACGCTCTCTGCTACAACCTGCATTTCGATCATCAGAATCTATTCTATCCATTTGATTCTCATTTTCGATCTGCATTCCTTTTCCCAACTCGAGCTCGTATCAGATTGAGCGTGATTGCCCAAACGCAACGTTTATTAGCTATCTCAATAGACATTACTGATACACAACTGAAGATATAAATGTGCCTAAGAGGGGGGGTGAATTAGGCTTATAAAAATTTATGCTTCTTTTCACAAATGCTAAGTGTGTTGACTTAGGTATGCCTACTGATGTTTGTGACGAGTATGCCTGATATATCCTAGTAACGTCGGATGTGCGTCGGGTCTGTCTCACAGCGATAAAGAAATAACTAAAAAGTAAATGCAAGACAGGATTTTTATAGAGGTTATATCCCCAACTGGGGTTTACTCCTCTCCTTGGGATTTGCTTCCCAAGAGTTTAACCAATCACTATAATGCACCGTAGCTGGATACAAAACTGATTGGTTGGCCCAATACACAACCGAAACAAGTCGAACACTAGCCACTACTAGGTTACCACACGCCGAGTTTCGTTCCTCGGAATCTCCTGATCCCGACAGACACAGCTCGCTACCGAAGGGCCCCTGGACTTGTCCTTCCCTTCACGTGTGCGTAAGCGTCGACCTTGCCTCCTTGGTATTGCTCACGTCCGAAGACAACACGTCCGAAGACAGAATATATGGCAGGGGATGATGGAATATCGGATGAATCACTCGTGCAGTGATGGATATGCAGGTTAACGCTCAGGTGGGCAGAAAGCTATCACAAGTGAAAGGCTCAGGAATCTCTTAGTATCTCTCTGCTCAAAAATCTCTCGTAGGCTTAAATTCGCAAATTCTCAGTATGTCGAAAATCTGAAGTGCAGCTCATATATAATCCTTTTCAAATGGCACTTCTCATGGAAAGTCATATCAAACAATAATCACCAAATCAAGTATAGTTTCCATGTAGCTTTCGAGTCAATCATACCATATAAATCATGCTTTTAATAAATCATATCAACGGTCATATAGCACATTTAAGCATGATTATATTCCATATAAAAGCTCAATTTCGTTCTCAAGCATATTCAATTTTTACGCATACATTTTCTATTTCAGCACTTTCCATAAGTGATTCCTTGCTATCAGCTTCTAGTAACGAGTTACTCCAGATTTACTTTCCAAGTATGGCACGCAGGATAGCAATACATCAGCACATTTACTATGTACAGCTCATAGCATTTAATTAATATATTTACCATGTTTAGCATGCAAATCAGATCAGAGCTTACTTAAATAGATTTATCACATCATGACTCGACTTTCCTTATATCAGAGATCACACCCGTTATCTTACATACCATATAAGAGCAACTTATCCACAAGGTCAATCAAATCAGATCTTTCCAAAATATAATATCCAATCAGCATAGGGAAAGATATCAATTCAATATTTCACATTTAATTCAGTTAAGGGCATGCAAGGTTCGTACATATGATTTTCGTCCAGGAATAACGGATTTCAAACAGATATATCACTTTCCATATATAAACAGCATATTTCCCATATATAGCTCAGTAGGATATCTCATGCATTATTTCCATATATAACACAGAACGATATATCCTATCTCATGGACTGTCTATAACGTGTGATCACCTAGTTCCATCAAATCATCACAAAATCACACGCAATTCAAATATTCAACACTTAATCGATTTATAGCTTATAAACAATGCATGCTTGAATATTATCATGAACTTAGACATTTTATTTGTCTTAAATCGAATTGCTTATTTTATAGACTTAATGTCATTACAATTACATTGTCCATCAAAACTCTCTAGCATACATGGACCAAAAAGGTCAACAACAACCATCAAGGACGAACACTGAAATAAAAAAAAGGAAAAAAAAAACCTTGATTACACGTTGGTGGAGGTGACCTTTATTCTTGTAGTATTTTTCTTCATTCTTCACCTGCAGATCTCAAGTACTGCTTCTCACTAACTGGATTCTGATTTTCTTTAGTTGGGCAGCAACATCGTTCATATTCGTCCTCTCGCCAGGCGATTTAGCACAGCATCTAAGACCCAAATCGAAAATAGAAACCATACAGTGCAATAGTTTCTCATTGAAGTTGGTTTCGCCTTCGGTGCTGCTAATCAAATTCACATCGACGACTCGAATGACTTCGTCGGGCATTGAATCACTTACCCAATCCCTGAGAGTTACATCTCCCGAAAACATTTCGTCGCTCGGCCTCTTCCCCGTAAACGTTTCCAAAAACATTATCCCATAACTATACACGTCGCATCTCGTGGAAACTATGCCTTCCGAGCCATATTCTTCAACCGATATTGAAGCAAAAAAAACAAAAAGTTATGATATATCACGATATAAAAACATATATAATGGAAGAGTCAACTATATAAGCATACCTGGAGCCATATAGCCGAGCGTTGCGAGAGTCCTAGTGTGTGTCATGCTTTCTCCTTCGTTTAGATACTTTGTAATGCCGAAATCACTAATACGGGCAACCATATCTTCGTCTAGGAGGACATTTCCCGGCTTCAAATCACAGTGAACAACTGGCGTCGAATAACCGTAATGGAGATATTCCATCGCACTTGCAACGTCGATCATTATGTTGAGTCTTTGCTTGATGTCTAGAAATTGGTTTTCGGAATACAAGCACTTCTCCAAGCTGCCGTTTTGCATGTATTCTAATACGATCGCCTTGAATTCTTGATTCGTGCAACTCCCGAGGACTCTAACGAGATTTATGTGGCGAAGATTTCTTAAAGCTTCGCATTCTACTTCAAAAGACCTCAAAGAACCTTCTAGCTGAATGTGAAACACTTTCACGGCCAAGGCGGTTCCATCTCTTAGTACGCCTTTATAAACGGAACCGAAACTTCCCTTCCCAAGTAGATTATTTTCACCATAATTTTCAGTAGCATACAATAGGTCGTAATAAGAGAATCTTATGGGTTGTCCTGAAGCAAGTGCCTCTGCAGCGACTGGATGAGTCGTTTTCCTTCGGTATCTCATCGCTGCATAGGCCAAGCTGACGGTAAAAGCCAAGGCTCCGATTACTATAGAAATGAATAATGGTAGAAGTATCTTTTTCCTTGCTCTGTGTGGTTGAGATTCATGGCAAGATAAAACCTTGAACCTTGAGGGGCCACACAGTGCATCGTTGAACATGAACGATTGACTTGTGAAATTTTGAAAAGGGCCACCTATAGGGATCTCTCTCGATAATCCATTGAAAGAAACATTGAAATATTCCAAATATATTAGAGCCTCCAGAGACTTTGGAATAGTTCCGTTGAGTTTGTTGTGAGAAAGGTCCAACGAAACTAAACTGGCCATGCTTCCAATTGACTCGGGAATCGGTCCTTGGAAATCGTTATTGGCCAGAGAAAGATTAACTAGTTGAACTAAACTCCCAAATGTTGTAGGAATATCACCCGAGAACTGATTCATTGACAGATCAATAGATACTGCGGACTTCAAATTCCCTAATTCTGGAGACAGAGAACCAGTTAGAGAATTTGAAGAAATGCTAAGATCTAAGAGATCTCCCAAGTTCCAAAGGCTTGAAGGTACACTCGAACTTAAGTTATTGTGATCGAGAGAGATATATCTTAAAGATGATATATTTCCCAAGCATTCTGGTATTGGACCTGTGAGTTGATTGGTGTTCAGATATATGCCTCCCAAACTCTTCAGTTTGCAGAGTCCGCTTGGAATGAGTCCTTCTATTCCGTTGCCGCTAAGATCGAGTATTTGAAGGCTCCGTAAGTTATGTAATGTTGATGGAATGTCTCCGATCAAATCATTGCCACCTAAACTCAACGTTACCAGCCCTGTTAGGTTACCAATTTCATTAGGAATGCTACCTTTGAAGCCACACCCAGAAGCATCCAATTCGGTAAGAGAAGAGGATAGATTTCCAATAGACGCGGGTACGTTACCATATAATTGATTGTCATTAACTGTTAGCTATGTTAAGTTTCTACAGTTCGCCAACGAATCGATGAAGCTCAGTTCAGAGTTAGATGTAAAATCATTGGCACCCAAGGCCAAGATTTGTAAGAATCTCAAATCCTCTCCAATGGAACTAGGAATTGGACCAGTGAGACTGTTGCCGGAAATGTCCAAAAGAGTTAGTTCAGAGCAATTTAAGATAGAGTTTGGAAAACTTCCACCAAAGTCATTGCCTCCAAGATAGAGCTCTCCAAGATTAGGCAGAAAATAGCCTAAGTTTGATGGAAGATCACCTGAAAGCTTGTTCTCAGTAAGATCAATTGTTCCCAAACTGGTAATGTTAAATATATTTATTGGCACGGAACCACTTAGTTGATTGATTCCTAACTGTAGAACCTCAAGCTCCTCAAGTTCACCTAATGCACTTGGTATCTCACCTGCATAACATAATGAGTTTAGCGTCGAAATAATGGAACAGTTAGAATACTCAAGTGTGAAGGATTGACTGAGGAATATATGGAGTATGTACCTCCAATATTGTTATAATCCACCGATAAAATTTGAAGCTTCGAGCATAGTGAAATATTTGACGGAATTTCACCGTATATCTCATTCTTTCCTAAATCAAGTTGTATGAGTACTGGAAGGAGAAGACACATATCATTTGGAAGTGTGCCGGATAAATAATTCTCAACCAAGCCTAAAAGTTGAAGTGTTGATATGTTGAAGATGCTCGACGGTATAGGAACCAATAAATCGATTTCTTTGTAAATTCAAATAAATAAGGCTACGGAGATTCCCCATCCAGTCTGGTAAAGTCCCTTCAATGTAGTTGCTGTCCATATCGAGATATAACAGACTCGTCAAGTTGGCAAGCGAAGAAGGCAAAAAACCTGATAGCTGATTATTATACATGAACAGTTCTTTGAGACCACGGAGATTTCCAATCGATTCTGGAATCTTACCCTGGAGAGAGTTGTACGACACGTCCAATCCATTGAGATTCGATTCGTTATTATTATCAAAAGAGGCGCCGAGGAATGAATCCAAGCTCGTAAAGCTGTTTATGCTCAGATTTAATTTCTCGAGCCGAGGCAAGGATGCAAAGCAAGAAGGGACCTCCCCCGTGAAGCTATTTGCGCCTATGCTTACGAATCTCAACCTTCGCAGGCGTGACAAATCTCCAGGAATCGTCCCAAAGAAGTTATTACCTTCCAAGTCGAGATAGATGAGGAAAGAGAGGTTTCCAAGCTGGGGCGGGATTTCGCCAGTGAGGCCCATGTAAGAGATTTTCAAAGAAGAGACTCTGTTACGGTGTCGTTTCGCACACGTAACTCCAACCCAACTGCAGAATGGAGATGAAGCTGTCCAATTCTTCATAATAATGTTGTAAGGATCATTTGTGATTTTGGATTTGAGAGAGAGAAGGGCCGACTGATCAGTAGTAGCATTCTGCATGGTAGATGATGATGATGATAAACATGTATGAACAAAGTTTATTATGAAAAAGGAGAAGGTTATTGCAGAGATTTGAGTAATGTGGTTGTTCGACATCACTGTAATGATGTTTGTTTGAAAACAGATTGAGAAATGAAGTGTCGATGACACTACGATAACATTGCCTGCGGGCTTTTATATGGCTGGGGATCATCTTAGTCAGCCACATTAATTGCAAGAATTATGGCATTATTAAATGCAATGAAGAGTTTGTGTATCTTCTTCTATTTCTTTTGCTGCGGAAACGAAATAGTCAGAGGAAACTTGCTTCGTTAATTTTCTTCTCTTCCGTTCGGCAGAAAACACAAAAAGAGCCCAATGTTTACCTATGAACCAATTTAATTCTCGATGTCTTCCCTGAACCAATTTAATCCCGATGTTGTTAAATTTGAACCAATTTAGTCCACCGTTAGTTTGACCGTTAATTTTAACGGAAAGTGACACGTGTCAACATGTGATTAGCCAGTCTTAAAAATCATAAATTAATATTACAAAAAGGAAAAATCCAAAAAAAGAAAAAGAAAAAGAAATTAATTAAGTAAAAATAAAATAAAATAATATAGAAAATTTTTAAATAATATTAAAAGTAAAATGAAAAAATAGAGAGAATAAAAAATATTTTAAAAAGTAAAATACATTGAAAAATTAAATAAATTAAATACTAATTAATTCAAAAGATAGAAGATGTGAATAAAAATAAAAAACTAAAAACCTAATTTAAAACAAAAATAAGATAAATACCATTTGAAGTTTACGAGAATCTCCGTCCTTATCCCAGCGAAGTTACCGGGATGCAATCCTTCCCATTCTTGACAATATTTTTTTGTAAAAAACATACTTTAAATAAAAATTATAAAACTTAAAAATATCGTCTAATTCTTTAAAAATTGGATATTTTTTAAAGATTCTTTTTAATATATTTATATATATTATTAAAAAAATCTCTAAAAAGAAATTTCGAGATCTGAGACGATTGCATCGTCGTTAACTTGATAGGGGTCGGTTATTCTAGTAAACTTTCAGTAAATATTTTTTGTCTTTATATTTGTTTACTTTATTTAGTTTTAGTAAATTATTCCTTATTTATTTGTTTATTTAATTATTTTTGCTTTTATTTAATTTACTATTTTCATTTTTTGATTTAATTACATTTTTATTTTTATTTTATTTTTTAAATTTAGATTTCTTTTCTATTTATTGTTTATTTTATTTTAATTTAGAGGTTTTCTTAGAATTTTCTTAATGTTAATTCATGATTTTTCAAGACTGGCCAATCATATGTTGACACGTGTCACCTTGGTCAAAATTAACGATCAAATAACGGAAAGACTAAATTGGTTCAAATTTAACAACATCAAGGTCCAAATTGGATCATGGAAACATAGAGAACTAAATTAGTCCACGTGATAAACGATGGGGACTATTTTGTGTTTTCTCCCCTTCTGTTCACATGCATTATTATGAAGGCAATTCTTTGACTAGAAATACAAGACTTCATTAATTTTCTTCATTATTAAGGTAACCCTTCGCCTATAAAATTATAGACGAGGGCATTTGACGCACGCAGCAAAGGAGCATCTTCAACTATCAAGTCGTCGCTAGCAACCAAAAGGGTTATAATATTACAACAGCCCATAATAGACTTGTATTGTTAATTTTCTTCATTGCAGTAACTTAATTGTTGACCGTCATTACTCCTGAATCCTGATATATATATTTTAGGATAAACTATACTGACGGTCTTCAGCTGTATGTAACGCGATACATTATTGTATTGGGTTACTTTACTGAATGAAAAATTATTATTAACGGAGGATGGATTTTATAGGCCAGCCAGCCCAATTAAATTAAATTCCTGTTCATTTTTATGCTATCAGCGTGACTCTTATCCTTTCGTTTCCTCCTCGTATGAGTGAAAGCTGCTCACTCGGTTATGGCGAAGTTGGCTTTTCTAACTTGCGTATCGTGTTCAGCTTCATCGCGTCGAAATCCAGCATTTTCTTCTTCATGTTTGAATGCGTACAGTGCCGTTTGTCTAACGAGGAGAAGTTCGCTAACCTTCATTGCTTCTATGGTGGGCACTTTTTTGAATCTCCCTCGTAGCTTAAAGGATCCAAATCCGCTGCCTGCAACTGCTCTCCAGCTGGAGGATGAGCTCGATCGAGAAGAAAATCAAATCGTTCGGATATTTACCGCCCCCTTTTTACTTGTTACCGCCCCCTAAAGGGCTGGAAAAAGACGATTTTGCCCTTATGATTTTTAAATTAATTTAAGAAGAGAAAATTATAATAAACAATAAAAATATCTATTTAAAGCTCTCTCCAGACAACACTTTTCAAATCAAATATCGAAAATCAGACAAAAACAAAAAAAATACTGAAATCGCAATGGATCGCCGACAGGGACTAGGAAAGGGAAAGGGCCTATTTTCACGACTGGTAAGCCAAATTAACGTAAAACATTGTTCGAATTTCAACTCGATCGAAAGAAAAAAAAAATTCGACCGAAATCAATTTTCGGTCGGTAATGTACTGACCGAAAATTGATTTCGGTCAGTTCAGTACTGACCGAAAATTGATTTCGGTCACTACTGTACCGACCGAAATCAATTTTCGGTCAGTACAGTACCGACCGAAAATTGATTTCGGTCGAATTTTTTTTTTTTATTTTGATTATTTATTTATATTATTTATTTGGATTATTTATTTGGATTATTTATTTGTATATTTTATTTGGATTATTTATTTGTATTATTTATTTGGATTATTTATTTGTATATTTTATTTGGATTATTTATTTTTATTATTTATTTGGATTATTTATTTGTATTATTTATTTGGATTATTTATTTGTATATTTTATTTGGATTATTTATTTATATCATTTATTTGGATTATTTATTTGTATATTTTATTTGGATTATTTATTTGTATTATTTATTTAGATTATTTATTTGTATTATTTATTTGGATTATTTATTTGTATTATTTATTTGGATTATTTATTTGGATTATTTATTTGTATTATTTATTTTTTAATTACAGACCAAGGGTGGAAAGACCCTACCCGGAGGAAGCATAGACCCCCTCCATCTGTGCCGGATGATGGATCATCGTTTGAGTCATCCGGCGACGATCTGCCACCGGCCTCCTCAGGTAATTCCATTCTCCTCTATAAACTGACATGCGATGTCGTGTCTTAAAATACGTTAAAGAAATTAAATTTATTTTTGCGTTATTCGTGAAAAATGAAATAGGGAGCAAGCGCTCCAGGGTCACAGATGACGATTCGTGGAGGGTGCAGGGGCCACAGCCCGGTGGTCCATATGATGACGAGGTGATCCGTAGTTATCTGGGGCACATCGCGCCCCGCATCTGGACGGGTGAGGAGAGACCCCTGCTGAAGTGCGAGCAGCGGGCGTTAGTGCTTGGGAAGCTGAAGAATTGGTACTCCAAGTTCCCGCCGGAGACGCAGATCCAGATCGATGGCACGGGGCTTGCGCACCTCACGGATGCTATGATGGGTCATTTGGACCAGCCTCTACTCAGCGCTTTTGTGGAGCGCTGGCATCCAGACACGAACACCTTCCACATGCCGTGGGGGGAGATGACGATCATGCTCCACGACGTCGAGCAGATCCTGCGTATCCCGATCGACGGGACGACGGTATCAGGGACACCAGACGCCGGCGACCAGAAGATGGCGGCGAGGGAGATTATGGGCATCTCCGCGGACGCGCTCAGGGAGGGTTGGAGAGGCGGTGGGCTTCTGATTAACAACGTGATGCAGCAGATGTTGGAGAGGCGGCCGGCGGGGTTGCAGGCCATCGCTTGGTTGTGGATTCTGCTGGGGTCGACGCTGTTCGTCGACGGTAGCGGGAGCCGGGTGAAGCCGGACATTACGCACGAGTTCTACCGGTCGTTGCCCTCTGCCAGTGGTTACTCGTGGGGTTCGGCCGTTCTCGCTTACCTTTATCGCCGGCTTGGCATGGCAAGCAGGGCGGATGCGAGGGGATTAGCTGGGTGCCTCTTGTTACTGCAGGCGTGGATCTACGAGTACTTCCCATGCTTCCGCCCACACCGTCTCCCCCATCATGTGGAGCCTGGCGAGGCACGATCACGCATGTGGTCTGTATGTCAGCCAGAGCGGACGGTACACCGCTTGATTGCTATCCGCCGTCAGATAGATGTCATGTCTGCAAGCGAGGTATCTTAACAATTTAAGTTTACCTTTTCGTGGGATGATATACAATTTTTTAAATGTTTTCAGGTTGCTTGGCTGCCGTACGGTCCCGATCCAATGTCGCAGCAGCTGAGGACGATTTTCATGGGATGGGTTATATATCGCGACATCGTTGAGCCCTACTCGCCCTCGAGAGTGTTGCGCCAGTTGGGGTACGTGCAGGTCATCCCGCCGCCGATGAATCCGCCACGGAAGGCGGTCATGCCAGCAGACCTGACGAGGTATAAGGTGCATCATTCTCTCGATGCAGCAGAACATGCTTGGCGTCAGTTCCCGTACGCCTCCATCCTCAACATCTCGTACCTCAATCGTGCCACCGCGGAGTACCTTGGTGAAACCGTTGGAGGGTACATGGACTGGTATGAGATGCATTCTCATCCTCGCCTGCTTTCGACGGAGCAGGGATCCTCATCGGCATGCATACCCCCGCGCAGCCACGCCGACTACGTACGTAATTAAATCTTATGTCGATTTTTTTTATATTTATATGTGTAATAGTACGTATTATTGCTATGTGCAGTGGTACAGCACGATGTACAGCTTGAGTTCGGACATGCTAGCCAGTCTGCATCGTGGAGAAACGACCCGTACGGACGAGTTCCGAGACAGGCTGAATGACATCAACGACCGGTGGCGCCAGGCCCCTTGACGCTGTTGCTATTGTTTTTTATATCTTTTATTGTATCGGACGGATTTTATATATGTTTTCAATATTTGTTTGCATATTTATTCCGTTTTCGAATATAAATATACAAATAAATAATAAAAATAAATAATCCAAATAAAATAGACAAATAAATAATCTAAATAAATAATACAAATAAAATATACAAATAAATAATATAAATAAATAATCCAAATAAATAATACAAATAAATAATCCAAATAAATAATCCAAATAAATAATCCAAATAAATAATACAAATAAATAATCTAAATAAATAATACAAATAAATAATCCAAATAAAATATACAAATAAATAATCCAAATAAATAATATAAATAAATAATCCAAATAAAATATACAAATAAATAATCCAAATAAATAATACAAATAAATAATACAAATAAATAATACAAATAAATAATCCAAATAAATAATAAAAATAAATAATCCAAATAAAATATACAAATAAATAATCCAAATAAATAATACAAATAAATAATCCAAATAAAATATACAAATAAATAATCCAAATAAATAATCCAAATAAATAATATAAATAAATAATCAAAAAAAAAAAAAAAATTGACCGAAATCAATTTTCGGTCAGTACAGTACCGACCGAAAATTGATTTCGGTCACTACTGTATCGACCGAAATCAATTTTCGGTCAGTACTATACTGACCGAAATCGATTTTCGGTCAGTACAGTACTGACCGAAAATTGATTTCGGTCGAATTTTTTTTTTCTTTCGATCGAGTTGAAATTCGAACAATGTTTTACGTTAATTTGGCTTACCAGTCGTGAAAATAGGCCCTTTCCCTTTCCTAGTCCCTGTCGGCGATCCATTGCGATTTCAGTATTTTTTTTGTTTTTGTCTGATTTTCGATATGTGATTTGAAAAATGTTGTCTGGACAGAGCTTTAAATAGATATTTTTATTGTTTATTATAATTTTCTCTATTTAAATTAATTTAAATATCATAAGGGCAAAATCGTCTTTTTCCAGCCCTTTAGGGGGCGGTGACTAGGAAAAAGGGGGCGGTGAATAGTAATTCAGTTTCTAATTCTGCCTAGGATCTTTGTTTAAGCTCGTTTGATTTTGTTTCAATTTGTTAGGAGAATTCGTCCTCTGTTGTTTTCATAAAGGACATCCAGCTAGCTAAAATTCCTAAAACGACTTCTGAGACTATCGATCTGTCTGAGGATGTTGATGCGAAAGTGGAAGGAACTGGTTCGGGTTTCATCTGGGACAAGTATGGTCACATTGTGAGTTCATATCATTTGTGTGTGCTATGATGGTGCTGACTGTGGTGGTTTCGTAGCTAATTCTTCCTACGTAGTTGGTTGAAAGAATATCCTCTTAATTCGGACAAGTCATTTCTAATCAAACAGGTTACAAATTATCACGTCGTCTCAAAACTGGTGACGGATCAAAGTGGCTTACAACGCTGTAAGGTCCTGACTCTTGATTGTCCCATTATGCCAATCCTATTTCAGCATTCTTCTCACGGCTAACTTTTTCCTTTTGTGATGTCAACGGATCGATTTTACGTGCGTATGCTATTTGTATAGGTTTCTTTAGCTGATGCCAAAGGCAACAGTATCACCAGAGAGGGCAAGTTGATTGGCTATGATCCAGACTATGATCTTGCTGTACTTAAGGTGTTATTCTCTTATGAAAGCCTATCTGAGGAATCTGTATTGATTATGCTGATAGTGAGCTGGGAAATCATCAGTAACTTGGGACAAAAAATTGGGAATTCTGTTTCATGGTTAAGTTCAATACAAAACCTTTAACAGGTTGATGCATCTGGGTACGAGTTAAATCCAGTGACCCTCGGAATATTCGGGACGTACAAGTTGGGCAGAGCTGTTTCGCCGTAGGGAATCCATATGGATATGAGAACACTCTCACCACTGGAGTAAATTTTCGGAATGAATAAATTTGAGTTCAATAGCCGTATTCTTAATGTAGAAGCAAACCTGACTGACCGTTACTCAACGTGAATTGCAGGTTACCAGTGGATTGGGCAGAGAGATACCATCGCCGAACGGAAAGGCCATTCGAGGAGCTATTGATAGAGAGCGGGTCATGGGCCGAGGCCCATATTGGCTTACCGAAGGCGGGGACGGGCTTGAGCCCACTTTTCGTGAGCGGGAGGAAGAGTATCTTAGCATTAGTTATTAGGATTATAATTCTATAAATAAACAGGAATCTTCTTACTAATTATTAGGATTTCCTAGCATTTATTACTGATTCTCTAGAATCACGTCCTTTATTAGTATCGTACTAGAGTCTATAAATAGGCATAAACCCTTCTGTAATATTCATCTTATCTCATAATAAAGAAGGTTATTAGCCTAAAGGCTTTGGGCAACGGTATTTTATCGTTGATTTAGGGCAACGTTTATCGTTGATTTGGTAACGGTGCTTCACCGTTGATTTTCGATTCTCGTTCTTATCAAGTGGTCCGACCTGCCGGATCCCGTTCCCGCCGGAATGACAAGATCAAACAGCGATCGTTTGGATAAGTTGGAGATCGATCAAGCCGACATAAAGGAGAAGCTCGACGTACAAGGTGTGCAATTGGCCGAAATCACGGTGTCCTTGGCTGCGTTGTCAAAGGTGATTCTGAAGTCATCAGATGATGAGACGGAGACGTCCGTCACGGGCAAGGTGACGCCGCCCGCGGATGATCAGGTGCATGTGAGCGCTAACTTGACGCTTCTGTCGTCGTTTGAGGGGATAGATCCGATTGGGTGGATAGCACGGGCCGAACAACCGTTCGAATTGAACAACACGCCGCCGGGAAGGAAGGTGGCGGCAGCTGGGGTTGCCATGGACGGATCTGCCTTGTACTGGTCGACATGGATGAAAGCGCGAAAACCTGGAATTTCGTGGGACGAGTTCACGCAGGCGTTGGTGGCACGTTTCGTTACGCGATTTAAGGGTAGCAAGTTTGAGCGGCTGTCCGGAGTCCGACAAACAGGCACAGTGGAGAATTACATATCTGTATTCGTCCAATTGGGGGGTCAAGTTACGGGACTATCTGATGAATATTATTTGGGTTGTTTCGTGAATGGGTTGAAGGGTCCGATTCGGGGATCGTTGCGCTTGCTTCGCCCAAATGATCTGGAGACGGCAATGGAACTAGCAAGGGATATTGAGGATAATTTGTCGTTTCAGAGTGGAGGGCGAGAGGGTCAGACTTTCAGTGGTTCGGGGATGAATTCGGGCAATTCTTCGAGGCTGCTCGAGGTGAGTAATGCGACAGCGCCCGTGGGTGGTAGTGCACGGGGTTCGACCGGGAGCATCTCTAATCCGGCTACGCATTCCCTAGGAACGAATTCAGGGCTGTCCGGACAGTCAACTGCTCGCTCCAGATTCACTCGACTTCCACCGAGGGAATTAAAAGACCTAAGAGCAAAGGGGTTGTGTTTAAGTGTAAGAAACCGTTTACACCTACGCATGACTGTCCGTTCAAACAACTGAGAGTGATGTTGGCTGAGGAGGACGAGGAGCTTGATCTCCAACAGTACGAGTATTATGAGGTGACGGGGCAGGAAGAAGTTCAAAAAGACCAAGTATGTTCAGATGAAGAAGGTGGCAATTTTCTGGTTTATTCCATGGCCGGAATTTTCAGCCCTCGCACGATGAGGTTACGCGGCATCGTGGGAGGACACACGGTGACGATATTGATAGTGGCTCAAACCACAATTTTTTTCCACATCCTTGGTTTCCTTACTTCGACTTAACCCGGATAAGACAGGCAAATTCAGTGTGCAATTAGAAGACGGGCATAGACATGAGTCAGAAGGGGTGTGTAAGCAGCTACCTATCTCGTTTTCGGGGTGCGCTATTAAGGTAGACTGTTATGTGTTCGCTTTGGGCGGGGTTGACGTAATTCTGGGAGTGGCATGGCTCGCAACGCTGGGAGAAGTTTGCACGAATTGGGAAACTCTAACCATGAGTTTCGAATGGGGTGGCGACCGAGTGGATTTACGAGGGGATCTCTCGATGTGCCCGAACGTGGTGGGAAGCCATTCTGCGGAGGCGGAATTGCCGGAGAGTTTGGAGATGACAATGGGGTCGGTGTGGGAACCCGAGGAGGTGCTAGCATGGATGAAGGAACGTAAAAAGAGGACGGAAGATGAGCAACTATTTAAGGCGGTAGGGCACCCCGGGGTTGATGCTACTTGGATGAGTAAGATCTCCTTTCAGAGCCAGTTTTCAGATTTCAACCTTGAGGACAAGGTTGTTTCGAAGGGGAATGGAATTGATAGAGAGCGGGTCATGGGCCGAGGCCCATATTGGCTTACCGAAGGCGGGGACGGGCTTGAGCCCCCTTTTCGTGAGCGGGAGGAAGAGTATCTTAGCATTAATTATTAGGATTATAATTCTATAAATAAACAGGAACCTTCTTACTAATTATTAGGATTTCCTAGCATTTATTACTGATTCTCTAGAATCACGTCCTTTATTAGTATCGTACTAGAGTCTATAATAGGCATAAACCCTTCTGTAATATTCATCTTATCTCATAATAAAGAAGGTTATTAGCCTAAAGGCTTTGGGCAACGGTATTTTATCGTTGATTTAGGGCAACGTTTATCGTTGATTTGGGCAACGGTGCTTCACCGTTGATTTTTGATTCTCATTCGTATCAGCTATTCAAATCGATGCTGCCATAAACGCTGGTTCAAATTCTTGCAATTGTTTATTTTACAGTTCATTGCTTCCAGCCTGCAAATAGAAAAAAGCTTTGGACCACCGTACAACTCATTCTTGCAACACGACTGATATGCAATGCAGGGATCTCTGGTGGACCTTTGCTTGATTCGCAAGGCAACGTTATTGGAGTTAACACTGCAACATTCACACGAAGAGGTTTAAACATGTCCTCGGTTTTGAACTGTTTGTATGTCCTAAGTTGCGAGAAGATCATAGAAATTGGGCTGTTTTGATTAGGCAGAGGAATGTCGTCTGGCGTGAACTTTGCCATACCGATTGACACAGCAGTTCGAATCGTGCCGTACCTCATTGTGTATGGAACTCCATACGCCGACAGGTACTGATGAAAGTATACGCTGTTCGATGTGTTCGGTTGATTTTGTTATTACATGAGGAGCCACGTATTGAGAGATCGAAGAACGTATGGAGTTCTTACAAGAAATTGTTGCGCTGATGATCCATAGGCAGTAATTGCTGCGCTGATGATCCTAAGGACATGCGTACTTTATTTCCCTCACTATAAAAACATTTTCCCGTTATGGGCACTTGCACTTTGCAGAGTATCGAAAGCGCGTTTGGAAAACATCCAACTGAGGAAGAGTCACATTTATTATTTATTTATATATACTAGTTTCGCCCGTGCGATGCACGGGAACCATAGCTGAAAGTTAGACTGAGCCGTGTGTCAATCCGACCCCGTCCTGAAAAAACATCGGGCTTGGGCCTTAATTTCTAGACCCCAAAACATAATCGGACTCATTTGGCCCAACCTCTCAGGCCCGCGGACTGATGTTCCGTGGGCCAAAAAACCCGACGGTCCGCCGGCCAAATTGGGCCCGCTATAGTAATACTTTGAAGTATTACAGTCTTAGAGCATCTCCAATCCCCATCATGAAAATACAGTTAATTCTGCAAAATATTACAGCTGCTACGATGCTTTTACTCCAACCCAAAAACTTTATTTTCTACACTAATTTTCACTTTAGCCCATTAACTCTATTTCCAACTCTAAAAATCAAATTTCTATATTAAGATTTATATTATACTTACTAAAAAGTCAATAAATTATAATAATTTATTTTTAAAATTAACTAATTATAAACTTAGCATATTATTTAATTATAATTTTATTAAATTAAAAAGAAATATAAATAAATTATAGAAAATTAATATTGTTTTACTTTTATTATAATAATATTATCAAATATTTAAAAATAAAGTAAAATATTTTAAATAAATAAATTATTTTTTTAAAGTAATAAATAAATTATAAATAAATAGAAAGTACAATACAATTTTTTTGAAAAATGTGTCCTATTAATATTTTTAGAAACAAAGGAGGTGACAACATATTAAAATATAAGTATTTTTCTAATTATAAAAGACATAATATGACAATGGCAGGTGTAATTTTGCCCACATATGGGCCTACAATAGTCATTTGCAATGGTGTTGCTGACATGTCGCATTGGAATTGGTTAAGAGAATGGTCAATGAGAGTCCACATCCAACTTTTTATATAGTATATAGATACGTATAATGAAATGCCGCCCTCTTCATGTGTGAGATCGCCTTATTGTAATAAGGCGTTTTGTGAACACCTAATTTGTAGCAATTCCCCATATTGTGAATCCTAAAACTCATAACCAATTTTAATACAATTCCATACTCTCAACGCCCAATATGACTGATTTTCTTTACCTTTCGTTGTTCTTTTCTTGATCTCAATTGCTTCTCACTAACTGCACTCCTATTTTCTTTAGCTGGGCAGCGACATCTTTCATATTCGTCCTCTCGCCGGGCGATTTAGCGGAGCAAATAAGACCCAACTCCAAAATGGAAACGACACAGTGCAATAGTTTATCGTCGAAATTGTTTGTTGCAATCAAATTCGCATCGACGACTCGAATAACTTCGTCGGGCAATGAGCCATTTACCCAACCCCTAAGCGTTATGTCTCCCGAAAACATTTCATCGCTCGGCCTCTTCCCCGTAAAGGTCTCCAGCAGCATTATTCCATAGCTATACATGTCGCATCTCGTGGAAACTATGCCTTCGGAACCATATTCTTCAACCCATATTTGTTTCATTCAAGCAAATAATTAAATAAGGAAATATGATAAATATACAACCATATAAACAAATATCTTATAAAGGTCCATTACGTATGCAACACGCATACCTGGAGCCATATAGCCGAGCGTTGCGAAGGTCCTAGTGTGTGTCATGCTTTCTCCTTCATTCAGATACTTTGTAATGCCGAAATCACTAATATGGGCAACCATATCTTCATCTAGGAGGACGTTTCCCGGCTTCAAATCACAGTGAACAACTGGAGTCGAATAATCGTAATGGAGATATTCCAATGCACTTGCAACGTCGATCATTATGTCGAGTCTTTGCGTGATGCTTATACATTGGTTTTCTTCGGAATACAAGCACTTCTCCAAGCTGCCATTTTGCATGTATTCTAATACAATCGCCTTGAATTCTTGATTCGTGCAACTCCCGAGGACTCTTAACGAGATTTCTATGGCGAAGATTTCTTAAAGTTTCGCATTCGATTTCAAAAGACCTTGAAGTGGTCCCGTCGTGAAATGGTGTAAAAGATACTAAGTTGTAAACTGGTGGTGTAAATGTTGACTGTAATGCTGAATCAACACTATACTCTACACAGAACGCACAGCGGATAAATCTTGTAACTTAGCAACGAAAAAGCAGAGAACACGAGAGATAAATTTTGTGCAGCAAGTTAGAAACTTGCTGCGTGCCTCATGGCGAAATTCCACTATTACGATGGATTACAAAAACAACTATCTTGCGATAGTACAAATCACGCCTAGTAAAAGAATGGAATCGAACGACCCACTAAACTAGAAAGTCCTAAGACCTTTGCAAAACTAGGCTAAAGATAATAAAAGAACTCTCGTGAGTATTGCTCTAACTCGATGTAGGCTTCGCTCGTTATGACTCATGTGTCTCTAACGGAAAATGAAGTCTCGTATAAATACTTCGACTTCTCAAGGACTTGCTCAACGTCCATTACGTCCTCAATGTCCACTCTGCCCGATATGGCCGTTAGACTTTGTCTTCCTCAGTCCCAAATGACTTCGTCTTGTCTTATCCTTCAAGACACCTATTTTTAGTAAGCACTTCTCCAATTTTCGCTCCTATTAATCCACGCTGTTTGCACACGGTTTGAACCCTTCCTAACCTTATCCAAGACCTGGACAACACTAAGAAAATACCTCGTAATTAATTTAAATAAGTTTTGGGCATGAAAGATAAAACTGAAGGTTGACCAATTCCCAGCGAACAATGTCGACAGGAATGTGGACTCAACATGATTGTCAACATAGAGCTAATCAACATTAACAATCTCCCCTTTTTATCTTTCTTCCCAAAACCTTAGCAGAACTTCGCCATAGCAAAAAACTCCCCCTGAAAGCAACATTTACTCAACCACAACTATTAAAAATGGTTAGAGTAAACAGACATAGACTAGTAGCAATACTAATCAACAGTACATGCCGATAGGAGGTCCAAGTACAAAAATCTGCAAAACATAAGAAATCATACGCAGGCATAAGAAAAACAAGGTCAGGCATGCAAACAAAAACACAAGCAAAGCATGCAAAAAGAAAAGACCACACAGGTCTACAAGTTCAGGCTTTTGCTTGACTCCCCCTAAAGGCACGATCTACTCAACCACAAAACATTAAAAGATTGTTAGAGTAAACGCAAATAGAATAGTAATTAAACTACTCAAAGTACTAAGGTCTTAGTACATAGCCATAGAGGTTCTGAACATAAACATCTGCAAAACAAAAACAAGTGATCCACAGGCAGAACTAAAAACATGCGCACGCAAAATAAAAACACAAGTCAGATAGGCATGCAAAAAACAAAAAGGCACTAAGAAGTGCGCATGCACAAAACCGACCTAGACCCACTAATGGCCTAAATCGATGGACTCTGACTCGTATCGGCGCTTGCATCTTCTCCAGCAGCTCCTACTCCACCCTGTTCTCCCCCTGTCTGTTCGGCTCCTTATTCTGCTCCCCCTGAATCTCCACTTATAAAGTCACCCACATTGGTCAGCAGCCATGATCTCCGCCATCCATCTGCACAAACAACCTTCTCCCCCTTTTTGGGAAGAAAGTAAACCTCAGAGAACTTCTCTCTGAGCAATCAAAAAAAAAAATCTTGTCATTCAGACACTTAATCTCTTGCTGCAGATTGGATGTTGAGGTAAATGTGGAACTGGCATCTGGACCAACATTCTGAGACTCGAAAACAGGTGAGTTTGCCATAGATAAATCAAAGATAAGTTCAAGAAATGGAGAAGCAATACAGAATGTATAACCCTTGATTATATCAAACACAGTCAAGAACAGAGAGTAATCTCAGCGTGAAGTTCGAATTATGACATAGGGTATGTGTGGAGTAGAGATAATGATCCAAGACTTAAAGACCAAAAACAGTTCCAATGGTCACTGATGATAAAGACGGTCAAATCAGATACTTACTTCGTGGGAGAATAAACCGCAAAAAGTAACCGTTGGACTTGAAACACACTTAGGCAACTCATAGGATAGAGACGAAATAAGTCGAAAACTGCCTAAGTAAAACTGAAGCTAAATATAGCATATGGAGGACTCAATCACACGAAACTATAGGAGCATATCAGAGTATGATTCACCCCAAAATACCAAGTCAAAATCAAAGTAGGGTCGAGCGAGACTAACCGTTTGAGCGTCGAAGATGAGCACTTGAGCAAAGCGTAACAAGCTGTTCTTTGAGAAATTCTAATGCAATTCTGAGAGATACTAAAGCTAGACACAAACATACTGACTGAACAAGCTTAAAAACTAATGCATATAACACGAAAGCAAACAAAATGTAGCACGATCAGACTGACTGTTACTAATGTTGCCTCAACATTTGACTCAACATTCTAATTCAGTAATCCTAGACTTTTCTGCGCAATCCTTCTCCAAACCAGTTCCCTTTATTACCCTTTCACCTTATTAATCTAACCGAAATCATGCACTGCCCTTATACCCTAAGCCTCAAGGTTTGGCTTTTTGTCGCATAGTATACATCGTCACCGCGAATGCCGTGTACCTACGGAAACTTATTACCAAGTACCTATATCTAGCAAAGAGTTTATGAGCATGCTTAACACAACAAGGATTGGCTTTTTGTCGCAAAGAGTACATCGTCACAGCGAATGCCGTGTACCTAGGGACGTATTACCAAGAGCCTATAAAAAAAGGGATCGGGTTCATTCAGGGACCAGTCGAGAAGGATCATGTCATTTCACAGGAAAACAGAACAGAATATTTCATCAAACATTAAAGCAGTAACAATCTAATCTGACATGTGCTATGTTGATCCAAATGTTGGACCAACATTCAGACCGACTGATGCAAACCAATGGATTTCTTCAGGTCCGAAAACCTTTCAGAATCCAATGCTTTCGTAAATATGTCAGCTAACTGATGCTTAGTGTCTATATGCTCAATGCGAACAAGTTCTTTCTCAACCATATCTCTCAGAAAATGATGTCTTATATCTATATGCTTCGTGCGTGAATGCTGGATAGGGTTCTTAGATATGTTGATGGCACTAAGGTTATCACAATACATGAGGACAGAATCGCACTCTAAACCATAGTCACACAACATGCTATTCAACCACATCAATTGCGTACAGCAACTACCAGCAGCAACATACTCAGACTCAGCAGTAGATAAAGACACACAGTTTTGCTTCTTACTATACCATGCAACAAGGTTATTACCTAAGAAGAAACAGCCGCCACTTGTGCTCTTGCGATCATCCTCGTCACCTGCCCAATCAGCATCGTTGTAGCCTACAAGACTCATATTAGTATCTTTAGAGAACCATAACCCTAGGCTACACGAACCACTCACATATCGAAGAATACGCTTAACAGCATTTAAGTGGGAGATTTTAGGCTCAGATTGATATCTAGCACAGACACATACGCTATACATAATGTCGGGTCGACTCGCTGAAAGATATAACAAACTGCCTATCATTGAGCGATACAATGTTGGATCAACATTCTCTCCAACATTGTCCTTACTTACCTTATGTGTAGACCCCATAGGCGTTTTCATTACCTTAGCCGTGTCCAACCCGAACTTCTTAACAGTGTTCTTCGCGTACTTCTCCTGAGACATAAAAATCCCGTCGCTGTTTTGCTTAATCTGCAATCCTAAGAAAAAAGTTAGTTCCCCAATCATGCTCATTTCAAACGTGGAGTTCATGGCATGTACGAACTGATCTAACATTGATTGCGAACTAGATCCAAAAACTATGTCATCCACATAAATTTGAGCAATTAAAATGTCAGCACCAACTCTTTTCACAAAAAGTGTGCGATCGGCCTCACCTCGAGTGAATCCAAATTCAAGTAAAAAAGTAGCTAAACGTGCGTACCAAGCTCGAGGTGCTTGCTTCAATCCGTACAAAGCTTTCTGCAACTTATAAACGTGGTTAGGAAAATGAGGATCTTCGAATCCCTTAGGTTGTTCAACATAGATATCTTTATCAATAAACTCATTTAAAAAGGCACCCTTAACATCCATTTGGTGTAACGTAATGTTAAGCCAACATGCAATCGCTAATAACAACCTAATAGATTCTAGCCGAGCAACAGGAGCAAATGTCTCATCAAAATCTATCCCCTCTACTTGCGTATACCCTTGAGCTACCAAACGTGCTTTGTTCCTAAACACCCTACCAAGTTCGTCAGACTTATTCTTAAAAATCCACTTTGTACCTATGACATTAATGTCTTTCGGCCGTGGCACTAAACTCCAAACCTGGTTTTTCTCAAACTGCAAGAGTTCCTCTTGCATGGCATTAATCCAATAATTATCCTTGAGAGCTTCAAGGACATTCTTGGGTTCTACTTCAGAAACAAAACATTTAAAGCGTACCTCAGCGTATACGGTGTTCATGCATACGTTTCTTACCATAGATTTGTAGTCCTTACGCGGCTTGTCTCTGGTTTTTCTTCCTTCGTTCACGTCACCAATAATAAGATCTGAGGGATGGTCCTTCTGTATCTTTGCTGGCGGATCTCTTCGAACTTCACTGGGTCCGGCTTCTTCAGCGTTCTGTTCAGGTTCATATGCTGAGTCAGATGCTGGCTCAACATTGTCCTCCACATTCTCCTCTGTTTCACCAACAGCTTTGACAGCGTCTGTAATAACAACTTGTGGAGCATTTCTGCTGAGGTCAGTAGCATCATCAAATACAATGTTAATAGATTCCTGAACAGACTTCAAGCGTAAGTTATATACTCGATAAGCACGGCTGTTCGAAGAGTAACCAAGGAATATGCATTTGTCACTTTTAGAATCAAACTTGGTCAAATACTCACGATCATTCAACATATAGCATACACAACCAAAGACATGAAAATACTTCACAGTCGGCTTTTTCCCATTCAACAACTCATATGACGTTTTCTTAGTACCATGTCTAAAGAATACACGATTAGAAATATGACAAGCAGTATGTAACGCTTCAGCCCAAAAACGCTTAGAAATATTCTTAGATTGCAACATAACACGAGCCATTTCTTGTAAAGTCCTATTCTTCCTTTCGGCCACCCCATTTTGTTGGGGCGTCTTAGGAGATGAAAACTCATGCACGATGCCCTTCTTAGTACAAAACTCATCAAAGTACTGATTTTCAAACTCTCTACCATGATCAGACCTAATGCGAAAGATAGAAGCACTAAAATTATTCTTAATCATGGCACAAAACGTTTTAAAGAAATCGAAAGACTCAGATTTTTTCCTAAGAAAAAATATCCATGCATATCTAGAATAATCATCCACGAGCACATAAGCATATTTTCTACCACCAATGCTATCTACTTCCATCGGACCCATCAAATCCATATGTATCAACTGAAAACAGTGGGCAGTATGAAAATGCTGAGCAGAATGTGGGTCAACATTATGACTGGCATGCACTTGCTTACCCTTCAAGCACGACTCACATACAACCTTACCAAACTCCTTCAGCTTTGGAATGCCTCTGATTGCTTCGTGTTTGATAAGCTGCTCCAAAGTCCGGTAATTGACGTGCCCCAGTTTGTGATGCCAAAGAATCACATCATCTTCGGCCTTGGATAGTTGGCATACGTCCTTCGAGTTGGATTTGTCGCCGACTAAGTAGCAATTATCACTCGACCTTTTCCCTGCCATCACTCGAACGCAATCGCTGTTAAATACCTCACAACATTCTTTATTGAAACGTACCTCAAGGTCATCGTCGCAAAGCTGGCTTATGCTAATCAAATTTGCCACAAGACCTTCAACATGTAGAACATTGCTTAGTTTAGGGAAGTCAGCTACATTCAATCTGCCGCGGCCTAGAATCCGTCCCTTAGCTCCCCCTCCAAACGTCACAGATCCGCTGCTTAAAGGCGTGTAATCGCTTAGAAATTCCTTGGTACCCGTCATATGTCGGGAACACCCGCTATCGAAGTACCAAGAACCTGTCACGTTAGCTCGCAAGGAGGTATATACAACATTGCATTTATGAACAGATTTCTGTACCCAAACTTTCTTGGATGATAAAGCAGCATTTGAACATTCAGAATTTGAAGGTGAGCCAGCCGAAATCTCTCCATCCATTCCTTCCAACACTGATTTCTCAATGTTGAGCGAAATGTTGGACGACATTTCAGCCGACATCGATTTCTTTGCAGAAATCTCCCCCTTCAACTTCCAACAAAACGGTTTGATATGACCAGATTGCATGCAGTGATGACATTTAAATGATCTATCCTTAGACTTAACCGCAGCATGCTTAGGATTCTTCTTAACACTCGGAGCTATAATCGGATCACTAGAAGCATGCGACTTTTCTTTAACAAAGACTACCTTAGGCTCAACATGTGACACAGGTTTAGGGACTTCATTAATGGGCTCAGAATTAAAACCTAGTCCTTGCTTGTCAAAAATGCCGAGAGATAATACCTCATCAAGGGTTGATTTACCTTTATTCATCTTTGCGAACGTCTGATCCGCCTCGTCGACTCTCTTTTGTAGCTTAGCGATCTCCTGGTCCTTACGAGTCAACACAGCTTCCAATTTGTTCATTCCATCAAGTAGGCCTTCAATAATCTTTTCGCTCTTCTCATTCTCTTCGGTCAGCACTTTCACGGCGGCTTTTAGTTGCGCATTTTTCGCCTTTTCCATTTCAAATTGTGTGTACAGTTGCTTCATAGCTGCACAATCGTCTGTCTCTGAATCTGCATCATCAAAACTTAAGAACCCATCAAAACAGTTCGAGTCATCATAATCAAATATAATCTGTTTTTCAGATGCTGAGTCAGATGTTGTTTCAACATTCTGCTCAACATCCGTTACCGCTGTGAAGCCTGTTTGATGCTCTTCGTCGTCTTCGCAGTCTGAGAAGGAATGAATGGTCACTGATGACTGCTTGGCCTCCTTCGGGTATGATTCTTCATCTTCGTCGTCAGACAGATCAATCCACATCGCTTTCCCATGCTTGCGAAGAGTGTTTGCACATTCGTTGGCGAAATGACCCCATCCTTGGCATTCGTAGCATCTTACAGATTCATAGTTAATGTTCTTCTTCTTTCCATCTAGTTTGCGTTTGAAGAATGGAGGAGCAGACGAGGAATCCGCTTTGACATTCTGCCCCCTCCTAAATATTGGACCAGCATTCGGGCCAACATTTTTCTCAGCATTCTTCTTCTTCTTGAGAAACTTTACGAAGTTCTTCACCAGCATGGCTGTATCATCCTCATTGTCAGAGTAATCCTCAGTTTGAACCTTGGATGGTTGACTGACTAGGGCTAGACTTTTGCCGCGAGAGGCTCTTTGTTGTACTTCAAGATTGGTCTCGTAGTTCTTCATGATGTTCATCAACGTATTGATCTCCATCGTGGACAAATTGTGGGCTTCCTCGACCGCAGCTACCTTCACATTAAATTTCGGATTTAGCGTACGAATTGCTTTAGAAATTAATACCCTATTCGCGATTGGCTCTCCGAGACTTGCGCACTCGCTTGAAATTGTCAGAATTTTGCCGAAGTACGTGGTAACATCCTCATCGTCCTTCATTCGGAGATTTTCAAATTGGTTGAGGAGTAGCCTTAGTCGTGCTGCTTCACACTCGCATCGCCTTCACAATACTTCTGAAGTAAATCCCACGCATCGTTTGCCGTAGTGCAGTTTTGTATGATCTTGAACATGAAGATGTCCACCGAAGAGAACATGGCATTGAGGGCTTTATCATTGAACTCGGCTGCGTTTCTCTCTTGAGGACTCCATTCAGTGATCGGCTTTTCATAGACTTCACCATCTTCGTCCGGAGCAGTTTTTGGTGTAGTATAGCCATGGAGCACGGACTCCCACGCACGCACATCAATGGATTTGATGCACTGTCGAATACGAACCTTCCAATAGGCGTAGTTGGAGCCGTCTAACACAGGGACTTTGCCGATGTAATTCGAGCTTGAAACATCCATTGTAGATGATCTTCAGCGCTTAGTAACGTCAAGCGTAGGCTCTGATACCACTTTGAAGTGGTCCCGTCGTGAAATGGATGTAAAAGATACTAAGTTGTAAACTGGTGGTGTAAATGTTGACTGTAATGCTGAATCAACACTATACTCTACACAGAACGCACAGCGGATAAATCTTGTAACTTAGCAACGAAAAAGCAGAGAACACGAGAGATAAATTTTGTGCAGCAAGTTAGAAACTTGCTGCGTGCCTCATGGCGAAATTCCACTATTACGATGGATTACAAAAACAACTATCTTGCGATAGTACAAATCACGCCTAGTAAAAGAATGGAATCGAACGACCCACTAAACTAGAAAGTCCTAAGACCTTTGCAAAACTAGGCTAAAGATAATAAAAGAACTCTCGTGAGTATTGCTCTAACTCGATGTAGGCTTCGCTCGTTATGACTCATGTGTCTCTAACGGAAAATGAAGTCTCGTATAAATACTTCGACTTCTCAAGGACTTGCTCAACGTCCATTACGTCCTCAATGTCCACTCTGCCCGATATGGCCGTTAGACTTTGTCTTCCTCAGTCCCAAATGACTTCGTCTTGTCTTATCCTTCAAGACACCTATTTTTAGTAAGCACTTCTCCAATTTTCGCTCCTATTAATCCACGCTGTTTGCACACGGTTTGAACCCTTCCTAACCTTATCCAAGACCTGGACAACACTAAGAAAATACCTCGTAATTAATTTAAATAAGTTTTGGGCATGAAAGATAAAACTGAAGGTTGACCAATTCCCAGCGAACAATGTCGACAGGAATGTGGACTCAACATGATTGTCAACATTGAGCTAATCAACATTAACAATCTCCCCCTTTTTATCTTTCTTCCCAAAACCTTAGCAGAACTTCGCCATAGCAAAAAACTCCCCCTGAAAGCAACATTTACTCAACCACAACTATTAAAAATGGTTAGAGTAAACAGGCATAGACTAGTAGCAATACTAATCAACAGTACATGCCGATAGGAGGTCCAAGTACAAAAATCTGCAAAACATAAGAAATCATACGCAGGCATAAGAAAAACAAGGTCAGGCATGCAAACAAAAACACAAGCAAAGCATGCAAAAAGAAAAGACCACACAGGTCTACAAGTTCAGGCTTTTGCTTGACTCCCCTAAAGGCACGATCTACTCAACCACAAAACATTAAAAGATTGTTAGAGTAAACGCAAATAGAATAGTAATTAAACTACTCAAAGTACTAAGGTCTTAGTACATAGCCATAGAGGTTCTGAACATAAACATCTGCAAAACAAAAACAAGTGATCCACAGGCAGAACTAAAAACATGCGCACGCAAAATAAAAACACAAGTCAGATAGGCATGCAAAAAACAAAAAGGCACTAAGAAGTGCGCATGCACAAAACCGACCTAGACCCACTAATGGCCTAAATCGATGGACTCTGACTCGTATCGGCGCTTGCATCTTCTCCAGCAGCTCCTACTCCACCCTGTTCTCCCCCTGTCTGTTCGGCTCCTTATTCTGCTCCCCCTGAATCTCCACTTATAAAGTCACCCACATTGGTCAGCAGCCATGATCTCCGCCATCCATCTGCACAAACAACCTTCTCCCCCTTTTTGGGAAGAAAGTAAACCTCAGAGAACTTCTCTCTGAGCAATCAAAAAAAAAAATCTTGTCATTCAGACACTTAATCTCTTGCTGCAGATTGGATGTTGAGGTAAATGTGGAACTGGCATCTGGACCAACATTCTGAGACTCGAAAACAGGTGAGTTTGCCATAGATAAATCAAAGATAAGTTCAAGAAATGGAGAAGCAATACAGAATGTATAACCCTTGATTATATCAAACACAGTCAAGAACAGAGAGTAATCTCAGCGTGAAGTTCGAATTATGACATAGGGTATGTGTGGAGTAGAGATAATGATCCAAGACTTAAAGACCAAAAACAGTTCCAATGGTCACTGATGATAAAGACGGTCAAATCAGATACTTACTTCGTGGGAGAATAAACCGCAAAAAGTAACCGTTGGACTTGAAACACACTTAGGCATTGGACCAACACTTGTAATAATCTTAAATCCTCTCCAATGGAACTAGGAATTGGACCAGTGAGACGGTTGTTGGAAATGCCCAAAATAGTTAGTTTAGAGCAATTTAAGATAGAGTTTGGAAAACCTCCACCGAAGTCATTGCTTTCAAGATTGAGCCTTTCAAGATTAGGCAGAAAATAACCTAATTTTGATGGAAGATCACCCGAAAGCTTGTTTTTTGCTAGTTCAAGTGTTCTCAAACTGGTAATGTTATATATATTTATTGGCACGGAACCACTTAGTTGATTGACCGCTAATGCCAGAAGCTCAAGCTCCTTAAGTTCCCCTATTGCACGCGGTATCTCACCTGCATATTAAAATAATAAGTTTAGTGCCGACATAATGGAACATTTAGAACACTCACATGTAATGGATTTACTAAGGAATATACAGAGTATGTACCGGAAATATTGTTATATGTCACCACTAAAACTTGAAGCTTAGGGCACAATGAAATATTTGACGGAATTTCTCCGTGTATCTCATTCTTTCCTAAATAAAGTTCTTTGAACACTGGAAGACGGACACACATATCATCTGAAAGTGTGCCTGATAAATGATTCTCATACAAATTTAAAATTTGAAGCGTTGATATGTTGAAGATGCTCGACGGTATGGAACCGAAAAGTTGATTTCTTTGTAAATTCAAATAAGTAAGGCTACGAAGATTCCCCATCCGTTCTGGTAAAGTCCCTTCAACGTAGTTGCTGTCCATATTGAGATATGCCAGACTCGTCAAATTGGCAAGCGAAGAAGGTAGAAAACCTGATAGCTGATTGCCCATCATCACCAGTTGTTTAAGATTGCGTAGATTTCCTATTGATTCTGGAATCATACCCTGGAGAGAGTTGAACGACACGTCCAATTCGTAGAGATTCGATTCGTTATTAGCAAAAGAGGCATCGAGGAACGAACTGAAGCTCGTAAAGCTGTTGTTGTTCGCATATAAGAACTCGAGCCGAGGCAAGGACGAAAAGCAAGAAGGTACCTCGCCGGCGAAGCTATTTTTGCTGATGTTTATGAATCTCAACCTTCGCAGGCGCGACAAATCTCCGGGAATTGTCCCAAAGAAGTTATTACCTTGCAAGGGAGATGAGGAAAGAGAGGTTTCCAATCTGGGGTGGGATTTCGCCTGTGAGGCCCATGTAAGAGATGTTCAAAGAAGAGACTCTGTTGTGGTGTCGTTTCCCACATGTAACTCCAACCCAACTGCATATTGGAGATCCAACGGTCCAATTTTGCATGATAATGTTGTAGGGATCATTTGTAATTTTGGATTTGAGAAAGAGAAGGGCGGACTGATCAGTAGTAGCATTCTGCATGGTAGATGATGATAAACATGTGAGAACAACGTTTAGTATTAGAAGGGAGAAGGTTATTTTAGAGATTTGAACGCAGTTATTTGAGTTTCTGATAAGTTAGGATTTTACGCAATTATTATCCACAAAAACGCATTTCCAATCGTTATTTACCCACCAATTCCCTCTCGAATATCCTTTATTTATGTTTAAATTTATTTTTGATAGATGTCCGAGGAAACGAGATTGACGAATGAAAAATAAGGGCACTTTTCGAATGATTTGAATCTTCTGGGAGCTTCTTGCAATTTTCTACTCTATTTGGGGCAGCCCTGCAATATACCAGATTTTGCTATTATTTTGGGCAATATATGACGTGAAGTGAAGAGCAAATAAGGCAATAGGATATCTTATGCCAAGAATCACGCAAGGAAATATTAAAATATCAAAGAGTTGGTCAAAATATTCAAAAGAGAATCAAATCTTTGAAGAATTAATTCGGCTACTACATTTATAAATAGGAGGCAGGACAGCGAAAAAAAAGGGGACGAGGCTTTAGACGGCTAAAATAAAAAGGAGCAGAGAGCTATCGACGGCTGAGAATAAGAGACGAACGACGGCGAAGAGCGAGACAAGTCGAGCACCGTAACGAGGGCAATTTCTTACCTTTTTAATATTTCGTTTTCGACAATGTTTTCTTTGGATTTATTGTCGTTTTCGTATATTAATATGCTAGCCTAATTCATTTTTTGATTGAGGCCGTGTGAGGCCGAATTATGACTACGTATTAATGCTATTATTTTCTTATTTAATCATATGAGTTAAGTTATGTATTCTTTGTTTGAGCTTCATATGCGTACGTGTGATTGGCCTACATGCGTATAATTATTGATTGGTTTATGAGACGGACTAAGTGATTAGATCGATTAGAACAAAATATTGAATACCACTACGTAAAACCGACCAGAGATGGAATTCGGTTTCGTATGTGTGGTTTCCGAGACCTTAGGCGCCGAAAGCGTCTGAACTCGGGGAATTTCACAAAGATCGAATGCACGTATAGGAACTACAGTCATATAGACATATAGTTGATTGGTTCTCTATTTACGTAGGGTTGCTAGTTACGTGAATAACGGTAGCACATATATTAGGAAATTCCACCTTGACTTGATTCATGTTGATTAGATAGATGATATTGCATGAAGACGTAGGAATATTTCGTGCCGAGCATGTGTCTTAATCACGTTCGTCATCAACTGCTCTATCCTCATCTATTTTATTTGAGTTTATTTTATTATTTGCGTCTTTTATCTATTATATCAAATCATCAAAACTATAAAAACTCCGTTAGTCTAAATTAGAATTAGGAATATTTTCTTAGAATTAATCGAGCTGTCTTCGTGGATCGATACTCGGACTTCGTCCGTTTTACTACTTGCGCGACCTAGTACACTTGCTAGTATTTGAGCGTGTCAAGTTTTTGGCGCCGTTGCCGGGGACAGCGGTATATTTGTTCTAGGAGTTATTCTAAATTTTAGTTTAGATATTTTAGTTATTAATATTATTATTATTATTATTCTTATTATTATTATATACGTTGATACTCTCATCTTTCTCGTTTGTGTTTTGTAGGATAAGGGATGCAGCGATACTCGCAATATTCTCCCGAGACCTATGCGACATGCAACGATGAACTGGAGTGCGACTTTTGCGGATGCCGACATCTCACTAGTGAATGCAAGTACAACCGTTACGAGCCTCCACGATCGTGGTATGATGGACGAGGGGAGAATTGTTACTCTTACACCGGCAATTATTCACATACTCCCTCGTATGATTACTGTACTCCACCTCAAAAAGAAAGGCCGCTTGGGAGATAGCGCTCGAAAAGATGGCAGGGTCGTATGAACAACCATTACTTCAAAAACATGCCCGACAACCGATTGATCCGCCCCAAAAAGAAAAAGCCGCTTGGGAGATAGCGCTGGAGAAGATGGCAGTGATACAAGAAGACAGTAGTCGTACATCTACTTCTACGAGTTTTCAGAGTCTAAAAGCGGAGTTGGAGAATCTGACGGCCCAATTTGAAAAGCTAAAAAATGCAGTGTCTGAACGCGAACAAGAGGCACCCTCGAGCCACATAGAGTCAAATCCGGAAGAGCACATAGAAGCCATTCCATTGAATTGTGAAATAACTCAAGAACCGGTGTTGGAACCAAGTGAAGCTAACAATGAGATCGAGTTAGAAAAAACCGATCAACCCGCAGAGGCTACTGTAGATTTCGTTCCAGCAGAGCCGAATCTCCCAGAAGTTCTTGAGGAATTGGAGGATCACCAAGAAACTATTGAGCATGAAAGCAAGAATTTCGCAGTATATGATGTCGTGGAAAAGAGAAAGATGGAGCCTGAGACTTTCGATCCGATTCTACGCTTGGTTACGAAGTCAACATATCATTCGGATAGCACATTCGCTGAGGAATTCAAGGCATCTATGATCGTTGATTTCGATATTATTTGGGAGCCGAAAGTCGACCCATGGAGAGAGTTTAAAGATTGCGACCACGCAAAGCTGTACCATTCTGAGATCAAACTTCTCTCCAAAAAGATGAAATCAAGGTGTCTGTACTTCTACTGAACATGCAGATTCGTGGACCTTCAACACGAACGAGAGTCGAGCTAACGACTATAAAAACAGCGCTTCTTGGGAGGCAACCCAAGGCGTATCGATGCATATATATTATTCATATCTACTATATGTCTTATTTTATTTTTCTAATAAAAAAATTAGTTCTCACGGTGCCGCCTAGTTGCGTTTTCTCGCAGGCTCATAACCAGTTTGGGGGTTGCCTGTTCGCAATGGTCGCTTGTACTGCGGATCAACCAAGTCTTCTACATCGATCGACTTAAAATTCAGGGCAGTGTCACTTTTACTCTCTCTTTGCTTTTATTTTACACATTGAGGACAATGTGCTATTTAGTTTGGGGGTGGGATGTGACACATGCTATATTTAATATGCTTACATGTTTAGGTATCGATGTATTTTGGCTCTTTTGGCGGGTATAACTGATGAAGGTTGCGATTTGAACGTCATCTGTGGAATCTCCTGTCAATGATGAAAATTTTTAAATTTTACCGTGTCGCGATATGATTCAATGAATTGAGTGTGATAGTCTTACATGTTGCATTGTCGTGATATTAGCATGATTATTTGGCTATATTGACTGCTTTAGGAGAGTATTGCGTATCATGAAGCACAAACCCAGCTATATATGTGAGTTCTTGAGCCTTCAGAAAAATTCAGAGCAACTCATTATGCTCGGTGTTTATTCTTGTGTGACACGCATGGACTGAATATTTTCTAACTTGCTCTGTTATGCATGTCAATGGTTACTATGTGGATTTGTGTGTGCGAAAATGAGAAGGGCACTAGGAATGAGTCATTGGCCTAAATATTTTCCCACCTTACGCATTTACCACTTAGTGAGCCCCTTTGAGCCTTATTTGACTTATTTGTTGACTTGGAGCCCAGATATTTAGCCTGATTGCCTCAATATAGCCTACACGACCCGTATCAACGTGTTAATTTATCGATATCGTGAGTAGTGACTTGTTGGTTGAGAAGGAGTTAATCGTCGATGCATGTTAGTTATGAACTCGTCCTATGATATAGATCTCTCGTCGTAATATTGCTACGGACTAGAAACCTATCTCCTCGATAAGACGTGCAAAAAAAAAGATAGGAGGGGCTGGTTCGAAAAAAAAAAGAGAAAGAAAAAGAAAAGGAAGAAAAAAAGGAAAAAAAAAAAAGAGCATGAAAAGCGAGCGAAAAGAGCTAGAAAAGAAAAAAAAAGGACGAGTCGAGTGAAAAGTAGGCACGACGTTAGAAAAGCGAAATAAGTGGTGAGAAGAGCGATTCGATGATTGACACGTTTGATACTTTTAGCTCACTTTTCTATATGGCGCACCTTCAGACCCAAGCCCCATTACAACCCGTGATGAAAGACCCTTTGATTCATGCATGACTTCTACTATGTGACTATGATGTGATATATTTGCAAGCTTATAGTAATATCTTTTCATGACGTACATTGAGTATCTTTATACAGATCCCTTTGAAAAACACTTCGAGCGACTTGAGCGATCCTTGTGAGAGTTGTGGATTGATGCGTGGTATAATTCTAGAAATGTCTTTCATGCTATGATAAGATTGCGACCTATTACCTCATGCCTCGTGTTTTGACTAGATCGTTTATTAGTTGATGATTATCTCGACCTTCTTTTACGTTTTCTGAGATGAAACGGGAGAATTTTATTGACTGATGTTCTATAATCCTAACTTGATTTGGTTTTATTTCGCTTTTATAATCGAGGACGATCGAAGCTAGTTTGGGGGTTGTTGATAAGTTAGGATTTTACGCAATTATTATCCATAAAAACGCATTTCCAATCGTTATTTACCCACCAATTCCCTCTCGAATATCCTTTATTTATGTTTAAATTTATTTTCGATAGATGTCCGAGGAAACGAGATTGACGAATGAAAAATAAGGGCACTTTTCGAATGATTTGAATCTTCTGGGAGCTTCTTGCAATTTTCTACTCTATTTGGGGCAGCCCTGCAATATACCAGATTTTGCTATTATTTTGGGCAATATATGACGTGAAGTGAAGAGCAAATAAGGCAATAGGATATCTTATGCCAAGAATCACGCAAGGAAATATTAAAATATCAAAGAGTTGGTCAAAATATTCAAAAGAGAATCAAATCTTTGAAGAATTAATTCGGCTACTACATTTATAAATAGGAGGCAGGACAGCGAAAAAAAAGGGGACGAGGCTTTTGACGGCTAAAATAAAGAGGAGCAGAGAGCTATCGATGGCTGAGAATAAGAGACGAACGACGGCGAAGAGCGAGACAAGTCGAGCACCGTAACGAGGGCAATTTCTTACCTTTTTAATATTTCGTTTTCGACAATGTTTTCTTTGGATTTATTGTCGTTTTCGTATATTAATATGCTAGCCTAATTCATTTTTTGATTGAGGCCGTGTGAGGCCAAATTATGACTACGTATTAATGCTATTATTTTCTTATTTAATCATATGAGTTAAGTTATGTATTCTTTGTTTGAGCTTCATATGCGTACGTGTGATTGGCCTACATGCATATAGTTATTGATTGGTTTATGAGACGGACTAAGTGATTAGACCGATTAGAACAAAACATTGAATACCACTACGTAAAACCGACCAGAGATGGAATTCGGTTTCGTATGTGTGGTTTCCGAGACCTTAGGCGCCGAAAGCGTCTGAACTCGGGGAATTTCACAAAGATCGAATGCACGTATAGGAACTACAGTCATATAGACATATAGTTGATTGGTTCTCTATTTACGTAGGGTTGCTAGTTACGTGAATAACGGTAGCACATATATTAGGAAATTCCACCTTGACTTGATTCATGTTGATTAGATAGATGATATTGCATGAAGACGTAGGAATATTTCGTGCCGAGCATGTGTCTTAATCACGTTCGTCATCAACTGCTCTATCCTCATCTATTTTATTTGAGTTTATTTTATTATTTGCGTCTTTTATCTATTATATCAAATCATCAAAACTATAAAAACTCCGTTAGTCTAAATTAGAATTAGGAATATTTTCTTAGAATTAATCGAGCTGTCTTCGTGGATCGATACTAGGACTTCGTCCGTTTTACTACTTGCGCGACCTAGTACACTTGCTAGTATTTGAGCGTGTCAGTTTCCTAATCCCATAATGAGTAGATCGAAAGGTGATTCAGTAATGTATAGTGCTTAATGAAGAATATGAGACCACATATTCTGCGTGGTTTTATAGATGAGTTGGTAAAATGAGTCGTCTAATAACGACGACGACCAAGAGGGAATGAATGAAGACATTAAAACAAGTAAAAGAAAAAGTGACAAGAAATAAGTGAAAACTATTATCAGCCATAGGTTGTAGACTAGGGCAAACAGCAAGTGTCGAAATATTCAAGTCTTGCAAGAAGATATTTTAAGGGTCATTTGATTATTCGTGAGATATTAGTTACCTATATGCAAACGAAGACTGGCGCTGACTATGAAAAAACAATAATTAACAATAATTTTAAACCCAATAAAAGCATGATATTGGGCCAGTTTTATATGGATTACGCCCTTGAGGCAGAGGTGACTGATTACACGCACCACAGACCTCTTGAACACATCAATTTCAAGCAGTCAAGCGCGGCTCGAGGTGAGATCACCTATTCCACTCTTTGTATTCCACCTCGTATTCCAACGAACGAAAATCGTTAAACTTCCCGTAAACATCATTACACCTATGAATATCATTACAACAAGTGTTTAAACAAAAAAAAACTGATTATTACGTATTTTTCTAATGATTTTTACGGGTGTTTTAACACTTGACGGGGAAGGTGTAACGATTTCGTTCGTTGGAATACGGAGTGGAATACAAAGAGTGGAATACGTGATCTCAACCGGTTATTGAGCAAAGAAAAAAATCACTCAGCACAGCTATCAAGAACGAAAATTACAGCTCAAGCATGATTTTGAGATTTTCTGTCATCACTCGTTCCTCATTGATTTGGTCACGTTGAGATTTATTTTTTTATTTAAAGGGAGGGAGGAGCGAGGCAGAGATTCAGGAAGAGCAGAGTTTTAAGTGAGAGAGAAGAAAAAATGTATCGAGCATAAGTGATGAATTTATGTGAAAAACCAGAAGGAAATTGAGGAAGAGAGCAGAGATGAAGTTTGAGAGATCGATCGTGAGGTCTAGTATAGCAAAGTTTATCTGTTCAGCTTTCTCTTTGTTTTCAAATGCTTCGTGATGTTGGTAATTATTTGAGTATCTTTTATTCCTTTTGTCTAATGATTTTAATTAAGCTTGTTCCTTTATATTACAATAGTCAACTCATCATTAGAATACCTTCACGTTCGTTCACCTCTGTTTTCATGAAATCGTTTATTCGTTTTGGCTCGGCTATGCATTTTGTCAAGGAAGAAAGGTTCAAGCTGAATTTCACAATATCGTAAGCGTACTTCTGTCTATTTCGATATGTCATTAAAATTAATTAATTTTAGTTGCGTTTTCGTTAACATGTTTAGCAGCTAATTCCCATAGTCGAAGGTTTATTCGAAGTCTAGGTTTTTATGACTTTGAGAGTCAACGAGCCAATTCATGAGAGCGTGATTATTCATTTACCATTGAATTAATTATATCGATGAGCTTAGGTTAAATAGACAGTGGCCAATGTTTATGAGATCTAAGTAAATCAATAGCTAATTAAAACAACAAATCCGTAATTATTTGTTTGTTTTAGTAAGTAGCACGCAATATTCAACTTCTCTAACTTCCGTAAGTGTAGTTATATTGTAAGGTTAAATTATTTGATTTTAATAAACCGGCCTCCGAGTTTATTAGTCAATAATCGGGCATTTTTCGTATTAAAGCTGTAGGAACTTTAAATCTCGCAGGGCGTTCCGGAGATTATTTTTCGATTAGGAAAGTAATTATAGAGTATCTCTTAAATACCAAGAAAGTAAGAAAAGATTGGTTAGTAGGCGTTCGTGGATAACTATAACCGATTATGCTTGTGCTGACATAAAATATTTATAAATCGATGATCAGGTAAATAAATCTAGGTGGACAATAATTCATTCGACTATTATTTTATCATTGTTTGTTTTGATATTTTTCTCGACTATTGCGCTAAAAACTGTTAGAGCATCTCCAACGGGTATTTCATTTTTGTGCAAAACACAAAAATAAAGTACGTCTTTACTCCAATGAGACTCTATATCTAACACTAATATTGTGTTGATCTGCAGAGATACTCTAGATCTAGAGTACACACAATTTTCAACACAAAAATTGTGTTGAACTTTCTATTAAATTTATAATTTATTTAATAAAAAATATTTTATTTATATTTAAGTATTTGATATTCTAATAATAAAAGTAAAACAATATTAATTTTCTATTATTTATTTATATTTTCGCTTTAATTTAATAAAATTATAATTAAATAATATGCTAAGTTTATAGTTAGTTAATTTTAAAATTAATTATTATAATTTATTGACTTTTTAATAATTATAATATAAAGTTTAATATAGAATGTGATTTTTAGAATAGGAAATAGAGTTAACGGGTTTGAGTGAAAATTAGTGTAGAAAATAGAGTTTATGGGTTGGAGTAAAAGCACTGTAGCAGCTGTAATATTGTGCAGAATTAACTGTATTTTAATGATGCGGGTTGGAGATGCTCTTATAACACCCCCCCCCCCCCCCCCCTCTAATATTAATATTATTATTATAATTATTATTATTATTATTATCATCGATGGAGTTTGAAATTAGAAATAAATCAGTCATTTCCCAACACGATCCTTACTAACTTTATTAGTAAGTGTGTAAATTTTATTTTTTGCCCGAAACAGACGACCAGCAGTAAATTGGGAAAGAAATATCTAACGTCACAATATAATTTGCACGGTTACATGTTACTCGAATTACAGTATTGAAGATAATCTTCTGTTTTAAGGAAACAACTCAAGATAAACCATGGTTGCAAGAATGACTTGAATGATGTGGTTGGTCGACAATCACTTATGGTTTGTTGTGGTTGACGACTTTGAAAGCAGATTAGAAGTGAAGTGTTTGTGTCCACTATACGATAATATGCCTGCGGTTTTCTTTGGGATCATCTTACCTAAGATGTACAGTAACAGTCCCCTCTTTCCAATGAACGAAGAATTAAGCCGCCCACGACAATGGATGTGAGTGACTATGACAGACACTAATTTGATAATTCGTAATGAAAATCATATTGTCCTATAACTTTCAGACCATATCAGATACTGCTATTGACGATGGACCTGTAGGTTTCGTAGTTAGTCAATAAAGAGCTTTTGTCCAATTTCTTCATACCAACAAAACATGTAATATAATCAAGCTAGTGTTTGAAAATAAGGATAAAGAATTCATAAATTTCTCAACCCTCAAGATATTGCGCCACTGTCGATGACCACAAAGCTGCTTTTGTAGTCAATGGAGAGGTGAGATTTGAAAAAACAAAATAATGCAAAGATCAAGTGGCGCACACCGAGTCGCAAAAGGCAAAGATATTTATGTGAAATTCTGCCTATATATATTTGTTAATCGATTTACAGTGTGAAATATTCTTTTATTATATAAATTGGCTAGGGTGGCTAAAAATGTCAATTTGGTCTGTCATTTTATTTGCAATTTTTAGCCCCTCTAGTCATTTCACTTCTAAATTTTTTAGGTATTGTAATTATCCCAACACATTAATTTTCACTTTGTTGATATATATTTAAAAACTATATTTCAATTTAAATAATTTAAATATCGAAATTCAAATAATATAAATATAATTATATTTTTAAGCACACTCATAAAGTGTCATGAAGTGGGGGGAGAAGTATCGGTATGAAATAATGTTTTTCCGAGAATACATTTCTAAATTGAATCGACTAGTCCCTTTCCAAGTAAATAATTTGCGGCTATACTATAATAAGGTCCAATTCATATAGAAACGAATAAAGGTCGAATTTAAGAGACACGATTTATCTTATGGAATTTTTCTTGGGTTGGATTACTAATACGAAGATGGCGACGCCAAAACATCTTCCGCTGAAATTTTTTTAAAGTCTCACGAACTGCAAATATAGGAGGAATACATTAATTTCAGCGTGGAGAATCAACGCATGTAACCTACAGAGATTGAGTGATATCCCACATAAGAATATTTATATATCATTTAGATTGAGTGTGATTGCCCAAACGCACGTTTGTTAGCTATCTCAATTAGACATTACTAACACACAACCATCAAGGACGAAACTGAAATAAAAAAAAAAGAAAAAATAAAATAAAAAGTTGATTACTCGTTGGTGGAGATGACCTTTTATTCTTGTAGTATATTTCTTCTTTCTTCATCTGCAGATCTCAAGTACCGCTTCTCACTAACTGAATTCCGATTTTCTTTAGTTGGGCGGCAACATCGTTCATATTCGACCTCTTGCCAGGCGATTTAGCACAGCAGCTAAGACCCAACTCGAAAATAGAAACGATACAATGCAATAGTTTCTCATTGAAGTTGGTTACGTCTTCGGTGCTTCTAATCAAATTCGCATCGACGACTCGAATGACTTCGTCAGGCATTGAATCATTTACCCAATCCCTGAGCGTTACATCTCCCGATCGCTCGGTTTCTTTCCCGTAAAGGTCTCCAACATCATTATCCCGTAGCTATACACGTCGCATCTCGTGGAAACTATGCCTTCCGAACCATATTCTTCAACCATGTTTGTTAATTATCAAAATAGAAGATATTGAAGCACAAAAAAAAGTATGATATATCACGATATAAAAACGTATAATGGAAGAGTCAACTATATAAGCATACCTGGAGCCATATAGCCGAGCGTTGCTAGGGTCCTAGTGTGTGTCATGCTTTCCCCTTTGTTCAGATACTTTGTAATGCCGAAATCACTAATACGGGCAACCATATCTTCGTCTAGGAGGACATTTCCCGGCTTCAAATCACAGTGAACAACTGGCGTCGAATAACCGTAATGGAGATATTCCAATGCACTTGCAACGTCGCTCATTACGTTGAGTCTTTGCTTGATGTCTAACGATTGGTTTTCTTCGGAATACAAGAACTTCTCCAAGCTGCCGTTTTGCATGTATTCTAATACGATCGCCTTGAATTCTTGATTCGTGCAACTGCCGAGGACTCTAACGAGATTTCTGTGGCGAAGATTCCTTAAAGTTTCGCATTCGACTTCAAAAGACCTCAATGAACCTTCTAGCTGAATGTGAAACACTTTAACGGCCAAGGCGGTTCCATCTCTTAGTAAGCCTTTGTAAACCGAACCGAAACTTCCCTTTCCCAATAGATTACTTTCGCCATAATTATCAGTAGCCTGCAATAGGTCGTAATAAGAGAATCTTACGGGCTGTCCCGTAGCAGGCGCATCTTCATCAGTTGGAGGAATCGTTTTCCTTCGATATCTCATCGCTGCATAGGCCAAGCATACGGCAAAAACTAAGGCTCCTATTCCTATAGAAATGAATAGTGGTATAAGTATCTTTTTCCTTGCTCTGTGTTGTCGAGGTACATGGCAAGATAAAACCTCGAACCTTGAGGGGCCACACAGTGCATCATTGAACATGAACGATTGACTTGTGAAATTTTGAAAAGGGCCACCTGTAGGGATCTCTCCTGATAATTCATTGAATGAAACATTGAAATACTCCAAAGATTTAAGAGCTTCGAGTGAATTTGGAATCGTCCCGTCAAATTTGTTGTGAGAAAGGTCCAAAGAAACTAAATTGATCATGCCTCCAATTGATTCGGGAATCGGGCCTTGGAAATCGTTATTGGCCAAAGAAAGATTAAGTAGTTGAACTAAACCCCCAAATGTTGTAGGAATATCACCCGAGAATTGATTCATTGACAGATCAACAGATATTGCAGACTTCAAGTTTCCTATTTCCGGAGGCAGAGAACCCGTTAGAGAATTTGAGGAAATGCTAAGATATAAGAGATCTCCCAAGTTCCAAAGGCTCGAAGGTATACTCAAATTCAAGTTGTTGTCGTCCAAATATATATTTCTTAAAGATGACAAATTTCCCAAGCATTCTGGTATTGGACCTGTGAGTTGATTGGTATACAGATATATGACTCCCAAACTCTTTACTTGGCAAAGTCCGCTTGGAATGAGTCCTTCTATTCGGTTGGCCCTAAGACCGAGTATTTGAAGGCTCTGTAAGTTCTGTAATGTTGATGGAACCTCTCCGGTCAAATCATTAAACCCTAAACTTAACGTTACCAGCCCTGTCAGGTTACCAATTTCACTAGGAATGCTACCTTCGATACCACACTCATAAGCAAACAATCTGGTAAGAGAAGATAGATTTCCAATAGACGCAGGTACGTTACCATATAATGGATTTCCGTTAACTCCTAGTTCTACTAAGTATCTGCAGTTGGCAAACGAATCGATGAAGCTCAGTTCGGAGTTAGATGTAAAACCATTGCCACCCAAGTTCAAGAGCTGTAAGAATCTTAAATTCTCTCCTATGGAACTAGGAATTGGACCAGTGAGACTGTTGCCGTATAAGTCCAAGTGACTTAGTTTAGAGCAATTTAAGATGGAGTTTGGAAAACTTCCACCAAAGTCATTGACTCCGAGATAAAGCTCTTCAAGATAAGGCAGAAAGTAACCTAGTTTTGATGGAAGATCACCTGAAAGCCTGTTTACTTCAAGTGCAATCATTCTCAATTTGGTAATGTTATATATGTTTATTGGCACGGAACCATTTAGTTGATTGTCCCCTAACAACAGAATCTCAAGCTCCTCAAGTTCACCTAATGCACTCGGTATCTCACCTGCATATTAACATAATAGGTTTAGTGCGGACACAATGGAACTTTAGAACACTCAGTATGAAGGATTGACCGAGGAATATGTGGAATATGTACCGGCAATATTGTTATATGGCACCGATAGAATTTGAAGCTTTGAGCACAATGAAATATTTGACGGAATTCCGCCGTATAGCTCGTTACGTCCTAAATAAAGTCCTCTGAGCACCGGAAGACGAAGACACATATCACTTGGAAGTGTGCCGGATAAATGATTCTGATACATGCTTAAAATTTGAAGTGTTGATATGTTGAAGATGCTCGACCGTATCGAACCGATAAGTCGATTACTTTGTAAACTCAAATAAGTAAGGCTACGAAGATTCCCCATCCACTCCGGTAAAGTCCCTTCAATGTAGTTGTTGTGCATATTGAGATATACCAGACTCGTCAAATTGGCAAGCGAAGAAGGTAGAAAACCTGATAGCTGATTGCCCATCATCGTCAGTCGTTTGAGATTGCGTAGATTTCCTATTGATTCTGGAATCTTACCCTGGAGAGAGTTGAACGACACGTCCAATTCATACAGATTCGATTCGTTATTATTATCAAAAGAGGCATCGAGGAACGAATCCAAGCTCGTAAAGCTGTTGTTGTTTGCATATAAGAACTCGAGCCGAGGCAAGGACGAAAAGCAAGAAGGTACCTCGCCAGCAAAGCTATTTTCACTGATGTTTACGAATCTCAACCTTCGCATGCGCGACAAATCTCCGGGAATCGTCCCAATGAAGTTATTACCTGCCAAGTCGAGAGAGATGAGGAAAGAGAGGTTTCCAAGCTGGGGCGGGATTTCGCCAGTGAGGCCCATGTAAGAGATATTCAAAGAAGAGAACCTTTGGTGTCGTTTCCCACATGTAATGTAAGTCCAACCCAACTGCATAGCGATAACATGCCTGCGGTTTTTAAAGCACTTTGAGATCATCTTGTTGCGAAATGGACAGCGTAATAATATTGGAAATGACTGTGAGGATAAAATGGACACGGGAATTTACGTAGAAAACCCCTTTTAACTTGGGGTAAAAAAACCACGGGCGAGGTAGAAATTTATTACTGGGGTAAAAACAGGGTTACAACCTCTCAATCTATAAAGGAGAAAACACTCACTATCTCTCTTTATAGTTGGAGCAAATACAGAACAAACCCTCTATTTTTTTCTCTCTTTCTTTCTCCCTCTCTTCTTTTCTTTCTTTTTGGTTTGTTTTCCTTGCCTCTATTTCTAGGCAAACCATTCTTCTAATAATCATTATAATATTAATTATATAATATTATTATTAATAATATTAGGAAGTGGTGGAGTGATGAATTGGTTTAACCAATCCACTCAACCTACTCTCTTAACACATCTTACCTTACCTAAGATGTGCAGTAACAGTCCCTTCTTTCCAATGAACGACGAATATTATGCCGCCCACGACAATGGATGCGAGTGACTATGACAGACACTAATTTGTTAATTCGTAATGAAAATCATATTTGTCCTATATAACTTTCAGACCATATCAGATACTGCTATTGACGATGGACCTGTAAGGTTTCGTAGTCAGTCAATAAAGAGCTTTCGTCCAATTTCTTCCAACAAAACAAATAATATGATCAAGATATTGCGCCAGTACGATGACCACAAAGCTGCTTTTGTTGTCAATGGAGAGCTGAGATTTAAAAAAAAAACAAAATAAACCAAAGATCAGGTGGCGCGCACCCAGTTGCAAAAGGCAAATTATTATTATATATATTTGTTAATCGATGTGAAATATCTATTCTAAAGTTGGATATAAATTGTCATTTTTGTTTATTATATTTATTTGCAATTTTATCCCCTATTTTTATTTAATTACTTTAATATTTTTATTTATTTCACCTACATCCCTAAACATTAGTTTTCTCTTATATGTAATGTTATTCCTATCTATTTGATATTAAAAATAAGGGATAATTGCAATTTTCGTCCCCGAGTTATACCCCAAAATCACTTTTGGTCCCCCAAAAACACATGTCATCACTGTTAGTCCCTCAATTATCATCCGTTAATCAGTAATCGTCCTTCCCGTCAGTTGACCGTCAAAAACTAACGGATTGACCGGCTAACACCGTTAAAACGGTTTAGCGACGGATTTTAGCGACGAAAAATCCGTCGCTAAATCAGAAAAATTAAAAAATAAAAATAAATAGAGATTAGCGACGGAATTTCCGTCGCTAAATAGGAAAATAAAAAAATACAGTTTAGCGACGGAAATTCCGTCGCCAAATCAGAACAATAAAAATAAATAAATAAGTACGTGTTAGCGACGGATTCCGTCGCTAAATCGGAAAATTTAAAAAAATAAATTAAATAAATACAGTTTAGCGACATAATAAATTAATTTTATTTTTTGAACTTATTATTTCCAATCATCCAAAATGGGACTCTGATCAGGCTTTTCTCGTCGTCACAACTGCATGTATCGCATCTGCAAGATGTGGCACAGTCTTTGTACTCAAACCAGCCATGCTTATTCGTCTGAAACCCAACAAAAATAATAAATAAAATTGGACTTTCAGTTGTGAGATGAAATAATTTTCATGAGATTTGAAAAAAGAAAAGGTAAGTATATTTAATTGTTGTATACCCATCAGATGTCATGTAGATGTGGTATTCCCTAGTCATGAAAGCAACTTGGTCCGAGTTTAGTCTGTTATTATTTATTTAATTGTTGAAAAAAATGTCTTCTGTATTTATTTAATTTATTAATTTTCCGATTTAGCGACAGAATTATTTATTTTTTTTATTGTTCTGATTTGGCGACGGAATTTCCGTTGCTAAACTGTATTTTTTTTTATTTTCCTATTTAGCGACGGAAATTCCGTCGCTAATCTCTATTTATTTATTTTTTAATTTTTCTGATTCAGTAAGGATTTTCCGTCGCTAAAATCCGTCGCTAAACCTTTTTAACGGTGTTAGCTGGTCAATCCGTTAGTTTTTGACGGTCAACTGACGGGAAGGACGATTACTGATTAACGGATGATAACTGAGGGACTAACAGTGATGACGCGTGTTTTCGGAGGACCAAAAGTGATTTTGGGGTATAACTCGGGGACGAAAATTGCAATTATCCCTAAAAATAATAAAAATTAAGAATACCGTATAATAAAAAATCTAAACACACGCATAGGGTGTGCGAGAAAATAATAATATGATAGAATGTTTCTCCGAGAATACATTTCTAAATTGAATCGACACGTCCCTTCCCTTTCCAAGTAAATAATTTGCGGCTATACTATAATAAGGTCCAATTCATATAGAAACGAATAAAGGTCGAATTTAAGAGACACGATTTATCTGATAGAATTTTTCATGGGTTGGATTACTAATACGAAGATGGCGACGCCAAAACATCTTCCGCTGAAAATTTTTTTGAAGTCTCACGAGCTGCAAATATAGGAGGAATACATTAATTTCAGCGTGGAGAATCAACGCATGTAACCTACAGAGATTGAGTGATATCCCACAGAAGAATATTTATATATCATTTAGATCGAGTGTGATTGCCCAAACGCAACGTTTATTAGCTATCTCAATAGACATTACTGATACACAACCATCAAGGATATTGGAAGATAAACAGCAGAAGCTCAATATGAAGAAAGAGCAGAATGATGTTCAGCTCAATATGGTTCAGCTCAATATGAAAACAAGAAACGGTGATAAGAGACAAAAGCGCTTTTGTATTATGAAGGACGACTCACTTATAGAATCGCGAGTACCAGCGACGATCTCAAGCTGAGTTCAGATATAACGACTGGTTTTATTTTTTAGCGCGTTTTCTTCTTCTTTAAATAGGTGTGCGATGAGGCTTAGTTTGATCCATCGCATCTTTCATTTTCACCCTCTGTAAAAGTTCCCAATATAATCAAGAATCCATTTTTGGATCGTGGATGTAGGGTTCTGTAAAGAATCTGAACCACGTTAAACGATTTGTTCATTAGATTCACACAGCGAATTCACACAAATCTCATATGGTATCAGAGCTAAATCGCGCGGCGCAGTGATTTACAGATTTCAAGATTCCCTCCAATCAGTACAAGAGATCCCTAGGGTTCAAGATTCTTCGCAGATAGGTTCTTGTATCGTGATCGACCATGGCAGAATCAGTGCCGCCCTCATCATCGAGTTCAAGCTCGGCAGTGTTCATCAATGACCCGTTTTTCCTCAGCAGTAATGATACCTCGGGCCAACTGCTGGTACATGAGCAACTTAACGGCGATAACTACGCGACGTGGAGCCGAGCGATGATGATCGCCCTCATAGGCCGAAACAAAGAAGGGTTTGTCAATGGAGTCCTCAAAGAGCCGATTGCAGATTCACAAAACTCGGTTAGCTCTCAGAATCAGATTTCAGCGTGGAGGAGAAACAATAATGTGGTAATATCTTGGATCCTAAACTCGGTTGCGAAGGATATATCAGCGAGTATTTTGTATAACTCATCAGCTAGAGAAGTCTGGGTCGATCTACAAGAAAGGTTCGGTCAAACAAACAAACCGAGAATATTTCAGCTCAAAAGGGAGTTGATCAACTTAGAACAAGGTTCGAGCAGTATTTCTGTGTATTTTACCAGGCTGAAAACCTTGTGGGATGAATTAATGACCTACAGACCAAGCTGTCAGTGCAACTGTGGAGGTGTGAAGGAACTCAAGGCGTACTTGGATGAGGATTATGTCCTGACTTTCCTCATGGGGCTAAACGAATCTTTCTCGCAGGTTCGGGGGCAGATTCTGCTGATGGACCCTATGCCGTCTATCAACAGAGTGTTTTCACTGTTAGTACAAGAAGAAAGACAAAGGTCTATGCTCCCGAGTACCACTCGTGATGGAGAAACTCAAGCTCATGACATGGCTATGATGCTCAAGAATGATCAAGGCTGGGAAAGGAAAGGCAATTACAGTCAGAGAAGGGATGGACAGAAACCAGTTTGCATTCACTGTCATAAGAGGGGCCATACCATTGAAACTTGTTATCAAGTTCATGGTTATCCACCTGGATTCAGGCAGAATCAAAGGATAAAAGGGGCGAGGTTGAATCAGATCTCGGTGGGCAAGGCTGCCAATCATGGACAGAATCAAGAAAATCTGACCAACTCGAAGGAAGCATGTGTGCAGCTGCAAATGACTCCATTCCAACTTGAGAGTCTAAAAGCCCTGATCTCTCAAACGGCTTCAAGCATTCCACAGAACAGTGAAGAACAGGTCCAATCAGTCGAGAGAACCACTGGTATGTGTCTCTCTTTCAATTTACCTCAACTGACAGGATCCAAAATGTGGCTAGTTGATTCTGGCGCCACGCGACATGTGTGTGGGAATGAAGCTTTACTTTACGATCTACATAATATTGAAGGGTCCAATGTAATATTGCCAGACAACTCAGTGATCAAGGTTAATAGAGCAGGTTCATGTAAACTGAATAGTCACATTACACTAACAGAGGTTTTGATAGTTCCACAGTTCCGATTCAACCTAGTGTTTGTGAGCTACTTAGCTAAGCAAATGAACTGCATGTTTTCCTTTGAGACTAATGGTTTTTTGATGCAGGATTCATCCCATCAAGTGATTGGCAGGGGTGATCAAGTCGGAGGATTATACCTGTTCAAGGCCGAGTCTGTTTTTCCAGTTTCTATTAACAATGTACCTGTTCTGGTTACTGAATTGTCCCTAGATCTTTGGCATAGGAGGCTAGGGCACCCATCTAGCAAAGTACTAGACATACTTAGGTCATCCCTTAGGCATAACAGTGAGCAAACGACTACTTTCTGTAAGATATGCCCGGTTGCAAAACAGAAAAGAAGTGTGTTTCCAGATAATAATAAAACTGCATGCTCTGCTTTTGACCTCATCCACTGTGACGTTTGGGGCCCCTTTCATGTTAAATCACATTCGGGCCACCAATATTTTGTGACTATTGTAGATGATCATACTAGATTTACTTGGATTTTTATGATAAAACTGAAATCTGAAGTGAAAAGTGTTCTATCCTACTTCTTAGCATTAACAGAGAATCAGTTTAAGTATCGAGTTAAAGTGGTAAGGACTGACAATGCAAAAGAATTCAAGCTAACGGATCTTTTTAGGGAAAAAGGCATCATCCATCACATGTCTTGTGTGGAAACTCCCCAGCAGAACTCCATAGTAGAACGTAAACATCAACATTTGCTCAACGTTGCTAGGTCACTCTACTTTCAGTCTGCCGTGCCTATTGAATTTTGGTCTGATTGCGTGTTAACTGCAGCCTTTTTTAATTAATAGAACGCCTTCCAGAAAGCTTGGAGGCAAGAGCCCTTATGAATTGTTGTACCATAAAACCTTTGATTATAGCATGCTACGGGTGTTTGGGTCCTTGTGTTTTTGTTCCACTTTAACTGCAGGTCGTAGGAAATTTGATGCGCGAGCAAAGGAGTGTGCATTTATTGGGTATCCCAATGGAGTAAAAGGGTACAAAGTGGTCGACTTGCAGACCATGGAAGTGTTCATCTCTCGAGACGTTCAATTCAGAGAAGATGATTTCCCATTCAAGAACCTAATTACTTCCCACTCGGCAGATGATCCCTTCCCTGCTTGTGTGCTTCCTCAACCTTGTGTAATGCCACCAGTGAATGAAGGCCATCCCATTCACTCAGGTGCAAGTGAGGAACTGTACTTTGGCCAAGAAGCTTCGCCAATTGAACCACCAGCTACCCAATGTGATCCACCAGCCCCAACCATTCCGCATTTTTCAACATCAGCTCAGTCGGAACTGGACCTAACTCAACCTCAGACTGATCAAAGGAAATCAGGCCGGCAGACGAGGAGGCCCAGCTACTTGCAAGATTATCACTGTCATAACGTCGAAAAAGGGGAGACCTTGTATCCAATCTCCCAGGTGCTGTCTTACCAGCACTTCTCAACGCAATTTCAGACCTTCATCAGTAACATCACCTTAGCAGAGGAGCCTAAGTCTTACACTGAGGCTGCCAAATCAGATCAGTGGAAGCAAGCTATGGATGAGGAGTTTGAAGCCTTAGAAAGCAATGGCACGTGGTCAGTGGTTCCACTGCCCGAGGGAAAGAGGACCATTGGGAGCCGCTGGATTTTCAAGTTAAAATTTAACTCAGAGGGCAAGGTCGAAAAGCACAAAGCGCGCTTGGTGGCAAAAGGGTATGATCAAAGGGAAGGGGTGGACTATTTAGATACATTTGCCCCCGTTGCCAAACCCAACACCATCAAGATCATCCTTTCACTCGCGGCTAAGCTCGGATGGCATCTAATGCAAATGGATGTAAACAATGCGTTTTTAAATGGAGACTTAATGGAGGAGGTCTATATGGACTTGCCACAAGGTTATTACCGCGATTGCGCCAGAAAAGGGCAGGGCAGGATGGTCTGTAAGCTACGCAAATCTATCTACGGTCTCAAGCAATCTTCTAGACAGTGGAATAAGAAATTTACGGACGCAGTTAAGGCGTTTGGCTTCTCCCAGCTGCAGTCTGATCACACTGTCTTTCTCAAGGGCAGAGGTAATGCTCTAGTAATCCTACTTGTCTACGTTGATGACATAGTGCTAGCTGGACCTTCAAAGGCTGCTATCGAGGCTGCCAAAGACCTTCTCAAGGGCAGTTTCAAGATCAAAGATTTGGGTGATCTAAGATATTTCTTGGGTGTTGAAGTGGCTCGAAGCTCAGCTGGGATATACATCTCCCAACGGCAGTATACATTACAGCTGCTCGATGATGCAGGCTACTTGGGATCGAAACCTTTAACCACCCCTATGAATCCTTCTGCAAAGCTGACAGAATCAGATGGTGACCTGTTAGATGATCCGTTCAAGTATCGCCGCCTGATTGGGAGACTGCTCTATCTGACGTTTACCAGACCCGATATAACCTTCGCCGTGCACAAACTTAGTCAGTTCATATCGGCCCCCCGGACTGGACATATGACAGCAGCTCATCACCTATTAAGATACCTCAAGGCCTCCCCTGGACAGGGTATCCTCTTCAGCTCCACTTCTAATCTCGACCTGACTGGTTTCTCGGACGCTGATTGGGGGACTTGCGCCGATACGAGGAAATCAGTAACTGGATTTTGCACCTTCCTCGGTGACTCCTTATTAACTTGGAAAGCAAAACGGCAGGCCACGGTTTCACGCTCCTCAACTGAGGCAGAATACAGGGCCCTTGGTTCGACACTGGCAGAACTGCTCTGGATAAAAAGCTTGCTGGCAGAATTGGGTGTACAGCTGAGCCAACCTCCCGCTATCTACTGTGATAACCTTTCAGCACTCCAGTTAGCCTCGAACCCAAAATTTCATGAACGCTCCAAACACATAGAAATCGATTGCCACTTCATACGAGATCATGTTACTAAAGGCAATATAAAGCTTCTACCAGTCAGGACTGAGAATCAAGTCGCAGATCTGTTCACAAAGCCCCTCAGTGGTCCTCTGTTACAGCATTTCCTTGTCAAGATGTCTGTAATAGATCTATACCATCCATCTTGCGGGGGGTATTGGAAGATAAAGAAGCTCAATATGAAGAAAGAGCAGAATGATGTTCAGCTCAATATGGTTCAGCTCAATATGAAAACAAGAAACGATGATAAGAGACAAAAGCGCTTTTGTATTATGAAGGACGACTCACTTATAGAATCGCGAGTACCAGCGACGATCTCAAGCTGAGTTCAGATATAACGACTGGTTTTATTTTTTAGCGCGTTTTCTTCTTCTTTAAATAGGTGTGCGATGAGGCTTAGTTTGATCCATCGCATCTTTCATTTTCACCCTCTGTAAAAGTTCCCAATATAATCAAGAATCCATTTTTGGATCGTGGATGTAGGGTTCTGTAAAGAATCTGAACCACGTTAAACGATTTGTTCATTAGATTCACACAGCGAATTCACACAAATCTCATAAAGGACGAACACTGAATAAAAAAAAGGAAAAAAAAAAAACCTTGATTACACGTCGGTGGAGATGACCTTTATTCTTGTAATATTTTTCTTCTTTCTTCACCTGCAGATCTCAAGTACTGCTTCTCACTAACTGGATTCTGATTTTCTTTAGTTGGGCAGCAACATCGTTCATATTCGTCCTCTCGCCAGGCGAATTAGCACAGCAGCTAAGACCCAACTCGAAAATAGAAATGATACAGTGCAATAGTTTCTCATCCAAGCTGTTTTCGTCTTCGGTGCTTCTAATCAAATTCGCATCGACGACTCGAATTACTTCGTCGGGCATTGAATCATTTACCCAATCCCTTAGCGTTACATCTCCAGAAAACATTTCATCGCTCGGTTTCTTTCCCGTAAAGGTCTCCAACATCATTATCCCGTAGCTATACACGTCGCATCTCGTGGAAACTATGCCTTCCGAACCATATTCTTCAACCATGTTTGTGATTTATCAAATGAAAAATATTGAAGCACAAAAGAAAAAAGTATGATATATCACGATATCAAAAGATATATAATGAAAGAGTCAACTATGTAAGCATACCTGGAGCCATATAGCCGAGCGTTGCGAGAGTCCTAGTGTGTGTCATGCTTTCTCCTTCATTTAGATACTTTGTAATGCCGAAATCGCTAATACGGGCAACCATATCTTCATCTAGGAGGACGTTTCCTGGCTTCAAATCACAGTGAACAACTGGAGTCGAATAATAGTGGTGGAGATATTCCAATGCACTTGCAACGTCGATCATTATGTTGAGTCTTTGCTTGATGTCTACAGTTTGGTTTTCTTCGGAATACAAGCACTTCTCCAAGCTGCCGTTTTGCATATATTCTAATACGATCGCCTTGAATTCTTGATTCGTGCAACTCCCGAGGACTTTAACGAGATTTCGATGGCGAAGATTCCTTAGAGTTTCGCATTCGACTTCAAAAGACCTCAAAGAACGCTCTAGCTGAATGTGAAAAACTTTCACGGCTAATGCAGTTCCATCTCTTAGTACGCCTTTGTAAACCGAACTGAAACTTCCCTTTCCCAACAGATTATTTTCGCTATAATTTTCAGTAGCATATAATAGGTCGTAATAAGAGAATCTTACGGGCGATCCTCTAGCGAGTGCATCGGCATCGGTTGGAGGATTCGTTTTCCTCCGATATCTCATCGCTGCATAGGCCAAGCAGACGGCAAACACTAAGGCTCCGATTCCTATAGAAATGAATAATGGAGTATCTTATTCTTCTTCTTCTTTGTTACTATGTGTTGTTGAGGTTCATGGCAAGATGAAACATTGAACCTCGCTGGACCACAAAGTGCAGCATTAAACATGAAAGATCGACTTGTAAAATTTTTAAAAGGTCCATTTACGGGGATTTCTCCAGACAAGTCATTGAAGGACACGTCGAAATATTCTAGATATTTTAGGGCCTCAAGAGACTCTGGGATCGTTCCGTTGAGTTTGTTATGAGAAAGGTACAAATACACTAAACTGTCCATGCTTCCAATAGACTCGGGAATCGTTCCGTGGAAATCGTTATGGGACAAGCGAAGGCCTTGTAGTTGTGTCAACCCCCCGAATGTTCTAGGAAGATCACCAGAGAATTGGTTCCATGACAGATCAATAAATAATGCAGACACTAAATTTCCAATTTCAGGAGGCAGAGATCCTACTAAAGAATTTGCGGCAATGGAAAGATTTAAGAGACCTTCCAAGTTCCACAAACTCGAAGGTATGCTCGAATTCAAGTTGTTTATCTCCAGATATATCTCTCTTAAAGACGATACATTTCCCAAACAATCTGGTATTGGACCTGTGAGTTGATTTGCATGTAGACTTGTGACTCCGAGACTCTTTAGTTGACAGAGTTCATTTGGAATGAGCCCTTCAATGTTGTTGTCGCCTAGACCCAATCTTTCAAGGCTCTGTAAGTTATGGAGTGATCGTGGAATCTCTCCAGTCAAATCATTGCCTTCTAATTGCAAAAGTTGTAGCCCTGTTAGATTACCAATTTCCTTAGGAATATTGCCTTTGATGCCGCACCCAAAAGCATAAATCTTGGCGAGAGACGATGATAGGTTTCCAACAGTGGGAGGAATCACACTATTCAGTGGATTATTGGAAAGCACAAGATCTGTTAAGTGCCTACAACTGGCCAAAGAGTCGATGAATCTCTGTTCAGATTCAAATGTAAACCCGTTCCCGGCCAAGCCCAAGATTTGTAAGAATCTTAAATCCTCCCCAAAGGAATTTGGAATTCGACCAATCAGTTTGTTGTATGAAATGTCCAAATAACTAAGTTGGGAGCAATTTAAGATAGAGTTGGGAAAAGGTCCATCAAATTCATTTTCTGCAAGTAGTAGCGTGTAAAGATTTGGCAGAAAATAACCTAACTTTGATGGAAGATTTCCGTGCAGTCTATTTCTTGGAAGTTGAATACCTGTCAAACTAGTGATATTGAATACATTTGTAGGAAAGGAACCACTTAGATTATTGTCCCCTAATCCCAGAAACTCAAGTCCCACAAGTTCGCCTAATGCACGTGGTATCTCACCTGCATAACGAAACGAGGTTATCAGATCCAATACAACGGAAACATGTATAAAGATTGATAGAGAAATATGGAAGATATACCCGCGAAGTTGTTAAATGACAGGTCTAGGTATCGAAGCTTAGAACACAATGAAATATTTGATGGAATTTCTCCGTATAGCTCATTCCCTCCTACAAAAAACTGTGCAAGAAAAGGAAGTCGAAGGCACATATCATCACGAAGTTTATCCGATAAATAATTCTGCGTCAAGTCCAAAATCTGAAGCGTCGATGTGTTGTAGATGCTCGACGGCACAGAACCAATAAGTTGATTCGACAGAAAATACAAACTAGTAAGATTACGAAGGTTTCCGATCCATTCTGGTAAACCCCCTTCGATATAGTTTTCACGCATGCTTAGAAGTTCCAAGCTCGTCAAGTTAGCAAGCGAAGAAGGTAGAAAACCTGAAAGCTGATCTCCATCCACGAACAGTACTTTGAGACCACGGAGATTCCCAATCGACTCTGGAATCTTGCCCTGGAAATAGTTGAACGACACGTCCAAAGTCTCGAGCTTCGATTCGTTATTATAAGCAAAAGAGGCGAGGAACGAATCAAAGCTCGTAAAGCTGTTGCCGTTCGCATATAAGAGCTCGAGCCAAGGCAAGGATGCAAAGCAAGTAGGGACCTCACCGACGAAGTTATTTTGGCCTATGATTACTAATCTCAACCTTCGCAGGCGCGACAAATCTCCGGGAATCAATCCAAAGAAGTTATTACCTTCCAAGTCGAGATAGATGAGGAAAGAGAGGTTCCCAAGCTGGGGCGGGATTTCGCCTGTGAGGCCCATGTAAGAGATGTTCAAAGAAGACACTCTGTGGTGTAGTTTCCCGCATTTAACGCCAACCCAACTGCAGAATGGAGATGCAGCTGTCCAATTCTGCGTGATAATGTTGTAAGGATCATTTGTGATTTTGGATTTGAGAGAGAGAAGGGCCAACTGATCTGTAGTAGTCTGCATGGTAGATGATGATGATAATGATGATGATGATGATGATGATGATGATGATTGTTAGGCCGATTTTATCCAACCTTGTACTGATTCAAAGGATTAGTATTACCTGATACGATGAATTACGGAAGCAATAACGAAGTAATACCGATAAACGAATTGTTGAGTTGGAACGAGAGCGCGCGAGTTCTTCAGAAAAGTCGTCAACTCAATTATGAATCAGCAACCCTAAACACTGATGTGTTTAGGGTATTTATACAAAAGCCCTAATGGGCTATTGGGCCCAAGTTAACTAATATACCCACAAGTTGGGTATATTTACAATTAGGCCCTAAATCACAAGATTAAGATAATCTAATTTAATTGAACACAATAAATAATTCCTAACAATCTCCCCCTTTGTGTTCAATTTGCAATTTAGCGCTGGTCATCTTCGTCTTGTGATCATACTGAGTCCTCAAAGAACACGTATCAGAGTTCTGTCCGCGAAAGCATTTGCTTGCGTGTTCTTCTTCAATCTCCTCCTCAATTTTCTTGTCTTGTGACCTCTTCTTTAGGAGATCTTTCAAGCTCACCGTCTCTTAAACTTCTCTTCTCCTAAGTGTTCAAAGCTGCTTGTTGGATCGTCTCTCTTGTGTTCGATCTCTCCCCTAGATAGTCACCCCCTACGTTTGTTCAACCTTTTGTTGGATTGAGGAGTTCTCATTAAATTTGAGAGACGTACACGAGTCGAATCTTCTCTTAAGGTGTTCCAGCTCTTCCTTCGATAGTCGCAACTCCCCCTACATTTGTTCAACCTTGTGTTGGGATTGGGGGTTTTCTTTAAGCTCGAAGAGCTGTACACGAGTCGGCAGCTTTGATTCTTGAAGCCCATGCTGAAGTTGTTGGCTGTATCTTGTCATTTGAGTCCGATCTCTCCGTTCGATTGTAGCTCAACTCCCCCTACGTTTGTTCAACCTTGCGTTGTGATTTGGGAGTTTCTTTAAAATCGGAGAGTCGTACATGAGGCGACAACTTCAATCGTTGGACTCTGTGGTCTTCGCTTGATTATTGACGACGCTTGAGAAAAATGCTATATTGCACTTTCGTCGTGGTGTTGCTCCCATTTTGCTTTACTACTCCTCCCCCTCATGAAGATCGAGCTAGGGAGATCGTCATGCGATGGGTCAAAATGGGACATCGTCTTTGGCAAGAAGATCGCGTCGTCGGGACAAGATGATGGAGTTGCGTTTCCAAAAAAATGTGTTTGGGCTCCTTCAAATTTTTCCATCAATTGCATTAGAGCCCGTCTTCAGAGTGGTACGTGCGGCGGAAATGGTAGGTGCTCAGGTTGGGTAATAACCTGACAGAGCCACAAAGGCAATCCGTCGACACGACTTCAGAGTTAAACTCTGAGACGTGGCCTGTGATAACAGGACTTTATAAACCGGGGCCACATAGGCGTCCCGTTAGCATCAGTCTAGGAGCATAGCTCATAGGTGACGGCCTGAAACGTTGTTGTTTTGATGTTGCAACGGCAGGACTTCCTTCCGATCATCGAAGCATGTCGCAGTAGGACATGTCTACGAAAGTTCTGATCTGGTCACAAAGTCCAGATAAGAAAAAAGGTGTATGTGTCCTAAAAAGATATAAAAATATTTGGATGGTGAGGACACACTAGACTCGATGTGATCAATAAAATTCAGTGGTGTGGGGCTGACTACCACTTAGTTCAATATCTCCTGCTTCCAAGTGAAGCAGTGATAGATTTCGCGGCTCCCCGTGATTTAGTGAAACATCGGTCTGTTGGGAGATCGATGAGTGGGTAAGGCTCGGTTGTGCATGCGCCTTTGGACCAGATGAGGCGACTTCTACCCGGGAGCTGATAGAAAGCAGCTCCTGCACCTATGTGAGATGGTCCGAATGTTGTGTGAGGTAAGGGATTTGTGTATCTTCCGCTCTTCGGTCTTGTCAAGAATATCCAATATGGCTTTTATGAACTTGAATCGTCACTAACACTCGGCTACGTTCCGGGGTTAGGTTCAGTTTGGTCTGACTGAACCGTGGGAACTTAGAATCCATGCATCCGTCAATTTGGTGAGTGCTGCTTGATCAGCGAGTTGGAGCAGGTCGGTTGAGATCATCTTCGTGATAGTGTACGGTTGTCACGCCTTTTGGAATTCTTGAACTCTCGAGGGTTGAGTTTTCAGGTGAAGTCCATCTTGGGATGTGGAAGCGCCTGAGAGGGTTTTTCTTTCTTTTTTTTTTTCTTTTTTTTTTTTTTTTTGCGAATTTTTTTTTTTTTATATAAGTATATATTATCGTAATAGTAATATATATAGATATATATATATAGATATAGATAAATGTATATATACATATACATATATGGGTTAAAGTAAGTTTCTCCCCCTCAAATCGTGCACCTAAGACGTACTCCCCCTAAAAATGTACTCTCTCCTCGTAAATATAGAGTGATACTCCCCCTCAATGCATGCACGTTTAAACATGTAAATTGCCTCCCAATTAAATAAGCGTGAACGTATTAATTTATTTTCAAAGCAGATGCAAACTAAAGAGTTATTGTTCTTTAAAAATGCATTAGAATGTACGTTTTTATCGCTCTAAAGTTAGAATAGGTATTTTGCGCTTCAGCTCATATGCATACATAAAATTTAAGCTCGGAAATTATTTAAGATGCATGCATAATAAAAATGTACCTATAGGAGGATTTTCAGTCATTTCAATTCATATGCATGCTAAGATTTGAAGTTTAAAGTTCTTTTAACCATGCATAGCTATGATGTACCCTCGTTGGTTGCTCGCATCGCTAACCAGTCGTGTCTGTGGGGCAACCCGAGATGCCATACACGCTGGGATGTTTGGCTGCCCTCGTCGCATACCAGTCATGAGTGTGGAGCAGCTCTCTTAGTACCTACTCATGCTGGGATATCTGCAAATATTATCGGGCCTTTGGTACCCATTTTTGGATGGGTCCTCCCTTGTTAGCAGAAAACAAGTTAAGCACATAAGGTTCAGATATTGATCCTAAGTCATCCTTTAAAGTCCTATTCAATTTAATTTGTGATTTAGGAATCCATAGCTTCAATCCTTGTTTTGGGTGTTGAGGGGATGTGGAGTGAGGTTTTTGCTTGGGCACCCAAATTTGCTTAACATTAGGACTATACCCTGTTGAGTTCTTATGCATCAATCGATTGACGGGAGTGTTCGAGACGTGGCTTGCATGAGATGATGGCTGTCGAGTAGAAGAATGATGCATCTTATAAATATTAGATTTAGTGAAACTGGAAACATCACAATACTTAATAGTCTTCGATGAAATGAAGTTATGTTCATCAGAAGCATAGTTTGTAGAGTAGAAAGCCTTGGTAGGAGAGGGTTTCGATTTTGATTTCCTGACCCAGTCCATCGTCTTCGTTTTCTTGGTTAGTTTCTTGCCTGTAGCTGAATTTGACACATTGTTAGGAGTTAAATCATAAGGCAAAGAGGAACCAACTTCAGATGAATGATCGTTGAGATTTCTTAGGAGGAAAATTTCGTTTAGTAGTTTCTCCTTTTCGAACTTGAAGATTTCAATTTGATTTTGGTGTTCCTTTGTTTGTAACGTGTTGATGGCTTGCAGGCGTGATAGTTCAGTCAGGAAGTCTGTCTTGTCTTTGGTTTGTTTCCTCTCCATTTGGGTTTGCGAGCTTGACTTGGTAAAGAAGCGTGAGTCGTCCTTGTTTGAGGTTGCGGTTGCTAAACGAAAACGGGAATTTAAGGCAAGTGCATCATCGTAGTAATAGTAATGATTTGAAGGGGATGCGAAGTTTTCAAATAGCAGCTCATGTCTTTTGGCTTTTTCTTTCCCTTTAATTTCCATTTGTTCCTTAGCTATCTTTAAAGCTCGACTTTTACTTAACGCTTCAGCTTCAGTCAATATTGACTTAGAATTATTAGTAAAAGTTTTCTCCGTTTTAATTTTAGGAACAAAAGCGTCAATTTGAGTTCCCTTATCCTGCTTAGACAATGATATTTCTATAGAAGGATTATTTGGGACAGGTAAGGGCAGGGAATTTTTGAGATTTGATATCTCCTCTAAAAGTTTTTGCTTTTCTGCTTGAAAAACTACTCTTTCTGATTCCAAAGTTGCGTTCAATTTAGAAATTTTATCAGCAACCTCTGGAATTTCCCAACAAGAAGTAGGTTTGTTAGAATGTAAACTACTTTCCCCGTTTGACACTAGGTTCTTAGAGGAATTTTGATCTGTCTGCCCTCTTTTTGTTAGAATGTCCTCAAGGTTTTTAATATTTGAATATAGACGATTTCGTTCCTTAGACAAAAATTCATATTGTTGGGTTATTGTGTTTCGCTCTTCCTCACTCTTCTTGAAATCATTTTCCTTTTGAGAAGTTTTTCTTCTAGATCTCTTATCCTAGTCTCATGTCTGAGGGATGTATCCTGAGCTTGTTCTAGAAACGAGGTTAACCTAGCCTTTTCTACTAGTTCGGTTCGCAAGACCTTTTCATTGTTTGCTAACCTGGATTCTAGTTTCCTTAACGATTGGTTTTCCCTAGACATAGATGTTAGTTTATCTTGAAGAAGGCATAGATTTTTATGTAAATTTGAGTAAGAGTCGTGTACCTCGGTTTCAGAAGATGAGTCAGTCGAGGGAGTGGTTGCAGTGTTGTGCTTCTCATATTCAGAGTCGACCTCGGCATTTGCCATTCTTGTGGTAGGTTGGATGTGGATCTTAATCGTGTTGATCAGCTAAATCTTATATCTCTAACTCAGAAGAATCAAATAATGTTAGAAAAAAATTAACAAATAAGATAATAATTCGAGTAAAATGTCGAGATCGATTGTCGGGATAAAATGTCGAAATAAGTGTCGAATATATAATGCAAAATGTCGAGTCCTTTAGTTCCTGAAAAATGTCGAGATCTTGGGACTTACTAAAATGTCGATATCGTGAAATGTCGAGAGTTTCGATTCGAATTCTTCAAATGTCGAGACAGCTTAGAAAAAAAAATGTCGAGGCAGCTTAGGTCAAAAAGAATGTCGAGATCTCGTAGGGTAAAAGTCGACAAGTCCAGATGTCGAGAGGTTTAGTCAAAAGTAGAAAAATGTCGAGAGGCTGAATTTAGGTAAAATGTCGAAAGGCTCAAGAAAATGTCGAAAGGCCCAAACGAGGTAAAATGTCGAAAGAAAAAAAATGTCGAAAGGCCCAAGTTTGAAAATGTCGAGAAGGCCAAAGTTTGAAAATGTCGAGTAGGCCAAATATCGAGACGAAGATAAATGTCGATATCTCTTAAATTTGAGTAAAATGTCGAGAGCTTCAAAAGAATTCAAATGTCGACAAGCACAAAAGTCGATAGCTTCGAATGTCGAAATGGCGAGTAAAATGTCGAGTCCCTTATTTCCAAATATCGAGCTAGATGTCGTGACCCCTATTCCATAGTAAGATGTCGAGATGAGCAAAAATGTCGAGATGAGCAAAAATGTCGAAATGAGCAAAAATGTCGAGATGAGCAAAAATGTCGAGACCGATGTCGAATGCTTAGATAGGTCAAAAACTCGAGATGTTAGAGGGAATTTCACGTCGCCGTCACGATTTGTTCCCTGGTTAAAGCGAAGAATTCGATCAATAGAAAAACAAAAAAAATTATGCAATCTCCATGTGCCGAGAGATAATCTGAGAAATTTAATGAGAATTGATCGTTAGAGTATCGAGAATAAGAAGGAACAAACGAATCAATAATCAAGATCTCGATGAAATTCGACGAGAAAAGATGGAACGAGCGAGTGATTTTCAGCGAAGCTTCAAAGAGTTTTGATCCACGAATTCGGCTCTGATACCACTCGTTAGGCCGATTTTATCCAACCTTGTACTGATTCAAAGGATTAGTATTACCTGATACGATGAATTACGGAAGCAATAACGAAGTAATACCGATAAACGAATTGTTGAGTTGGAACGAGAGCGCGCGAGTTCTTCAGAAAAGTCGTCAACTCAATTATGAATCAGCAACCCTAAACACTGATGTGTTTAGGGTATTTATACAAAAGCCCTAATGGGCTATTGGGCCCAAGTTAACTAATATACCCACAAGTTGGGTATATTTACAATTAGGCCCTAAATCACAAGATTAAGATAATCTAATTTAATTGAACACAATAAATAATTCCTAACGATGATGATGGACATGTAAGAACAACGTTTATTATGAAAAAGGAGAAGGTTATTATTGCAGAGATTTGAATAATATGATTGTTCGACATCATTGTAATATTGTGTAAAGATGTTTGTTTGAAAACAGATTGAGAAATGAAGTGTCGATGACACTACGATAACATGCGTGCGGGCTTTTATATGGCTGGGGATCGTCTTAGTCAGCCACATTAATTGCAAGAATTATGACATTATTAAATGCAAATAAGAGTTTTTGGCTGCGGAAACGAAATAGTCAGAGGAAACTTGCTTCGTTAATTTTTTCACAGGCATTATTATCAAGGCAATCCTTTGACTAGAAATAAAAGACTTCTTTAATTTTCTTCATTATCTATATCTATACTATATATAAACAGCGAGGGTCCGATATAAACTGTCGGAATTGCAATTGGAATTGGTCTGTCAAATCAATTTAAATTATAACCGTTCAGATACGTGGGTCCGATAACCATCACGTAAGAAACCTTTAGCTAATTAAGCATTAATAAAAAAAAAAACTTAAATAAAACCCCACGTTTGGCACTTGGCAGTTGACAGACTGATGGGTCTTTTTCCCTTTAATCAAGTAAGAAACACCTTTTCACATTTTAGCATCGATTTATATGGAAAAATTGGAGGAGCCCGTGCTGTTTATAAAGCCCACGACGTCGTTTTGGCGAACGGCGGTAAAATCGAAGTGCCTGAGCCATTGGAGGCTTTGGATCACGAGGTCGAACTCGCGGTGGTCACGGTCAACGCGCCCGCGACGTGTCTGAGGCGAACGCGATGAACTACGTCGGAGGTATGAGAAATTAAAGGTGCTTTTTTCTGTCATCTATTCAGCATAGTTTGTACTTTGTATTTAGAACTATAAAATGAGATGTTGAATTTGGTTAGTCTTTATCTGGTAGATCATCATAAATAGGATGAAATAATACAAGGTTGGCTGAACTTTTTACTGCTTCATCCTATGTATGTTTATGCAGGTTAGCTCTTGCTTTGGATATGACAGCCTGGGAGATTCAATCTACTGCTAAGGTCAGTGTAATATATACAAACATATATATAAGAGAGAGAGGGAGGGAGATATATGCGTGCCTTTACTGGTGGCAGCGCATCACACTTTCCATGGTTAAAATGTTCAGCAAAGATTGCTGATGTGAGTCATTTGATAATATAAGTAGCCATGTTTCAGAGTTGATTATCGTGAAATGACTTTCAATTATTCTTTTTTTGTTTCATTCCTCTTCTTGATGTTGGGAAATTTATTGTTTTTATGGTGGCAGGAATGGTACGAAAGGCACCAAGATATACAGTTAATGAGGTTTGCTGATTACTTCGGGCGTGCCTTTTCTGGTGGCAGCGCATCACAGTTTCCATGGGTTAAAATGTTCAGGAATCTACAGTGGCAAAGATTGGTGATGTAAGTTAGACAGTGATTTATTGCACTAATCATCGTTAAGTTTGTTGGCATATTTAAGTCAGCAATCGATGGCGACTAGCCCTGCATTGAGTAGAAAATTTTGTTTGGTGCCTTACACACTTATTCAAGATCATCGAAGCAAAGAAAACTGAAGAGGGCCACTGCAAGGCCAGACATTGAATGAAGGCCTGCTCTTAAATGCGGTATGTTCGAAGATCCGGGCGAGGGGATCGAAGATTTCACTTCGAAATGCGAGGCTACTGAATGAGACGAGGTTGGTACCAACTGGCGGGTGAAGGAATGTTTTCGACCACGAGAGATGCATTGTTCAGAGCAAGCTTGGTTGGGCGAATTTCTCCCCTTGCTTGGGACACTTAATAGTCCGTAACGAACTCTTATTTCTGCTTCTTAAAATTTTCTTATTAGCCTAATTATCCTTCGATGAGTGCATGCGTTCAAGTGGATGAAATTTTTCATTGTTTGGCTTGCTTTGTAACTTCAAAATCCATAATGAAATCTTTGTACTTTTATAGAAATGAATACTTCATCTTATCACTTACCTCTCGGTTGTGTGTAAAAAATCTGTAATGAAATCTTTATACTTTTATAGACGTGAATACTTCATCTTATCACTTGCCTCTCGGTTGTGTTTGATGTTTGTTGAGTTTGAAAAAAATGTTGGTTGCACAGGTGTAGACTGTGCATGTTTACTAGTATTATATAATTGGTGAGGGGTGGATACAAATAGTCAATTTCAAATTGATTTGGTCAGTAAAATTTCTAATTAATAAAATAACAATATATTCTATTTAAAGTAAACAATAAATAATTAAATTATTGTACGAAAATATAATCATTCTCATCCACTACCACTACATAACGCTTATATTTAAATTATTAAAACTATTATTTTAAATTTAATTATTGGTTGCACACGTGTGAGAATGTGCATGATAGCTAGTTGAGATAATCCTTTGCCTATAAAATTATACTAGTATATTGGCACACCAGATGTGTGTGCTTGACTATATAAAATTATAATAATAATTTATATTTTAAATTTTAATAAGTGTAATTATAATGTTGGATTTAATTTTATATTATTTTTAAGAATTAAAAAATGATTTTTAGGATGTAATAATGATAAATTTAAAATTAAGGGTAGAATGGTAATTTGTGACTGACACACCAATCAATTTGGGAACAATTCTCTAACCCTCTCTTCCTTAATAAAATAGAAAGATACCAGCCATTAGACGCAGGCAGCAAAGGAGCATCTTCATCAACTCAACTATCAAGTCGTTGCTAGCGCCAAGCAAAAGCGTTAGATGACGGATTTGACCCGAAGTACACCATTGTATAGTTTCCAATGCAAAATAGTATATATTCTTATAGGGCCTTTTAAAAACTGTTAATTGCAATCCTTTGACTAGAAATAAAAGACTTCATTAATTGCAATAATTTATTCTGACCGTCGTCAACTCCTGAATCCTGATATATATCTTACAATAATATATTAAGGCCTTCAACTGTTAATGTAATGTCATACATTATTGTATTGGGTTACTGAATGAAAAACTATTATTTATGGAGGATGGATTTTATAGGCCAGCCAGCCCAATTAAAATAAATTTCCTGGTTCATTTTTTAATTTTTTATGCGCTCTCTTATCCTTTCGTTTCCTCCTCGTATGAGTGAAAGCTGCTCGCTCGGTTATGGCGAAGTTGGCTTTTCTAACTTGCGTATCGTGTTCAGCTTCATTGCGTCGAAATCCAGCATTTTCTTCTTCATGTTTGAATGCGTACAGTGCCGTTTGTCTAACGAGGAGAAGTTCGCTAACCTTCATTGCTTCTATGGTGGTGTTAACATTGCAGGGAAAATGTGGTGTTACTGCCGCTCAGTTTACTTGCCTATGTCCTATCTTTACGCAAAAAGGATTCAAGGACCGATTACAGACTTGGTTTTATCACTCAGAGAGGAAATTCACGTCAAACCTTATCATCAAATTGATTGGAACAAGGCTCGCCATGAATGTTGCATGGTGATATGATCACTAATTATTTTACTCTCTGAACCATACATAAATTGCAACAAATGGAAACTCCATAGTATACTGATTGCTGTTTGTTTCTGATATATATAGGAAGATCTTAACTATCCTCACACCTTCATACAAGATTTTCTGTGGGACGCTCTTCACTACTGCACCGAGCCATTGATGAGGCGTTGGCCTCTGAACAAGCTCAGGCAAAAAGCTATAGATAGGACGATCGAATGCATGCGTTATGCAGCTGAAGAGACTCGTTACATAACCGTTTCGTGTGTAGGAAAAGTAAGTTATCTTTTGGATCGTCGCACGAAAAGAAAGAAAGAAAATACGCAGTACATATAATTGTGTTACTTGTGTCATGTGAATACATAATACAGTGTCTTCAAATGATGTGTTCTTGGGCGATTGATCCAAATGGCGATGAGTTCAAACGTCACTTAGCTAGGATTCCAGATTTTTTGTGGCTTGCCGAAGATGGAATGAAAATGCAGGTTAATAATCGATCGATGACAAAAATTTTGAAGCATGAAGATGATGATATTAACAAATTAATCCTTTCTCCTTTTTTCTTTTCTTTCTTTTGAAGAGTTTTGGAGGTCAACTGTGGGATACTGCTCTCGCCACTCAGGCGATTCTCTCAACCGAGATGATTGATGATTATGGCGATTGTCTTAAGATGGCAAACTTCTTCATCAAAGAATCTCAGGTTTCACTTTCATGAGACGAATTGAATATTATTTTCTTCTTCTTCATTTTCGGTTTCTTGTAAGAAAAAAAAACGAATTGGCATATATAGGTAAAAGAGAACCTCAATGGGGACTATAAAAGCATGTATCGTCACTTTACAAAAAGGGGGCTGGCCTTTCACTTGCCATGATCAGGCCTTGATTGTATCAGATTGCACAGCAGAAGCTCTTAAGGTACACTTACTCGAACCCTGAAATCACACACTATTCTTCAACCAAGAAATTCCATCACATAATTTATCAATCTCTTGCGGTTGGACTTACGAATGTAGTTGACAAATTTTCGAATGCAGTGTTTGCTTCTGCTCTATCAAATCCCTTCAGAAATTTCCGGAGAGAAAGCAGACGTTGAACGTTTATACGAAGCTGTGAATGTGTTGCTGTACTTGCAAGTAATGTCTCTCTCTACATACATTCTAAGAAAACACTTGGTTTTTTCTAAAGCCTATTATGTTCCTAATACTATGATTGTAATAAAATATATAGAACCCTAAGACTGGTGGATTTACTGCTTGGGAGCCACCTGTTCCTCAACCCCATCTGCAGGTATATATATAATTGAACATTCATGTATCTATAAATTATATATTCTACGACAAACATCATAAAAACTTTATTAATGTTTTTATACTCCCTGCTAATCTTCAGTTTCTGAACCCGTCTGATTTGTTCGCGGACGTAGTCGTTGAGCAAGAGTAAAAAGATCGAATCCAATCCCAAAAATTATCAAGTTCTCGACTTTGGTTCTATTTTACTGAACTCGTTCGTTGCGATATATATTTTTCAGGCACGTCGAACCAATTGGTTCTGTAATAGAAGCCCTTGTCTTATTCAAGAATCTTCATCCGGGGCATAGAGAGAAAGAAATAGAAATCTCAGTGTCCAAAGCATTGCACTTCTTGGAGCAAATTCAATACCCTAATGGTGCATGGTCAGTCATGTTATATTTATTTTTCTGTAGAGGAACGAATGAGGAGGAAGAACGAGAGTTCTATGTTAGCTCTCTATATAAATTATTATTATGCAAGGACGATTGATGCTGAGCAATTTGCCAATTCTTCTATTTCTTCTTCTCTTACATTATCACACTTGCACGTATGATCTATTTATAATTGTATCTAACCAATTAAAAGACAAGTGAAGAAGCAAAGTCAAACAAATCTTATCCTTTCATTTTTCTTTGATTCGATCTTCTCCCTTCATGCGCATAAGATTTTTCGGCTGTTAATTTCTTGCTGCCATATCACGTTGGACTTGCATTTTGTATTTTTTTCTTTTTCTTCTTTCGTGTGAGCCCCACATCGGATTTGAGATTATCCAACAAATTCCCCCCTTAATCTCAAAGTCTTGTCGTCTTTCGACACTCCTTAAATTTAACTCTTTTCCGTGTGTCATATGTAGCGGCTCGCCACTTGCCGTCAACAAACGTCTTCGAGCACTTCGCTTCAATGCTCAGCATGTGTTTCCCAAACCAGGCATTACTGTGAACCCGTTCTTCCTTAGTCCTAGCACCTTCCCGATGTTCGTCTGACACCTTCCTTTGGTCGTATTCTTTTAACTTTCCGACTGTGTATTCACTGGTTGCATCAGCCATATACACAACCTCGTATCTCTTTTCTTTCGGGTTTTTATTTAAAAACAAAAATTATCTTCAGCGTCTCTGCTTTCATCGGTGACATAAATATCCTTCACGGCGTCGGCTTTGTACTGCTCTGCATCATTTTTCACGAATATATTTTTGAATTTATATTTTACCTCCTCCGCGATTTTACTGTGGATTTTGTCGTACTCAATGTTCTTCAGTATAGCGACCAGATATTTCCCCTCCGGTGGCTTGGCCTTCGTCAGCATCTCGAAGGTCTCCTTCATGTCAGTCGCCTCGTTGGTCATGAGCTCGATCTTATTGGTGACCTCCTCCGCGACTTCTCTGCGATTTTCATCAATATTTTTTTCCTTCAGATTTTGGTTCTCGTCCACCGCCTCGAGGGTCTCCTTGGTCGTCGTCTTGACTTCGTCCTTCTCGTCCGCTTCTAATTTTTCGGCGAGCTCGTACTTCTCGTTACTTCGATTTTTCAAGTTGTTCATGTAGACCTCAAGGCTGTCTCTCGCCTTGATCCACTCCTTCACTTCTTTGTCTTTCTCACGTACGTTTTCTTCGTGAGCGTGGTCTTTGTTGGTAGGACTGATCTTCGTGAGCGTGGCTGCGTCGGTCGTCTCTTTCACGTTGCGTTCCTGGTTCTCTCCTCGCATGGCTTCTTCAGTATGCTTGGTTGTCTCTTCAACCGTCTCACCGCCTTTCTCGGACACTGTCTCGTGTGTCTCAACGGCTTTTACATTCGCCTTGTGGAATTTATCTTTACCTTCGTCGGACGACGTGTGCATGGCGTCGTCGACCTCATTCTCTTTCTCCTGGGCATTCCCCGATGCCTTCACGCCGATTTCCTCAACTTTCTCAGGAGGTTGTGGTGGCGGCGTTTCTTCGTACTCTTCCTCTTTTCGTAGCTCTTCTTCCTTTGGAGCCTTTTTCTCTAGTTTCTCTTCTTCCACGGGATCCTCGGCCTTTTGATATATTTCCTCCTCTTCATCGCCATCGGCTTTCATCTTTGATGATTCGCCTTCTTCTTTTCCCGTCTCGGGTTTTAGTGGTGGTTCGACTTTTTCCTTTTCCACCACCGGCTCAGCGTGATCTTTATCACGCTCGCTCTCCACGACACGAGCTACCTCTTCTCGTACGGGTTCGCCCTCAACGTTCTTCTCGTCCTCCTTCGTCGTTTCAAGTTCGCCCAGTTTTTGTGGCTGAACTTGATTGGTGTAATTAGCGTCTTTGTATGCTTTCTCCAACAGATCCCAGGCTTCCTTGGCTTTTCTCGTTGCGCCTATCGCTCCGAAACCGGTAAGATCTAACGCCTCTAAGATGAGAAGCACTGCGATACCATTTTCTCTGACGGCGGCTCCCAACGTCTTCCGTTGCGACTTTTTATACTTCGTCGTATCTGGTGAATATCCATCTTCGACTATTTCCCATAAGCCTTGCGATTTGAATAGAGCTTTCATTTCGACGCTCCACCTTGCGTAGTTATTTTTGGTGAGTTGCGGGATTAACATGTGGGTAAATAATATCCGCTTCGACACCATCGGCACCATCGGCTCTTTCGGCTCTGGCGACATCATCGACTCTGTCGGCGCTAACGGCTCCGTTGACACCATCGGCTCTGATACCTTGTTATATTTATTTTTCTGTAGAGGAACGAATGAGGAGGAAGAACGAGAGTTCTATGTTAGCTCTCTGATATAAATTATTATTATGCGAGGACGATTGATGCTGAGCAATTTTTGAAGAGAATAATTTGCCAATTCTTCTATTTCTTCTTCTCTTACATTATCACACTTGCACGTATGATCTATTTATAATTGTATCTAACCAATTAAAAGACAAGTGAAGAAGCAAAGTCAAACAAATCTTATCCTTTCATTTTTCTTTGATTCGATCTTCTCCCTTCATGCGCATAAGATTTTTCGGCTGTTAATTTCTTGCTGCCATATCACGTTGGACTTGCATTTTGTATTTTTTTCTTTTTCTTCTTTCGTGTGAGCCCCACATCGGATTTGAGATTATCCAACAAGTCAGTCAGTTAGTTACACTTTGTTCCTTGAAAATAAATCATTTGGCCAAATTCAAGAAAAGTTTAACTTTCCCCTACGATACTTAGGTATGGATATTGGGGGATTTGCTTCATATACGCCACGTTCTTTGCACTCAGAGCTTTTTCTTCCGCCGGGAAAACCTGCGAAAACAGTGAGGCTGTCCGAAAAGCGGTTCGTTTTTTGCAGTCTATACAGAACGAAGAAGGCGGATGGGGCGAGAGCTTCAAATCATGTCTCACCATGGTAATAATATCATGTATAATTTGAGTTGTTTATTTTATCGTAAAAAGAAGGCCAAATTACTAAATTAGGTCACTAACTTTAGCCGTTTTCGTTTGGATCAATATGCTTTATAATTGCAAACTTGGTCACTAAGTGACGTGTCTGATTTTTTTAGCCACCGGCGAAGTTTTCCGGCGAAATATGCCGGAAATTCGACGTGGCCGATGACACGTCAGCGGCCACGTCGGCGACCACGTCGGATTTCCGACATTTTTCGCCGGAGTGACAAAAAAAATCAGTTACATTACTTAGGACCTAATTTTGCAATTATGAAACTTAATGACCCATATTTAGTGCCATAATTTAATAATTTGGCCTAAAAGAATTTCATAAGTAATGTAATGCCATCGAACTGTTCAATAGAAATACACACCGTTGGAAGATAATAGGACCAATATTCAGCATACATCAATGGCAATGCTTGGTCTCATGTATGGCGGACAGGTATATATATATATATATATATATATATATATATATATATATATATATATATATATATATATATATACGATGTATCTATCTATCCATCTTTATAGTTATCAGATTTGTGTTTGTGAAAATGTGAGAGACAGAATGTAAATAAAGCTTCAATCGATTAAAATTAAGTGTTTACACTGTACAGTATTTATAGAGGCAAAATAAGGAAAAGACCGTTAAACTAACCAACTGCCGACCTTACTAATAGAGTCGCTGATGGCACTGACGAACTATGTGACTATAAACACGTTATATATAACCGTGCTTTATATTAACCAACATCAAAGCACACAGTTAAAAATAGGCGGGCTCTCATTACTTCATCCATCAGCTGTGTGTTCTTGAGCTTGTTTATGTCTTAAATCCAATAGCCCCCCGCAAGATGGACTGTACAAATTTCGGACAGACATCTTGGATAGAGCACGCTGCAAAGAGGGTCCAGTAAGCGGCTTTGTGAGGACATCAGCAAGTTGATTCTCTGACCGAACAGGTAAGAGGCGGACTGTGCCATGGGAGATGTGGTGGCGGATAAAGTGGCAATCAAGCTCTATATGTTTGGACCTCTCATGGAATTTTGGGTTGGATGCCAACTTCAAGGCGGACTGGTTGTCGCAGTAGATGACAGGAACTTGAGAAATGGGGACCTTTAACTCGCCCAAGAGCTGTTTTACCCACAGAACTTCACTTAGGGCAGATCCAAGCGCTCTGTATTCAGCTTCTGTGGAGGAGCGTGATACCGTGGGCTGTCTTTTCGCTTTCCAGGTAACCAAAGCATCGCCTAAGAACGTGCAATAGCCCGTGACTGATTTGCGTGTGTCGTGGCATGTGGCCCAATCCGCGTCAGAGAACGCCTTAATCTGCAAATCAGAAGAAGAAGGCATTAGGATACCTTGTCCAGGCGAAGCTTTCAGGTACCTGAGAAGATGATGGGCCGCCATGAGGTGCCCAGTTCTGGGTGCTGCAAGAAATTGGCTTAGTTTGTGGACGGTGAAGGCGATGTCGGGCCTGGTGAAGGTCAGGTAAAGCAGGCGGCCGATCAGTCGCCTGTACTTGAAAGGGTCGGGCAGCAACTCGCCATCCTCAGCTGATAACCTACTATTGGGGTTCATGGGCGTTGTCAAAGGTTTGGAGGCCAAATAGCCAGTGTCCTCCAGAAGCTGAATGGTGTACTGCCGCTGGGATAGATAAATGCCTTCATTGCTTCTGGCAATTTCAACCCCAAGGAAAAATCGGAGCTCGCCTAGATCCTTTATTCTGAAGCAGTTACTGATGAAGTCTCTGGCCTTTTGTATTTCCTTAAGCGAAGGTCCTGCAAGTATAATGTCGTCGACATACACTAATAACAGAAGTAAATGGTTACCTTCGCCCTTTATGAACAAAGTATGATCAGACTGCGTCTGAGTAAAACCAAATTGTCCCACTGCCTCTGTAAAAGTCTTATTCTATTGACGGGAAGACTGCTTCAGGCCGTAGATGGATTTGTGCAGCTTACAGGCCATCTTGTGAGGTCCTCGCCTCTGATAATTTGGGTAGAACCCTTGGGGAAGGTCCATGTACACTTCTTCGGTTAGCTCCCCATTTAAGAACGCATTGTCTACATCTAATTGTACTAGGAACCATTTAAACTTAGCTGCCAAAGATAAGACAATTTTAATAGTGTTAGGTTTAGCAACGGGTGAAAAAGTATCTATGTAATCAACTCCCTCCATTTGGGTGTAGCCTTTTGCAACTAGGCGAGCCTTGTGCTTCTCAATCTCCCCATTGGAGTTGAACTTCAACTTATATACCCATCGGCATCCAATTGTGTTCTTTCCCGCAGGTAATGATACAATTGTCCAAGTGTTGTTGGCTTCAAGGGCAGCAAACTCAGCTTTCATTGCCTCAGTCCATTTCGCAGAAGATGATGCCTCAGCAAAGCTCCTTGGTTCCTTGGCCAAGGACACATTGCAGAGTAGGGCCTGGTAATTATCTGAAAAATTTTGATAGGACAGAACATTACTCAAAGGATATAGTATTTTTCTGTCCAGAAGAGTGCTGCAATGGTAGTCCTGTAGGTATGCAGGTTTCCTCTGATGCCTATTTGATCTCCTTGGGACACTCTGAACCCGTTGTGAATCAATAGTCCCATGTTGCTGGTCTTGATGCGAGGGGCTGGCAGTAGAGTTTCCCTGGGGTAAGGTAGGATGTTCTGTTCCTGGCTCTTCAAAGTGCTCCATGTCTTCTTCAGCTATAAAGTTGTCCTCATAAGCTCTGGGCAAGACAGTGGCAGGGAAAGGATTCCTAGACACAGAGGCAGCTCCCTCAATCTTGAAAGGGAACACATCTTCCTCAAACCTGACATCCCTCGAAATGAAGACTTGTTTGGTGCGCAAGTCCATCACTTTAAACCCTTTTACCCCGTTGGGATAGCCTAAGAACACGCATTCCGTAGCTCTAGGATCAAATTTCCTGCGGCCTGCAGCTAAAGTAGAACTGAAACAGAGGGAACCAAATACACGAAAAGAATCATAGTTGACTGGTTTTTGATGCAACAATTCATATGGACTTTTATTGCCCAAAATTACATAGGGGGTCTTATTGATTAAGTAGGTAGCAGTAAGAACACACTCGGACCAAAACTCAATCGGGATATTAGATTGGAAGTACAAAGAGCGAGCTACATTCAAGAGATGTTGATGTTTTCTTTCAACGATTGAGTTTTGTTGAGGTGTTTGTACGCATGACAAATGGTGCAAAATCCCCTTTTCTTTGAATAAAGTATCAAGATGTAATTCCTTAGCATTATCAGATCTTATCACTTTGACTTTGGAATTGAAAAGAGTTTCTATCAGATTCAGAAAATAAGCTATAGCAGGCTGGACTTCTGATTTGCACTTTAACATAAAAAGCCATGTAAAACGAGTATGGTCATCAACAATGGTGAGAAAGTACCTATGTCCTAAATATGAAGGCACATGAAAAGGGCCCCAAACATCACAGTGAATGAGATCAAAGGGTGAGCAAACTGTCGTATTGTTATTTGGGAAAGAAGTCCTTTTCTGTTTTGAAATCGGGCATATTTTACAGTAAGATCCTGCCGCAGCTTCTAAGTGGTTTAAAGAAGGTTTTAGTACATGCAACACCTTGTTTGAAGGGTGACCTAATCTACGATGCCAAAGTTCAGCAGACAGACTATTAAGAAAAACAGAATTCAAACTAGAAGTACTAAGGGTGGCTTCAGCCTGTAGGTAGTATAAACCCTCAGCTTGATTACCCCTGCCAATCACCCGTAGTGAAGCATCCTGAATAAAGAAATCATTAGCCTTAAAGTAGAACCTGAAATTATTTTCTCTGGCCAATAAACTCACAGACAGCAAGTTGAAATGGAACTCAGGAATGAATAGGACCTCAGATAATGTGATAGACTGATTGACTCTACAAGAACCTGCCCTATTAACCTTTATATTTGTATTGTCTGGTAATACCACATTTATTTCCTCTATTTCATGCAAGTTTTGAAGGAATTCTTGATTACCACAGACATGTTTGGTCGCACCCGAGTCTACTAACCATATTCTTTCGTCAGTAAGCCTCGGCAGGTCAAAGGATAGGCACTTACCTGAAGTCCTCTGTGTCTGGGCGGCTGATCCCATATTGTCTGAAGAAGGGTTGATAGCACGTTGGCTCAGCAGAGTCCTCAAGCTTTGTACCTCTGAAGCAGTAAGTTGGAGTTGGACCAAGGTGTCATCTGAGTGACTGGGTTTACAGACCACCTGCTCTTCCTCATGTGAAGCCTTGTCCACCATGTGCTCTGCCCCAAAGTGATTTACCCTGGCTCCTTTGAAGCTTTCACCTTGTCTGAGGCCTGAGGGAAACCCATGGAGTTGATAGCAGGTATCAACCGTATGACCCCTCTTGCCACAATGTGTGCAGAGAGGCTTTGCCGAGTCTTTCTTGGGGTAGAACATGTTTTTCTTGGGCAGATCTTGGTTGCTTACCATCATAGCCATGTTGTTTACTTGGTCATTACTTCCTCTGCCAGCACCAGAGACCATTTGCCTCTGTCTTTCTTCTTGGATCAGAAGGCTAAATACCTCGTTAATTGATGGTAGCGGATCCATGAGGAGAACTTGTCCCCTAACCTGCGAATAAGAGTCATTCAAGCCCATCAAAAAAGTTAGAACATACTCTTCGTTGAGATAGTCCTTCATGGCCTTGATCCCTCCGCAAGTGCACGGACACGGTGGCTGATAGTTGGTTAACTCGTCCCACAGCGTTTTCAGCCTGGTAAAGTACACACCAATTCCATTCGCCCCTTGCTCGAGGTTGATCAATTCTTTCTTCAGTTGAAAGACTCTTGGTCTGTTGGACTGACCAAACCTCTCTTGAAGGTCGTTCCATACTTCCTTAGCCGAAGAATTATACAAGATACTGGGAGAGATCTCCTTCGAAACTGAATTAAGAATCCATGAAATAACAATATTATTATTTCGCTTCCAAGCTTTCATCTTGTTCTGATCGGCCGCGTTTGGTGGTTGAATTTCTCCAGTCACAAAGCCTTCCTTATTCCTTCCAATGAGAGCTATCATCATGGATCTGCTCCAAGTGGCGTAGTTATCGCCATTCAATTGTTCATGAACTAACAGCTGGCCCGAAGTGTCATTGCTGTTTAGAAAATAAGGATCATTCACCAGATTTGCTGTGGATCCTTGTTCTGCAGACGAGTCCAATTCTGCCATTGAAGGATGAATCTTGGAAGGAGACTTAGGGTTTTTTGAATCTTGAAATGCGCAGACTTAAGAGAATCGCTCTGATACCATTATTGAAATTGAGGGTTCCAACCTAAAACCAATTGGTGTTAGGTGGAGAGGCCTCTTTGATTTATATACCGAGCCAGATGAAGATAAGTTCCCGATGTGGGACAGAATTCTCAACACGCCCCCTCACGTGTGGCACGATTCAAAGCCTAACACGTGGACATATGAAATCGGGTGACGGTGAGTGAAATATGCGCGATAACACGCAGATCGAACCTGCTCTGATACCATATCAGACTTGTGTTTGTGAAAATGTGAGAGACAGAATGTAAATAAAGCTTCAATCGATTAAAATTAAGTGTTTACACTGTACAGTATTTATAGAGGCAAAATAAAGAAAAGACCGTTAAACTAACCAACTGCCGACCTTACTAATAGAGTCGCTGATGGCACTGACGAACTATGTGACTATAAACACGTTATATATAAACGTGCTTTATATTAACCAACATCAAAGCACACAGTTAAAAATAGGCGGGCTCTCATTACTTCATCCATCAGCTGTGTGTTCTTGAGCTTGTTTATGTCTTAAATCCAATAATAGTTCAGTTCAGACATCATAACCAATAATCCTAAAATTGTATTATATATATATATATATATATATATATATTTATAGGCGGAGAGAGACGCAACGCCTCTACATAGAGCGGCGAAGTTGGTGATCAATGCTCAGATGGACGACGGCGATTTCCCCCAACAGGTTATAATTAAAATTCTCTTATGGATTATATATATAGTTTCTTTTGGCAACAAAGATTAATAAATCGTGTGATATCTATTTATCTATCTTATTTTAAAACAGGAAATCGCGGGAGTTTACCTAAGGACATGCGTACTTCATTTCCCTCACTACAAAAATATTTTCCCGTTATGGGCACTTGCAGAGTATCGAAAGCGCGTTTGGAAAACATCCAACTGAAGAAGAGTCGCATTTATTTATATACGTATAATGAAATGCCGCCCTCTTCATGTGTGAGATCGCCTTGTTGTAATAAGGCGTTTTGTGAACATACCTAATTTGTAGTAATTCCCCATATTGTGAAACCTAAAACTCATAACCAATGTTAATACTATGCCATATTCCTCAACGCCCAATACGACTGATTTTCTTTACTTTTCATTGTTCTTTTCTTGATCTCAATTGCTTCTCACTAACTGCACTCTGATTTTCTTTAGCTGGGCAGCGACATCTTTCATATTCGTCCTCTCGCCGGGCGATTTAGCGGAGCAAATAAGACCCAACTCCAAAATGGAAACGATGCAGTGCAATAGATTATCGTTGAAGTTGTTTGTTGCAATCAAATTCGCATCGACGACTCGAATATCTTGGTCTTGCAACGAGCCATTTACCCAATCCCTAACCGTTATGTCTCCGGAAAACATTTCATCGCTCGGTTTCTTCCCCGTAAAGGTCTCCGGTAGCATTATTCCATAGCTATACACGTCGCATCTCGTGGAAACTATGCCTTCCGAACCATATTCTTCAACCCATGTTTTTTATTATTCAAGCAAATAATAAAATAAGGAAATATGATAATCTACAAACATATAAACAAATATGTGATTTGAAGGTCCATTACATATGCATACATTACATACCTGGAGCCATATAGCCGAGCGTTGCGAGAGTCCTAGTGTGTGTCATGCTTTCTCCTTCGTTTAGATACTTTGTAATGCCGAAATCACTAATACGGGCAACCATATCTTCATCTAGGAGGACATTTCCCGGCTTCAAATCACAGTAAACAACTGGCGTCGAATAACCGTAATGGAGATATTCCAATGCACTTGCAACGTCGATCATTACGTCGAGTCTTTGCGTGATGCTTATACGTTGGTTTTCTTCGGAATACAACAACTTCTCCAAGCTGCCGTTTTGCATGTATTCTAATACAATCGCCTTGAATTCTTGATTCGTGCAACTCCCAAGGACTCTAACGAGATTTCTATGGCGAAGATTTCTGAAAGTTTCGCATTCGATTTCAAAAGACCTCAATGAATGTTCTAGCTGAATGTGAAACACTTTCACGGCTAATGCAGTTCCATCTCTCAGTACGCCTTTATAAACCGAACCGAAATTTCCCTTCCCGAGTAGATTATTTTCGCCATAATTATCAGTAGCATGCAATAGGTCGTAATAAGAGAATCTTACGGGCTGTCCATTAGCAAGTGCATCGGCATCGGTGGGAGGACTCGTTTTCCTTTGATATCTCATTGCTGCATAGGCCAAGCAGACGGCCAAAACTAAGGCTCCGATTCCTATAGAAATGAATAATGGTAGAAGTGTCTTTCTCGTTGCACTGTATTGTCGAGGTACATGGCAAGATAAAACCTCGAACCTTGATGGACCACACAGTGCATCATTGAACATGAACGACTGACTTGTGAAATTTTGAAAAGGGCCACCTGTAGGGATCTCTCCTGATAATTTGAATGAAACATTGAAATACTCTAAAGATTTAAGAGCTTCGAGTGACTTTGGAATCGTCCCGTTGAGTCTGTTGTGAGAAAGGTCCAATGAAAATAAACTGATCATGCTTCCGATTGACTCGGGAATCGGGCCTTGGAAATCGTTATTGGCCAAAGAAAGATTAAGTAGTTGAACTAAACCCCCAAATGTTGTAGGAATATCACCCGAGAATTGATTCATTGATAGATCAATAGATATTGCAGACTTCAAATTTCCTATTTCTGGAGGCAGAGAACCCATTAGAGAATTTGACGAAATGCGAAGAGACAAGAGATCTCCCAAGTTCCAAAGGCCCGAAGGTATACTCGAACTCAAGTTGTTGCTGTCCAAATATATCTTTCGTAAAGATGATATATTTCCCAGGCATTCTGGTATTGGACCCGTGAGTTGATTGGCATCCAGATATATGCCTCCCAGACTCTTTATTTGGCAGAGTCCGCTTGGAATGAGTCCTTCTATTCCGTTGCCGCCAAGATCGAGTCCTTGAAGGCTCTGCAAGTTATGTAATGTTGATGGAATCTCTCCGGTCAAATCATTGTCAGCTAAACTCAAGGTTACGAGCCTTGTTAGATTACCAATTTCATTAGGAATGCTACCTTTGATGCCACACCCATAAGCATACAAATCGGCGAGAGAAGAAGATAGATTTCCAATAGACGCGGGTATGTTACCATTCAACGTAATGTCATTAATTACTAGCCATGTTAAGTTTCTGCAGTTCGCCAACGAATCGACGAAGCTCAGTTCAGAGTTAGATGTAAAACCATTGACACCCAAGGCCAAGAGTTGTAAGAACCTTAAATCATCTCCTATGGAACTAGGAATTGGACCAGTGAAACTGTTGTTGAATAGGTTCAAATCAGTTAGTTTAGAGCAATTTAAGATAGAGTTTGGAAAACCTCCACCAAAGTCATTGCCTCCAAGAGAAAGCACTTCAAGATTAGGCGGAAAATAACCAAATTTTGATGGAAAATCACCCAAAAGCTTGTTTTCTACAAGCTCAAGTATTCTCAAACTGGTAATGTTATATATATTCATTGGCACGGAACCACTTAGTTGGTTGATCCCTAATTCCAGAATCTCAAGCTCCTCAAGTTCCCCTATTGCACTTGGTATCTCACCTGCATATTAACATAATAAGTTTAGTGTTGACATAATGGAACAACACTCAAGTGTGAAGGATTTACTGAGGAATATGTGGAATATGTACCGGCAAAATTGTTATATGGCATTGATAAACGTTGAAGCTTAGAGCACAATGAAATATTTGACGGAATTACACCGTATATCTCATTCATTCCTAAATAAAGTTCTTGGAGCACCGGAAGACGGAGACACATATCATCTCGAAGTGTGCCCGATAAATGATTCTCAATCAAGGTTAAATTTTGAAGTGTTGATATGTTGTAGATGCTCGACGGTATCGAACCGATAAGTTGATTTGTTTGTTAGTTCAAATAAGTAAGGCTACGTAGATTCCCCATCCATTCAGGCAAAGTCCCTTCAATGTAGTTGGTGTCCATATTGAGATATACCAGACTCGTCAAATTGGCAAGCGAAAAAGGCAGAAAACCTGATAGCTGATTGCGCTTCATCTTCAGCCATGTGAGATTGCGTAGATTTCCTATTGATTCTGGGATCGTACCCTGGAGAGAGTTGAACGACACGTCCAATTCATAGAGATTCGATTCGTTATTATTAGCAAATGAGGCGTCGAGGAACGAACCGAAGCTTGTAAAGCTGTTGTTGTTCGCATATAAGATCTCGAGCCGAGGCAAGGACGAAAAGCAAGGAGGTACCTCCCCCGCGAAGTTATTTTTGCTGATGTTTAAGAATCTCAACCTTCGCAGGCGGGACAAATCTCCGGGAATCGTGCCATAGAAGTTATTACCTGCCAAGTCGAGAGAGATGAGGAAAGAGAGGTTTCCAATCTGGGGTGGGATTTCGCCTGTGAGGCCCATGTAAGAGATGTTCAGAGAAGAGACGCTGTTGTGGTGTCGTTTCCCACACGTAACTCCAACCCAACTGCAGAATGGAGATGAAGCTGTCCAATTTTGCATGATAATGTTGTAAGGATCATTTGTGATTTTGGATTTGAGAGAGAGAAGGGCCGACTGATCAGTAGTAGCAGTCTGCATGGTAGATGATGATAAACATGTAAGAAGAAGGTTTATCATGAAAAGGGAGAAGGTTATTGCAGAGATTTGACTAATGTGGTTGTTCGACATCACTGTAATATTGTGTAAAGTTGTTTGTTTGAAAACAGATTGAGAAATGAAGTGTCGATGACACTACGATGACACTACGATAACACGCCTGCGGGCTTTTAAATCGTTGGGGATCATCTTAGTCAGCCACATTAATTGTAAGAATTATGGCATTATTAAATGCAAAGAAGAGTTTTTCGTGATTTCTTTGGCTGCGGAAACGAAATAGTCCGAGGAAACTTGCTTCGTTAATTTTCTTCTCTTCTGTTCGCATGCATTATTATCAAGGCAATTCTTTGACTAGAAATAAAAGACTTCACAAAGGAGCGTCTTCAATTATCAAGTCGTCGCTAGCGCCAACCAAAAGGATTATAATATTACAACAGCCCATAATAGACTTATATTGTTAATTTTCTTCACTGCAATAATTTAGGATATATATTCGTTGACCGTCATAACTCCTGAATCCTGATATATATATATATATATATATATATTAGTTTAGGATAAACTATACTTACGGCCTTCAACTGTTAATGTAGTGCCATACATTATTGTATTGGGTTGCTGAATGAAAAGTTATTGTTAATGGAGGATGGATTTTATAGGCCAGCCAGCCCAATTAAATTAAATTTCCTGGTTCATTTTTACGCTATCAGCGTGGCTCTCTTATCCTTTCTTTTCCTCCTCGTATGAGTGAAAGCTGCTCGCTCGGTTATGGCGAAGTTGGCTTTTCTAACGTGCGTTTCGTGTTCAGCTTCACCGCGTCGAGCTCCAGCAGTTTCTTCTTCATGTTTGAATGCGTACAGTGCCGTTTGTCTAACGAGGAGAAGTTCGCTAACCTTCATTGCTTCTATGGTGGGCACTTATTTAAATCTCACACCGAGCTTAAAGGATCCAAATCCGCTGCCTGCAACTGCTCTACAGCTGGAGGATGAGCTCGATCGAGAAGAAAATCAAATCGTTCGGATATTTCAGGTTTCGAGTCATTTTTCAGTGTATCGTTTTGCTGTTGGACTTGTTTCTGCGTAGGATCTTTGTTTAAGCTCTTTTGATTTCAATTTGTTAGGAGAATTCGTCTTCTGTTGTTTTCATCAAGGACATCCAGCTAGCTAAAATTCCTAAAACGACTTCTGAGACTATCGATCTGTCTGAGGATGTTGAAGCGAAAGTGGAGGGAACTGGTTCAGGTTTCATCTGGGATAAGTATGGTCACATTGTGAGTTCATATCATTTGTGTGTGCTACGATGGTGGTGACTGTGGTGGTTTCATAACTAACTCTTCCTATGGTTGAAAGAATATCCTCTTAATTCGGACAAGGAATTTCTTTTCAAACAGGTTACTAATTATCACGTCGTCTCAAAGCTGGTGACGGATCAAAGTGGCTTACAACGCTGTAAGGTCCTGAACTCTTGATTGTCCCATTATGCCAATCCTATTTCAGCATTCTTCTCACGGCTAACTTTTTCTTTTGTGATGTCAACGGATCGATTTTACGTGTGTAATGCTATTTGATTAGGTTTCTTTTGCTGATGCCAAAGGCAACAGTATCACCAGAGAGGGCAAGTTGATTGCCTATGATCCAGACTATGATCTTGCTGTACTTAAGGTATTCTGTTATGAAAGCCTATCTATGTATGATTTGAGGCTGTAATCTGTATTGATTATGCTGATAGTGACCTGGGAAATCATCGGTAACTTGGGACAAAAAACTGGAAATTCTGTTTTCATGGTTAAGTTCAATACAAAACCTTTAACAGGTTGATGCATCTGGGTACGACTTAAATCCAGTGACCCTCGGAATATCTCGGGACATACAAGTTGGGCAGAGCTGTTTCGCCGTAGGGAATCCATATGGATATGAGAACACTCTCACCACTGGAGTAAATTTTCGGAATGAATTAACTTGAGTTCAATAGCCGTATTCTTAACGTAGAAGCAAACCTGATTGACCGTTACTCGACGTGAACTGCAGGTTATCAGTGGATTGGGCAGAGAGATACCATCGCCGAACGGCAAGGCCATTCGAGGAGCAATTCAGACCGACGCTGCCATAAACGCTGGTTCAAATTCTTGAAATTGTTTATTTTACAGTTCATTGTTTTCGGCCTGCAAATAGAGAATCTTTGAACCACCATACAACTCATTCTTGCAATACGACTGATGTGCAATGCAGGGAACTCGGGTGGACCTTTGCTTGATTCGCAAGGCCACGTCATTGGAGTTAACACTGCAACATTCACACGAAGAGGTTTAAATTATGTCCTCGGTTTTGAACTGTTTGTATGTCCTAAGTTGCGAGAAGATCATTAATTGGGCTGTGTTGATGTAGGCAGTGGAATGTCGTCTGGCGTGAACTTTGCCATACCGATTGACACAGCAGTTCGGATCGTGCCGTACCTCATTGTGTATGGAACTCCATACGCCGACAGGTACTAATGAAAGTATACGCAGTTCTACGTGTTCGGTTGATTTTGTTATTACATGAGGAGCCACGTATTGAGAGATCGAAGAACGTATGGAGTTCTTACAAGGAAGTTGCTGCGCTGATGATCCATAGGCAGTAATTAATCATTGCTCTCATTACGTCGTAGAAAATGTTGTGACTAGCAAAAACATATGTGAAGGCTGTCTCTGTATGAAGAATAGCCGAAGATTGTAAGGAAACTGATATAGGGGCAGTCTTCTATATTTCGTACTTGTTTCGGTATTCACTTTACGCCGTATATTGATGATTATTCTAGTGAAGGTTGATTATTATTCTGATTGGCCCAATACGTTAGATCGGCCCAAGTATGACAGATTCCGGCCCAAATAAAAGCCCATCTTCTGTACGAAGTTGACCACGCTCACTCCACGAAACCCGAGTTGAGTTGCAATTGCAGCTGCAAATTTTATTTTTTTTTTTCGCGTATTCAGTTTCTCAACGAACGAAATGGCTGCTTCTAATTCTTCTAAATTATTCCGTGGTATGCCTGTGACTCTTTGATTTGAGCTGTAACTGAACCAACCCACATTTATTTCTTCCAATTTGTTTCTGATTTAAGCTCGTGGCTTTGTTTTGGGTGGAATTTCTTGTTATGGTATGTTTAGGGTAACGCAAGAACTTTCAAGAATGATTTTTTACCGCTGCTTTCTTCTCGCTGTGAATCTGTGTGCTGTGATATTAGTAAAAACTCTATTTACGTTGAATGAAATGCTTTCCTGCACCAACAGCAAGACGTCGTGGATATGGTTTGTTGGGTTTTATTTGTAGTAGAGATTAATGATAGCGTAGCATATCGATTGTGATAACGATTACGTTAACTTCATGTTGTCAGATTGCAACCCATTAAAGCTAATCTTCTTTGTTGTTGCTCCTCAAACTCCATGTCAGTGGGCCGATCGATCCTTGGAGGCCTCCATAACAATGCCCTTGCCTCAAGCAGATTATCTAACGAGCTAAAACCTACGGATTTCTCAACTCAAGTTAGTATCTTGAAAGCTTCGTAGTGACATGGTCTAACTTGTCCTTTCATATATGTTCTTGGATGCATAAAGTTTCTAAATAAAATTGCACCAGTATTACACATCTGACCTTGTTCTTGCATCCTCCAGCAACTAAGGACGTTCATACAAATGAGAACCAACCTCAAAGTGGTTGACAACTCAGGGGCTAAGAGAGTGATGTGCATCCAAGCCTTGAAAGGAAGGAAAGGAGCGAGGCTCGGTGACATAATAGTTGCCTCGGTTAAAGAAGCTCACGTTGGGGGGAAGGTGAAGAAAGGAGTTGTTCACTACGCTGTCGTGGTTCGTGCTGCGATGCAGAGAGGCCGTTGTGACGGGAGTGAAGTTAAGTTCGATGACAACGCTGTTGTGCTAATCAATAAACAAGGCGAACCTATAGGCACTCGAGTCTTTGGCTCAGTCCCTCATGAATTGAGGAAGAAGAAGCATCTCAAGATTCTCAGTCTAGCTGAGCATATTGCTTGATTAGGTTATAATTGTTGCAGTTCTTGATTTGGGTATTTGATACACAAACGACTTTTTGATATACTTAGTCTGATCTGATTTGAGAATTTCAGACTGTCTTTTGTCGGCTTGAGTGTAATGTTGAATTCTGGTAAGCTTAAGTTGGAATAGATTTTCTTTGTACCATTTATTGACCATTGCTTATGAGCAATGTTTCTTCTCATTACACGGTAAATCTCACTCGAGTCGTCATTAGTAAGACAAAGAAGTGACTAAAGTATGTACTATCCAAGCACATAATCACAAAGCTCTATCGGAATGGCATGGGCCGCGAAACCATGGGTATAACATCATCAATTGGATAACTTACAAAGAATAAGAGAGCCACAATAGTTAAAACACATATTGTAGTCTCAAATCAAAGTGATCGTTCATCGTTTTGGGCTCACGATGTAAAACGCCTAACGGGTTTTCTTCACACGTTTGGAGGGTCTCATCGTGTCTCTCTTTGGCTCATCTGGTATTTTGTTGTCAGTAAATGGCTGCAAGCATTCAAGAAAAACATATACTTGGTTCATGTAAGAACTGCTCATACACTACTACCCAGATCAAAGGGAAAAGTCATAAAGCAGTTTATTTTTTAATCCAGATTCTGATTCAAGCAGCACAGTAGCAACAGAATGATGGGAAAATCTTGACAAACCTCTTAAAGAAAAGTTGTGTACTTCATAACATATGAAACGTCTTTACCCAAAGACAAAATGCATTTTTTCTCTAATCAAGTACACCAATCAACTTAAAATCATAGGAGAAGAACTCACCTCATCTGTTCTTTTCTGAGATTCCAAGAGTTGCTGACAATGCGAGAGGCACTCTGCGTGGTACATAGCTGCCAAGTCCTTGATCAAAGCCTTTCTTCTGATGATGCCAATCACTTCAAAATAAAATAAAACCGAGACCCACACATATAACCAAATCAGCAACTAGGGCAAACAAGAGCGGTGAATAATAAGCTCGTGAACAAGTGCAGCATCTTAGGCATCTCGAAACAAGAAGAAAATAACGAGCTACAAAGTGACAAAACGTAAAAAGGGGCGTAAGTGAAGTGGCTGTTTACTTCGGCTGGCATCAAAAGAAGGAGGGTGGGGCAGTGGATGAGGAGGCATCTGATCTTCAGGCACGGCGGAGGACGGCGGCGGAATAGATGGGATCGGCGGCGCCGGAAGCGAGAAGGGCGGCTGTTGATCTTGTTCTTGGATCATACTAAATCCGCGAAATTGATCGGAAATTGGAATTCAGTGTGTCGTAAAATCGATAAACAGAGAAGCGCGACCGTTCGTTTTCGGTATTTCCAGATTAGTCCATTTTATAATCTATTTTTACAATTGGGCCCAATATATTTTCCAAAGCCCAATAGGTTAAACCTCCTTCTTCCACCTTCAGCTCTTAAAACCCTTCTCTCTCTCTCTCTCTCTCTCTCTCTCTAAGGAGAACCCTAACGATTCACCGCCATGTCTCTCGTCGCCGGCTCCTACGAAGGTTTTATCTGGGGCTACAGGTTAAAATCCCCAAAATACCCCTCGTCGGAGACCCCAATTTCCCTAACACCGCTCTTCACATTCCCATCGCACCTCGCCACCATAAAATCCGTTGCGGTGTGCGGCTCCGTCGCCGTCTCAGGCGGTTCCGACGATACAATCAAGATCTACCACCTGCCCTCCGCTAAAGAAATTGGGTCCGAACATCGAGCGTCACATCCCTCTCCTTTTACTCTCCTCCGCATTCGTCCTTCCCGCGAAACCTGGTCGCTGGAGACGACGGCGGACACGTGGCGATCTACGATGTGGACCCTTTCGTGCACCTAAAGACGGTTAACGTGCACAAAAAGAGCATCAATTCACTCGCCGTGCATCCCTCGGGGAAGCTGGCTTTGACCGTGGGGAGAGACGAGTGTTTGGCCATGGTGAATTTGGTGAGAGGGAGGAGGAGATTTTGCTGTAAGCTGAGCAAAGAGGCGAGCTTAGTTGAATTCGACGGTGGTGGTGGGAAGTTTTACATGGTTGCGGAAGAAAAGGTGAGCGTCCACGAAGCTGAGGACGCGAGGTTGGTTTGTGAGATGGAAGCTGAAAGGAAGGTTCTTTGCGCTGCTCCTGGGAATGTGAGTGCTTTTTGTGTTTAACTATTTCTATTACATATGAATATATTTATGTGGGCTGTTTCATTCATATTTGAATGTTTGCCTACTAGATTGAAGCTACTATAACTTGCGAACAATCAGAAAGCTGGGATTTTTTACCTTTGATAATTAGTAGATAAGGAGCAACGTATTCGTTTAATGACAGAAGCTTGGTCTGGATAATGTAGGATTCTTCTTCAGTTTCATGAGAATTGGATGCTATGTTAGGAAATGGAAAGCAATTGAAAAGTAAGTGGAGTGGTTAAGTTAGGAGAATTAGTCACATGTCGAAAGGTTTATTCTTGTTCTTGATTGACTCTGAGCTGCGAACATATTCCTTGTGTTTTTCTCTGTTCTTCGTTGGAAATCAGCTCCAAATAGCTTACTACTTAAAACATGATACTTATGCATCCCTTTTGCAGAATGGGATTTTGTTTACGGGTGGAGATGACAGAAACATCACAGCATGGGACACAGCTAGCGGTAAAATAGCATTCACCATCGAAGATGCTCATGCATCTCGATTGAAAGGATTGGTCGTTCTATCCATGAACAACACCGAAGGTGAAACCGATCCTTACTTAGTTGCATCTGCTTCATCAGATGGGGTTATACGTGTTTGGGACGTGCGTAACGTTGGCGAGGGAAAGCCAACGCCTCTAAACGAGGCCAACACTAAGTCGAGGCTCACTTGTCTTGCTGGATCTTCTGTAAAGGGTGAGTGTAAACGCAGAGCGCATTTTCTTTCCCCATTCTTTTGAACTGATTTTTGTTTAAGAGGCTAACTTTGCAACTTTTGGTTCTTTTCTGGGCAACTTAGCTTTGAAGAGGCCGAGGTTAGAGAATATCTCAGATGAAAATTCAGGTGCTGCATGAGAGGATAGAGCTCAACAACCTTCCAAGAACTTTAACTACTTTTTTTTTCTAGATTTTTTGTAATTTGTTTCAATTAAGTTAAATTTGATGAAGTGATCAAGAAAACATGTATTCTCATTATTTTGAAGGGATGTCTTCAAATCAAATCATCCAAAGTAATCAACTAAAATCGCAAAATTAGATCAAAATGTTTATTATTTCCCGTGCGTTACATCATATGATTTATTAAATTTTATAAATACTATGATATGTATCAATTTTGTTATTATTAACCTAAATGGTTTAAAACAAGACGGCTTCAAATACAAACTGAAAGAGAAAGTCGTCATCACAGTGGTATGTACAACATCGGAAAATCCACCTTCCTCGGATAATCCCTATAAATTTCTTTCAAGACTTATGTTTCACTATCAACTGTTCTTTCCTTAATACCTCGTGTGCATCGTCGATCTATTATATTCGTACATAAAGATGAAAACAGTTGAAAGATTTATATGTAGATGTAATACAGATGAGTACAAAAACAGCTGGAGAATTTATATGTACACTCAAGCCAATCAAATGAAAGCAGGCCTCAAATACAACTTCCTTCACACACACGTATATATAAAAAGCAAGCTCACTAGCGAGTCTATCAAATTCAAGCATATCATCAATCTTTCCTTCACAGACACTAATAGAGTAAGTCAGCAATAATGGTTAAGAAGAATTATAATATGTACCCAGACATAGCAGCAGATCTTCCCTCGAACGAATCCCTATCGTTCGCAGGCCTAGTTTGCAGTCAAGAACACAACTCCACGTCAGCCCTATCATCCGAACACTTGCTTCGATCAGCACATAGCCCCGAGTTTGAGTTTAACTTTTCTGTAGTGATTGAGCCCACGAACAATTCTCATCATCATCGACATCCTCAAGTCCAAGCAGCATCGAAGAAGAAAGGTGTCGACTTGGAAGACTTGCTATCGCCGCCGAAGCCTTATTATGGGAAGAATAAACCGTCAGCAGACAAGAAGACGAATAAGCAGCAGTCGTGTAATAAGGATCAGAAGGAGAGTTATAATTCGAAGGGTAAGGAGGAGAGAAGAAGAAGAAGACGAGGGTTTGGTTTGTTCTTTTGCAGGGATTGTCGCACTGACCATGTCGTAAAACCGACGCCACACTTGGCCAAAGAGCATGCTTAGGCGCCGAGGACGAACAAGTTTCCATGCGATGAGTTCTTACTGTTTTCAGCTTATGCCTTTTTCTTTTTTTTTTCTTTTTCTTTTTGTCCTTTTTTGGGCACAAGTATGCTGTGATTTTCATGTTATGCAATAGATATTTGCTATGAGTTTTAGAAGAAGATACGGTCACATTGATTTGAACTCTACAGTTGAATTTGCCGTAAAGAAGATGATGCAATCCAATTTCATGAAGATGAACAATTGCTTCATCTTTGTTAGATATTATTTAATTGTGTTCATTTAATTATTAGTCTATGTTCTGTAATTTAATTACGCCCTAGGACTTAATTGTAAATATACCCGACTTGTGGGTATATTAGTTATATTGGGCCCAATAGCCCATTAGGGCTTATGTATAAATACCCTAAACGATACATCGTTTAGGGTTGCTGATTCATAATTGAGTTGACAACTTTTCTGAAGAACTCGCGCGTATCTCGCCATCAAACTCTACAATCCGTCTCGTGGTATTACTGATTAATCGCTTCCGTATTTCATCGTATCAGGTAATACTAATCCTTTGAATCAGTACAAGGTTGGATCAAATCGGCCTAACAAGTGGTATCAGAGCCGAAATCGTGGATCAAATTCATCAAAGTTCACTGATATTTTTGCTCGGTTTGATTCTGATTTTTTCGCTCTTTATTTCCAAAAAAAAAAACAATCAGTTCCTTCTTGCTCAAATTCTCAGATTTATCTCGGCTCCTGGAAAAACGCATAGGTGCACATCTGACTTCTCATAATTTTTGATCAAAATTTATCAGTTGTTTTTTCAGCCGAAGATTCGATCTCAGCGACGAACAGGGATAATTCTTTTTCACTTTTATCAATCTCCTCTCATCCAATTTCCCAGATTTGTCTCAGCCATGGAGATTGCATAGGAGTATTTGTTTTTTCCTTAATTCTTGATCGAATTTTTTTCCTCCCAGAACGAAGAACAGTGTTGGACGACGAACATAGCTTTGAATTCTCGAGATCTTCGCTCAAAATTGCCCATCTCGACATCTTTCTCGATTTTTTTTGGCTCAGCTCGACATTGATTTCGACATTTTACTCAAATATAAGGGACTCGACATCTTGCTCGAGTTTTGGCACGGACCTCGACATTTGTAGCACTCGACATTTGATCTTGTCGACATTTAAATCTCTCGACATCTGGCTCGATATTTTGTTACATCTCGACATTTGAAGATCTCGACATCTGTGGTTATCGACATTTGAAGTCATCAAAAGTACTCGACATCTTTATTTCGACATCCTAACCAACTCGACATTTAATTCGACATCTTTAATTCGACATTCTACTCTTATCGACATTTGAAGACTTCGACATTTGAGGACCTCGACATTTTCATTAGCTCTCAACAGTGATCTATATCTCGACTTCCTACTCAATTCAACATTCGTCTCGACATTTAATAAGGAACTCGACATCTTGAACCTTATTCCATTCGACATATATCTCGATATTTTGTTCGTTCGAAATCCCAAATCCATTCAAGCCTCGACATTCTTATTGCATTCTTTCGACATCTAAAAAAAAAAAAAAATATAATAATAATAAATAAAAATAAAAAAAAAATTTCGATTTTATTTTTTTTGCTTATATTATTTCCTATATTTCTCTAACTCTACTTGTCTTCCTTGAGTTAAGACTTTAGTTGATCAACACGATAAAGATCCACATCCAACCTACTGTAAGCAATGGACCTCTACTCACTTGGAAACGACGCAAGACCACCCATCCTCAAGAGGGACGAGTACACAGCATGGACACTCAGGTTCATGAACTTCATCGACAGCAAGGAGAACGGAGACTTAATGTACGAATCTCTCACTGAAGGCCCAGCTCAATTCTGGGTTACTATTCCAGGAAATCCGGACAATGAACCGGCCGTTCCAGACACCAGGGAACCCAAAGCGCGTTCTGCCTACACTGAAGCTGAAAAACTCAGAGCTCGGGCAGATCGTCAAGCCAGAACTTATCTTTGTCAAAGCATCCCTAATGACATTTTCATGCAGGTAAATAGCTTGCAAACTGCCAAGGAAATGTGGGATGAGATTAGTAAAATGATGCAACGAACTGAATCTGGGTACAAGGCTAAGAAATCCAACATCCTTACGGCTTATGATTCATTCAAAGCCAAAGATGGAGAAGAACTATATGAGACCTATCAGCGTTTCCTGACCTTAGTGAATGAGATGAGAAAGATAAATGTAACCAGAACTGGTGAGGAGATCAACATACGCTTTCTCTCAGCACTACAGCCAGAATGGAGGAAAATAGCTAGCAACATTCGTCAGAACAAGGATCTAGAAGAGATGGACATTCACTGTCTCTTCGACAGCCTCGCCCAGCATGTTGAAGACATAAATGAGATTCAGAAAGCATCAAAAGAAAAGGCAGCCATGGAGTCACTTGCACTAATCAGCCATCGAAAATCAAGGAAGAATCCAAAGCCTGTGCAGAATCCTAGTTCATCTGAAGAAGACAATGACAACACAAATGCAGATATGGATCCTGAACTGGCAGAGATTACCAAACAGATGGCTTTGATCACCAAACGCTTCAACTCTTACACACAGAACAGATCGTCGAATCGACTCAGGACTAGTTCCTCAAAGAAGCGGGACCGAAAGCCTGAAGATGGTGAGCCTAAGACCTCCATAAAAGATCAGAAGTGCTTCAACTGTGGCAAACCAGGACACTTTGCTCGAGACTGCTTCCTGCCTAAGACAAAGAATGTTGACTACTACACCAAAAAGGCACAGCTTCTCCAACAAAAGCAGTCTGGTGTTGCACTCATGGAAGAACAAGAATCATGGCTCGAGGATACCTCTGAGAGTGAGGACGAAAACCTGGCACTCATGGCAAACGTTGAAACTAACACTGAAGATGAGGCACACAACACCATAGCCACTCCCTCGACCGACTCATCTTCAGAAACTGAGGTACACACATCCTACTCCAATCTACATGAACAATTATGTCTTCTTCAGGATAGACTAACATCCATGTCTAGTGAAAACCAATCATTAAGAAAACTAGAATCTAGGTTAGCAAACAATGAAAAAGTCTTGCAAACCGAACTAGTAGAAAAGGCTAGGTTAACCTCGTTTCTAGAACAAGCTCAGGATACATCCCTCAGACATGAGACTAGGGTAAGAGATTTAGAAGAAAAACTCTCCAAAAAGGAAAACGACTTCAAGAAGAGTGAGGAAGAGCGAAACACAATAACCCAACAATATGAATTCCTGACTAAGGAACGAAATCGTTTATATTCGAAAATTAAAAAACTTGAGGATCTTCTAACAAAGAGAGTACTAACAGATAAAAATATCCTCTTAAATACTGCTAGAGATACTAGTTTTTATGATCCCCGTGACGGTCTAGGTATTGTTCCAGACTCTCCCCCAGTCGTTAAGAAGCCTCTACCTCTTTACGATATTAGTTTCCTAGGCTTACAAATACCTAGTCTTATGCCCTTCACTAGTCTTATTGACAACTTAGAAGAGAAAAAGAGAAATAAGGAAGGCTGGGCTGAAATACCCATCGACTACGACGAACTGAATAAGAGCTCAAGAACTAAGGAACCTTATCCGACGGATGACTACTTACCCCTATATCCACCCTCCTCAGAAGAAGTAGACGTCCAAAGACCGCGTACATCTCGTCCATATATTCCTCCATTTATCAAAGAAATGAAAGAAATTAGTATCTGTCACTCGACTCTTGAACAAGAAAAGATTGCCTCTCAAGTGGAAAAAGACGTACTCCTGACAATCATCTCTTCACTCGAGAAGCAAATCAACAACCCCATAGGTCTCTTCACACAATGTCACGTAGCTACGCCTAATGTGGATGCATCATCTCACAAGGAGATTAAAGGGAAAGAAAAAGTCAAAAGACATGAGCTGCTATTTGAAAACTTCGCATCCCCTTCAAATCATTACTATTACTACGATGATGCACTTGCCTTAAATTCCCGTTTTCGTTTAGCAACCGCAACCTCAAACAAGGACGACTCACGCTTCTTTACCAAGTCAAGCTCGCAAACCCAAATGGAGAGGAAACAAACCAAAGACAAGACAGACTTCCTGACTGAACTATCACGCCTGCAAGCCATCAACACGTCACAAGCCAAGGAACATCAAAATCAAATCGAAATTTTCAAATTCGAAAAGGAGAAACTACTTAATGAAATTTCACTTCTTAGAAACCTCAACGATTATTCATCTGACGTTCATTCTTTTTCCTCTTATGATCTAACTCCTAATGTGTCAAATTTAGCTACAGGCAAGAAACTAACCAAGAAGACGAAGACGATGGACTGGGCCAGGAAATCAAAATCTAAACCCTCTCCTACCAAGGCTATCTACTCTACAAACTATGCTTCTGATGAACATAACTTCATTTCATCGAAGATTATTAAGCATTGTGATGTTTCCCGTGTTAATAAATCTAATATTTATAAGATGCATCATTCTTCTACTCGACAGCCATCATCTCATGCAAGCCACGTCTCGAACACTCCCGTATTCAATCGATTGGTGCATAAGAACTCAACAGGGTATAGTCCTAATGTTAAGCAAATTTGGGTGCCCAAGCAAAAACATCACTCCACATACCCTCAACACCCAAAACAAGGATTGAAGCTATGGCTTCCTAAATCACAAATTAAATTGAATAGGACCTTAAAGGATGACTTAGGATCAATATCTGAACCTAATGTGCTTAACTCGTTTTCTGCTAACAAGGGAGGACCCATCCAAAAATGGGTACCAAAGGCCCGATAACATTTTGCAGATATCCCAGCATGAGTAGGTACAAAGAGAGCTGCTCCACACTCATGACTGGTATGCGATGAGGGCAGCCAAAGATCCCAGCGTGTATGGCATCTCGGGTTGCTCCACAGACACGACTGGTTAGCGATGCGAGCAACCAAACGTAGGCAAACCCCAAAGAATCACACCTGACGGCCGTCAAGAGAATACTTCGCTATTTGAAAGGAACTCCAAATCTTGGTCTATGGTATCCCAAAAATTCTAGTTTTCAATTAATTGGATACACTGACTCAGATTTTGCAGGGTGTCGCATGGATAGAAAAAGTACATCAGGTGGCGCACAACTGCTCGGTGACAAATTAATTTGCTGGTCCTCCAATAAACAGAATTGTGTGTCTACGTCAACAGCTGAAGCAGAATACGTCGCCGCTGCCAGTTGCTGTTCCCAAATTCTGTGGATGCGAACTCAACTCTTGGACTACGGGTTTGATTTACATAATATTCCTATTTATAGTGACTCTAAAAGTGCTATTGCTATTACATGCAATCCCGTACATCACTCACGCACGAAGCATATTGATCTTCGATATCACTTCATAAAAAATCATGTTGAAAATGGCATCATAGAAATGCAATTTGTTAGCACTGAACTTCAACTGGCCGACCTTTTTACTAAAGCATTGGATGAGAAACGATTCCAATTCTTAGTCTCTAGGTTGGGCATGTTGAATCTTACCTCTTAATCTAGGCACATACATGCTAGGCTAGACGTAATCATGTTATATATTTTGCAAAGCCTATGCATATGTCTAGGGGGAGAAACATAATTGCATAATTCTAGGGGGAGCATTTATCTTTCAATATTTGCATTACTGATTTAAGGTGAATTAGATTTTCTATTCTCTTTATTAAAAAAAAATAATAAAAAAAAAAAATTTAAAAAAAAAAAAATTTATATGTCTAGGGGGAGCATCACTATTTTTTTCAGTACCTTCGCATTATCGCATGGTATCTATGCACTTTACTTGCATTTTATTTTTGTATTTTATTTGCATTTTATTAGACTTACTTGCATAAATCCTTTAAGTTTTAAAATCAAATTGGACTATTTAATTATATCTCAGCAGTCGACATCTTATATGGGCCCTCAGATGTATCGACAAGCCCAAAAAAAATATATGCCTCGACAAGCTCACTTATAAACTCGACACTTCATATCGACAATTCATCTCATATATCGACATTGGGCCATTTTTCGCTTCTTCGACATTATTTTGGGCCTTGAGGAAGCCCAAGATGGTATCGACATATTTTAAAACAAAAAATAAAAACTCTCCCGACTTCTTTCGTCTTCCTTACTTCAACTCGACTTTTTCAAAAAACGTCCCGATTTTTTTCGTCTTCCTCACCTTCACATCTCGACAGATTTCATACCTCATCGTCAATCATTACCCTATAATCATCAAACAATCGACTGGTAAGCTCGACAAAGGCCCTTTAATTCCTTATTATGCTACTAATCGTTCTGATTGCAGGTCGAAACGATGAGGAACTCACTGAAACTACGATTTCATTTTTTGATTTTAAATCTTCGATTTCCATGATTCCTCGAGATTTTCCTTGATTATTAAACTGACTTTCTTCGATTTTGAACCGTTCGACATCTTCGTGATTTTAATCTGTGAATTTCTGAAACGTTTTCAGTTCGTCGACATTTTTCCCCAAATTCTCGACCTTTAACCCTAATTTGATTTTATGTCGACATTTCCTCTCGAAACGGGGTACTCGACATTTTATTTAAACAGAGCGATATCGACATTTTCTAGCCCCTCGACATTTTATTTAAACAGAGCGATATCGACATTTTCATCTCGACATCTTATTTAAAACTGTGCAATATCGATTTTTTTTCTTACTCTCGACATTTTTCAGGCCATTCGACATTTTTCATTCCATCGACATTTCAATCTGCTTAAGTGGGCCTCCAAATTTAAAATCTCGATGTACTTGATTGGGCTCTTCCCGATTTTTTTAAATGGACCATCTCGACATTTTTCGGAAAATCGTTATTTGATCTCGACATTTCATAAGATCTCGACATCTTTAAGTTTTAACTTGACTTTATCGACATTTTCAAGCGTATTCATGCACTCGACATTTCTCTTTCAAATTGGGCCGTGTCGACACTTACCGTATTGGGCCTCAAATTAATCGATTTCAATTTCAAATGAACCGCTCAATGTTTTTAAACAGGCCCATTTCTTTACTTAGCGAAAATTTGTCAAGTTATATATATATCTATATATTACTACTTATATCTATATATATATCTATATCTATATATCTATATATATCTACGTATATCTATATATGTATCTATATATCTATATATTGTATCTATATATCTATATCTATATATATATATCAAAAAAAAAAAAAACAAACAAAAAAAAAAAAAAAACAGCAAAAAAAAAAAAATAATAAATAGAAAAAGAAGCACAGTGAGCGAGGGCAACGATGGAATATTCGATGTCTAATGACCTTTTGATCATATTTTTCAGATTATGGAGATTCCAAACCGTGATACGATCTACCCAATCTCCAAATGGATCGAGCCGCTGAAGAACAACTATCAATTAGACACAACGGCTTTCAGATGCTCGGACATGGTCATCATCGCCATTCTGAAGAACCATTTTCTGCTCCCCGCCTTCACACTCACGGCGAGCGTCCCCCAAGTTTACCTGCAACAATTCTGGGGACTCATGGACCAAGTTCCTGACATCGAGGAGACTATATTCCAAAGCCAAATCGAGAACACTTCGGTGGTCCTAAACAAAGATCTTCTGAGGACGGTTCTACAACTGCCAACATTTGATGAGCTCGATCCACCTCCCACCACTCAGGAAATACTAACTGCCATGCTGGAACTAGGTTGCTCTCCACCTCTCACGCAAGTATCAGCATTCTCCTTCAACAAGATACCAGCTCCGTGGAACGCCCTATTTATGCTGATCAACAAGTGCTTATCACCGAAGCACACGGGGTACGATCGTTGCAATCTCAGCATCCTCACCATCTTCTATGGGGTCATCTTCGGGAAACGCTACGACTACGCTGCCCTATTCATGCAAGAAATCGTGGACCAGATCTACATCAGAGATCACCTCAAGACGTCCAAGAGAAAGGGCCTCCCATATCTCAGGTGGTTCCAAGTATTGATTTATCACTACATGGAAATCCACCCAGATATCACTCGTCGTCCAGCGTCAGAGTCCCTGGGAGTTCCGAAGTTCAACTACCTGAAGAAATCAAAGGAAGGATCGACAGCCCAAGGCATGCCTATTCCAAGACACCTCCTGGACCTTGCTGATCCCACGGATGCAGAGGTGATCAAATACAGGCAGTCGCAGAACCTTCCTGCCCCTACGATACGGTCAAACCCCACCGTATCCAACCCCGGGGCCAGCTCGAGTGTGAGACAGGGTCCTGAGCGACAACGCGAAGTGCGTACAAAAAGAAAACACGACCGACGACCGCCTCCTCCGGTGTCTGTCAGCTTCGCACCTCCCCTCCTCACTATAACTTCCAGAACCGAACCCCTAGGAACAGGAGCTGATTTAATCAGCTCCCGAGTAGAAGCCGCCGCATCTGGTTCAACGGCGCATGCACAACCCAGCCCTTCCCATTCATCAACCTCCCAACAGGTTGATGTCTCAACATCTCACGGGGAACCATCTCAGTCATCCTTGCCTCACTCGGAGGCAAGTGATATACAAATCAGCGACTCCCAGCCCCACGTCGCTGTCCCTTCTTCCCTCACATCGAGTCTAGTGTCCACTTTCCCAAATTTTTTCGATTTTGCTAGGACACATACACCTTTATCGACTCTTCTTAGTGACCAGTCCAGAACGTTCGTAGAGACGTCATCTACTGATGATACTCGACGATCGGACGGAAGACCTGACATGGGCAACATCATTACCCCCGTGCCATCAGGCCATCTCGATGAGCTTGCCTTATCGACGATGCCAACGGTGAGCCTAAGTGGCCCCGGTTCTTCAAGTCCTACACACTTTTTAGTGAATGTGGGCCGCGACACAGGAGTTTACTCTGAAGTCGTGACAACAGAACGCCTTCGTGGCTCTGCTGAGTTATTTTCACCCTTCATCACCCAAGCCCACCTCGACCAGAGCCTTGAACGGAGCCTCGCCACTATACGCGAAGAAATGAAGCAAATGGAGGCATCTATACTACAAAAAGTCGGGGCAACACCATCCTCCTCATCCCACCAAACACCATCACTTCCCTCTACACCTACCTCCACCATTAAGGAGCTTCGACAGAATCTACTCGCCCGACTCCTCAGCGAGGCCGACCACCTCGATGATGAAGATACGGAGCTCCTTCACCGCCTCCAACTACCTTACCACTGCCACTACGACCCGCCCACACACAAACGTCGACATGACGACCCCGATGGCGATGGTCGTCCTGAGGGGGAGAAGCGACAGCGGGTCGAGGCAGCCACCACCCATACAGAACCCTCAACCTCAACCCAAACTCAACCAGAAACCTCAAATCCCCAACCTACTACCTCAAATCCCCAACCTACTACCTCCTCCCATTTAACCCTAACTACTAACCTACCAGAAAGCCTACCCTCATTACCATCCGACTTCAGACCAGACCCACCCCCACAGGAAATCGACGAGCCACTGCCTCCAGTCGTAGACATGAGCATCCCCGATCCCCTGGCTGAACTCAACGAGTATATCGATCAGGGATGGGGATCTCAAAGCCACAGCGATCATCCCACAGGAGATGACATTCAAGAGAGACTGGACAACGTTAGTGGACTGATCTGGGCGGCGGTTGAAGCAAGCCTCAGAATGGCGCCAGACGAGATCAGAAATGGAGAAGACTACGAAGAAACGTCAGAAGCATCTGAGACTCCCTGGAACAAGATCACAACTCCATTTCAAGAGGAACTTAGAAGCAGAATCTGGCGAGAACGTGGTCAAATTCGACCATACAATGAAATGGAGCTGAGAGGCCTATCACATATTGAAGGATCCAAAAAGTTGGCCTACCATTTCCTATACAAATGGACGACGAAAGGCGGATCGAGGGTCACGGATGCAGACAAGAAGAGAATGAGAGCGAAGGCACCGATCAAGGATATAGTGGATGTCACCGTCCAGGAAATGGGAAGAAACCTAAAGTACCCAGTCTACAAAGTACTACGGCTGGATGGCTCAGAAGACGTGATCACCGAAGGCAACTTGCAGTACGTTGATCCCAGCGAAGTATACAAGCTATCAAGACTCTACAGGAAATTCATCCTACGAGAATTTCGATACAAGCTGGGATATGAAGCCATCAAAAGACACATGCTAAGGGACATTACCTTCTACACAGGGCATGACTTCCAGATAGCCATTGAGAATAATGCTAGGAAGGTAAACCTCACAAGACCAAACTTCGCCGGCATGGAGGAGGAACTCAAACCATACCCAAATGGCTTCATCTTCAAAGAACCTGAACTCTCCGTAGTCTACAGCAAGGATGGACTAAAGAGAGTCATGTTCCTCTCAGAAGTCGAGAAGTACTGCGACGGCACTCTCAGGATCATTATCGAGAAACTGAGAAGTAAAGTTAGAAGATATTCTGACTCTTCAAAAGGTGACCTTGCAAGCTTAGGCCTCGAGCAGTTCCGAGATGAAATCGTCAGCCTAAGCAATATTGCTATTGAAGAAATTCAGAATAGATTATGCCTTCGCCGAAGCATCAGACAGTTCGAGTACGTTCTCAATCTGAGAAAATCCTTCTACAGAACAGAAGACCGTGCTACTACGTGAAATGAACACAAAGGGGGAGATTGTTAGATATTATTTAATTGTGTTCATTTAATTATTAGTCTATGTTCTGTAATTTAATTACGCCCTAGGACTTAATTGTAAATATACCCGACTTGTGGGTATATTAGTTATATTGGGCCCAATAGCCCATTAGGGCTTATGTATAAATACCCTAAACGATACATCGTTTAGGGTTGCTGATTCATAATTGAGTTGACAACTTTTCTGAAGAACTCGCGCGTATCTCGCCGTCAAACTCTACAATCCGTCTCGTGGTATTACTGATTAATCGCTTCCGTATTTCATCGTATCAGGTAATACTAATCCTTTGAATCAGTACAAGGTTGGATCAAATCGGCCTAACAATCTTGTTCTTGAAGACAAAGGCAGCTCAACCAACCTAATGCCATTCGATAATATCACTATTAGCGTTATTACATTTACAATAGTATTATGAAGCACATTAGAATCAATTGCCCAATTTTTACAGGCCCAACTCAATATCATTCAGGCCCAGTATTACGTTGATTGCGCAGTAATTAATGGAAATGTGCAATTCTACTTAGATTGACACTGAAGGGTCAAACGCTATTTTAAAATCCAAAAAGGTGGAAGATATTAGAACAATGAATGCCTATTTAATTCAGTTAGGTGAACCAAAAGTCTCCTTTATACTATCATCACAAAAGAAAAATAAAAATTTTGTGCTACAATTACGCATACAGAGTATTAGAGTATATAGGCGTCTCCTACTATATTCCTGTCACTAAAATCACTACCGACGAGCAAAGCAAGGCATCATCCATCATGTGAACTTTTAGAAAACGAACAAATTTGCAAAACTGTAAAATAATGCTGTACACATATATATACATATGATTAATATATAAAATATATAATCGAGCCAATACATTATTTTCATTTCAACAATCTCTACTGCTCTCTCTACCTGCACAGCACGTCCCACACTACACACACAGTTCAAAGTCAATTCCTCTAAATTATTACCATTTCGTCGTCTCCTTTGTTGTTGCCTTTCTATATTCTCTACCCTCTCTCTTCCTCAACTTGTTAGTTTAAATCCGTGAAGGAATAAAGAAAAAGGATAGATCCAAGGTAGAATGTTGCTCCCACATGCTCTTCTTTAATCATTTACTGCTTCGATTCAGCCGCAAAACTGAAATCTGAATCAGGGATGATGAGGACAAGGCTGCTCTTATCCTTACTTGTCCTCTCCATCTTTGCTCCGAGGCCTTCTCTCTCTAGAGGTCATTATCTCTCCTTCTTTCTTTATAATCTCATGTGTGCAGCTCAGCGAATAGTCTTAGTAAGCATTGTGAGCTCCAGATAAAGATCCTGAATTTTTCGTGTTTCTTGAATCTATGAGTTTGTATGCGGTCAATGGGTTGATTTGGAAGTAAACTATGTAGCGGGTGATGAAGTTTTATTTGGTGTCTCTCTTCTCCTTTTTCTCAGATTGAGAATGGAGATTTACTTTCAAGAAGTGGCTTGATTAGATGTAGGTCAATTGCATCTATGTACTAAAAGTCCAAACTATTTGATTGGTCATGGAAGCTTTGATTCGATTGTCTCTTTGCTTCAAACGGCATGGTCAAAGATGGGAGCTTTTATGTGATTTTCTGAGAGTCGATTTATCCATTCACTGATATTACTTCGAAACCTCCCATGTCTGAATCTTTGTTTCTTATTCATTTGCTCCAGCACCATATGCATTGAGAATAAGCTGTGGAGCTCGCGAAGATGTGCACAGCCCGCCATCAAACACCTTATGGTTCAAAGACTTTGCTTACACGGGTGGAATCCCATCAAATAACGCAACTCGCCCGAGTTTCATAACCCCTCTCCTCACAACTCTCCGCTATTTCCCGTTATCCGATGGCCCAGAGAACTGCTACAACATAAGGCGGGTCCCACGTGGTCACTACCTCGTAAGAATCTACTTCGGGCTTGTGTCCGAACCAAGCTTTGACAACGAGCCTCTCTTCGACGTATCCATCGAAGGAACCTTAGTCTACTCTATGCCCTCGGGCTGGAGCAACCACGACGACGAACGGGCTTTTCTTGAAGCCCTCATCTTCCTCAAAGATGGCACTTCAACTCTGTGCTTCCACAGCACTGGCCATGGAGACCCTTCGATTCTTGCGATAGAGATTCTTCAGATAGACAACAAAGCGTACTACTTCGGTGGAGGATATGGACAAGGCACGATTCTCAGGACTCACAGAAGGGTGAGCTTTGGCACTGCGAATCCTAAGTTCGGGGCAGATTACAGTGCTGATCGTTGGGGCGGAGACAGATTCTGGGATGGTTTGGCCACGTTTGGACAGGGCTCTGATCGTGTAATAAAGACATCGAATAGTATCAACAAGGCTTCCACTTCGCCTAACTTTTACCCCGAGGCTCTTTATCAGACGGGCCTTAGCAGCACCGATGCTCAGCCCGACCTTTCGTACGTAATGGAGGTCGAGCCCAATAGGAATTACTCGCTTTGGCTTCATTTTGCGGAGATAGACCAGTCAGTCACCAGGCCAGGCCAAAGGATCTTCGATGTGTTGCTGAACGGTGACGTGGCATATCGAGATGTGGACATTGTGAGTATGTCTGGGGGCGTTAATACTGCGCTCGTTTTGAATACGACTGTTGTTGTCAGTGGGAGGAGTTTGACCATTACGTTGCATCCCACGAAGGGGACTCACGCGATAATTAATGCTGTCGAGCTCTTGGAACTCGTTTTGGCTGAATCCAAAACTTTGCCTAGCGAAAGTATGTGATCGTTTAAGTCGTCTTCATTGAAGGCGCGTTCTAAAGCATATTTTTTCCAATGATTTTGAAATGTGGTCTTTGTTCTGTTTCTTGCAGTTGATGCTTTGCAAAAACTGAAGAGCAAGCTCGGTCTTCCTCTTCGGCTAGGGTGGAATGGAGATCCGTGTGTGCCTGAACAACATCCATGGAGTGGCATCGATTGCCTTTATGACAGGAATCTCAGCAAACATGTAATAGATGGACTGTAAGTATTCTTTGTATAAAAATCCCATAAGCTCTGTTATCATCATGTAGTAAGAAAATTGGTTTTCCTTTGTAATGATCAGAGGTCTCGACAACCAAGGATTAAGTGGTTCCCTGCCAAGCGACATATCTCGCCTTCGCCACCTTCAGAGCATGCAAGTTCCATTACATTTTTTCGCTGTTATATTTTTCGGACATCAGCTAAGCCAATCTGATATATCCTTAAAATTGCAGAAATTTGAGTGGAAACAGCATTTCTGGGACCATCCCGTCTTCGCTGGGTTCAATCACAGGCTTGCAAATACTGTTAAGTTTACGCCAATTCTTCTCCTACCAGTTTTCAGTGCTTTGATTGGAATATGGAATCAATGTAATGAGATGTTTCTTGATTATAAAGTCTCGACCTTTTATGTACTTCACAGGGACCTCTCATACAACCTTTTCAGCGGATCGATTCCTGAGAGCATTGGACGACTTACATCATTACAAAAATTGTAAGGAATATTCGATGACTATGTCAACACCATGAGAAAAAAATAAAATAAAAGAACACTCAAGTGAATAATTTTGCTGTTACTTATCTTCATTCAGGGAGCTTAACGGAAACTCGTTATCAGGAAAAGTTCCATCTGCACTTGCAGGGAAGCTATTGCATGGGGCTAGCTTCAAGTAAGTATTCGTTCAGTCGAACATCATCAATCTATTGCAGTGTTAATGTGTTATCAACTATTGATCTTACAACGAATGTATTATTGTAGCTTCACTGATAATGGGAGACTGTGTGGCATACCTGGATTACCATCGTGTGGGACCCATCTTTCTCCCGGGGCTATTGCAGGCATTGTGATGTCATCTGTCCTAACACTTTTGCTTCTCATCACTTTCCTGACGTGTTGGTGGAAGAGACGACAAAACATTCTTCGAACTCAGAGGATTGCAGGTATCAGTTTGTCTCATCTAAACTCAATATCTTCAACTAAAAATGAGCATTTCTTTTTATTTGTCAATCTAATTACTTCGTAACTACCAGCGAGGGATGCTCCATATGCAAAAGCAAGAACGCATTTCAGTCGGGACGTGCAAATGATGAGACAGCACAATCACCACGAACAGTCTCGCTTAGCTGCAGAAAATGGGCCCAGCTTACTCTCTTGATCGGTCATGGGAGAGTTTTTTCTGGAGAAATGCATAATATAGTGAAGCTGAACGATGGAAGAAGTGTATATTATTGCAGTACAAATCATGTATACCTGACAAATTCGACATAATGCCATTGTTTATTGCCTCATCCACAGATAGTTCTTCTATGCTAGTTGAAGCATCTTCGATTTTATTTTATTTTTTTGAGTCAAAGTTATTACAAGGTAGCATTTTCAGTTCATGGGACTGTAATGAGTTTACAAGAAATTATGACTGATTTTTTTCATTTTTTGTCCTATTATACGTCAGCATTACCCTAACTAAACAAATATATAACGTAGTCTCAAAAGCCATTGTCATCAAAGCTGCGTAATAATGTTACAGAGATGGCTAAGATCTAGACCAAAATTCGATCACAACCACTAAACGGAATCGATCCAAGTACTTAACAAGATCAAGAACAGAGGATTCTCATTCCTCAGCATCTTATCACTAAATCATCTTCAATTAATCCTATGCATCAGCATGATTAAGTATTGTTATTGTAAGCAACATCAGCTGCAGACGTGTCCATGTCGTTGAGACCCAACTCCTCATTCTGCTCCCAAGATCTCTCATATTCCTCAACTAAACGAAGTAGATAATGAACGATGAAGGAAAGGAAATGCCATTCATCGTAAGGTAAATACTTTCCAGAAAATTACAAAAACTAGGGTGCGATGACGATATGCGATGAGATACTTACAGGATAACTGATGGTCGTCCTTCATGTCATCAGTCGCTGGGGCGACAAACGAGTTAGAAAGAGCATCGTCGATGATCAAAGTCCACGATTCTTCCAAGTTTTTTAACTATTAAAAAAGGGAAAAAAGAATAATTAGATCAACTATACGAGGGAAAGGTGAATCGATTCTTTTTACGAAACGTCGTGCACCTTTTCAAGCCTCGAGCTAAATTCTTTCCACTTGTTCTTCTTACTATCTTCAAGGCTGTCCCCAAAGGTGAACCCATGCACCCTCTCCAAACCTGCAAGGAATATATGCAAGACATTTTATTGTGGTTGCATGGCCTTTATAAGCCATTAATCTTGGTTAATCACGTAGCTGTTGAATCTTAACAGGAAAGGAGGTAAACAGTTAGAACGTACGGGTATTTTGTTTAAAAGGAAGCAGAGAAAAGTTCAAGTATGCTTACTTCCACCGATATTGGATATCAAGCCCTCGATAGTCGTAACAAGTCCACCTAATGTGCCAGGCGCCAGTTCTAGCTCAAGCTCGGGTATTTCCACAGATGCTGAATCCGACTACATTAAACATGTTGATTTGTTGTAATATTTAAGAGAACATAACAGAGAGACAAACTAATAAGTAATACGGTCAACATAGAGACAGCAACAATCATACCTTAATCACATCGCGACTGAGATCTTTCGTGTTCTTAACCTGAACTGTTATCTTTTTACCTTTGGCAGAGATTGGCCCACCAGGTTTCACCTGCAGCATTTTGGAAGCCCCTCGTTAGTACTTAAGCCAAAAGGAATATACAAAATCGCAAACATTTGAGAAGCAGACCTCAGAGTTTCGGAAACCGCAAGAATCACATGACGAAGCCATCACAATCACCTCTTGGAAGTATGGGATATCTGTCATTGTTAAGCTAAAAATGCGGAGGCAAAGAAAGTGAATGGTACTAAGCATGTGATTAGGCTAAAGCCATTCTCATACGATCTCCCTTTAATCTTTTCCCAGATTCACTTCCCCAGATATCGAAGACAAACCACTTATTACAACAAAAAGTAATTTGGCTAGGGATGTTGGAGGTACATATAAAGGATACTCGTAAGAAACATTCGGCAGTCACACCTTGTAGCACAGGCTCCACATGTCGATGGAAATGTCATGACCTGGGAAGCATATAATATAACATGATTCTTGGAAAGGAAAAGGTAACAAAAACACAATACGAAACTACAAAGTAAGCCTACCTCTTCAGGTGAAGAATACTTAAACAATGCATCTGCAATCTCTGCACTATTTCCCTGAGCAATAGCAAGTCGACCGCCTCTAGCTCCAACCGAGCCATGTGGCTCGACTTTATTCTGAAGAACGTTATTGGTCCCTTCTCGAACATTTTCTGGCCCAGGCTCGGCTTGTGATGGGTCAGCTAGATATCCCAAGGCAGCTTGTTGGTGGGGCGTTCGCTCATAGAATGTAATGGTGAGCGATGGATCAGCAGATGGGGCAAACCTACAATGGTAATAAAAGAATAATTCTAGCCCCTTTTCAATATTAACTTCCTTTTATACAATGATTAATGGTACGACAGATTTGAAAAGACAAATAATTTCTTACGGATTCTCGATGAAGCTGTTTCCAGAAGGATCATCGAGGATTAAGGTAAACCGTGACTCTCCAGCTGCATAAGATCTGAGTTTTATCAAGAATTCATCTATGGCTTTAGCTGTCTCGGGATCTACTTTCTGAAAAAAAATATATAAAAAGATCTCAGAAAGCTTGTTATTTGAATTAGACGTTAACGTATAAACATGGGGAGAAGAATCAACCCTTCGCTCGTCTTGAAGTGCTTCCAACTCGTCTGCAGCTCTGAAGAGTACTCCTTCGATCTGTGAAAAATAATGATGACGAATATTATAACAAAATCGAAAAGTAAAGCCAAAGTTTTGATCAATGTTATGGTGGACAAGACTCATAAAAAAGATACCGTTGAAAGGGACCCACGCTGAGCTTCTGGAGGAATCTCAAAGTCCAATTCCGGAATCTGGAGAAGAAATTTAAAAATCTCACATGGTTAAAAACGGACAACTAATGGAAAGGAAAAATGATGGATGATGAAAATATAAATGCACGTGTTGTGCCGCGAAAACGTATCAACAATAATACGAAAGCACTAGAATTTATGTCATGAATAAATTAACAAGAGAAGCTGCAGTGAAGTTCAACGTTAGTCACCGTACCTTGATAGTGGCTGTTTCTGATTTAACTACCTGTCGATTAAACATCTGCATGAAAAGAACGACCAATCCAACAATTACGGAAGGTTCGAGGCAGAATTTAGAAAGGTGTTCGCTAATATTTATCTAAGATATAAAAAATAAACATTTATTTTGTCCGAACATGTCACAAGGACATAAGAGGAATGGTGAAGGGAAATCTGAGATTAGAATTTCAAAAACCTTTTTATCACTGGAAGGAACATCCAAAACATAGTGACAGCCTTTAGGTTGTATTTCGCCAGCAAATTGGACTTCATTATTCCTAAAACACGAAATAATGAGTCAGTACCCTTTTATCAATGGAAAAGCTCGAGAAGAATAAAAGTGGTACCTTTCGCCACAATGTGGGCATTCAAAAGCTGATAAAAGTATCTGTATCGAAGACACCGATGATTAAAAGAAAAGGCAAATAAACAGCACAAACAATGATAACAAAAATTTCAAACATAGGATAATACAGTGTACTTCAAATTGAGTTGGGTGCGACTTAAGTTTTGTTTCTTTGAGTAGGAACACACGGGATAACAATATCACACCACCATTATTAACTCGCAAGAACTTACCTTTCTGAAATGCGGAATCAAAGTCAACAGAAATCTAGTGATACCCTGCAATGAAACATTAGAACTGTTTCAGAGGAATAATTAGAACATAAAAAAATTTATGGCGACAATAACAAAACCAATCATGAACATCAATTGCCATCGAAAGAGAAATATAACCCAAGCGCAACAGAAGCACAAAAGACCAATTGGCTTCCCCAAACACAAAGACTCGTTCTTGAAAGCTTCAGAGAATAAAATTAAAACTAAAAGAGTATTAAATTCAAAGAAAAGGAGCAAATACATTCTCGCCGCAGCGCATGCACATGCTCTCAACTTCATAAAGCGGAGCATCTGAAACTTCAGCTGAAACTGCCTCCACCACCGAACCCACATCGACGATTTGGTCACTGCCCTCAGTTGACAATTCCTTCGCCATAAGCAGAACCACTGCCGATTCTTGATGCCTTTCTCGATAGGTTAATTGTCAAATGTTTCGCTCAGAGGCGGAAAAAAGGTTTTCTTACGTGTTTTGAACTTTCTTTGAATTTGAAAGTGATTTGAGTCGTGTAACTAATGTGAGCCGTCTTAGCTCAGCTGGTAGAGCGCGTGGCTTTTAACCACGTGGTCGTGGGTTCGATTCCCACAGACGGCGGAAGTTTTCCACTCTTCCTTTTTTGGTCTTCCGCCGCACGTGTTTTTCCCTCTTTTTTCTTTTTTGGTATTTTTTATACTTCATAACTTCGTTACCTCTAACCTTTCTTACTGATGACGAATGAGGTTGTCTGTAGAAAAAATAGTGAACGTTGTAAGCATTTGTCCGAGTTTGACCAGACAGCCACGTGCCAACTGCCATGTGCCGCCACGTGCCAACTGCCATGTGCCTGGGCTGAGTTTTTTTGTAGTACGGCGAAAACGACCTGAGAAATCGTTCTCTAAATTGTCCCGTACCAAACGCATCTCCAATAATGCAATAAACAAAGCACCGATCAATCATTCAATAGATTATTCCCTTTCGTTTAAATTTCATTATTCAACTTGTTGTTGGTTTTTCTCTTTATCTCTTCAGGTCCAACATCTCTAGTATTCGTTCAGCTTGTGTCGATGCTCTTGCAATCGAACGTTCCCTTTCTCTATTTGCAAGTTTTATGAATCTTTTTGGTGTTGTCGATTTTAGCTTTTCTTTCTTTGTGAGTCAAGACAGATAAGAAGAGAGCGAAGATGAAGATAACTAAGTCGCAGGTGTGGCAACCTTGTAAGAAGAAGAGGCTTTAGCATCCTACGATTTAAGACCAAAAAAATAGAGGGAGAAGAAAAAAGGCTGAAACTTGGAGGGTATTCTGAGAATCCTGCGCAAGATTGGATTTCTTTTTTTCATTTCATAATTAAGCGATAACAAAAGGGTTCTTTTGATTTATCGAATCGAAAAAAGGTGGGCTTTGGCTGATTATTAGAAAGAACAATTGGAAGTCTAAGCAAAGATGGTGATGTCATCAAGATCCAGCGGTCATCAGGGCAGCAGCAGTAGGACTCGGGTCGGGCGGTATGAAGTGGGTCGGACTTTGGGAGAAGGGTCTTTTGCGAAGGTGAAGTTTGCAAGGAACGTTGAGACGGGCGAAAACGTTGCCATTAAGATTCTTGATAAGGAAAAGATCCTCAGGCATAAGATGATTGGACAGGTTTGTTCTTCTTTCTTTCTAAACATCTAAAATCTTCGTAGCATGATTATCTAGTAAACAAACTCCTGATTTTGATTGGATAAGCATAGATGTGATTGTTGATATGATTTTCTGGAGTGCAGATTAAGCGTGAGATTTCTACAATGAAGTTGATAAGGCATCCGAATGTTATCCGTATGTACGAGGTTGGTATTGTTGCCATGTCTGGCCAACTTATTGTAGTTAAAACTAATGCCAATTCTGCAATAAGAGCTTGTGTGTGGCGCTTCATTTATCACTGTATGAATCAGAAATTGTCTTTACATGTTTGATTATGGAAGACCGATCTTCTTTTGAAGGTTATGGCCAGCAAGACGAGGATATACATTGTTATGGAGTTTGTCACTGGCGGTGAACTCTTTGACAAAATCGTATGTTTGTTTGCTTATATCGATGTGTGAATGGTTATTACACTAAGTGCAATGTAGTAAAGGTTACTTGTGTTTCCACGTGGTCAGGCTACTCGAGGGAGGCTGAAAGAAGACGAAGCAAGGAAATATTTTCAACAGCTTATCAATGCTGTTGATTATTGCCATAGCAGAGGAGTTTGCCATAGGGACCTCAAGGTAAGCCTTTCTCTTTTTTTCTTTTTTTCCATTTCATTATCTCTATCAATATGGAATTGTTTGTTGGAACGTTTCAAATATTATATTTTGTGTTTATTTTCTTAAACTTAGCCGGAGAATTTGCTTCTTGATGCCAATGGAGTTCTCAAAGTCTCAGACTTTGGGTTGAGTGCCCTTCCTCAGCAAGTTCGGGTAATGGGCATGTCATAATTTTCTTGAAGAGTACTGTCATGATTTATTTTTTTACTTTTTTTCTTCTCTTAATCTTTACCAGGAAGATGGATTGCTTCACACAACATGTGGAACTCCAAATTATGTTGCTCCCGAGGTATGAATTCGTTGCCTTAAGGACCATTTCATATCATTTTCGTCGTCTCAAACTGACCTATCTTTACGTTTTTTTTTTTGTCATTTTCATTGTTGTAATAACACAAGTGACTTCTCAGGTGATCAATAACAAGGGCTATGATGGAGCAAAGGCAGATCTTTGGTCATGTGGGGTCATCCTCTTCGTCTTATTGTCTGGTTATCTGCCTTTTGAGGAATCGAATCTCATGACTTTGTACAAAAAGGTAACTTTTTTCTTAATCCTTACACCTTTCTTCCGTTTTTTTTCTTTGAAAGAAGACTAACTATGTTTTATTTTCGTAAGAGGCGTCACTGTCGAAAGCAAACTGATTCTCGTCTGATTGCAGATATTTAAGGCAGACTTCACATGTCCTCCATGGTTTTCTACAAGCGTCAAGAAATTAATCAAAAGAATCCTCGATCCAAATCCATCCACGGTATGATTCTGTTTTCTTTTTTCCACTCCATAAGAGGATAAGAGTAAAGAAAACTTACCAGAAAACTATTAACTTGAGATGCCCACATTAAACCAGCGTATCACAATTGCTGAGGTTCTTGAGAATGAGTGGTTCAAGAAAGGATACGCACCGCCAGTTTTCGAGCACGAAGAAGTTGCGCTCGATGATGTTAATGCCATCTTCAATGAGTCAGCTGTTCGTATCTCTATAAAACCTTTTATCTTTCATCAATCTTTGCTTCAAAGATTCGATTTTTACAGCTGCTATAATCCTATCTGAAATCTAGGATTCTCCAAATCTTGTTGTGGAGAGGCGGGACGAAAGGCCAAGTGCTGCTGCGCCAGTGACCATGAATGCGTTTGAGCTCATATCTACTTCGAAGGGTCTCAATCTTGGTTCCCTATTTGAGAAGCAAATGGCAAGTCATTATTTCTAAATCTCGATGTAATATTATATGATATCAATCTCTTTCTCTTTCTGAGCTTGGAATCTTCCATGTTTATTACATCATCTCAGGGACTTGTGAAGCGGGAAACAAGATTCACTTCGAAATGCTCTGCAGATGAGATCATCGCAAAGATTGAGAAAGCTGCTGCTCCAATGGGGTTTGATGTCAAGAAAGGCAACTACAAGGTAATTATTTTTAGTGGCTCGATTAATTAATTTCTTGTTCTTTGGATATGATTTCTGATAGATATAGTCTGACAGATGAAACTCCATGGCGAAAAATCTGGGCGTAAAGGTCATCTATCAATCGCAACGGAGGTAAAATCTTCTACCTTCAAATCTAACAAACTACTCCCAAAAACCTTAAAATTTTGACAGTATCCCCGTAAAAATGCGACGACTTTTTTTTTTTCTCGCAGATTTTTGAGGTTGCTCCTTCCCTTCACGTGGTAGAGCTTCGCAAGGCCGGAGGAGATACCTTAGAATTTCACAAGGTATATTCACAATCATCACATTGAACTTGATTTTTAAATTAATAGAAAGATGGATAGATTACTTGCAATTTTTTCTTCATATTCAATTATCCATCGCTCTGCATTATTACACACCACACTGGAATATGCAGTTTTACAATAACCTGTCGACTGGACTGAAAGACATTGTCTGGAGATCAGGTGAAGAAGTGAATGATGGTATGCATATAAACATATTATATATATAAGTAAGTATGTGCATTTACTAATTGCTTGACTAAGCTTCATTTGTTGTTTGTCTTTGATTTTGCAGCACCCAGTAGTACCCAGAATCCTTGATTAAGCATATATTAAACTATGTTTATTTGTGTGTGTTTGTGTGTCTGAAAAATATGACATTTGAGCATCGATGATGAGATGGATTGAGCAAGACTGGTTCTGAGTCTTTATGTTGGACTTAGTGTGATTGTATGATTTAGATCTATCTGTTTGATAAGTTGCTTTTAGAATTATCCTTAGAATTTAATTGTCCAAGACAAATGACATCTCTAAATGTACACGCAATTCTAATTACGGTAAGAAAGAAGGAAAATATACGTCGACTCTGTTCTTTCTTGATCGATCACATCAATCTTGTTTAACATATTCTTGGGCATATTTTCATGGCATCGGAGGCAATGTAATAACTGCTGCACTGCTATGCTATCCTTCATCACATGTGCTTCGAGAAGAGATAAATGAAGTCCAAGCATCCTAAGGAGCAAACAATATGTCCATGAAAACGTTTCGTAGCAAAGAAGGGGAATAATGATAATAATAATAATAATAATAATCTAAAGAAGATAACTCACCTGGATAATTGAAAATGCTTTATCAGCGATGTACTTTTGCGAACTAACAGCGCCTCTTTGCTGCAGTTTATCGGGATGGAGGCAAAGCCTCGCCTTTTGATACGCTTTCTTCACCTGACAAACTCCGATCAACTCAGCTATGGATCTTGGCGACCATCCACTGTTGGCCCACAGAATCTGAAAAAAAAAAAAGAAAAGAAAATATGTTGTTGTTAAGAACTCTTACACATAAAGAAACTTGTCATTTAACAGATTTAGCTAAAGTTCTCACGTGGTGCAATGAAGACAGCAGCAATCGAATGTCCCCTTCTTTCCCCGTCGACCACAGCCTTATCTTCTCGTCGAGCAATGTTTGATTTTCCACATCTGAGTTTTCCTTATTGATCTGTTCGATGTCCGATGAACAGAGACTGTCTATGCATCCTTCTGAAAGCTGATTCTTGCTGGGGACTTCTGCTATGCATTGCATACTTTTCGAAGATTAACGACAAGAAAGACAATTCACTCGAAAGATTATTAACTTCGTTTACCTTTCGCTTGCTGAAACTTCTCCTTAGCCCAAGCGATTGCTTCGTCGATGTCATTGTTAGATTCGCAAGAACCCTCTCTGAGATCAGAGCTAATCTCAATGACGTAAGACCTTATGTTGACTTCATCTTCATCTTCTTCTTCTTCCTCGTCATCGGCTTGTTCTTGTTCTAACTCGTCGATTTCCCTCGTTCTGAGCTCTGTGTCTTTCCGTAAAATCAAAGAAGCTTCTGACGATGACGATGATGATGATGGTGATTTAGTTTCCAAATCATCTGCAGAAAGCTTGAAGCTCCTAGTCGATATGGGCTCGAGGCTAACGGTCTCAGGCGAAGCGTATTTTCTACTTAATCCATATGCGTAACTTCTCAGGCGCTCATGATCGTTCTTTTCAGTATCGTCCTTGGCGTGATTAGCTGTAAAAGATGGCTGCCCTCTATTGAAATCATCTTCAGGCTCGACTTTTCTAGACGAACTCGATCTCCTTTGTACATTAATTGGCCTGTAAGAAGACTAACTAATATCATGTACTATTTCCAGGAAATTCATGTCTGAAAACAAAAGGACTAAGTTTCACCTGAGTTTCTTGTTCAGAAAAGAAACATCTTCATCTTCGTCGCTGTATATTGCTGCCTTCAAAGGACTTATCTCCGGCGAACTCATGGGGTTGTCTTCATAACTCCCATGATCGTCGTTGCCACAGCTAAATATATCTGCATAAAAGCCATCGCTGGTTTTTCTCGCCTGACCTGGGATCCTAAACTCCGGCAAGCTCCGGCCACCCTTCTCCGGCGCCTTACCCGCCGGATCCGTCGGCCGGAAAATGTCCATGTAGAAAGAAAGCTTCGGCGAAGATGAGGACTCGCTGTAAGAGAACTGGCGCGAGAGGATAATCCTCGGAGGCCGGCCGAAGACGTCGCTGAAGTCCTCGGAATCTTGGCCGGAGATGTCTGGTTGTTTCCGGCAGGGGTGCTTGGTCGTCCCGGTGGATCGCCGGTGAGGGCACTTTGGTAATTTAGAATTTGAAGCGCTGCCCATTGATCTCATTCTCCAGGGATCGTTCATTTTTCTTCTATATGGAGCTTAGTTAAAGGTGGCGACTTTTTATGTGGGCGTTTAGTAGAACTCACCTTGTGCGTTGTTTGATGAAACGGTAATGAAATAAAAGTGTGTGTTTACGTAGTGTGCTTTCGGCATGTCTTTATATGCTCGGTATGTATCCGTTATTTTATGTGGGACTGTTCTCTTTTTTCCTTTTTCGATATTTTATGTATTATGTGACTTACAAGGGAAATCGAAACAAAAGAAAATGAGTGGAACCAAAAGTTGGAGGAAAAGGAGATAAAAAGGTTTAACGTCCTTAACCACATAAAAGAAGCAGGTGAGGAAACAAATAAAATGGAGACAACTATTCAATTGGACAACCACATGCTGTAATGTCTCAATCAAAGTGAAACTAAGCCTTACGCCTACGATCAATACACTCGATCAGTTGAAGATATTTTGCTCAATAGCAAAATCGACCGCTCAGTTCATCGTTAATGAGTAACAACAAGGCCAAACATTCGAACTAAAACCTTAGAGCATCAACCTTTTACCACTGACCTAACACCTACTGCAAAAGGCTCGTTTTACCATATGGGAATAGAGAAAGAGAAGAATAAAAATAAGAAAAAAGACAGATGTGAAAGAGTTCAAATCAAGGCTAGAAACTAGACGGGGTGTTGAGGGACAAGAATCAAGACAGCTTAAGAGCTTTGTTCTTGGCTTTTTTCGACAAGTTAAAATAGGAATTATTATATCTCACACAACGCAAATAACATCATTATTATATCAGAAAGATCATCTTTCCAAGTACCGCTGCATGTTGCTCCTATATGATGTTACTCATGGCATTGGATTTTACTCACCTAAATGCCTATGTTTCAGCAGCATGAACGTACAATAATCTATCATTTCACATCAAGGCCATCTATGCTATGCAGAGTGACTGAATATTCCGTAGGTAATCGCCAGAGTCCAATAGTATTTTCGTCCATTCATTGATAGCAGGGTGTTCATTCGAACCGAACCGAAAGTTCGGTTCGAGAATTTCATTAACCGAAAATCGAACCGAAACATTTCGGTTCGATTTTGGTTTTAACCGAATTTTTTTCGGTTCGGTTCGGTTAACCGACCAAAAAACCGACTTTTAATAAAAAAATAAAAATTATACTATTAATATGATTTAAATTATAAATATATATTATCATATATTATTTGCATGAAATTTTTATTTACCTCATTTTTTCCATATTTTATTAAATATATTATTTGATTTATATTATAAATTATAATTATAATCTCATATATATATATATATTTGTATAAAATTTCAATTACCTAGTATTTTCCATTTTATTACATATAGTGGATATATTATTAAATACGAAATATAACAGTATATCATTATATATTTTATATAATAATATATTTGTATATAAGAAATATAAAGAAATAGTAATTCGATTTTCGGTTCGGTTTACCGAAGTAATAAACCGAAACCAAACCGAATTAATTTCGGTTATCAAAATACAAACCGAAAACCGAATCGAAATTTTTCGGTTCGGTATTCGGTACGAAGTTTCGGTTCAGTCGGTTAACCGACATTTGAACACCCCTAACCTAATTGACAGCCTGGGAAATATCTTGAATTAAATAGCTAAAAAGGGATCGAGAGAAGTATTGAAGGTACACGTGATCATAAATTTTTTCTTGCCGAGGAATAAAATGAAGACCGCTGCATTGTTTCACCGACCCTTTTTTATTTCAACAACTGACTCTTGGAATCGTAGCTCATTTTCATTGAATCTGAGTTTAACGCAGAACGTATCAAGAATTAACAACATACCACCTTCAAACTGATGAAAGATTATAGTTGACGAGCTTTATTGGCCAAGAAAGGGCCCCTAGCCTACCTCTTATTCTTCTTGTTCAATCTGAGCTAAACAAAGATGAGCTTATGCGGCCATTATAGAAATCTATGGGTTTTACGTAGCGTTAACAGGGACAACGTCGTAAAGGGTCATAAATTCTCGTCCAGTTCAAACATATTTTCTTATCAAATCAGATTAAAAGCCCAAACGCCGTGAAAAATAATGAATTAGCTTATGTTTTCAACAAGCAACTCAAAATTGCAATTCTGTATTTGCGGCGAGGATCATAAAACCAGGTAAATTTTGCGGCCTCACGTACATGTGAATCTCGTACAACAATTACGTCGTAATAATTTGGTGTTTTAAGGTTCGATAGAATGATAGAATGATCGTGCTCTTGTTTATCTACGTCTACACATGTCAGAAGGAATAAGTTTGACGTTATTAAATGCCACTGCACTTGAAATATAAATGGAGATTTTCAACGTGAAAAAAGAGGTAGTCGCGCCATGTTTGTGTGAAATCTGCAAAAGGCCTTCAGATAGTCGATCTTTTACACATCAAATGCAATATTCAGACGGTAATTCCAGATATAGATATCAAAAATCATCATTGGCCTTTACTTTAGAACAAACACAGAATCATCGTCGTAACTAATACGAATGTAATCGCACAAAACGGCTCCGTGGAAGAACGGCAAAGAAAAATCATTCCACAGGTTCCTATCAAATGCGAAACAATTGAATTTTGTTCTCGGTTCAATCATAGCATCACCGGTCACCGCCGTAGCTACAGGTGACGTGGCATCGAACCATTAGAAATTAAAGGATAAATTCAAAGAATCTCAGAAACCCCGTTTCAAATCACACACAACACAGCGAAGCCATAGACGGAAAACCCCCTATATATTTCCCGACCGAGTAACAACGTTCCTCGTCACATAGACAAAGGAAACGATGTGCATCGGTGGATGGGAAGGAAAGGGTGAGATCCCGAGGCGTAAAACGCTGCGTTTTGGAGTGTCATACGGCACTTCCTATTCTTGGGTTATCTTCCTCATAGATCTTCCGAAAGAAATCGAGAATTATAAAGAAGACGATGACATACAAACTAAACAGTGGAGTGGAGATGATGGGGGAGAAGAGCAATGCAGACGCCGATTTATAAAACAAAACCAAGGATGAGTTTAGGGTTTTGAAGGATTTTAAAGAGAACGATCCACGCACGTGGGCCGGATGTTAGCATACATGGGCCTCTTAAAAGCCCATTAACGAACAGCACAGACTGATCGAATGATACCAAACTTAAGATCAAATGCAAGAGAGAAACAAAATCTAGGACGTTCAAATAAAAAACGTGGATCCATTCGTTTCATTCCATGTTTTTTTTTCCCACGAACACAAGATAACAGCACAGCAGAGAAGGAATGTCTATGAAGTCGGAAAGTCTTACAATCACCTGGGCAACTCAAGGTCTGGTCTTTGATCAAGTGCTTCAATTGTTGAATCATCTGGAAAAGCATCGGGATAAGTAGCCAAGATCTTCGCCTTCATGTTCCTAGAGATGATGATAACAAAAAAAGAACAAATAAGAATGAATAAAGGGCAACAACAGTTCATGAATCACAAAACAACACGAACGAAGGTCTCCTCCCAAAAATGGACATGTAGTTATGTAATATGTGAGTTGCTTGACATAAACTTATATGCAGCAGTAAGATTACTATACTACCGATGATGGAAAAGACCAATCACAAATCAATTTTTACAGGATTCAAGGCACTCGACCAAATCTCAGCAGACAGGCACATGGAAACAATCTAATTTACACGTAGCTAGAAATTATTTACACGATTAAAGAGTAACGAGTAAGAACAGATATCTTTTGATACCTGAGCTTCTGAAATATGTAATCGAGGTCGGATTTCATAGACCGCAGCAATCGCGTGTTCTTAGAAAACTCAGCAGACACCTCAGCGAAACAATTCTCTGAGTAATCGTTGAAGTGCGACAGCACCGCGTTGCTGTCCTGCAACCTTCCCAATCTGCACATACGCTTAGATTTTAAGGAAAAAAAATCCACGCGCTCCTCTAAAATTGTAAACATGCAGAGCATCGATTGAAGATAGATACACACATGAGGTGCTGAGTTTGCTTGAGAGACTCCAAATCCTTAGAATCAACAAGCGTTGTAAACTCCCGCGAGACTTCTTCCGAAGCCTTCTTAATCGACGCAGCTTCTGATTCGTTCATTTCCGAAAAAATTCCGGCGACGCAGACAAATCAAAGCGAACTATCGAAGAAGAATAAGCTTCTTTATGGGCCATAACGGGCCTTCTTTAAAGTCCTTATATTGGGCTCCTTGATATTAACAAATTTTCCCTAATAAAAGGACCCAAGAAGAAGCTTACAATTTTCTTTCTTACACAAGTTTATTCAATTCCGACTAAGTTCAATAATTCAAGCAATACTAGTTACAGTTAGGTAGGAGTAGGGTCAAACAAAGTATCATCATCATGAGGCTGCAAGAGAATCCAACATCTACAAATTAAGACAAAGGGCCCAAATTAAAAGTCAATTCATTACCCCAATCTACAAGCAAACTCAGAAAATAGTTAATTACTGCAGGAGAACAGTTAATAAATAGTATTGCTTCATTGAATGTTTGATAGAAATAGAATAATAGCCCAAGTGTAATGATGCACCAATATCTCTAGCTCTCTAAACGTTTTAGATTTTCTTGCCGTCAACGAGTTCTCTTTATTGGTTATAGGCGGCTCTTACAATAATTGTCGAAATGCTTCTTAAACGTTCTAATAAATATTTCCAAAAATAAAATTAAGCATATTAAATTTATTATAACCCAAACCTTTATAAATGTTTTTCTCTTTCGTGTGCATCCAACCTTATCGTCATATATGCTGTCTGAACACCTGCAACTGCAACAGTACAATGAAAACAAAATTCAAGTGCACGCTCGTCTGTGCCGAAGGACAGTTGATTTTTATTTCTGGACCATAGTAAATGTGGACAACAATACCTCACCTTATCTGAACATATTTCATTTTTTAAGAAAGACATTGATGGACGTTACAAAACTTGGCGGGGCTGATTATGCAATTACCGAACTTAGATTAAAAATAACCATTAGAAAAGATTCAACATACATTAGCTTAGATTAATAAGTAGCAGCGTTTTAAACAGACAAACAAGCAGCAGCAGCAGCTGGGAAAAGGCGACAAAAGGAGTCCGACGATTTAAACCTAGTAATTGTATCATCGATCATTACTACATAATTCTACACGAAAGACCAATTCATAAACATGAAGGCCAAGCAGTGATTAGCATCTTCGTCGTCGATGACCTTCCATGCAATTGCCTGCTCGTAGGAGACAGGCCTCCCCATGCCAGACACGCAAACTCCACCGGGCAGATAAGCAAAGCCCTGAAAAAACAAATCGAACATCGATTCGATTACTACAGAGTTTTTTCTTTTCTTTTTTTTTTTTAAGAAAGGAACATCGATCCATTTAATTACAGCAGCAATAACCTGATGCATGATCTTGGGGAACTCAGAAAGGAGAAATTTGCGACCAGCTTCGTCGAGAATCTTCTCCAGCATTATGTCCTGAAGTGAAACAAGGGTCGTCTCGAGCATGTCCAGCCCGGCCTGGTTTGCAAACGTGAAGACCGCAGATGCCTGCAAAAAATTTTTGATTCATTTTTCCATCTTCTATCGTATTGTTATAATATTTGTCTGAGTAATTGAATTCTCTGTGTTTGCTTGCTTACGTTCATCTTCACGGAGCAGCACATAATAGCGTCCGACTGGTGCCAGAGATGCTTCAGAAGGCCGTCGCCGTTCGCCTGAGAGTCCATCTGAAACAGATCGGCGCCGGTGTGCACCCTAAAAAAATAAATCGGTGTAAAAATCAGCAAGGAAAAAATATTCGAAAAGAGAAAAAGAAGTTGAGAGATCGCTTCAATACTTATAGCTCCTAAAGATCCAACGAGCCAAGGTGACAGCTTCGGGCGTTCCTGGGAGTGATTTGGGCATAAGGTTTGAGTTTAGCGGAGATGGAGATATTGCCATGGCTACCCTTTGAACGGAAGAAATGATGCTTCGAACATATTGCCTTGCCATTACGGCGACGCTTTCTTGGTAATGGCTTTCGAAAATGAACTGAAAAGCGATCGTCAGTACAGATCTGAGATTCTGACCGCCGATCGAATCGCCTTCGCCCGACGAACGGGCCCCACGAACGCGACCGCCGCCGATCTCCAAGGAAGAAGCAAGGTCCAACGTTCTAGTAGGGGTCTGATTATCCTACGTCGTTCGTCATCATCGAAAAAAAAATAATTAATTTCGAATTAACTCGATCGAAGTCAAAAAGAAGAAATAATGTACTAACCGATTTAGCTTCTAAGGGGATGACGCGAAAGCCTGACGCTAGCAAAGGGGCGTCGTCGCCGAACGACTCGTCGATTGGGGCGAAGACGAGCTGAGCGCAAGACCCGAAATTCGTCTCTTCGATCCCACTGCACAGCTGTAGATTTACGACGAAACAAGAAATGCTTAGGCATATATTTATACTTCCGAGAATCTGACTTGAATCGATCTCTCTCAAACCTGAAGGAGGTACATGTCTCTTGAAAGAGCTAAATCCTCGGGAGAGAATGCATAACCCTCCAAGCGAACCACCTCGAGGAACTAACGAAGCAAGCGGGAAATTATACATAGTACTAACTGAGAGTAGTTTATACGTAATAACGCACGGTCTTACTACCTCCTCGTGCTCCACAGTTTGGGCGAGATGTGATATGGTCTGAGTACTAGAGAATCCCCCGGGCCTACAGCAAGGCACGGCGTAAGCGCTGGACTTGAGAGAAGTTGCTGAGTAGACATCTACGCCGTGATTAGCCCACTCTGAGCGGTGCTCTCTGAGGAATCGAACTAGCAATGCTGGCGGGACGTTCTGCAAAAACACAAAAATATTTGTAAAATAAAAAAAAAAAGAATATTTTCTCACCGCCTATGATATTATCAATATGGCCAAGAAAGCAGAGACCTGAAGAAGCATCGAAGCCCTTGCACAGAGGACTCCTCCGTAGGGCGGGAGCATAGAAAGAGCGCTGTAGTTGGACGATCGGGCGAACTTGTTGAGAGAAGAGTTGATTGCAATTGTAACGTCTTCGACGCCGTCGCTGCCCATTATAGCCCAGCCATCGCCGGAGAATCCATTGATGGCGTCGTTGAAGCCCCTAAAGAAGCCATCCAAAGAAGGAAGTTTTCGTCAGAAAAAAAAAAGTATGGTAAGTCGTAAATGTTATGAATGAAATTCTCACCGACACAATCTTTGGCTCATAGCCCTTAGCACGGAGGGCTGACGGCCGCCGCTGCATTGGATTTCGCCGTTGGCCTCTTGAGAAATTTGTCTGATGTGGCGCAAGGCCTGCGAATAAAATCATCGAATGTTGGAGATTTGTGAGATAGGGAAAATGATAAAAACGTCGAAATCTAAGGAAGAAGGAAAAGTGCTGCTCACGGCCAAAGTCATCTTCTGAGCGAGGATCTTGGAAGATTCGTAAAGTGGCCTCAGAACCTCGGGGACGGTCGAAACCTAAGACGAGTTAGTTAAAAAACGTTGGCATCAGACAAGACATGATAGAAAAGTACAATCTTCAGATACGAATCGAATTTAAAGCTTACGTCAAAGTCGATGTGATCGACAATGTGGATAATGGAGCCACCGCCCTCGCAGGGACGAATGAGGTATCCACTTGGCAGCATTTCAGCCCTTGCAAAGGAAGCAATGGTGGGCCCGCTCGGGCCACCGATCGAGGCTGTCAGCGACCTCTCGCAAATCTGGGAAACGACAAACCATCTTTCTATATTTGGGAACGAGACATAAATTCAGATTCGAAAAAGAATCATCGAATAAAGGGAGTTCGTTAACTCACCACAATACTGCCATCTTCGAGGGTAGTTGTGTACCTCAGCGTCCAAAAATCACGAGCAGATGCAAGGGTTGTCGGTGCATAAACCTAAGATTCAAAACATGCCATAAAAGTCTAGTCAAACATATCTGGAGAACTCAAAAAGAAAATCAAGAAAAGCCCTAAAGATCGACGTACTTGCATGTAAACGAGTTCCATAGTCCCTCCATTCCCAGTTGGAATTGAGCTCGCAATCTCAACAGAGCGGCAGTCTCGAAACCAAGAGAGGCGATCTTTAAGAATTTCAGCAAGCTAATACAGAAAGAAAAAAGGCAAGACAAAATAATATCTTCACTTTTGAAGGAAGATCACAAATCCAAGATTATGGTTTGTATTAAAAACTCGAAACTTTGAGATCATATATATTTACTATATACCTTCGCGGGCTCAAGCCCTACGAGGCCACACGCTCGTGCTGCTACGCCCCTACAGTTGCGGGAAACAGCAACGATGCCAATAGAATCCGGACCAGGCTAACAACATAGAAGTAAAGAAATAGCAAACAACCTTAAACTAAGTTAAATAACATATAAAAGAAAGATATTACAAGAAATTAAGATTGACTTTAAGAAGCTCAAACCTTCATCCCAATCAGCTGGACCCAGTCAACAGCAGTCCCAGTAGCCTTACCAAGGAACTCTGCAAGGGTCTCCTCAGCTATGGCGAGGAGGCTGAAAAAAATGTATTCAAAGAAGGAACATTAGAAATCTTAGGTTTAATATTTTCGAGGTATACAAATAGTTAACTATTATTACCCAGCTGGGGTGTTAGCATCCCTCTGAGGATGCTGAGGAGTTGGGTTTTGCTGCTGTTGCTGAGAGCTCATTCCAGCAGAGTCAGAGCTTGTCTCGCCACCCATTGAACTCACCTGTTATTATGGAATCATAATATGTTAGTAGAAAACATCAAAGGAAGAGAACATTCAATAAGGACTGAAAAGTGGAAGGAATCATAGCTTACAGTGTGTATTTGGTGGCGCATAACGCCATTTTCGCACACCAGGTGAGAGACTTGTTTCTGAAGACGATCGTTCTCTTCCATGAGCAGTTTGTTCATAGCACTCAGCTTTTTGTTTACAGACTGGAGCCGAGTTGATTCTTTCCTTTGCTTTTCACGGCACCTTCAAGACAAAACAAAGATTCAATGAAATGACTCGACAATAGATTACAAGACATTTAAAACCTCGTAAAAACACGGATCTTGATGTTATAATAGAGCTTATCAGAGCAAAGCTCGTGACAAGAAGTCTAAGACCCAGCATTCCCCAGGTGACAAAGAATTTCATCTTTTCGTTCATTAAAAAAAGAATAAAGAGGTGTACCTTCGGTTCTGAAACCAGACTTTGATTTGCTTAGGCTCAATGTTGGAGAGAATCGGACATTCCCTGATGATCTGTTGCCTCCTCAAAGAACTGGGCTTGGGACATTCAGCGTAAACCCTCTCAAGAGCCTCAACTTGCTCAGGCGTATACCTCACATACTTGCTTGGATCCATGGCTTAGTTTTCTTTTTTGCTCTCTTGTTACTATCGCTACTCTCTCTTTGCATGTAACGGGCGGACTCTCTTACCATGGAGAGCCCCCTTTATCACTCATCTATTGCAAATACAAGCTGCTTTGTTTTTTAGCACTTTCTTGACTCCTAGTTTTGCTGAGCTTGTTTTAGAGCGAGCAAAGATATTGAAAGAAAAAAAAAAGGTCTCGGTGGAGTAGTAGCGGACAAAATGAGAAGTGTTTGCGAAGCCTTTTGGTTTTTATGTCTGTTGAAGAGAGAGAGAGAGAGAGGGAGAGAGGGAGAGAGAAACTGACTGGTTCGTTTATTAAACCAAAGACAAACCCAAGAAACTGAGATTATTATCACTTCATGAAATCTTTATCGTTTCTGTCAAGAAGATGATTATTATCAACCAAAAGCTTCATTCTTTAATCTTGGCCGAGAAAAAACACTAAGTTAGCTGTCTTAATCTCTGTCCAAGATTCAAATCATAAGATATGAAAAACGAGAGACCTCAAGACGAATGCAAAGGGACCAAGAACGAATAAACTATTCAAATTTGGTAAAAAGGAGTCCTTTTTCCTCTTAATCAATGCTCCCCATCAGAAAATAAAAATGTCAAAGAAAATCTATCATATTTCAAATCAAAAACCATACAAGAAACAGATCCACTTTTCTCCTGCTGCTAGGAGCATCAGTTCTTTATTTGGAAACTCAAAGACTAAGAGGCAGGCTTACTTCTTACAAGCAAAGAAAGATTTCAACAAAGATCAAGCAATAGGCATAATCATTTTCTCCACATTTAATTAAGGGATCCATATTCATATTTTTCATTCTGCCCTGCAGCCCCCCACCGTCCAACAGACTGATACGATATTAAATAAGCCCATGTATTGTATTCATTCATTAATACCATTTTTTCTTTCTCATGTACAACTACAAAGCAAACATAGTAGGAAGGAGGTGTAATAATGCTAAAATTTACATTGAAAAACAAAAACAGTGAAAAGATTAAAGATGCCAAAGAGATTTCAGAGAGGATAGCTTTATTGGGAGCAGACTTGCAGGTCCATTTATAGGCATAAGTGAACTTGTAGCTGTTATTAACTGTAGCTTCCTGTCTTGGGGAACATTAAATATATAAATATTTTTTTAATTACAATTGGATTTATTCTGACAAAGGCTATTTTTTTTTAGGTGGATCATTTGTATTCAATTTAGACATATATAATACTAAAAAGGCATGGTCAAGTACGGTATTTAATTTTAGACACTCGTAATAGAATATCATTTTGTCCGATGGGCTAAACGATGCAGCCCAACAGGGCCCAAGCCCACGTGTTTGACTCGTCAGTATAAAAAATTAATTACTGAAAATAAATGAGAAATCAAGTAAAAATAAGACACTATAAAAATTGAGATATAAGAGAAAACACAAATAAGATATGATGGTGATTATCTTCTGCCTTGGAGTGACAAAAAATAACATAAACTATGTACCAAGCGTGACGTTAGTATAAATTAAAACGCGAACTTATGGATAGCCACAAAAAGTACTAGGAATTCTAAATAATTGTCCAAATCTAATAATGATTCCATAAACATGAGATAATTATTACGTCCCATGCACATAGATGTAATATTCAAATATATGGTGGAAGAAAACAATAAAACCCGCTTATTTGATTAGTATCTCTATCTCCTTCTTCATTGCATTCACATAGTTATTTATTTGTTGCGTAAGAATGACGTCATTTATTCACCTTCTTCCATGGCTATGGGGAAACGGCCGACCACAATATTCTCCCCTCAAAATTATTTTCCGACATCATGCCCACACATACATACATCTTATGTAATAATATTATGTATGCATCTATGTCTTCAATGGTGTAGGAGTTCAATATGGTTAGATAAAAGCTAATGGACTTTCTACGCATAGGTTGACATTTGGTACAAAACGTACCATTTTCAAAGTATCCTAACATATATAAACCACTCTCTCTCTCTCTCTCTCTCTCTCTCTCTCTCTCTCTCTCTCTCTCGTTGAGCGTTTGAAGTGTTAATTTCATGTGACAAAAGAAACGAAGAGACAAACTTAACATGTCATGATATGCAATAAATGGTTTATCATAGCGCACCAAGGCGAGGTCAATGGCTACAAGAAATGATCATTAAGCTCATATTAAAAAATATATATTTGCACAATATCCTTCCATTTTGCTTAATGATGTTTCATTTGTGTCACTAGTAATCTAACTGTTCTTTTTCTATTTCTTTTTAAATCAATTATTAGTGTGGGCCAAGAAATAGAGCCACGTATGTGGGGCAGATCCACTTAGATATGTCCTAAAAAGTTGCAATATTGCGTGAGTTTGCAAAATCGAAAAAGTGTAAAGTCTCTTTCCAGCCCCAGCCTTAAAAGGCCCGGACCAGTTTTAAATTCTTTTTCTGTCCTTTTCGTTTAAATATATATCTCATACTTATTTTTAAATATAGTATATCAAACAAAATAAAGTTGTGGCTTGTGTTATGGGAGGAGAGGCATGGAAACAAAACTAGGATCGATAGAAAGAAAAAAGGGGCTCAGTTTCATGCATGCCGTGAGAAGTGTGTCCCTCAAAATTTCACCTTTTTGTCACTAATAATAAATATTAGTGCAACACAGATATCATTATTCTTTTCTATTTTTGTTGTAATGATTATGAGTGACGCCAAAGCTTATGAATGTTAGTGGTCAACGATTTGATTTATCATGAATGGACAAAGGAAAGTAAAACTGACGACGATTCTCTTATCAATCATTAAAATGTCACGAAATATTGGACCAAAAGCCCAACTTCTGTTATGGGCCGTTCAGCCCAAAAGCAAAAACCCTTTTCGTCGTCGTCTCCAATCGCACTCATAATCTGAACAAGAGCGTAAAACGATCGAAGGAAGAAGATGAACAAGAAGGAGGTGCTGAACTCGTCACCACGGACTGCATTTTTTCTTTTCTCCATCTCTTCTTCTGCCTTTGTTTGTATTTGTTTGGGGATGTGATCGATTTGTGGGACTCGATAGGTGAGCTATGGAAACTTCATGCACGGACTTGTGAAGGAGAACATCCAACTGAAAAGAAAGGTACTTTCCGAGCTATCTATGCACGAGCCGTACAGCTTCAAGGCTCTCGTCTGTATATCGCGCGATGCCTTCCCTGGAAATAACAAGAAAGAAGGGCTTGCACTTTTGCTGTGAACATATGCATTTGATTGCTTGCTACTCTACTTCGGTCTTTCAAATGATATTGTATGTGTTATTACAATACGATGATGGATTATTAGGTCGTATACAATCGATTGATTGAGTCTCTTGAAGAATTGTTTATTTTTCAAATTGTTCGCCTGAAATGTCAATGAAACAGCAACTAGTGTTTCTTTCTAAGGAGCTAATAACATAGTATTCTCAAACTCTACTATAAGTTTAGGTTGCTTAAGCTTGTATTAAAACACAGTTCTCACAATTCCTGTAAATGAATTGAACTTACATGGTGAAATTTGAGAAAAGATTATTGCCTTGGCCCTTGTGGGATTCCGCAAACTTCTCTAAATCATCTTTGGCAACTGAGCTTTAGGAATTTCCAATTCTACCCCTCTTGATTTCGAAATGGGCTTCGAGCCCAACACCTTAGAATGGGCCTCAGTTACTGAAGTTCACATAAGCCCATTTGCTAATATTTTGAACAAACAAAAGCATGGTTTGGTTTGGCTCTTGACCTTTTGAAACTCTGGTTAGTAGTAGCTTCTTGCAATGACCAAATCACTGCTACAAAAGCCATTTCACCCTTCAACAACCCTCAAATCTCGTCATTCTTGATATAAATTTTAAAATCTTTTTATATATGTAAGTTGAGTTATTCTAATGATTTAACTAAAATATAATCAAATCATTGAGGAGGGTACAATAGTTTTACTTGGTACCAGCAGAGACCTGAAGGTTGTTCATTCATATGATGTAATCGAGGACGACGTCCTTTGCGACTTTCCAAGGGATCACAATCACCCCCATTTTTATATATTTATTTAGAAAGCCATCAACTTGATTAAGATTCTTTATAATACATATGTACGTCTCTCTCGTTGTCACACTATTACACCATCCTCTGCCTTCACTGACCTGAAAAGGTTTTTTTTTTTTTCAGATCGTTGAATCATCATGGCTCATTCAGCTCTCTGTCAGGTAATTTCAGAGTAAAATCATGTTTTTTTTTTCTGTGTCTTCTTTCTTATATTTCGTTGTTTGATTTGTGAATTTCGGGTAAAGCTTAGATCTTTTTGCAGGTGCCAGCCGCCGTAGCGATCAATAAAGACACGTCTTTGACTAGATCTGCTCTCAAGGTTCTTCGTTATGTTGCTATCTTTAATTTCAAAATTTCAGCTCCGTAATACTTTCTTTGATTTTATTGTCGTTGTGAATGGTTGATTTAGTTCGTCGAAGGGCGCCGTAGTGTTGTTCAATTGAAAGCTTAGCTTACTCTTATGCCGTGATCGAAGTGTTGTCTTCTTCCACTGAATTTGGTCCCCCTTTTTTGTCTAAACCCTCTGTAAATCCTGTCCAAACTTCATTGACAGAAAATATTTAGTCATTTCCTCTGATGGGCGGAGCTTATTATCAGCACTAATGCGAGTTATGAATGACGAGTTTAGGTTCTTCTTCACTGATTTTGCAGAAAGATAACGTGTCCTTTAAAGAGAAGCCATGGACAACTCTTCCATTACCTCTTTCGTCAGGAGTTTCGAAGCCACGCTCTTCCAATCGATTTACGATTTGCATGTCCGTGCAACAAGCCAGCAAAGCCAAGGTAAAAGTTTCGCCTCTAACCTTAGAAGAATCAAAAGAACCACCGTTGCACCTTTACAAGAACAAAGAACCCTACACTGGCACCATCGTATCCGTCGAAAGGCTCGTCGGCCCAAAAGCTCCTGGAGAAACATGTCACATAGTGATCGATCATGGCGGTAATGTCCCATATTGGGAAGGACAAAGCTATGGAATTATCCCACCTGTAAGAGCAATCAATCAATTGTTGTTTTGATCCATTATTTGATTTCTTGCAGTGAGTGCTAAACGTTGGGTAAAAATCCCATCTTTTTTGCAGGGTGAGAACCCTAAAAAGCCAGGCAGCCCACACAATGTGAGGCTATACTCAATAGCATCGACTAGATACGGCGATAGCTTCGATGGCAAGACAGCTACTTTATGCGTTCGACGCGCTGTCTACTGCGATCCCGAGACTGGGAAAGAAGACCCTTCGAAGCAAGGCGTTTGCAGCAACTTCTTATGCGACTCGAAGCCCGGCGACAAAGTCAAGATCACAGGTTATATATGCTGCAGCGAATGAATGAACGAATGCCCCATTTCTATTATCTTCAATCTCATCTAAAAAAAAAACCGTACTTTTTCAGGCCCTTCTGGCAAGATAATGCTCCTGCCCGAAAACGACCCAAAAGCAACGCACATCATGATAGCCACGGGCACTGGGGTGGCTCCTTACAGAGCCTACCTCAGACGCATGTTCATGGAGGACGTGCCAAATTTCAGGTTCGAAGGGCTCGCATGGCTCTTCCTAGGCGTGGCCAACAGCGATAGCCTTCTCTACGACGAGGAGTTCTCCAAGTACTTGAAGGATCACCCAAAGAACTTTAGGTACGACCTCGCCCTTAGCAGGGAGCAGAGGAACAAGAATGGAGGGAAGATGTACGTCCAGGACAAGATTGAGGAGTACAGCGATGAGATCTTCGGGCTTTTGGACGGTGGGGCCCACGTGTACTTCTGTGGTCTGAAGGGGATGATGCCCGGGATTCAAGACACGCTTAGGAGGGTGGCCGAGGGGAGGGGAGAGAGCTGGGATGAGAAGCTTTCGAAGCTTAAGAAGAATAAGCAGTGGCATGTTGAGGTTTATTGACTGATGTTGTTCATTGTTGTTATTGCCAGAAAAGTTTCTTGTATTGTGCTGCTTTAGCATTTTCTTATGCTATGCTTGCTATTTTATTCCTACGGATTAATTGCATGAACTGCCAACTAATAATGTAATGTTATATGCATAAACCAGCGACCTCAATGTAATGGTGGCAATCAGTATCTTGATATTTATCGTGATGGTGGGGTAAAGTTGGCTTCGTTTTTCAACAGTTTAGTGTCTTCTTTTGAATTGAATGCGCATCAAAGGCACAATCCATAAATCCATATTAAAAATCTAATCTTTTGTCGTTTATCAATTATTATTACATCAATCACGGAATCTGTGATGCCTTCCATGGCTCAGTTCTGATGTTGTCATCAATCATCATATCATATTCAAGAAACGATTGAAGTACCCGGAAATAATTGAAGTACTAATGTAAGGGAAATTAATAAATAATCATCACGCTACATGCAAGATTCCAAGATAGGTTGTTGATGAATCGATCGTATTCAGGTGAACTCAGATCGATTTTTATGACAAGAACTGATGATATTCACAGATCGTTAATGAACTGAATCAACAGTGTGTGGCAATTAACTAACCGCCAATCTGATCGTTTTCTGCTTCTCTTCTCTTCTTCTCAGCGCAAGCCAGAGCCACCGTCGAAGTAGACTCATCTCCGCCGCCGTCGGCTCTCTGCTCCTTCCTCCTCCGAAGCACGTAAACCACGCCGGACACGATCAGCAGAACGACGCCGGCGAACCCACAGACGCCGCTAGCCACCAGCAGCATCTCCCTCACTTGGTCCCTCCCTCTGACCTCCCCCGCCTCGCCGTCGCTCGCCGGACGCCTCTCGTCCATCCACGTGTCGCTTATGTTCTTCGCCTCGGGCTTGGGAATTGAGTCGTACGCCGGAGTCGAGGGCCCGAAGAACGAGAGCTCCTCCTGCTGGGAAGCGCCGCCGTCGTTCTGAGACTGCGGCTGCTCGTAGGCCAAGCCGTGGTCGGAGGGCCTCAGCTCTCTAACGCCGTGCGCCTCGCCGATGAGTAATAGCGCCGCCGTGGCGATGAAAGCACAGTAATGCAATGAGCTATACTTCTTCAGCTTTAAATTGGGCAGTCGCCTCGCCGCCGATCTTTGAGTGCTCAGATCTCTTTCTTTCAGTTCCCTTTGAAGGTGATGGGAGTTTGTGTTGTGTTATGGGTTGTGCTTTGTCTTCTTTTATTGCATCAAATTGTCTTCAACGATACAGTTTTTGGACGCGTGAGTTTTTGTCGGAGGGAGATGATTAAAAAAAGAGAGAATTTAATGGGCCTGCGAAGTCAATACAATACAATAGTGGAGAGGAGTTGTACCTTGTGCTTTCAACTGTTGTACATGGAAGACGAGTAGCAACAAGTAATAAACATGAAACGTTTTGTCCAAAAGATGCTCTTTCATCAAAATGCGACAATTGCTAAGACATGGGAAGGTAGAACTGCGACTTTATTGCACTTAAGTTGATAAGTAGTCTATTGTAGTGAAAAAGCGTTACTTCCTCTTTGTTAGAAAGAGGAAAATATTCTCCTCGCGTGTGGTTTTTGGCTTTTACTCATTTGTTTGGACCACAATCATGTGAAGTGATGTGCCTTACTGTTTTATTCCTTACATTACATTCATCTTATGTAAATGGTCTCAAGTTCATTATTCTTTTAAACTTATCTACATTTTGTAAAGAAGCATAATTTTCTTTAAATTCAAAATGTCCCCAGATAATGGTTTAAATTGCATGGATAAGTATAAACAAAAACAATTCTCTAAATCTTGAAAACATTAGGTTGGGCTAGAATTGGGCTCTCAATAATTAATATTACGGCCCAATTCCAAAACAACCCAAATAAGCCCAATTTGTACCCATAGCAATAATAACTCGTAAATGGGCCAGGCTGAATTTTTTTTCCAACACTGTACGGAAGCTTCATGAACGTAATGGCGGTAGCCGGTAAGGTCTTAATTAATTAGTCTAAAGAAACAACTCGATTGTTATTTTTTTACTAGTTAGAAAGACCAAATATCTGAATGCTAGATGTAATCTTTGTTAAGATATTCATTTATAACGAATTAAATGAGATTAGTTTCATATTCATTGTCCTACTCGTTTAGGGGCTATGAACGTGTTCCAACTTCCAAGAATGTGAAGCCGTGTACCAATCCAATCTCGATGCCATCCCTATTATACCCTTCTGATATCAGAATAAGACAATTTGGAATGAGGGTAGTTATGTAACTTCGTATCCTTGTGACGATTCACTTCCCCACCGCTTACGCGCGTCACTCCCGCTCTTTGAGACCTGTACCCCCTCACCTAGCAACAGATTTCATGTGATTTTGGATTTGTTCTCTTCGTGCCTTGAAAACCCTTACTGATGATTAAGCGTTTGATCTGCTGAATTGTTTTTGGTAGTTTTGTTTTGGAAACCTTGTTACCGTTATCGATGTTCATAGAGCGGTGTACGGATAGCCAGGTGTTAGTGAATTGGGATTATGCTTCTTCATCCGCGAACAAATTAGCAGGCAAAAAGATGGGAATGAATGGTCCGAAGTCGTGTTCTCGGTCATTCTGCGAAGTGGGTTTTGAGGATACTGTGAAGTTTGACGGTGTTGCGGATGTGTTTGAGAAGCATGATAAGGTGAGGAGTGCTTTGAATTATTTAAGGGATGCAACGAGGGAGCTATTTAGGAAGGTGGGTGAAGTTGGTTCGATTTCTGAGTCGACTGAACTGAGTCGATGTTCATCCCAAAAGGAGATGAAGGGCTTCTTCTTACGTGACGAAATGATGATTGAATGCCTCAAGGAAAATATAGATAACGTCCTCTCGGAGGCGAATGATGTACTGAAGTCATCTGCTGCTGCAATTTACAACAGTCAGCACGATCGTGATATAGTCGAGGAACTTGGGGATTCAATAATGCAAACTGCGCTTAGAAGTGTATTTGAGGAGAATTTATGGAAACATGAGTCCCATTTCGGCAAAATCGTAATGGGATTTGGCTCGATAAGTTAAAGGAAGTGTCTGAACTATTCGCCCAGTTGGATTCGATTGTCGAAGCCTTTCAAGTCGGCGATTTGGCGCATTCACAGAAAGGTGCCTCAACATTCCTCTTCGAAGAAATTAAAACGGCTAATGAATTGAGCGTTAAAGTTTCTGAAAGTTATGAGTACAAGCAGTTGAGCCACATGTCGAAAGAAGAATTGGTGAGTTACTTCAATTCAGTTATAGCGGCGATGAAGAGAGACCATGAGTTTGCTCTGCAGCAGCAGATGGAGAAATATTTCGTCCTTAAACGGAAATATTTGAAAGAGAAGGGATCCTCCGTGGCAAACGAGAGAAGCAGGAAATTTGACGCGATAAAGAAAAAGACCGCTGAAGTTATTACGAAATTGGAGGACTTCCTTTCTAGAAACGAAAGTTTTCCTGCTGCGATAATCGGTGATATCGAAAAGGAAGAGATGTTAAAGACCGAAATTGACCGCTTACTTCAAGAGAATCGTGGCCTCAGAGATCATATTGCTGGCAGTCTGGACACACAAGCTTCTGTTGAAATCTCAAGGGAACATGAAAACGACGACTTTGACGTTGATTTTTCGATCACCCAAGGACTGAGCAATCTAATAATCTTGGAAGCTATTAGGGATGCTGAGCTCAATTTGAAAGATTTGCGCCAGAAATTTCAGGAAGAAAAACAGAGTGGAATGCTTTTGGAAGGTAGGTCGCGCGAACTTGAAAATGAGCTGAGAATGGAGGTGGAAGAGAAAGAGAGTCTTGTTCGGGAGACGCTAGATTTGAGAAGGATCATGGAAGAAAAAGATAAATTGTTGATGGATTTAAGCGATCAAGCGAGCAAGTTAGAGGAATTGGCTACTGTTAAGCACGTGGAACTTGAATCGCTAAGAGCGCAACTAACGGAAGCCTTGGAGCAGATTGATGAGGATGAAATGGAAGTGCTTAAGCTTTATCAAAAGCTCGATCGAGCAAAAGAAGCGTCAAAACAGTTCAACAGAGAAAGAGAGGCAGCAGTCGCTCAGGCGCAAGAAACGCACGACAGCCGAATGCTAAGCAGAGCAAGAGAGAAAGAGCGGGAAAACAAAATGGATGAAATCGTTGGAAGTGTTCGTGGGCTGTCGAAGATGTTCGATGATTTCGAATGCAGAGTATCCGAGGCTATCAGAAAGAATCATTTAAGGTATATTCAGCCATGATTATATGCCATGTAATTCTGTTTTATTGATATTAGTTACCTTTGTTTTACAACTGCCTACTTGTGATGACAGCTTGGAAAGCACTAGTTCCCACTTGAAAGCTCTTATCAAGACGAGTAATTTATCTCAAAGTGGGCTGATGTATGAAGAGAGGCTGAAAAGAATGTGTGCTAATCTCAAAATGGCCGAGGCTGAGGTAATGAATGCCTGCCTTCAAAGCTTTTCTATTTACGAACAAACTTGATCTGAGAAGGGAAAAAGATCTTTGCAGTTACCAACTGACTCCTCATTATTCCTTCTTTCTGAGTCAGGTTGATCTTCTAGGGGATGAAGTTGAGGCTCTTGTAAGATTGCTGGAGAAGATATATATCGCACTTTATCATTATTCGCCCATCTTGAAGCATTACCCTGGGGTAAGATAAAACATTATCCTATATGTAGTAAAACCAATTTGCCATCAAATTTTGAGTCGACTTTCCACGTCGTGCAGATTGTCGAGATACTTGAGCTGGTTCGTCGGGAATTGCATGTAGAATCCCCTAAGCTACGGAAAGTATGCATAACAAGGTAGAGAAAAGGATTGACATAAGAGGAGACAAGGGCCGTTGAGCATCATCAGATCAACTAACAGTTAGCTTTACAATTAACTGGATTTTGTGCATGCTTATTGTATTGAACATGTAACAACTTGACAAGTAAGTGCAATGCAAGAAGTCCCTAGAGTATTGTGTACATTTAAGTCCTTCATGTAATGGAGTTCCAGGCAAACAGAGCAGCTCCAATAGCAGGCTCAACCTAAGAATAAACATGATTAACAATCATTCAACAGAATGAACAAAACACTAACATAGATTATGAAGCCCAAACCTCAGGTCTTATAGGACAAGCCCCAGGATAAGCCTTTGAAATAGAGTTGATAACTTCTTTCCCAATATCCCATCTCTTAGCTTCTAAAACACCACCAACAATCACGACAGGGAAAGAACCACTCCCATCTGCAAGAAAGAGAAATATATACAGCCCATTATTTTTCTTTTTAAAATCATAGGTTCAATCAAATATTAAGGTCGTCGCTGTCGGTACAAACCCTTCCCAGCTAATGACAGTCGTTGAACTACAGCTTTGACGCATAGAGCCAATTCTTGAACTGCATCGTTCAAGATCTCAGTGGCCACTTGATCGCCAGCTTCTGCACAAGACACTATGACTGGCACGAGGGCTGCAATTCTCGCCCAAGATGGGTCCGCATAGGTCCACCTGACAAATGGTTCTTGGTTAGTTGCTTAACTGTTTAACGGTGCAACGTGAATGACCAGTCAGAGAAATACCCTATGATTTCGTCTGGAGAAGGGAGGCCAAGAAACTGTAGGATACGACTTGTAAGCATGGTCTTTGACCCTCGACCATCATGAGCTTTAATAACCGCGGTCAGTGCCTTTGCAGCGATACCGTAACCGCTGATAATGCATCAAAAGATGTCCTCAATTGCAATCCAAGATAATGTGGAAAGGCATACCTGAAAGTTTCTTGAAAAATTTAGCAGTCACTTAAAGATGTTACCTGCCCCAGTCACCTAAGACGGGCCCAGCACCAGCAGCACGGGCTTCTCTACCATCTTCGGTAAATCCATAGGCAATGCATCCCGTCCCTGCAATGAGAACACAGCCATGGAGTTTTCCCAGTGTGCCACTTGCAAGAGCTGCTACAGCATCGTTATGGACATAAATTTTTACACGCTCAGGGAATATGGTCCTGTCATAACAGAGCAAGACATGGACTCAATGAATGAGACGTATAGTATCATTGATACGGATTTGTATGGGTAATACTAGAATACCAACGGGAAATGACACAAACAAGTTTTGAAGCAGAAAAAGCATATACCTCATCCAACCAATTACTCTTTCTTGGTCTAGTGGACTATTCACGCCAGATACCCCTAAGCAAACCGCCCTAACATCAGTTGGATTCTTTCCAGATTTAGAAAGAGCTTCGAAAATAACTTGTTCAAGTGTTTCTCTAGCTGCATTTTCTGCAAGACTCAATTGAGCGTATTCCGTAAGTGAAAATCAAGGGAGGAAAGCACTCTATAAAGGTCACAATAAAACTTGTGTTATGGATGGATCACAAAATCATTTATCTCCTAAGGGAAATATGATCAAACTCGAACCAAAAGTAGAAACTAGCTCGAATCAGAACAATTCAAGGAACCGCTAGAAAGTCAATTTACAACATGATCGTCGGACTTCACTCAACAACCAACTAATAATACATCAAGATTTACGCGCATCAGCAACTTCACCCGCCAAAACTTGGATTCCAGAAGAAAATAAAAAAGAGACGAATAAGAAAGGTATGAACATTCCAACAACCTCCGATGCTGTTGTGGTTAGAGCATCCTCCAACGGCGCGGCCGAGGACCGGCGGTGGACTGTGATCGGAGAAGGACGACGGCTCAATTCTAACCGGCAAACACACACAGACTGTGGATGTGGTCCCACCATCGACTCCCAAGACCACTTTATCTTCTTCTTCACCTCTACCCATCACTGTCAATATGTCGTCTCCATAATGCAAATAACATTACAATACAGAAAATAAAATAATTAATAAAAGAAGGTCAAATTTATATATGGGCCTTAGCTAAATTGTTACTATAGTTGGGCTGATGTAGGCCCAAATGCTTCAGCCATAACTATTTTTAGTACTCCCTCCCTCCCGTTATATTTATCACATATATTGGTGGGCAAGGATATTAAGGTGGCATTATTATAATAATATAGTACAATAAAAAGGTAAAAAAGTGTATATTTTGACACGTCTTTTAAGAATATTAAATATTATTATATTGATTGTTTGTGATAGTTTTTTTGCTAAATAAGGAAAGATGATGAAATTAGTGCGACCCCGAAATGGAAAAATGTGATAAAATTAGCGGGACGGAGGGAGTAAAATACAAATGAACCTTCCGAAGTCTATATACTAATAAAGGCCTAAAGTCTATACTAATAAGTATTTCTCTACAATCATTACCTTCTTGCATCTTATAATATAAGGGGCAATTTTCGTTCGGGGCGTAAATTCAAGAAAAAATTAGTTTTAAGGACCCGATTTGTTTCGGAACATTTCATTGTTCTGCGATAACACTTCATTGTTCTGAAATAACACTTCATTGTTCTGAAATAACACAAAACGATAATCCGATAACAATTCATATTTTAGGTCATTTTCTCTAAATTTTGGGTCCTTTAAACTAATGCTTTTTCGAAAAGGGTCTTAATCCCATTTTAAAATATTTTTGGGACTGAAACTTAATATACCCATAATATAATACTACACAGCGTGCATGATGTAATCAATTATCATAAAAGCATACAAAAAAGGGATGAAAACAAAATGATTTTTGGTATTGGTAAAGATACGATGCTTCTCTTTTACTCTTAAGTTGATTATTATATTTAATTCTGATCCACTGAATATGCAACAATTATTTGTATTGGAATTAAAAGCAAGAGCACATTGTCCTAAGTGGGAGCATAAATTGCGCCACTCTTTAATTTTTATTTTATTTTATTTAAAAAGAAAAAAAAAAAGAAAAAACAAGTAGATATATTTGTAATAAATGGTGGATAAACATGTGTAATTCTATTTTCTATTAAACAAAGTAAGATTACATGATGAATGGATAACTCACCCCCTCGTAAAATATCTATTTCTTCTTTAGTAAATCTCCATATGGAATTATTTAAAGAAATAAATTTATATGGTGGGAAGTGGGAACTGTGAAAAAGTTAAGTTCTTTGACAGCTAGGCTTTTACTATTTAGAGTTACTTTGCTCCAAATGGTGTCATGAATTGATATGCTTTAAAGTTGTTTATATTTATGATACTTTTCTAATGGTGTACTGAAATAAATAATCCGAGGGTCATCTTCAAATGAGACGTTACCATAATAAGTAATATTCGATACGGAAAATAAAATTAAAGTCTGACGGGTTATAAATTTGTCTTCATGAAATATACCGATCCACTAATGTAATAGTTCCCTAACCGTAGAAGCTATTGTTCATTAATGTCCGAACTATAATCCAGGGAAGTTCATCACGCGCCAGAGCCAACCCATCATTAATCCCTTTATCTGAATCCACGCCATGACACGCGTATAACTACTTACACTTCAAGAGATTATTACAGAGAAATAAAATTCAAAGATCGTTCTTTTTTGTTTTCTTTTAACTTTGTGAGGGTTGGGTCTTTTTAAAAAATAGCCTTTGACGTGGTCAACTTTAAAAAAATAGCCTCGTCGATTCTACCTTTTAAAAAATAGCCTTCAATTTAAGGGTATTTCCGTCTTTTTACAAGTGGTTCTCATAAATTTTTTTTTTTAATAGCACGCAGCACAGGTCCCTTGCTATATAGTACAGGTCCCATGAAGCACAGGACCTGCACTATACAGCACAGGTCCCGTGCTGTATAGTGCAGGTCCCTTGCTCCATGGGACCTGCACTATACAGCACGGGACCTGTGCTGTATAGTGCAGGTCCCGTGCTCCATGGGACCTGTACTATATAGCAAGGGACCTGTGCTGTATAGTGCAGGTCCCGTGCTATATAAAAAAAAAAAAAAAATTGGGGATTTGAACCCACGACCTATTACTTGAACGTCCGACTACACAACCACTGGACTACATCCCAACCGCCCACCCAAACGCGATTCCCATTTAACATATTGATTTTTAACGTGGGCACGATTAGTAAGGGCAGTATAGTCATTTTACATTTGAATGCTATTTTTTTAACGTTGACCGAGTCAAAGGCTATTTACTTAAAAAAACCCAGGGTTATTTACTTGTTTATCTATATCACCGTCTATGTGGGAGGTCGTAGTCCTGACGTTTCATCTCTTCATCTTCATAGAATTTAATGATTTTGGACAAACTGGTGTTCAATTGCTCACATGAGTATTTGGTTGGCTGTTAGGTTGGTTTGTAGTAAAAGTAAAAAAGAAACGTTTTTTGTCGTTTCGTTTTCTTTATTCTCTGCAGATGAAAACCTTCAAAGATTATGTGTAACGACAGAAACCCGAAGGCCAATAGCCGTCTTGCCCAGAAATTTCAAATTCTCATCTGCCATGAAGCTTCTTCCTTTCTCTAAAGATACAAGAGTGTTAGCACAGAAAGGGAGGAGATTCAGTTGATTTGATCCAAAAATTTCTTCTTTTTCTTGTTGGGTTTTGGTTTGGGTCGTCAGCTCACAGTACGGTCCCTTTTTCATGGCATTTCCATGGAAGAAGGTGAAGAAGAATCGGATATCAAAGCTAGTCAACGATCATCTGCAAACTCTCAGAGGAGGCGCGATGGATCGTCGCTCGTGGTGGAGACAGGCTTTGCAACCTCGTTAGTCGATCTCTTCATCAAGAATCGCGAGAAATTAAAGAAACCATCCAGGAAAAAGCTTCAGAGCCTGCCGGCCAAATCTCTCGGTTGCCGGAAAACATTCCCGGCGTCGGAACCACCTTCTCCTCCGACCAATACCCCTTTGAGCTGTCCTTCATCACCTCTTCGAAGTCCTCTAATTTTGCCTTCACTTTCTAACGATGTTGGTGAGGTTCTTGTTGTGGGGAATAAGAACGAAGATTTTAGTGAAGGTTATCCCAAGAAAGTAAATGGTGTTTTTCCGTTCGTTTTGACATTCTTTTTGGTTGTTATTCTTGCTTTGGGGACTAAGAGATTAGCTCTAGGAATCACCATAGCAGCTTGCTTCTTGTTTTTCTTGGATGATGTGCGGAAAAGGGCATCTTCTGTTAAAGCTAAAACCTTGCTGCTGAGGTCTGGGAGATTGTTGAGATCTGAGGATCAACAGAAGAAGACGGCAAGTGATGTATTGGCGACGATGATTGAGGAAGATGACTCTTTAGTTCCATGTCCTATGATTTCTGAATCAAGACATGATCATGTTCGAGAAATTCAACTTGTGGAAGCAGCTGACGGGATTACAAACTGTCGTAAATTCTTGGATGAACTGCACATCGAACAGAGGAAGATACTGCAAGAGGATTCCCTCTTCGAAGGTTTGGAGGAGGCAAAGAAGATGAAGAAGCAGTCCATGCGAGCTACTGCAATAAAGTCAAAGATGAAGAAATTATTGGCATCCAAGTTCAGACCTTCAGGAAAAGCACAAGAGGTGGAAAGAGATGCTGCTGCAAAAGAGGAAGATGTCTCGATTCGAACACAAGTGGAAAATCCAAGCAGATTCTCGACATGTTCTACTACTTCAACTACTCAAAAGGAGGACAAGAACAGAGCCTTTGAGGGGGCTAGAGAAAATACAGCATTATTATTGAACGTGGAAGAAGGTAGCAGTCCCCCCAAGGCAGACTATGGAAGGAGTTCGAGATATTTGTGGGGTATTATCTGTCCGATCATTCTCATCGGACTTGTCCAAAACAGAGTAACCGCCTTTGTCCTCTCCTTGTCTTGTTGTTTACTGCTTAAGTTATGCAACTTAATTAGCCTTAACTGTGGTTTGTTCTTATAGATAGATATACTTGCAAAACCCTGTAAATGTTACAAGATTATATGAAAGTGAAGGTGCTTTCCCTCTTCTTCTCATTGATGAAAATAGAATCATAATCACAAGATTATATTTTTATCAATTATGTCTATTATTTGTATTGGTCTATAATGTTGATATTCCTCTCCACAAAAAGTGAATCAACGAAAGAATTGTTTTTTAATTGAATTGCTTTGCATACAAATTTTCCACCATAATTTTACAATGGGTGTCTTTGTAGTTAATTATACTATTATTATATGTAATGAACTCTTGACAACAAAGCTCTTCCATTATCGAGTTTTGTGACAATGTGATGGGACACGTAACTTTGTAAATGCGCTTTGCTTTCTCATAACACAAAAGACATTGAAATATGATATTGAATTCCGACGATATGGATGTATGGCGAGATTTTTCTAAAAATAGTGGGCCATATGTGAGATAATTTCCATGCCGTTATTTGTTAGGAAATAGCTTATTTAAATTTTTCACAAGTTATATCGAACAAGAATATCAATGAAAAAGTATATTACACCATGCACTTACACACCAAGAAAGCAGTATCATTGCATCGCCATAAAATATTGGATTATATTCTCAAACTAAACCACTTCAAATCACCGAAAACAAATCAAAGAAACTAACAAATCAAGAAAACTGCTTTCATCAAATACGTATATGAATTTGTATATATACATATTAAATATTTGACTACTGATGCGATGCCTTGAGGTTATCAATCACGTCATTACCAACCCCAAGACTCTTCGCCAGAACATCATCGTCAATCTGAGGATCTGATCCAAAAAGCGCGTTAGCGACTATGCTAACTCCAGGATTCTGACTGTTCAGAAACGCCACCGTGACGGCGTTATCCTCGCCGACGTTTTGCTGAAAGTGCACCAGCCCAAATGGAAAGGCGAAGACGTCGCCGTCGTTGAGCACCTTTGAGAAGAGCTTGTTCGCCGAGGTTACGAAGCCCACGAGAACCTTCCCCCTCAGCACCGTGAGAATCTCCGACGCCCGAGGGTGGCGGTGGGGCGGGACCACCCCTCGCGGCGCGTAGTCCACGCGCACGGTGGAGATACCGAGGGTGTTCAGCCCTGGTATTTCGTTCACCGTGGGTCGGTTTATGAATACTCCGAGCGGGCTAGAAGAGGTGTTTCCGACGACGTTCAGGCCGGAGAAGAGGAAGTGATCGGCGGTGACTTGGGTCGGGTCGAGGCAGGCGAACCCATTTACTCGGACTTCGTTAGGACAAGAGAAGGACAGAGAAATATTAACACGTAAGAAAATGAAGTGCATGATTGTTACATTACATAACAAATGAACATAGTAAAAAATAACTAAATAACTGATAAATTATTTTTACCTGAGCTATTGAAATCTGCTACGCAGAAGTCTTGAAGAGGGCTGGGTTCATGGGCAAGAACAATAATACTACAAGTTATAGCTACGACGATTAGTGCTAGCTTTGGGTGTGCCATTAAATTTCAATTTTCTGAGTTTGAACATATAGATGAAATGTGCTCACATATGTATATATATAGAGGGTCATTGAGAAAAAGAAAAAAGAAATTGAGATCAAGAAAGCTGACGAGTTCTTTGAGAACTATGAAGAACAAAGCGGCTTAACTAGGAGAATCAGTCAATACAATATATAAACATAATTTACTATAATCGTAGTTGCATAGGTGTTTAATGAAAGAACGTATGCCATGACAAGCCACAAATTTCCAAGAAACATTTAAAATATAATATGGGTGACAGCTAGAGCTAGGTTTAATGTTTTAACTTTTAACATAGTGAAGACCATATATATCGTTGTTCGATATATATTGATTCGTGTATTATTTATTTAATTACGAATTCTTCTTTTGAGGGAAGAAAAATTGGCAATGAAATAAACGCTTAAGCGATTATAACTATACTACGGGACACTATGTTGGGGAAGATTGCAGATTAATTTAACAAAATACGTATATGCATGGATATACCAAGTCTTGGTAGTACATGAAGACGAAGTCCAATATAAAGCTATAGCTGGTAAATTAATATTGCTTTATATTATTGTGAAAAGACCGATGGATGATGCACTGTTGGGCGGCCAATTATTGGAAAACTGGGTCATCCTTTTTTTTTTTTTTTTTTTTTTGTAACCGGGTAAAGCCGATGGTAAACCCCGGGGCCGACCCACTACCTGCTAAACAGGTCGACCAGGTCAATCGCACATGTCTGGGCCCATGTGGGCAGGCTTAGGGAAATGTCACAGGGATGAGATTCGAACCCAGGACCTCTCCCAACATGACCCTAAGCACCTCCCCCTCAGCCAGTAGGACTGAGGGCTCATTGGCTTACTGGGTCATCCTTTGGTCAATGTATTTGTTGAGATCATTTTCATTATATAGTAAGTTATTGCGAAAAAAAAAAGACAATTTCAAATTCGATTGTGATAACGTTGCAATGAAGGAGATACCAACAGAGTTGTAATGAAGGAGAGAATCAACTGCAAATTTCATTTGCTCAAATCTGCGTGTATTAATACACAACAATAGTCAATAGACTCATCAACTGAGTGATTAACAACAATGCTAACGATACACATAATTCAAATCCATCGCCACTCGGCGGAGGCAGATTTTCTTGAGGGCTCAAGGGAATGCTCTGTTCGTTCCTAAAGAAATTGTCTGGGTCAACAGTTGTCTTAATCTTCACCAACCTATCGAAATTACCCTTAAAATACTTCACGCCATACACTTTCCCTTGATCGTAGCTGTTCTTACCGTTATCTGTGGTTCCAATGTCTAAATCCCTGTAATTCAAATAAGCTTCCCTCGGATTCTTGGAAACAAAAGGTTCCATGAAAGCATATAGCTCTCTGATCTGACCCATGAAATCTTTATCAGCTTCTTCAGTCTCATTCTCCCAATTCACAGAGTACTGAATCTTGAAAAGATTCCCAGCCCTATGAGGAAAAGGCGAATCAGATTCTTGAATCTCGCTGTTTCTTCCACCGTAGGAGTTAAAAACCATTCCCACTTTACCTATCTCAACCATCTTATCGAAAAGGGAGCTCAGCCCCTGTTTTGAAATGGGGGTCTTAACGTAGTCAGACTTTCTCTTCAAGAAGTTTACGGAACTCAAATCTTGTTTTCTGCTGAGGAGAACGCTAGGCGAAGTAGTGTTATCGAGGTTAGCCCAGTTAACAACTGATTCTATCCACGACATCTCCAAGCAATCTGCTCTCTTCAATCCCAGTTCTGGAAACAGAGAATCCGTGATGGGCAATAGCCTCGACGAATCCCCGAGGAACATGCCTATGAAAGTAGCGCGCACGTTCCTCGTCTTGTTCTTCGTAATGGGCTGGAGAAGAACTCTAATGAAGAGATCCCTATCCATCTTATCGACGATCTGCTGGTACTTGAAAACAGATTCGATGGGATTATCCTCAGCGTATTTGAGGATGTTAAAGACTGTAACTACAGGTGGAACAGAGACTAATTGGATCTTGAAGGCTATGATCACACCAAAGCTTGCTCCACCACCACCTCGAATAGCCCAGAAAAGATCTTCGCCCATCGATTTTCTATCCAAGATTTGACCTTTTGCGTCTACCATCTGCGCATCGATGACATGGTCGACTGCTACACCGTATTTCCTCAGCATATTTCCATAACCAGCCCCACTTATATGCCCACCTACGCCTACTGTGGGACAAACGCCTGCTGGGAAACCATGAACTTTGCTTTTTTCCCAGATTCTATAGTACAATTCCCCCAAGTAGGCGCCAGATTGAACCCAAGCTGTTTCTTCTTCCATGTTAATGTCGATTGCTCTGTTTTTCAAGGACAGCCCACGTATGCATTACCAGGTTAAGTCACGAATACAGACATAAAAATGGAATCTTTTTTAGGGTACCTTAGATTGAACATGTCTAGTATGGCAAAATCACTGTCCGAAACGTAGGAAACCCCATCGTAGTCGTGACCACCGCTGCGGATTCTGAGCTGAAGGTTTGCCCTCTTGGCGCACAGCACGGCGGCGCTGACCTGCGGCGCATCGGTGGGCGTAATGATTAAGGTTGGTTTGCGGGTTTTGGGGGAAGCGTAGCGGCGGTTTCGTATGTAGGCTTGGAGGACGTCGGCGAACGAAGGGCTGGCCGGCGCGTACAGAACGGTTGGGATTAGTTCTTGCGGGACTTTGTTTTCCGTGAAGCATTGGACGAATGTATCGTAAAGAGAAGTGTTCGAAGCTGCTGCGGACGCGGAGAGAGCTTGCAAGAGGCAAAGAGAGACGAAGAACAGAAATGGAATCTGATTGACATTCGCCATCGCTGTGATGTTTTCGAGCTCGTTGACTTGAGATTCAGAAATTGCGCCGGTTACAATAGAGGAGACACATGTACAGACATCATGTGAAACGTTTGTGGCGGTAAGGAAGAAAAGCGAAGATTCGTGTCTTTCCTCGAAAGAAAATGAAACGACTATAAATATGAATATTTTTTATCCTGAAAAGGTAACGCCGTTAAATATATCCATTTTAATCATTCGGGAAACATCCATTTGTATTGCTTTCATCCATAGTTTCCACGTTCGATCTAATCTATAAATGATAACAGAACTCAATTAAACTGAACTTCACTGTAATGCTTTCAAATCGAAAAACAGAGAGAGGGGACATATCGTATCGTTCAACAGAGTACTCAACTACGTGACTGAAAAAACATCATATAGCAGCTGCCCATCGATCAGATCACTAACATTGTAGCAGCACATCGAACGACGAAATCAGCACGAACAAGAGAACGTATCGCACGAATCACAGAGGAGAAGCCGCAGAGAGAAGGAGCGCCAGAAGAAACCATCAGTCCTTGAAAACCAGGGGATCTCCTCTCCCTCGTGGGCCCCAATTGCCGAGGATTCGCCGGTGGAGACGGTTCGACCACAGTCGTCTCGTTCGTCTGCGGCGGCGGTGGTGGCGGCGGAGACAGCGCCAGTGGCGGCGGCGGAGGTTGAGCCACGATTTCAACGTCTTTCACGTTGTAATTGTTAGGCCGATTTTATCCAACCTTGTACTGATTCAATGGATTAGTATTACCTGATACGATGAATTACGGAAGCGATTGAATAGTAATACCACGAGACGGATTGTAGAGTTGGAACGGAGAGAGCGCGCGAGTTCTTCAGAAAAGTCGTCAACTCTATTATGAATCAGCAACCCTAAACGATGTATCGTTTAGGGTATTTATACATAAGCCCTAATGGGCTATTGGGCCCAATATAACTAATATACCCACAAGTCGGGTATATTTACAATTAAGTCCTAGGGCGTAATTAAATTACAGAACATAGACTAATAATTAAATGAACACAATTAAAATAATATCTAACAATCTCCCCCTTTGTGTTCATTTCACGTAGTAGCGCGGTCTTCTGTTCTGTAGAAGGATTTTCTCAGATTGAGAACGTACTCGAACTGTCTGATGCTTCGGCGAAGGCATAATCTATTCTGAATTTCTTCAATAGCAATATTGCTTAGGCTGACGATTTCATCTCGGAACTGCTCGAGGCCTAAGCTTGCAAGGTCACCTTTTGAAGAGTCAGAATATCTTCTAACTTTACTTCTCAGTTTCTCGATAATGATCCTGAGAGTGCCGTCGCAGTACTTCTCGACTTCTGAGAGAAACATGACTCTCTTTAGTCCATCCTTGCTGTAGACTACGGAGAGTTCAGGTTCTTTGAAGATGAAGCCATTTGGGTATGGTTTGAGTTCCTCCTCCATGCCGGCGAAGTTTGGTCTTGTGAGGTTTACCTTCCTAGCATTATTCTCAATGGCTATCTGGAAGTCATGCCCTGTGTAGAAGGTAATGTCCCTTAGCATGTGTCTTTTGATGGCTTCATATCCCAGCTTGTATCGAAATTCTCGTAGGATGAATTTCCTGTAGAGTCTTGATAGCTTGTATACTTCGCTGGGATCAACGTACTGCAAGTTGCCTTCGGTGATCACGTCTTCTGAGCCATCCAGCCGTAGTACTTTGTAGACTGGGTACTTTAGGTTTCTTCCCATTTCCTGGACGGTGACATCCACTATGTCCTTGATCGGTGCCTTCGCTCTCATTCTCTTCTTGTCTGCATCCGTGACCCTCGATCCGCCTTTCGTTGTCCATTTGTATAGGAAATGGTAGGCCAACTTTTTGGATCCTTCAATATGTGATAGGCCTCTCAGCTCCATTTCATTGTATGGTCGAATTTGACCACGTTCTCGCCAGATTCTGCTTCTAAGTTCCTCTTGAAATGGAGTTGTGATCTTGTTCCAGGGAGTCTCAGATGCTTCTGACGTTTCTTCGTAGTCTTCTCCATTTCTGATCTCGTCTGGAGCCATTCTGAGGCTTGCTTCAACCGCCGCCCAGATCAGTCCACTAACGTTGTCCAGTCTCTCTTGAATGTCATCTCCTGTGGGATGATCGCTGTGGCTTTGAGATCCCCATCCCTGATCGATATACTCGTTGAGCTCAGCCAGGGGATCGGGGATGCTCATGTCTACGACTGGAGGCAGTGGCTCGTCGATTTCCTGTGGGGGTGGGTCTGGTCTGAAGTCGGATGGTAATGAGGGTAGGCTTTCTGGTAGGTTAGTAGTTAGGGTTAAATGGAAGGAGGTAGTAGATTGGGGATTTGAGGTTTCTGGTTGAGTTTGGGTTGAGGTTGAGGGTTCTGTATGGGTGGTGGCTGCCTCGACCCGCTGTCGCTTCTCCCCCTCAGGACGACCATCGCCGTCGGGGTCGTCATGTCGACGTTTGTGTGTGGGCGGGTCGTAGTGGCAGTGGTAAGGTAGTTGGAGGCGGTGAAGGAGCTCCGTATCTTCATCATCGAGGTGGTCGGCCTCGCTGAGGAGTCGGGCGAGTAGATTCTGTCGAAGCTCCTTAATGGTGGGGGTAGGTGTAGAGGGAAGTGGTGGTGTTTGGTGGGATGAGGAGGATGGTGTTGCCCCAACTTTTTGTAGTATAGATGCCTCCATTTGCTTCATTTCTTCGCGTATAGTGGCGAGGCTCCGTTAAAGGCTCTGGTCGAGGTGGGCTTGGGTGATGAAGGGTGAAAATAACTCAACAGAGCCACGAAGGCGTTCTGTTGTCACGACTTCAGAGTAAACTCCTGTGTCGCGGCCCACATTCACTAAAAGTGTGTGGGACTTGAGGAACCGGGGCCACTTAGGCTCACCGTTGGCATCGTCGATAAGGCAAGCTCATCGAGATGGCCTGATGGCACGGGGGTAATGATGTTGCCCATGTCAGGTCTTCCGTCCGATCGTCGAGTATCATCAGTAGATGACGTCTCTACGGACGTTCTGGACTGATCACTGAGAAGAGTCGATAAAGGTGTATGTGTCCTAGCAAAATCGAAAAATTTGGGAAAGTGGACACTAGACTCGATGTGAGGGAAGAAGGGACAGCGACGTGGGGCTGGGAGTCGCTGATTTGTATATCACTTGCCTCCGAGCGAGGCAAGGATGACTGAGATGGTTCCCCGTGAGATGTTGAGACATCAACCTGTTGGGAGGTTGATGAATGGGAAGGGCTGGGTTGTGCATGCGCCGTTGAACCAGATGCGGCGGCTTCTACTCGGGAGCTGATTAAATCGGCTCCTGTTCCTAGGGGTTCGGTTCTGGAAGTTATAGTGAGGAGGGGAGGTGCGAAGCTGACAGACACCGGAGGAGGCGGTCGTCGGTCGTGTTTTCTTTTTGTACGCACTTCGCGTTGTCGCTCAGGACCCTGTCTCACACTCGAGCTGGCCCCGGGGTTGGATACGGTGGGGTTTGACCGTATCGTAGGGGCAGGAAGGTTCTGCGACTGCCTGTATTTGATCACCTCTGCATCCGTGGGATCAGCAAGGTCCAGGAGGTGTCTTGGAATAGGCATGCCTTGGGCTGTCGATCCTTCCTTTGATTTCTTCAGGTAGTTGAACTTCGGAACTCCCAGGGACTCTGACGCTGGACGACGAGTGATCTCTGGGTGGATTTCCATGTAGTGATAAATCAATACTTGGAACCACCTGAGATATGGGAGGCCCTTTCTCTTGGACGTCTTGAGGTGATCTCTGATGTAGATCTGGTCCACGATTTCTTGCATGAATAGGGCAGCGTAGTCGTAGCGTTTCCCGAAGATGACCCCATAGAAGATGGTGAGGATGCTGAGATTGCAACGATCGTACCCCGTGTGCTTCGGTGATAAGCACTTGTTGATCAGCATAAATAGGGCGTTCCACGGAGCTGGTATCTTGTTGAAGGAGAATGCTGATACTTGCGTGAGAGGTGGAGAGCAACCTAGTTCCAGCATGGCAGTTAGTATTTCCTGAGTGGTGGGAGGTGGATCGAGCTCATCAAATGTTGGCAGTTGTAGAACCGTCCTCAGAAGATCTTTGTTTAGGACCACCGAAGTGTTCTCGATTTGGCTTTGGAATATAGTCTCCTCGATGTCAGGAACTTGGTCCATGAGTCCCCAGAATTGTTGCAGGTAAACTTGGGGGACGCTCGCCGTGAGTGTGAAGGCGGGGAGCAGAAAATGGTTCTTCAGAATGGCGATGATGACCATGTCCGAGCATCTGAAAGCCGTTGTGTCTAATTGATAGTTGTTCTTCAGCGGCTCGATCCATTTGGAGATTGGGTAGATCGTATCACGGTTTGGAATCTCCATAATCTGAAAAATATGATCAAAAGGTCATTAGACATCGAATATTCCATCGTTGCCCTCGCTCACTGTGCTTCTTTTTCTATTTATTTTTTTTTTTTTTGCTGTTTTTTTTTTTTTTTTTTTGTTTTTTTTTTGTTGTTTTTTTTTTTTTTGATATATATATATAGATATAGATATATAGATACAATATATAGATATATAGATACATATATAGATATACGTAGATATATATAGATATATAGATATAGATATATATATAGATATAAGTAGTAATATATAGATATATATATAACTTGACAAATTTTCTCTAAGTAAAGAAATGGGCCTGTTTAAAAACATTGAGCGGTTCATTTGAAATTGAAATCGATTAATTTGAGGCCCAATACGGTAAGTGTCGACACGGCCCAATTTGAAAGAGAAATGTCGAGTGCATGAATACGCTTGAAAATGTCGATAAAGTCAAGTTAAAACTTAAAGATGTCGAGATCTTATGAAATGTCGAGATCAAATAACGATTTTCCGAAAAATGTCGAGATGGTCCATTTAAAAAAATCGGGAAGAGCCCAATCAAGTACATCGAGATTTTAAATTTGGAGGCCCACTTAAGCAGATTGAAATGTCGATGGAATGAAAAATGTCGAATGGCCTGAAAAATGTCGAGAGTAAGAAAAAAATCGATATTGCACAGTTTTAAATAAGATGTCGAGATGAAAATGTCGATATCGCTCTGTTTAAATAAAATGTCGAGGGGCTAGAAAATGTCGATATCGCTCTGTTTAAATAAAATGTCGAGTACCCCGTTTCGAGAGGAAATGTCGACATAAAATCAAATTAGGGTTAAAGGTCGAGAATTTGGGGAAAAATGTCGACGAACTGAAAACGTTTCAGAAATTCACAGATTAAAATCACGAAGATGTCGAACGGTTCAAAATCGAAGAAAGTCAGTTTAATAATCAAGGAAAATCTCGAGGAATCATGGAAATCGAAGATTTAAAATCAAAAAATGAAATCGTAGTTTCAGTGAGTTCCTCATCGTTTCGACCTGCAATCAGAACGATTAGTAGCATAATAAGGAATTAAAGGGCCTTTGTCGAGCTTACCAGTCGATTGTTTGATGATTATAGGGTAATGATTGACGATGAGGTATGAAATCTGTCGAGATGTGAAGGTGAGGAAGACGAAAAAAATCGGGACGTTTTTTGAAAAAGTCGAGTTGAAGTAAGGAAGACGAAAGAAGTCGGGAGAGTTTTTATTTTTTGTTTTTAAATATGTCGATACCATCTTGGGCTTCCTCAAGGCCCAAAATAATGTCGAAGAAGCGAAAAATGGCCCAATGTCGATATATGAGATGAATTGTCGATATGAAGTGTCGAGTTTATAAGTGAGCTTGTCGAGGCATATATTTTTTTGGGCTTGTCGATACATCTGAGGGCCCATATAAGATGTCGACTGCTGAGATATAATTAAATAGTCCAATTTGATTTTAAAACTTAAAGGATTTATGCAAGTAAGTCTAATAAAATGCAAATAAAATACAAAAATAAAATGCAAGTAAAGTGCATAGATACCATGCGATAATGCGAAGGTACTGAAAAAAATAGTGATGCTCCCCCTAGACATATAAAATTTTTTTTTTTAAATTTTTTTTTTTATATTTTTTTTTTTAATAAAGAGAATAGAAAATCTAATTCACCTTAAATCAGTAATGCAAATATTGAAAGATAAATGCTCCCCCTAGAATTATGCAATTATGTTTCTCCCCCTAGACATATGCATAGGCTTTGCAAAATATATAACATGATTACGTCTAGCCTAGCATGTATGTGCCTAGATTAAGAGGTAAGATTCAACATGCCCAACCTAGAGACTAAGAATTGGAATCGTTTCTCATCCAATGCTTTAGTAAAAAGGTCGGCCAGTTGAAGTTCGGTGCTAACAAATTGCATTTCTATGATGCCATTTTCAACATGATTTTTTATGAAGTGATATCGAAGATCAATATGCTTCGTGCGTGAGTGATGTACGGGATTGCATGTAATAGCAATAGCACTTTTAGAGTCACTATAAATAGGAATATTATGTAAATCAAACCCGTAGTCCAAGAGTTGAGTTCGCATCCACAGAATTTGGGAACAGCAACTGGCAGCGGCGACGTATTCTGCTTCAGCTGTTGACGTAGACACACAATTCTGTTTCTTGGAGGACCAGCAAATTAATTTGTCACCGAGCAGTTGTGCGCCACCTGATGTACTTTTTCTATCCATGCGACACCCTGCAAAATCTGAGTCAGTGTATCCAATTAATTGAAAACTAGAATTTTTGGGATACCATAGACCAAGATTTGGAGTTCCTTTCAAATAGCGAAGTATTCTCTTGACGGCCGTCAGGTGTGATTCTTTGGGGTTTGCCTACGTTTGGTTGCTCGCATCGCTAACCAGTCGTGTCTGTGGAGCAACCCGAGATGCCATACACGCTGGGATCTTTGGCTGCCCTCATCGCATACCAGTCATGAGTGTGGAGCAGCTCTCTTTGTACCTACTCATGCTGGGATATCTGCAAAATGTTATCGGGCCTTTGGTACCCATTTTTGGATGGGTCCTCCCTTGTTAGCAGAAAACGAGTTAAGCACATTAGGTTCAGATATTGATCCTAAGTCATCCTTTAAGGTCCTATTCAATTTAATTTGTGATTTAGGAAGCCATAGCTTCAATCCTTGTTTTGGGTGTTGAGGGTATGTGGAGTGATGTTTTTGCTTGGGTACCCAAATTTGCTTAACATTAGGACTATACCCTGTTGAGTTCTTATGCACCAATCGATTGAATACGGGAGTGTTCGAGACGTGGCTTGCATGAGATGATGGCTGTCGAGTAGAAGAATGATGCATCTTATAAATATTAGATTTATTAACACGGGAAACGTCACAATGCTTAATAATCTTCGATGAAATGAAGTTATGTTCATCAGAAGCATAGTTTGTAGAGTAGATAGCCTTGGTAGGAGAGGGTTTAGATTTTGATTTCCTGGCCCAGTCCATCGTCTTCGTCTTCTTGGTTAGTTTCTTGCCTGTAGCTAAATTTGACACATTAGGAGTTAGATCATAAGAGGAAAAAGAATGAACGTCAGATGAATAATCGTTGAGGTTTCTAAGAAGTGAAATTTCATTAAGTAGTTTCTCCTTTTCGAATTTGAAAATTTCGATTTGATTTTGATGTTCCTTGGCTTGTGACGTGTTGATGGCTTGCAGGCGTGATAGTTCAGTCAGGAAGTCTGTCTTGTCTTTGGTTTGTTTCCTCTCCATTTGGGTTTGCGAGCTTGACTTGGTAAAGAAGCGTGAGTCGTCCTTGTTTGAGGTTGCGGTTGCTAAACGAAAACGGGAATTTAAGGCAAGTGCATCATCGTAGTAATAGTAATGATTTGAAGGGGATGCGAAGTTTTCAAATAGCAGCTCATGTCTTTTGACTTTTTCTTTCCCTTTAATCTCCTTGTGAGATGATGCATCCACATTAGGCGTAGCTACGTGACATTGTGTGAAGAGACCTATGGGGTTGTTGATTTGCTTCTCGAGTGAAGAGATGATTGTCAGGAGTACGTCTTTTTCCACTTGAGAGGCAATCTTTTCTTGTTCAAGAGTCGAGTGACAGATACTAATTTCTTTCATTTCTTTGATAAATGGAGGAATATATGGACGAGATGTACGCGGTCTTTGGACGTCTACTTCTTCTGAGGAGGGTGGATATAGGGGTAAGTAGTCATCCGCCGGATAAGGTTCCTTAGTTCTTGAGCTCTTATTCAGTTCGTCGTAGTCGATGGGTATTTCAGCCCAGCCTTCCTTATTTCTCTTTTTCTCTTCTAAGTTGTCAATAAGACTAGTGAAGGGCATAAGACTAGGTATTTGTAAGCCTAGGAAACTAATATCGTAAAGAGGTAGAGGCTTCTTAACGACTGGGGGAGAGTCTGGAACAATACCTAGACCGTCACGGGGATCATAAAAACTAGTATCTCTAGCAGTATTTAAGAGGATATTTTTATCTGTTAGTACTCTCTTTGTTAGAAGATCCTCAAGTTTTTAATTTTCGAATATAAACGATTTCGTTCCTTAGTCAGGAATTCATATTGTTGGGTTATTGTGTTTCGCTCTTCCTCACTCTTCTTGAAGTCGTTTTCCTTTTTGGAGAGTTTTTCTTCTAAATCTCTTACCCTAGTCTCATGTCTGAGGGATGTATCCTGAGCTTGTTCTAGAAACGAGGTTAACCTAGCCTTTTCTACTAGTTCGGTTCGCAAGACTTTTTCATTGTTTGCTAACCTAGATTCTAGTTTTCTTAATGATTGGTTTTCACTAGACATGGATGTTAGTCTATCCTGAAGAAGACATAATTGTTCATGTAGATTGGAGTAGGATGTGTGTACCTCAGTTTCTGAAGATGAGTCGGTCGAGGGAGTGGCTATGGTGTTGTGTGCCTCATCTTCAGTGTCAGTTTCAACGTTTGCCATGAGTGCCAGGTTTTCGTCCTCACTCTCAGAGGTATCCTCGAGCCATGATTCTTGTTCTGCCATGAGTGCAACACCAGACTGCTTTTGTTGGAGAAGCTGTGCCTTTTTGGTGTAGTAGTCAACATTCTTTGTCTTAGGCAGGAAGCAGTCTCGAGCAAAGTGTCCTGGTTTGCCACAGTTGAAGCACTTCTGATCTTTTATGGAGGTCTTAGGCTCACCATCTTCAGGCTTTCGGTCCCGCTTCTTTGAGGAACTAGTCCTGAGTCGATTCGACGATCTGTTCTGTGTGTAAGAGTTGAAGCGTTTGGTGATCAAAGCCATCTGTTTGGTAATCTCTGCCAGTTCAGGATCCATATCTGCATTTGTGTTGTCATTGTCTTCTTCAGATGAACTAGGATTCTGCACAGGCTTTGGATTCTTCCTTGATTTTCGATGGCTGATTAGTGCAAGTGACTCCATGGCTGCCTTTTCTTTTGATGCTTTCTGAATCTCATTTATGTCTTCAACATGCTGGGCGAGGCTGTCGAAGAGACAGTGAATGTCCATCTCTTCTAGATCCTTGTTCTGACGAATGTTGCTAGCTATTTTCCTCCATTCTGGCTGTAGTGCTGAGAGAAAGCGTATGTTGATCTCCTCACCAGTTCTGGTTACATTTATCTTTCTCATCTCATTCACTAAGGTCAGGAAACGCTGATAGGTCTCATATAGTTCTTCTCCATCTTTGGCTTTGAATGAATCATAAGCCGTAAGGATGTTGGATTTCTTAGCCTTGTACCCAGATTCAGTTCGTTGCATCATTTTACTAATCTCATCCCACATTTCCTTGGCAGTTTGCAAGCTATTTACCTGCATGAAAATGTCATTAGGGATGCTTTGACAAAGATAAGTTCTGGCTTGACGATCTGCCCGAGCTCTGAGTTTTTCAGCTTCAGTGTAGGCAGAACGCGCTTTGGGTTCCCTGGTGTCTGGAACGGCCGGTTCATTGTCCGGATTTCCTGGAATAGTAACCCAGAATTGAGCTGGGCCTTCAGTGAGAGATTCGTACATTAAGTCTCCGTTCTCCTTGCTGTCGATGAAGTTCATGAACCTGAGTGTCCATGCTGTGTACTCGTCCCTCTTGAGGATGGGTGGTCTTGCGTCGTTTCCAAGTGAGTAGAGGTCCATTGCTTACAGTAGGTTGGATGTGGATCTTTATCGTGTTGATCAACTAAAGTCTTAACTCAAGGAAGACAAGTAGAGTTAGAGAAATATAGGAAATAATATAAGCAAAAAAAATAAAATCGAAAATTTTTTTTATTTTTATTTATTATTGTTTTTTTTTTATTTTAGATGTCGAAAGAATGCAATAAGAATGTCGAGGCTTGAATGGATTTGGGATTTCGAACGAACAAAATATCGAGATATATGTCGAATGGAATAAGGTTCAAGATGTCGAGTTCCTTATTAAATGTCGAGACGAATGTTGAATTGAGTAGGAAGTCGAGATATAGATCACTGTTGAGAGCTAATGAAAATGTCGAGGTCCTCAAATGTCGAAGTCTTCAAATGTCGATAAGAGTAGAATGTCGAATTAAAGATGTCGAATTAAATGTCGAGTTGGTTAGGATGTCGAAATAAAGATGTCGAGTACTTTTGATGACTTCAAATGTCGATAACCACAGATGTCGAGATCTTCAAATGTCGAGATGTAACAAAATATCGAGCCAGATGTCGAGAGATTTAAATGTCGACAAGATCAAATGTCGAGTGCTACAAATGTCGAGGTCCGTGCCAAAACTCGAGCAAGATGTCGAGTCCCTTATATTTGAGTAAAATGTCGAAATCAATGTCGAGCTGAGCCAAAAAAATCGAGAAAGATGTCGAGATGGGCAATTTTGAGCGAAGATCTCGAGAATTCAAAGCTATGTTCGTCGTCCAACACTGTTCTTCGTTCTGGGAGGAAAAAAATTCGATCAAGAATTAAGGAAAAAACAAATACTCCTATGCAATCTCCATGGCTGAGACAAATCTGGGAAATTGGATGAGAGGAGATTGATAAAAGTGAAAAAGAAAAACGATAGAAGGGGCGAATAAAATCGATAAAGCCTCGATGAGTTTGATCCACGAATTCGGCTCTGATACCACTTGTTAGGCCGATTTTATCCAACCTTGTACTGATTCAATGGATTAGTATTACCTGATACGATGAATTACGGAAGCGATTGAACAGTATTACCACGAGACGGATTGTAGAGTTGGAACGGAGAGAGCGCGCGAGTTCTTCAGAAAAGTCGTCAACTCTATTATGAATCAGCAACCCTAAACGATGTATCGTTTAGGGTATTTATACATAAGCCCTAATGGGCTATTGGGCCCAATATAACTAATATACCCACAAGTCGGGTATATTTACAATTAAGTCCTAGGGCGTAATTAAATTACATAACATAGACTAATAATTAAATGAACACAATTAAAATAATATCTAACAGTAATCAAGAACGTTCGTAATCCCATGAACTGAGAAAGCCGCGTTGATAAAAACGTCGGGGTTGGTTACCTTGGAGGAGCCGTTCACCGTGAAATTCTTGGTTGAGTTGTTAGTGACGACTATGTACTTGGCGGGCAGTAGGGTTGGGAGGCGAGTCCTAGTGGTGAGCTGGACGAGCTCGGAGAAGGTTAGGCGCTGAGGTACGATGTGGTAAGGGATGAGGAAAGGGTCGAAGGTTTGAGAACCGCCTTGGCTTGGGAAAGCTTCGTTGCTGGGGACGAAGAAGGTGGCCGTGAGGGGAAGAGACGAAGGGTTTGTGTTTGAGAGGACGTTTGCCCACCCTGTGTAATCTCCGGCGCCGAGCAGTGCGTTGATTATGTTGTTTAGCTGGTTTCCTCCTTGGTCTTGAGAGGGCGGCGGCGGAGGTGGTGGTGGTGTTGGGGCGGAGGTTGTTGGGAAGGAGAGTGGTGGGTCGGCGGCGGAGATGCGTCGGAGGTTGATGGCGGTGGTTAGGAACGTGAGTGATAGGAAGAGGTGGAGGAAAGAGTTACGCGCCATTAGATTTTTGGCTGATCTCAGTTTCTTGGAATTTGGGTTTGCAGAGACGTATGTGTAGAGGGAGATTGAGATATGGGGGAGGGTGATATATCAAGAATTGAATTTGTACATATATATATACACACAGGACAGTTTGTGCGTGTTTCTTGAATATAATGGCAGCTTGTTTTAACCGTAATTAACTGAACTTTCCCCTTGGAGAAATACGAAGTCGCCAGTAAATCTTGAAAGTCGCCTAAGTGATCGACGAATAGTGTTTTGTGGTTACGTTATACCTTCAGACAACAATATTCAATCCATAATCCTCAAATTATTTGTACGAGGAAATAGAAACAAAGCCACTATAGCACAAACAAAGCAACTAATTATACATATATGTGCATAACATGCTTAACGTCTGCATAGGTAATCCACTGATACTGTAACATAAATTGCATCTCCACAGGTAAATCTATCGAAATAACAATTTCACAGAACGAACAATCTATATATTCATCTTGTGAGAGAGGCTCAGAAATGGCGCTTGCTGAATCACCCAGAGATTCCCAAGACATTCTTGTTTCACCCACTAAGGTTTTGTAGAACTCGGAATTTCCAGCACTTGGGATTTCTTTGTCCAATACTGTTGGAATCTTTGTCTTGCATACTCCATGTAGTCGAAATCGATTTTATTCACATGCTCCTGAAGAAGACAAGAGGAAAGCAAATCAATGTTCATGAAACTTTCTTACGACTTAATTTACTTCCACGAATCAGCGTTTGTTTAAAAGGCAGAAGAGTTTGGACGATTTACCGAGATAATTCCCCATAGGCCCCAAAAGAGATGGCTTGCAAGTGTATACTTCTCCACCAGCTGAATCAATTGCTTCTCTTCAGAATCACTCGGTTTATTTCCTGCACAAACATATACTACGTCAGGTGTGTCATGAGACATGTTCAAATGGACGAACGATAGTCATCGGAAATTGTTATTTGGAATGAATGACAATCATTGAAAACTGTATCGAAGTTTGAAACCTGAACTACTGAGATAGATATGTATGAACCTCCGACGCTCCTCTAGACCTGAGTAAAGAACCCAAGTTCCTCAATTCAATTAACATTCTCAGGAAAATCTACAACACACGGAGGATATAGATATCGTACCTGGGTAATTGTTATAGTCCAAGATATGAGGGGTCTCAGTATGATAGTCAGCAGCCATCTCGCAGAAGTGATTAGCAATATCAAAAGCTACGTGGTTGTAACTTGCATATTCATAATCCTAAAACAGAAAAAGGGACTTAGTTTGTCATCAAAGAAACATACACTGAAAGTAAAATTCATATGTGGTTAATGAAAAGAACAAGTCGGCTAGAAAGAACTCACAATTATGGTTAACGATTTGGTTTCTTCGTCCATCATGATGTTACCATATTGCAAATCATTATGGCAGAAACCCACCATTTGGCAATCAGTTGCCAGATTCTTCTCCAGTCCTGATATTTCATCCCCCAGTGCATTCAAGCGAAAGGCCTCAGCTTCTTCTTTGGTAGCCAAATGCTTGGTTTCTTTGAGCCAGTTCCTTCAAAATTTTGCCACGAATATTCGTTCGTAAGGAAGCAGCAAAACAATTACAGGGAAAGTACACCACTAGCATTTGTATCATTCTGTGAAGGAAATATATGTCAAGGTACAACGCAAGCTTACCTCAATCTATCCCACAATACAACAGTCTTGGACCCAGGCATGTCAAGAGTATGAAATTCCTTCATTTTAGCTGCTATAAGGGCGGATATCTCAGGGTCTCGCATATCAGCTGCTGATAGTGTCTGATGTACCGAAAGAGACCGAAATTTTGTTACACAATACATTTTGTATCAAGCGAAAAATTTCAGACAATTTTGACAGAATAAGAGAAAAAATCAAATTAGGACAGATAACAAACGATGCAGTGTTTTGTAAACTAACATATGCTGACATTACCACAAGCAATCACGCTAAATCATGAGAGGACAGAAAAAAAATTCAGGGCATGTGGGTAAAAGGAAAAGCGTACGCGAGCTCGAATGAATTCCTCGATTCGACCATTGGCAAACCTCCCAAGCAACCTAGGTCCCTGTCCTTTCCTAGACATGAACTCGAACGTCCGAATCTCGTTCTCGCGATCAAAAAACACGTCCACCCCCTCGCCGTAGATCCTCACCAACACCTTCCTCGATCTCGGCAGCGACAGATCGCTGTTATTCGTCAGCCACTTGATCTGATACACCTCGTTCGTCATCGCGCCTTTCAGGGGCACCACTTCCAAGGCGTTCGCATCGCTGATGTCGGACCACTGCGCCGCGAGCGACTTGAGTATCACGACGGCCTCGGCCGGGATCCGAGGATGGCCGCGATTGCTTGACGCGGAGCCCATGGTACGATTCCGATCGAGCTGCTCAGTGTCGGCGATTTCTGATGCTTTTCCCACGCTAATACCACCACCGAAATCAATCTTTATACAATCGATTGCAGAGAGATTGTAGAAGAGAGGCGAATAGGTCACACGTAGTAATATGAGGCTGAGCTTGATACTCTGACGCTGCTGTACACGTGTGGCGATGTGATTTAGCAGAGCGCGCGCACGTGAGCGGCACGTGATAACGAGCCGACGTTATCATGCTCTGCTTTTGGCACGCAGGTTAATGCTCTCCTTTGACTCACTCTTTCCAATTTGTTCTTAGCTAAAATCTATCCATTCAATACCACATACAAAAAGCCAACACGTACGTACAATAACAAAAAAATACTTTTCAATTAATACATTATTATAAAATATTCCTAACCATTTTATACATTTTACTAAATAGGACGTTCCACATCTTTTCTACATTTCCTTATTTAGCAAAAAAACTTAATAATATTAAATATTCTTAAAAGACGTGTCAAAATATTCAATTTGTTAATTCCCATGCCAACTCCAAATGTCCATAAATATTTGGGACAAAGGGAGTATGAAGAAAGTAAAACTATGAAGGGGTGTTTATACATAAATACCCTCTGTAAAAAAACTTGTAATTTCGTACCTGTCAGCACTTTTTTAGATGTAGGTACCTAAAAGAATAACCCTTTTTTGCAGATAAATACCCGATTTGCTGCATGTACGCCATACAACACATTTGGGTACTCTATATCAATGTATTGTGGTATGTAATATGTTGCCGTATTAGCATATTTAGGTACGCCGTATTTACACATTAAGTACGCCGTACAAACACATTTAGGTACCCTATAGCACGTGTTATAGTATGCAATACACACACAGGAATGTACGGCATGACTGAATAGACTGCTATAAATTAAATCGGGTATCTATGTATAAAAATTCCTGACATAAGTACTGATCTATAAGTTTTTATTCGAATAGGTATTTGTGTGACATAAGTACTGATCTATAAGTTTTTATTCGAATAGGTATTTATGTGTAGATACCCGAACTATGAATTACTTCTCGCAATAAATTCTTCTAGAAGCCGTTCTACGGTCTTGCGTGAGGTGACTTTCTCAACTTCAAACGCTCCCACGTTATCTCTTAGACCTGCACAGAAATAATACCAAAAAATCATTTTTCGAACTTCTTTATTTAATTTAATTAAAATTTGGCTGTAATTACATAAACCAACCTTGTTGAGGTAGAGCTGTGAGTGGCAACTGAGAAGAACCTTCACGATGGAAGAACTCTACCACGCTCTTCACTTGCTCAGCAGATTCAGCACTTACCAGAATTTCCCTCTTTCAAGAAAATACAGTTTTAGTTTAAACATATGATTTGAATGTAATAAAGGCGACACCTTTATACCTTGAACTTCTTCAGATGATCGTAATACCCAGAAACGACGACCAAAATGCCGAGCTTTTCAGATTCTGTGCATATATTGAGAGAGAATAACGGCTCAAATGCGTGTTCGTACGTATGCGAAAAAAGAAAATATCTCGAACTAACTTTGGAATCGAAGAATCTTTTTGACTGAATTCGAATCATGAGACAGAAACTGGGAAATCGACATCCCTATCGAGCTCATCCCAACATCTGCCGCCGAGTTGCTGATGGTTTTTGGTTTACCTGAGCTTCTCCATTTCTTGAATTCCTTGTGAAGAATGTCTTCTACTTTAAGGTCGGATATTCGAATTCCTTTGTATTTCACTGATGATGAAGACGACGATGAAGAACCAACTAGTTTAAGACATGAGGCGAATCGACCGTGTAAGGAAAAAAGTGCAGCTTTTTCTTACAGATTTGGTAAATTCCATTGCATCCATATCGACCAGCACCGTTGATTAACAGAGTGGCCATGTACTTGTCTTTCGACGTACTTTGTGATGTTGAGAGGTTTTCAGTATCCATAAGAATACCACCTAACTGGGAGGGAAGTGGAGAAAATTTCATACACATAGATATGTATATATATATATATATATATAATATATATATATAGAAACAACATATATATATATATATATATATATATATATATATATATATAGAAAGAGAGAGAGATCTTACGAGAAGTCTGCTGAAGCCTTGCTCAGCCAACATCTGAATCGAAGTTGCAGCAAACTTCTCAGCTATTACAGTGCAGCACGATGCATCCTGGGAACATCGCATCATGGAATTAAATAATTGTGTTTGAAATCAATATGAAAAGACAAGGTTATAGCAATCTTTCATCTGCCGTATAAAGATTCGTTTTTTACCTCTCGCGTTAAGACATTATCGACCGACGACGAAAAGGAAGAATCAGACTGCAATTTTAAGGAAGAGAAAGAACTGAATCATGATGTTTGATGCCCTTCTATGGCGTGTGAAGAAACAAGAAAATAAATATGACCTTTGTGCAGCCAAATACTTCAACTAATGCATCTCTCAGCGCCTGTTTTTTTTTTCGTCGAGTATCATCTCATCGTACTATGATCAATAGCAACAGACTTACTTAGCCATATATCTGTACTGAGAAAGTTTTCTATTACCTCTTGATCAGAAGGAACCTTATTACAGTCGACCAAAACGAGCTTGAGACTCCCAAACAGATCATAGTAAGAAAGGTCAATCTGGTAAAAATGATCAAATAAGGAGAAAACAGATATGCAGAAAATCACTTGGGAAAGAAAACATGTCAGCTTATTACTACCTCGTCGATAAAGATTAAGGCCGACGTATCTACACAGCATGAATTAAGCAGCCATGCAATATCAGCACGTGAATCTAAATCGCCCCTCTTCATGTTAACGACGGGCACTGTACAAAGCGTTCTGCTCTTAAGAGTCTCGTGGAGATAATAAGCGTACAATATCGTCGAAACCCCAATCCCACATCTGAAACGTAACAAAAAGTGTGTAAGAAAACGAGTCGCAGACGATTTTCTTTTTTTCCAACTGAATTTACCGGAGGGACGGGGCCCGATCACAGCATGCAGGAACTTTCCGGAAACACCAGCGTCCACTTCGTATCTCTTAGCCCTGAGATATCGATTCAGTTTACGAACGCTTTCGCAGGCTTCGACGAGTTGTACCTTAGGCGATGGTCCGTAGTAGAACAGTGCAGCTGACAGAGGAAGGGGGACATCAGACAGATCTGTCTGCTTTTTACAGACATCATATTCATATGTCTTAATACTATCCAATTCAGGCATTGAGTCGTAAGGGAAGAAGTTTTCGGTTGGTTCAATATCGGTGGGAGCTTTTGGCGTTTCTTCGAGTTTTTGGATCTCGAGGACTGCTAAGGGAGAAGTTCTAACATAATTGGACATTTGATCTCCATTGTCTGAGGCTAATGATTCATCTATGTCTTCGACGACCATTTTCTGCGATTGAAGCTGAGGTGATTCTTCGTTCTTATTGCTAACCGCAGCTTCGCCTCTTCTCATCCCATCGAAGAAAGGGTTGTCTCGAATTCGTACATACGTCTCCTGCGCCATTGCGATGAAATCGAAATGAGAGTAAAGGAGGGCATTTATTTTGTTCACATCGTCAGAATTTTGACAAGTTAAACAGAGCGAAAAGATCGCTATGGTTTCTGCACAATCCTCACACCCAAAATAATCATTGCATAAATTAAGAAAAAATGATGCACAGATAAATGAAGAGATGGTCACCTTGTGAGGTATTGAAGCTGAATTGCCAGTGGTACGCTTCATCACAATAACTACACAGAATCAGCCGAAGGAAGAAAAGAGAGACGTGCACAGCTCAGCTTTGGAGGCAACGGAAGAAAGAACAGCTAATAACGCAATCTCTTGGGGTTGTAATAATCCTAGCGATCTCCGTCTCATTACACGCTTTGTTAACCGTAGTTACTTCCTTGTTTGTTTTTTCTCCTGAATTTTCTAGGTTCAGCTCTTGGAGTTTATGCAAACAAAACAGCTGCAATTTGGCTTTACATGAAATGAATATAGCGTCGTACATAATAACATAATTCATGCAGGCATTCTTTTTTCTTTATAATCAAAGCCCCCTTTATATCTTCCTCATCCACTGTTCATGAAAGATGAACGTCATTTTATTGTACCGAGTTAATTCAAGTTTATGTTCTTTGGTTGAAAAATAGGCAAAGCCGCTAAACCACCGCGGCGGCGAGGTTCCGACCGTCGGAGGGGCATTTCGGGTATCAATCAAGGTCAGAAATAGGTAACAACTGCCGTCATCAATCAAGTTTATATTTCAATTTTTTTTTATGAAAATATCTTTCCATCGTTGGAGTTGAAGATTTCTGTTGCGGTAATATATGCTTCTGCATCTGCATTCACAAAATCTTGATTTCAAAAAACCTTTTTTTCAGATTATTGAAATCCCATTATTTTTAGACGGTGAACTGAGATTCAGTGGACTGGTAATGACGACGACACTTAATTTCTATTTCTACCTTTTATTTTTGGAAAATTTCATTTAATTGATTTCATCACAAAGCCACAATTTCTTTTCCTATTTTGAAGATCATCATTGCTTGGAAAGTACAGTAAGAAAAAAATTTCTAAAGATGTTACGAATAAAGAGATACTACCGATCACTATTCTTCCTCAAGATTAAGTTAATTACGGAGATCCTCCATTTTCTGGCAAATTTAATTTTCTGAAGATTATTATTATTCCTTGGAATTTAATGTGTAAAGATTTGAAGATGAAATGGAAATAAGAAATTGAGTACTGTAATCCATATCATTCATTGAAGAAGAAGAAGAAGTTTCATACAGTTCGTATACCTAATACATATATTCTCAAGGATTTACATAGAAGCCCCTTGGAATATAAGTACTCGCACATAAGTCCTATAATTTTCCATATGTACAAAATAGATACAATCTAATAGTTCAATATGCCCCCTCAAGTTTGATGTCGATATAAATCAAAGACACCAAACTTGCTCAACAAATAGTCAAACTGAGATCTTCCCAAGGCTTTAGTTAATAGATCGGCCGGTTGTTCACTTGAAGGAATATAATGTGTTGTGATGGTCTTCTCTTGGATCTTGTCTCTCACGAAGTGACAATCTACCTCTATATGTTTTGTCCGCTCGTGAAAAATTGGATTCGCCGCAATTTGCATCGCAGATTTACTATCCGTGAAAACCGAGACTGGCTCTTTCCTTTTTATTCCAACATCCCTCAAGAGACTCAAAAGCCATACAATTTCAGATGTTACCGTGGCAAGAGCTCTATACTCTGCTTCGGTTGAGCTTTTAGAGACAGTTTTCTGCTTTTTGGTCTTCCATGAAACAAGTGAATCACCCAGGAATATTGCATAACCTGTCAAAGACTTTCTCGATAAAGGACACGAGGCCCAATCCGCATCACAAAAGGCTTTCACCTCAAAATCATTGTTAGATTTCAACAATAATCCCATACTCGGTCTTCCTTTTAAATATCTAAGTACTTTAAACATAGTATCAACATGAGATTTTCTTGGACATTGCATAAACTGAGACAAAATCTGTACGGCATAACTAATATCGGGTCTTGTAAGGCATAAATAAATAAGTTTACCAATAATTCTTCGGTAGAATGAAACATCAGTGGCTAGAGGGTCTAGATCTGCTTTTGTCTCTCCATTCTCTGACATTTGCTGTTGGTTATTCATCAACTTTGAGTTCAGCTGCTCCAATGGACCATCCATTAGCTTTAGATTTTGCTCTATTGGAACTCCTAGAGGCTTTGCTCCAAGCATACCTGTCTCAGCTAATAACTCAAGCGCATACTTTCTTTGATTAAGATATATTCCCTCCTTTGATCTCGCAATTTCAATGCCTAGAAAATACTTCAATTCTCCCAAATCCTTCATTAAAAAGGCATTATTCAAGAAATGTTTTGTCTCTTTAATTAATAGTTCATCATTCCCCGTAATCAAAATATCATCAACATAGACTAAAAGAATAACAAGGCTACTCTCCCTCTTCTTTACAAATAGAGAGTAGTCATTCTTAGATTGTTGGAATCCATTCATACTCACAACTTGAGTGAACTTATTGTTCCATTGCCTTGATGCCTGTTTTAGGCCATAAAGTGATTTTTCAAGCTTACAAACCTTATTATTCATACCTTCTTTACCTGTGCTCATACCCGGAGGAATAACCATATATACATCTTCAAGTAAATCTCCCTGTAAGAAAGCGTTAGTAACATCCATTTGACAAATCGGCCAATTAAACTTAGATGCTAGAGAAATAACAATTCGAATAGTCACATGTTTGACTACTGGTGAAAAGGTTTCCGTATAGTCTACTCCTTCTACTTGTGTATATCCCTTAGCGACTAATCTTGCTTTATATCTATCTACACTTCCATCGGCCTTATACTTTATAGTATAAACCCATATACACCCCACAGCTTTCTTTCCAACAGGTAAATCTACCATCCTCCAAGTATTATTCATTTCTAATGCCTTAATCTCATTCTCCATAGCCTCTATCCATTTTTCTGATTTAATTGCCTCAGCAAAACTTTTAGGTATAACCTCACTGTTCAAAGCTGCGAGGTAAGACCTATAAGCGGGGCTGATTTTAACATACTGTAAAACATTAGATAATGGATGCTTAGTAGAGTATGCAATATTTGAATTATTAATAAAGGAGGAAACGTAGTCCTTTGCCCAATAAGGACTCTTACCCACTCTACCTGACCTTCTCAAGTCTGGCCCACGAGCAGTAGCGTCTGTTTCCCTTATATCTGGTTGGGCTGAATCTGATTCCATCATTTCAGTCCTTAGGTCCGGCTGATCCGTAACTCTGTGATTATCAGCAGCTTCATGCTGTTCAATATTGTCCTCAATTCCTGTTCTATAAGGTGCTATGAACTCATCATAAAAGTTAGTATCATCATGCATAGGCATATCATTCACAACCTTATAACTGTCATCACTCACAGCCTTATACATGCCATTTGAATTAACAAATGGAAATATATTTTCATAAAAAATAACATCTCTAGATACAAGAAATGTTTTTGTCGTAAGATCCAACAGCTTATATGCCTTTCGTGTTGCAACATACCCCATCAATACACATGCCTTTGACCTTACCTTGAATTTATCATCCTCTGTTAAGATTTTTGAAAAACAGAGGCAGCCAAACACCTTAAGGTGTTTGTAGTTCGGCTCTTTGTTGTAAAGGACACTATAAGGAGTCTTACCCTTTAGCAATGGGGTAGGAGTCCTATTAATTAAGTACGAAGCTGTTAAAACGCATTCTCCCCAATACCTTATTGGTACATTGGATTGAAATTTTAATGCTCTAGCTACATCCATGATATGTCGATGTTTCCTTTCAACTACCCCATTTTGTTGAGGTGTATAAGGACAAGAACTTTGATGTATAATGCCTTGTGAATCAAATAAATCGTTACATTCAGCACTAAAAAATTCCAATGCATTATCGGTTCTAATTTTCTTAACTTTGACAGCAAACTGAGTGTGAACATATATAAGAAATCTCTTAATAATATCATGAACTTCAGATTTAGCCCTCATTAAAAAAATCCATGTAGATCTTGAAAAATCATCAACAATGGTCAAGAAATACTTCTCATTATTATAAGTGAGTTCCCTATAGGGACCCCATACATCAACATGCACAAGTTCAAAAACAGAATCAGAAAAAGTAGTCCTACTTTGGAAAACAGTTCTGCTATGCTTAGCTAAAGGACAAATCGAACAATATTTATGTCCTTCTGAAACCTTCAGCCCTAAACTTGGCAAGAAATCAAATCTACCAAAAGACATATGACCTAGTCTCTTATGCCATAGACTTATTCTGTCTATTTCAGCTACATTTGAAGAAAACTGGCTGTTTATTACATCATTCCCATGAGTCGTTTGTCTAAGAAAACTAAATTCTTGACCATGATCACTACTAACATATTGTAAGTAATAAAGACCATTCTTTAATCTACCAATCCCCCTTATCTTGCCAGTCCATAGCTCCTGGATTAGACAAAAATAAGGATAGAATGTGACAAACATGTTAGTGTCATGAGTTAATCTTGACACGGAAAGAAGATTATGTTTGAATTCTGGAACAAATAGAACATTTGATAAATTCAGATTTGAACTTAGTCTAATTGTTCCTAAGCATGTTGCCCTACTTAGTTTTCCATCTGGGAGCCTAATAGAAGCACCTGATAAAGAATGTGTTATAGACTTATCATATAAATCAGATCTACAAACCATGTGTTGGTTGGCTCCAGTGTCGATAATCCATTCATGACTCAACATATTAACTGGTAACATGGATAGAGAATTACCCTGGTGCTGACCCATATTTCCTGCAACAGTAATGGCTTGTGTCTGCTCAGGATTATTAACTAATCCTCCAAGCATGCTCATCAGCTGTTGGAACTGCTGAGGAGTGATATGCGGTTGAGCCGTAGCCACCCCTTCAGTCATGGTTTGTCCAGGTACAAAATTCTGTCCAGCAGTTGTTGCATGATGAATTTGGAGATTCTGAGCATTTGCTGAATTTGAGTTTGCTCTCGTAACTGTCCCAGTTCCTTGTGGAATAAACTTCCCTATTCCTTGATTAAAAAGGGATCTTCCTCCGCCTCCCCTTCTTCCTCTTCTTCCACCCCTGCTCCAATTAGGTGGATATCCATGGATTTTGAAGCAATTTTCCTTTGTATGCCCATTAATGTTGCAGACATCACAAAACATATTACTCTTGTCCTGTGGAGGCTTACTAGAGGAAACATTAGTCATCAAAGCAATTGAGGAAGCTGAACTTGGAGCATGTATACTAATGCTCCTTTGTCCTTCCTCATTCGAAACCATTGCATATACTTGACCATGAGATGGCAAGGGAGACATCATTAGAATCTGCGATCTAAGCGTGCTATAGCAATCATTAAGTCCCATCAAAAATTGCATCATTTTTAGTTGACTGCAATGATCGATGTACTCCTTTGACACATTAAGGGCAGGCGATGGAACTAAGCTATCATACTCATCCCAAAGAATCCTCAGTTTTGAATAATATTCTGTAACTGTACTAGCACCCTGACTAATTGTTGTAATCTGTCTATAAAGAGAAAAAAGTCTAGCACCGTTCACTTTATCAAATCTCTCTTTTAAATCCAACCATACTAAGTGAGCCGAATCACAGTAAATCACTCCATTAACCAAGTCTCTAGAGAGTGACCTATGAATCCAAGACCTTACCAGAGCATTGCATCGACTCCATTGTTGGAGCAGTACCTGATTGCCTTCTGGTGGTACGCAAGATCCGTCAATAAAACCAATTTTATTTTTCGCCTGCAAAGCTACGATCATCTCCCTGCTCCAAACCTTGTAATTGTCTGATCCTCGCAATACGTCGGTGACCAAATCAAGGTTTGGGGTATCCGAAGGGTGTAAGTAGAGAGGATCTTGGAAATCGATGACTGTTGGTAAGGAATCGCGCTTGGTGATCGAAATTGCATCCTTCCCTGGCGGATTAGGGATCTCATCATTAGGTGTTTCACCCGATTTTGTCATCGTAGTGAATTATTTTTGTTGACAGAAAATAAAGGAACGAAGAAGAAGTCGACTCGATTGAATCGCGCGGTTGTTTAACCTAGCGCTCTGATACCATGTAAAGATTTGAAGATGAAATGGAAATAAGAAATTGAGTACTGTAATCCATATCATTCATTGAAGAAGAAGAAGAAGAAGTTTCATACAGTTCGTATACCTAATACATATATTCTCAAGGATTTACATAGAAGCCCCTTGGAATATAAGTACTCGCACATAAGTCCTATAATTTTCCATATGTACAAAATAGATACAATCTAATAGTTCAATATAATGTTTTTTTTTTATTTTCCTTGACACTACATACACCCTTTTCACCTCTATCTACAAAATAGCCCATCATCATACTTCCCTCACCACTCATCATAGCACAAATCCTCCTCTATTCATTTCCGTTTGCATGCACACACAAATACACTCAAAGAATAAAGTCTCCCTGTCTTTATTTATTTTATATGTATTGTAATGAAACTACGAATTAGCTAATTTTAAGGAGACATTTGATTTAATTAAATTGCGACGTGCCTGGCTCCCTGTATGCCTTTCGACGCTGCGAATTCGATCGAAGGGTTTTCTCGGTCGTAAGGCGTAGCGGGAGTCAAGCATGTCCCCCATCAAATCCTCTCGTTATTTATTTATTATTGCGCTTTTTTAGCATATTAATTTATTGCTGTAGTGATAAATTAATAATGGTGATTCTTTTAATTCTTGGTCGAGCATGGTGTGTTTGATGTATATTTGCAGGTGATGAAGATGACGACGATATAGGTTGATGAAGTAATGAATGCGAATATGCTCCGTACATAAGACAAGAACCAAGAAAGGCGTATTTAGGACAAAGAGAAGAGACACAACACTGTGTACTATCTGTCTATTCATTATTCATTTTAGTACGCTACACCTCAACAATAATTCTAGTAATGTACTTTCGATTCTTGAACCAATCAAGATGGGCCCAAGCCCATCTTACTTTGATACACAAGTTTGATGGGCTGATTCATGTTAGACAAGCCCAAGCCCATCTGTAAATGCTGCTCTAACAAAAGCCTATAAGATTTTATTTTGGAACTATATTGGGTTGGTTTTGCTAGAATATTATTTATATGAATCTTGAAATGTGAATAACTCGTAAACTATGAAGTGCCGAGGAACTTTAAAAATATAAATAGGAATTATAAATCGGCGTGGGAACCCCGTGAATAATGTTTTTATATTCATACATATATAGAGAGAGAATCAAGAATGTAAATATAAGAAGAGTATCTCACTTCAATGACATGTTGGCATGTTCTAGAGAATAAAATAAACAAATATCAAAGATCAATTTGCCAGACAGCAAACCAGGACTCGTGCCGGCATTAGTCACATCTCACATTTTCGAAATTCTAATTTATATTATACGCACATAAGCTACATATATTACAACCTTATTGCAACAACATTTAATGTTCTAGACGTGACAACGATGATGAAGATGAAAGAATAACACTGCATATTTTAAAATTTTAATACAGTATCACAAATCATCCAATCTTGGGATCTAGAAATCGAAGTGCGTATGTGTGTGGTGTGTGTGTATCCCTAATACAATGGCAAAAATCACTCTCTTTTCTTTTCCGCCAATAGAAGCAAAGTAAGGTAATTTTTTCTTCACATGGAGTTGGCCGAGAAAGAATCCTTGGGAATATACATTTTTATCTCTTTTCATTAAAAATATTCTTTATCACATGCATCAAATGTTAATTGCAAACGCATATCTTGCTGCCATGTTTCTGTTAATATTTTATCATTTTTGTTTCGTTATATATATAGTTTATCTAAAAATTAATAATACGCGTTCGTTATCTTCTCGAGGCGATGAGATGGAAGAATCATTTCTTATTGATGGATTATATTCCTCTTATTAATATTTGCCGTGTCGACGGTCCATGAGTCACGATATTGACTTGGTAATACAAATATTTCGTCACATTAATATAAAATGAAAGAGAATTAAAATAAATTGGGGGCTGTGCCTGCCTACTAAATCAGGGCCGTCCACATGGCCGAGGCGGACGGCGGCGATCGGCCGTGATGGGTGAGGTGGCCGGTCGTCATATGACGGCCGACGTCAGCCGTGTAGCTGCCGCCTCGCGTGCGTATACCAAAACAAACAGAAAAAGACTTTTCGAAGAAGAGCTGTTAATTTAATATTTAGGGTTTTTATTTACTTTGATTTGATAAACAAAACCAGATAATCAAACGTAAGCGTCGAGGCGAGGTAGGGTTGTCAGTATTAGGATGATGATGATGAATCAATTCACAATAAGATTTTTAATAATAATCGTGGGATTAAATTATAGTCGCGGATCACATGAAGGGATGCTTCTATGTTAATTATTTAAATTAGAATGAGGACAAATGAGGTGTCAGAGAATCCTAGTGAAATTAAACTTGTTTTATTGTGAGATTTTTTTTTTTGGTATTCATGCAAGAAAGTGGGGTATGTGTTGTCTCTACTAATTTATATCGGTAAGGATTATTTCATTTCATTTTGTGATGGACCACCATGATCCTACCGATCGCTAGTTTTATATATAATAAATCTGATTATATATAAATATTATAATTTTCAAATACATTTAGGTATATGTAATATTTAATTTTGTGATTTATAATTTTAAATAATAATTAAAAAAATAAAAACAAAGCCTTTACTGGCTGGAGCTGGACCAAGAGACGAAGAAGACTATATATGGTTTATCCGAGAATTGCGGTTACTTGCCACCTCTTTACTTTCTCATCACTCGTTTTAAAAAAAAATGACTTCCTTTCTAACCCCAACTCAATACAAACAACAAAAGGCATGCCCAAAGATTAGATAGATGGAAAGAGGGAAAAGAGAAAGAACAAAAAATACACTTAAAAAAATATTAGGTCTATTAACCAAAAACAGTTGCACGGATTTGACTCTTTTGATGTGTACATGCATTATTAAAAGAACCATTAATCCCAACCAGCTAAGACTAGAGAACCCTATTATATTAGTCACATTATTAACTTCATTTTCATTTTACATTTTCTCTCCCTCACCATCACCACCTCCAATCTCTTCTTTACTTGCGTATAGAATAATAAGACCTGTGTGCTTTGTCTTAATTATTACCAAAAGTCAGCTCCCTTCTCTCTCCCCCTCTCTCTCTGAGCAAATCCCATTATAATCAACCCTAGATAGAACCGTGCATGTTCTTGACGTTTGTTTGGTGCTTCGAGGAATCTGAAAACAAGAACTAATTAGAGTGGTTCATCATCAAAAGCTACATATATACTATGTGCAGCAACTTCTTGGAGAGAATGGAGAACTACCAAGGAGACTTAACAGATATGCTGAGAGCCACTTGTGGGAACAGCGCCGCCACCGCCACAGCAGATAATTCCACGTCGAACAAAGCAGCGCCAGACAATAATAATAATAATAATCATATACCATCGCCTTCTCTGCCCGAATGGCCGTTTGACCCGATTGGGTACCCATTGGTCGAAGATTTCGGCGACCCATTTGGCCATCTGAGAGATGATCCACTCCTCCTCGGCAGCAGCGCTGCTGCTCCATCTTCGAGCTTCTTTCACTGTGACGAAGATCGAACGGTGAATATGGTTCAGAATAAAGCCGAAGACTGCGCCGTCGTCGTCCACGACCAAGAGGCGCCGGCGACGGCGAGGACGCCGCCTAATATCTTCTCGAGGATGCTGCAGATCTCTCCGACTGGTGCTAAGCTTCCACTGATCTCCGACGAGGATTTTGGGTCGTCGCCGCCGATGAGATCAGCATCTGCCCCGAGAAGTACTGGGAATCAAACGATGTTAGTGGCTGGTAATGATCATCTTCATCGCTGTCATGGACTGAGTATTGCTCCACCTATTATTAACAGTTCGAAAGGTAGTTGCTTGGTGGAGAGCTCTGCAGCTAATAATGTGCAGATCTCGTCTCCGCGAAATACGGGCATCAAGAGAAGGTGGGAAATATTATATCTTTGTGCATTATTTTCTTCTTTTTTTTCTTCATCGGCATTAATTGCATCAAAGAAAAAGAAAAAATAAGAGCACATGTGTTTCCTTGACGAGATTCCGTCAGTTGTTTGTATCTCAAAGCTCGTACTTAGGGTTTTCCCCCAATAAATTTTGCTATTACATCAACCAATCAACACGATGGCTTTGGTTCAAAAGTCTTCTGTGCTTTATATGACAGTGTTGTCTTAATATATTATGTCCCTTGACATAGCTTTCATGCAACTGTTGTCTGACAGAAACATAGACAATCAAGAATCGTCTCGTCTTTCACTATAAATACCAGACATATATATATATACTATGTGAGTTGATTGTATTGATTAAATTCTCAGGAAGAGCCAGGCGAAGAAAGTGGTGTGCATACCAGCGCCGGCGCCTGCAAATAGCAGAGCCAGCGGAGAAATTGTGCCGTCGGATCTTTGGGCTTGGAGAAAATACGGTCAGAAACCCATCAAGGGTTCACCTTACCCAAGGTAAAACATTATAATATCATGGGAAAAATTAAAAATCATATCTTTAGTTCTTGATAGATCAAGGCAAAATTAGATAAATCTGCTGAATGATTATTCGCGTTTGTTTTTCCATACCACTATTTTGACTTGGCTTTTTAACATTAATGTTTTGGATTATCTTGACTTACTATACATGTTACTTGGCCAAAGTCAACCTCTAATATTTAACTCGCGCGTGCCTCAAGCTTGAAATTGTCACTAGATTATTACATGGCAAGTTAAGTACTGAATGACTTTCGAACAATTATCTATGGGAAAGACCTTCTTTTTCTTAATGTTGACAATTAGGTATCAGTTGAAGTCCACTTGCTAGGGTTTTACGACGTCTAATTACAACATCTCAAGCTTTTTCCTTGTTTCTGACAAACAGTACACATTTAATCTTTACTTACATATATATTAATATATGTAATAATATATACATACAGGGGCTACTATAGGTGTAGCAGTTCAAAGGGTTGTTCAGCAAGAAAACAAGTGGAGCGAAGCCGAACAGACCCAAACATGCTTGTCATAACTTACACTTCTGAGCATAACCATCCATGGCCGACACAAAGAAACGCTCTTGCAGGTTCCACGAGGTCTCAGCAATCCAAGAACAGCATCACTAACAACAACAAGACAAATGCTTCATCAGCACAACCATCGAAAGCTTCTCAAAACTCTTCACGAGCTCAGAAGGCAGGAAACGAGCAAAACCATGCGAACCCTAAACGAGAGTCATCATTGTCAGATCAACATATCCAAGATGAGATGGGAATAAGAAAAACAGCAGAAAACACACAGCAATTACAAGAACAGAAGCTGTCTTCGTCTTCGTTTGTGAAGGAGGAGGTTAATATGGAAATGGAGGATAGAGAGTATATGATGGATGAAGGGTCGTTTCCCTTGTCGGGTGGTTACAAGCCATCGTTGATTAATCATTCGAGCAATGCCGAGGATAGTTTCTTCGCTGAGTTGGGTGAGATTAAGGCTACTTCTTTCGATAATATGCTGTTCACACGAGGTTTCAGTGGTGCTGAAGCTGATGATGATCATGGAAGTGATGGAGACAAGGGTTTGAATTCATTCAACTTCTACGACGATTGGGATGGAGCAAATAATAATGAAAATAATACGTCTTCTGCTGTCTCACCCAACTAAGGATACATGAAAAGAAAAAGACAGTTTGGATCATCAGTTAAGAACAGAAAGAAAAATTGCTGTTTGGTGCAGTATACTGCTAGGGTAGGCAATGCATGATATTGGGCGAGCTCTCTTTCTTTCCACTTGTTGCTTCTTTCATTCCTTCTTATACCGTTTCTTCTTCTTTTTTCATATTTTTACCTTGAACTTCTTTACCTAGCTAATATAGTATGCACATGTAAACATCTCCCTCTCGAGGAATTAAACTAGGATTATTATTATGCCTGGGAATGGAACAGCTAGCTACTGCAAGGGAGAGCAGATATACGTTTCATCATCATGCATTTTGTGAAGTGAAGAAATCGTGTTTTGGTGGATGGGACAGAAAGTTGAGGAACAGAAGGTTTCAAACAGTTAAAAGAGAAAAGAGTTCACGATACACACATCTGCAAGACATATGGATATGATGTCTCAGTTCAGAAGCTCTATCTCATCTTCTATCTCAGTGGGACAAGTTATTGGCCACTAGTAATGGTAAACGTTACTAATCGTATCGTATTATTGCTACATCACACTGTGTAACTCTATCATATATGGGCCTACAGACCACATCATGGAGTAGAGTTGGCTTTTGGTTCCTCTTCTTTCTGTTCTGTAATATTTTCTAGTTCTATACATGTAATTCGTAATCTTTATGTTTAAGTTCCTATGAGGTCTCTATATGTATGCATTATTAGGCAGACGCAGAAAAAAAAAACTGAATACAAAGAAAAACTGAGGAATAAAACCATATTCTTCCTATGCAAAGCAAAGCATTCAAGAGATTGAAAAGTGAGTTGAGGATCCATCTTATCACTCAACCTACATAAGATACACGAACTTAAGTCTTTTCAAGTATTAAATTTAAGTTCGGTTTTATCGTAGAAACAGCTATTGTGGTGGCCATGAAATAATAATGAACCATATTTCACAGTTTAAGTTCGGTTTTATTGTAGGAACAGCTATTGTTGGTGGCCATGCAATAATCATGAACCATATTTCACTTTTCTAATATCATTAAGTTAAAGTTGAGCACTAAAATCATATTGAACTGTTTGGTCAGATTGATTCGATGATGATGAGTTGGTGTCTATATTGTTCAACAAAAATTATACCAATTTTTTCCAACATGAACACCCAAATGAAAGCATATATATTAGACCGGGGATTGTGGAAAATAAATTTGTAAGATTTACTATTTAAAAGAAACCCTTGTGCTTGTTTGGCTTGGGGGTTTAATAATTTTAAAGGTGGTTTAAGACATGAGTTTATATAAAGGTGGGTTTAAAGGTGGTTTGAGGGTTTAATAATTTTAAAGGTGGGTTTAAGACATGCCAGACTGTTTGGTTCGTTGATTTATCTAAGCCATGAGTTTATATAAACCATACTAAACCCATACAGACGGGTTTAAATAAACACACCCCAGCACATGTATTTATTTAAACCCACTAAACATGCATTTTATTTATACTCATTAATTTATTTTATATAAACCTTACCTAACTAAACCCTCCTAAATATAAACATATATCAAACGGAACAAGCACTTTCGAGCTGGCTAATTTGTTATCGGTGGTAAATAGTACTAAATAGTTTGGTTTCAATAAATGAGATGAATTAACATACGACTTGACGTGACGTGGACATTTTGCCGCCATCCATATGTGTAACGGCAGTTAGCAGTGATACGTTGTCGTTTGGCAAATCGCAGCTGGGCCCAAAATCCAGCGATGAGAGAGACATTACGTAAATGGGAACTCTTGGAACTCAGCTACCGATCAAAATTTCGACTCGCAAGCAGGGTGACGATTCACGGAACTTAGCTGCGCAGTCGAATATGCCGATTAAGAGGATTTTGATCGGGCAATGTCTTCTTACGAGGGCGCATTTTAGTCGAAGCCGAATGTTCTGTTCGGCCTCGAAAGTTTGTGATGGCGGCGTTTCAATGGTTCAAGGTGCCTCTAGAGGTATCGGCCTCGAATTTGTGAGTTCGTTTTCTTTCTCGACGTTCTCAATGACGCACATTGCTTCAAATTATGTTAGTGGTAATCCTTATTCGAAGAATCTTGGAATTGAGAGATTGGAACTGTGCAATTTTTCCAGAATCGTATCTGCACTGCGTCTGTTCTTTATGTAGAATGCTAGTGAGTTCCCTGGGCATCGTCTTTGAAACTTATTCAGAGCTGAATGCTGCAAAAGAAACACTATTGTTTTACAATTGAATGACAGTGTTATGCAGATATTATGCCTCAAGCTAATTTGTTTCATCATACATTTTATCGATTTCTCAATAGTTCATTTCACTCAAGCATTCATTTTCGTCTTTGTCTGCTTATAGGTGAGACAGTTGCTAGAGAATAACAATAAGGGGCATGTTGTGGCAACATGTCGCAACCCCACTGCCGCAACAGGGCTGCTCGAACTGAAGAATAAGTTTGACGATCGCCTTAATATACATCGACTTGATCTCACAGATGATAGCACTATAGAGGTACCAGTTATTAATCGATTCATGTGTAGTTATGACTCTGACTGTAATTGTCTTTTTCCTATATTGCTTTGTATTCATGGTTGTCTCGTGGAACAAAATATTGATTTTTAGGAGGCGGCCAAGTATGTGAGAGATAAGTATGGTTATCTCAACCTTCTAATAAATGCTTCTGGCATCCTCTCAATACCTGATGTTCTGCAACCAGGTAATGCTTAAATTCAAAGATTATGAAGTAATGATCGAATGGCTCGTCCTTTTTGTCATATAGTTCTGAACTAACTCATGCTTGATCAGTACAGAAACCACATTGAGCAAAGTACAGAGGAATTCACTGCTTCTCTCCTACGAGGTCAACGCTGTTGGTCCCTTCCTTGTAATAAAGGTACTAACACTATGGAGCAAATGATTGGAATCTTTAAAAGCTGATCAAACGTTCCACTGATTGATACCTATTTGTTTAAGCACATGTGGCCTCTGCTTAAGATCGGCGGTGGCAAAGGAACTGAAAGGGACCATGCAATCGTTGCCAGCATAAGTGCCAGGGTGGGCTCTATCGGCAACAATAAGCTAGGAGGCTGGCACTCGTATCGAGCATCTAAGTCGGGCCTTAATCAGTGTAAGAACTTTAGAAGCCTACAGAAGTTGATCATATTCATTCTGACCCGCTCTTTGTCTCGCCTTCTTGCGTATAAGTGGTGAAGACGGTTTCGGTGGAGTTTGCTCACAAAAAAGATCCAATCGTTAGCATTCTGCTGCATCCCGGCACAGTGGATACGGACCTATCTAAGCCTTTTCAGAAAAACGTCCCGCCTGAGAAGCTCTTCACCAAAGAGTTCTCCATTCGAAAGTTACTTAGCATCATCAACGGTACTAAGATGTCTGATAATGGCAAGTTCTTTGCCTGGGATGGTCAACAGATTCCTTGGTAAAAATAATTGCCAGTTTATTTGATTTGGGTCGGGTCGGGTTAATGGGTTTCGACCGTTAACCCCCCGTTTGGTTTGCAAGATTATTAAAATAAATGAGCCCAATATTAGAATGGCTTGCTGCCTGATAAATTAATGAGATTTTATATTGGGCTTGTTATAGTGAAGATTATGTTGGGCCATATAATTGCTGTTATAACGAAACCTGCGGTTAACTAAAAATAGTTGATGAACGTACTAAAAATAGTTGATGAACGTACGTCAAGATCCTACAATCACTCAACTAAGTTGCTGAAGATTCGATCCTTTGAATTGAATTTGTCAGTCAAGCCTATCCATTTCTCTGACATGGTCTAAGCAGAGAAGGAAAGAAACTCGGAAACTTGGTTTTACTTGGTTACTGCCCTTATGTGAAATCTAATTATAAGATTGATCATTAAGAAAAACCGAAATAACTGACTGGGTCAATAATGTAACTGGGCTGATGCTGGAAAATTGCTTGCTAACCATTGGATTATGATCCGTTTTACTAGACTTGTGGGATTAAGCCGAAAAATAAAAAAGGAACAGGATTATGATTGATCCAAGACTAGACTACTACACATATCTTAAAAGTGTCTCTTTTGCTTCCAAAATCCTTTTATGTTTTGATCCAAGAATCGGGCCGGTTTTTAAAAGCATTGCAAGGGCTTCAAGATAGAGCTCTAGTTTGTTCAGTCTATCTAATGGATTTGCCATCGATGGGTTTTGCATTTCAAAAACCAAGATTAGTCTTTAATAATGAGAGTTTATGCCACATTCAATAAGCAATCAACTATTATATTAGAGGATAATTTTATAGTTGACGAATGGAATGCAAAATCGATCAACAGTATTTTATTCAGTTAAAAGCCAATATAAGTCGCGTCTTGCAAACGAGAAAGGAGTTTACAAGAGTGGACTGTACAAGACAAGATGCCTATATTGGAAATTGAAATCTAAACATGAAAAAGAAACTAATCTAAAAACTCAATAAGAAAAAGAAAAACGAGTATAACTGTCATAAAATCTGTCTGTCTTTCTTCCTTCTTCGAAACCAGCGCTCAAGCTTGGTTATGGCAAAGTTCAAGGTTCTTCTTATTAGTCAGTTCTTGCACGTATTCCTTCGGAACCAGACATTGCTCCGCAGAATACAGTTTCTCCTGAATCAGCGTAGATTCAAGCAAAGAGTGCAACTCTTCACTTTGAAACTGTCTCCGTCGTCCCTCGTTATTATCCTGCATGCAATGAAACAATCATCTCATGTTAGAAACGTATAACCCCCTATTTCATTAGTACTAGAAAAGAGAAAGAAAGACAAACGTTTCATAAATATACCTGATGATGATCTCTATCATAAGAAGACTCCATCGATTTGAGGACTCCAACTTGAACCTGCAAGAACTTGATGTACTTATACGCAGACTGCAACATCTCGGCAGTGTTCATCTTCTGTCCGCCAGGGACGAGCTTTCCAAGCTCTTGAGTCTTCTCCGTGATCTTCCTCCTCCTTTGCCTCGCGGCAATGCTCTGTGCGCTGACGTTTGTTTCCTTTTCATTCGCGTTCATCGCCATCTGATCATCACATCGTCGGCTACTACTTCCATTAATATTGCAGTTATAAGCAGTTGCTGGACAGTACGTAATAATATCAGACATCACCGTCATAGATCCTTGCGCTGGGTTCATGCTCGTGTTATTACTGATGCTATTCTCGTATGGGAGGAGAGGGTAGTTATTGAACTCGTGAAACGCAGGCTCGACGAAGGGGTTATTATTATTCATGGTGGCAAATAAAGGAATATCGTCGTCGTAGTTAGTGAAGTGATCTTCTTCAAAGTTGATGTAATGGTGATCGTATGAGGGCTTGTGGCGCTTCGGATTTGGAAAGGAGTAGTCTGTGATTTGATGATCTTCTTCGTAGTTACTGTAATGATCGTAAGCAGTGTGCTGCTGCACTTGGCGCTTGTTATTCAGGTTTGGAATATCTAAGAAGATGGGTTCGTCATAAAGTCCTACTTGTTGGGGGAAGAAGGGTTGCTGTGCTTGAGAAGTGAACAAGTTGGACGGCGGCGGTGGTGGCGGCGGCGGTGGCGGCGGAGGTGGAGGTGGGAAGTCGGATAAAAGGGTGGTTAAGTCGTTTTCCTTGAAGTATAAGTCATCGGTGTCTAACAGAAATTGCTCAATGACTGACAAATTTAGGGAAGTTAAGACATCGTCCTTATGGTGGTATTCTTGAGACAGCTCCGCCGCAGCCATTGTTAGCCTTGAGAGGTGCTGCTGGTAATAAGTACTACTACCTGCGAAAAAGTAAAGTGGAAGAGAAGCAACGTTAAAGAAGAAAAGAAACGAACAGACGAAAGATGTAAAAACTAAAATGGTGATATCATTTTCTTTAGTTTAATCATGCATAAAATATATGGAAACTGAAATATGGAGGGAATTATGTTGTGTTTGTAGTATTAATCGAAAAAAGGAGACCGGAAAATTACTATACCTGAAGAAATCAAAGATTATTCTCTTTAGTAACTAGGCTTGAATATAATAATATAAAGCAGACGACAGATATAAAACTGCCACGAGCGAAGGAGAATAGAATCTGAGCAAGACTTGGTCAGTCGTAGTAAGAGAGAACGATGAAACGTGGAATATCGATTGATCCTATTTTTTCTCGAAACAGTTACAAGGACAACCGTTGGCTTCACCGTATGTATTATTATGTCTTCAATGTTCTTTGTCATTTGTTTTTCTTTAATGACTTGTCTTATTTTTTTTTGATGATTTTTTCATAATTCTGTCACTCGTAACCGCTCCATTAAATTTATTAAACTGCAACTCATGAGTAAACTCTTAAAACAATGAGTAAACTGTCTTAAAACAATGTAATTATTGTGGATGAATGAGTGAATGTATATTCTTATGACAAATATTTCTTCTTTAACTGATTTAATATTTATCTAACGTCAACGAATGCAATGGCATACGAACTAAAATCAGTTTTATCAAAACAGAAAAAAAAAAAAGAAATACTCAGTTTATGGATATGGACTTCGATGTAGAGATACAGTATATGGATATTTGTGTTGGATTTTAATTATGCAGCTTTTTTTATTTCGGAAGGGCACCAAAAACGTCTTCGAAAGAGATAATTGAGATTCAGTCCCCAAAATCTTCATTATTCATGATTTAGTACTCAGTTTGCACAATACACGTGGACATGCGTTCTTTGAAATGGATACGATACGGTCGTTATGCAAAAAAATAACGCTCTCAAATGTCTCCTCAAGCTATCGTCTCCACGCCCTCAAGCTTTGTATGGCCTGGCACTAGCTTAAATGTACAATCTTTACACCATCTGCGAAGTTTCTTGGCCTATCAGCTTCAATCTGTCTCGAGAATTGGGTCAATCGATGATGGGTTTAAGCTCCTTCCTCGTGCCATCTCTTCCAAGTCGACGGGTTAGTTAATATTTGCTGACAATGATTTCTGTTCGTTCAATGTCTTTTTTTAATAGTGTGTGGATGCGATTGTCTGAAATTCCGACATCCCTGCGGTCGTGTTAATTTAAGGTCTTACGCGTGAGGGTAGTAGAGGTCAGAAGAGTAAATCCGCTGAGCTTAAACGGAAAATTGAGGATATTGGGATATGTCCTAATTCATGTACGCCTGGTTCCTTTGATCTTTTCTACTGTCCGAAGGTATAAGTTTTTCGTTATGTGCTTCACTTCGTATGAACTGCCTCGGATGTGAAAATCGCATTTAACGAACTTCTCTTGTGAGACAGTGTAGGGGAGGAAAGTCAATTCACAGGAGCCTTTCAGTTCACATAAGCGAAAATTGGTAAAAAAAAAGCATCTCATTATCGATGTCTTAAATTCTTCAAGAGAAAAAAAATGTCTGAATTTGTTTAATGCAAATCCCAGGAACTCTGCAATGTGGAGATGTTTTGATTTACAATGTGGATTTGCTGGGCAGGTTTCGTTATATATTTCCTACCTAATATGTTAAGGCATAATCCTTTTATTTCCATATTGTCATGTCAGCTGCAGATCCTTGCAGACTCTGAAGATTATTCTTACGCTGGTCCGAGCAAACGTGGGAAGAACAGTTCAGCTCCCACATTAGCTATGGATAGTTTGAGACTTCAGATGCTCGATGATGAGGTTCGACCGTATATTTCTGATCATTGTAGCTCATGTTCTTGATTCTTGAATAGAAGAGTGATTATCAAACTTATTTTATTGCCTAACATACATTCACACGACTAGAAGGTGACCATAAGTTTTCTTAGAGGAAGTTTTCGTTTTTTACTCAGCTGCTTGAGTACTTTGCTGAAAGAAAGATCTCGAGGGAAACATTGCAAAGAAACAATGTCATGCAAGTAGAAGGTGACGAGGTTGGGTTCCTTATTTTACGTCTATTTCAGATATTTTGGTCTAATTGTACACCATTCAACCAAAATTTGATATCCTTTTTCTGCAGAAAATCATTGCATTCACTTATATGCATAATGGATTGCTCGTGGGGTGCAAATACCGTAGCATCGTGAAGAAGTTTTGGCAGGTATATAGATGTTGCAAGTTATATACAATTCCATTTCTTTTTTCACTAAATTATATTCCAACTTTCAGGAGAAGAACACAGAGAAATGGCTCTACGGACTTGACGACATAGCAGAAGCAGATGAGATAATAATAGTAACCACTCGTATACCTTCCTTTAGTAACATAATCATCATATGCTGGTATGTGATAGTGCCTGAAGTTTTAATAATGTCGAACATTAAATCTATCGCAGGTTGAAGGTGAATTAGATAAGCTATCACTTGAAGAAGCTGGTTATTACAACTGTGTCAGTGTACCTTCTGGTGCTCCTCAAGTCGTTTCCCAAAAAGAGTTACCATCTATTCATCAGGTTGTTATATATCAAATCTTTATGTCATACTCATTCTTCCATTTATTTTTACATTACATACCTAGTAAAATGTTCTTAGAATTCAAGTTTTTTTTGTTTTTTGCTTATGGGAATGTCACAACAGGACAGAGGCTTTCAGTACTTATGGAACTGTAAAGATTATCTTGACAAGGTAGGAATATTGAACCACTTCTCCCTACTCTTTTCCTTACAATTTAAACGAATTAAAAACTTCGTACCAGGCATCTCGGATAATTTTGGCTACTGATGGCGATGAGCCTGGCCAGGCCTTATCCGAAGAGCTTGCTCGTCGACTTGGGAAAGAGAGGTTTTCCCAGATAATAATTTCTTAGCTTCAACACAAAATTCATCAACATGTGAATTTTGAATCTTTATTTATACCATGCGATAACTTTTACCTATCGTGACTGCTAAAAGATGTCGGTGGGTACGATGGCCAAGGAGAGACGACGAGTCCACATGTTTCAAAGATGCAAACGAGGTTCCATTTGAGTTCTTTACATCGATCGTTTCATTACACCAGTCGATCTTTTGCTCGTCGTAGATATGGTGATCGACGTTTGTATAAACAGGTTCTTGAGAATTTGGGCGCGGAGGCTCTGAGGGATGCTATTAAAAACGCGGATTTTCCATCGCCTAACTAAGTTGCGCCATTGTAGTATTCAGTGATGAATATCAACTGAGGACGCTCTAGCTGGGAATGGAACTTCGTAGGTTGTCAAGAACGTGAAAATGAAATTTTTCTCATTTGAGTTTTTACTTATTTCAACAAGTTGATATGCAAGGAATAAATATTACATTGTGATTCAAAGGGAAAACAAAAAGAAATATAATAGCTAAAAAGAAAAGGCGCCTTTTTTGGAAGGAAAAACGAACGATATATCGAAAACGAGATTTGCTCAGCAAAAAGGTGACGGACATCGGAAATCCACATCTCGATATCCTATCCATGTCTTCTTCAGATCCAGACGGCTTGATCACGAAAGCCGATGGCATGTAATTGCTTCGCCTATTTCGCATTCGTGATTTCTTTTTCTTTTTTTCGTAACCATCAAAATCGTTGCTTGAATTTGCAGGACGAAGCTCACTCTAACGAGATGGACAGCTGATTGGAGAAGTGCAACCTCTTTATACGAGCAAGCAGGTAGGATTTCACGAACCCGCAATTTGATTTGAAGCAATTTCCTCCTTTTACTTCGCTTTTTTTTTTTTTTTTTTTTTCTTTTTGATGTTGAAATTTAGTTCGTACGTTGGCAGCAAATGCATATAGAGTTTCGAGGAAATACGACCAAGCAAAAGAAGCATTTGAAAAGGCTTCAAAGGGACAAGAAATGCTCTCTTTGTATCCATTATCTATGTATTTATGTACTCTTGAATAATGTTCAGTATAGGTTAGTTTGTGAATGGGATTAGTATGAATAATTTGGATATTCCAATGAAATGAGTTAGAGATTTAGTGTGACCTTAAACAAGTGATTATACCTTGGGATGCTGCAAAACATATGGAATCTGCTGCAGCGTTAGCTAAGGAGCTCGGAAACTTGAATGAAGTGTCCGATTTTTACAGGCGGGCGTCTGAATTGTACGTCGATTGCGGAAGATCACAGCCAGCATCAGATGCCCTTGCAAAGGGTGCTCGGTATGCCAAACTCACGCTAGATGTTTATGTGTACGTTGTTTTTTCCTTACCTGGTTGGTAGAGTAGAATGATACCTTATTTTGTGTTGTAATCGCTGGGTATGTTATTGCCTTTGTCAAGGGCTTTAGAAGATACTTCGCCTGATCAAGCTGTACAGCTCTATAACGATGCATGTACTGTTCTTGAGGATGATGGGAAGGAGCAAATGGCATTCGATCTCTATCGTGCTGCTGCAAATACTTGTATAAAGCTTGAGAAGTGAGTTCATATGCCTCTCCTGCTAAGAACACACTAGTTATCAAGGACATAGCAGCACCTTTGAACGCAGTAATTTTTTTTTTTGATGGATATAGATATGTAGATGGTGCAACATTCTATCTACGATTGTCCTCAGCAACTGACAAGTGCAATGCTACGCATAGCCAGACCAAGGTTTTCTCATCATGAGTTATCCGTCTTTTGTCCATTTCTGAAGCAACTAAACTAACAAGAGTTGTATCCATAACCCAGTTAAGAACATTTTCTTGATGTAGGCTTATCTGAGCGCCATAATTGTGTATCTCTACGCAAACGATTTCCCGCAAGCAGAGAAGTGCCATAACGATTGTTGCCAGTGAGTAGGCTTATTATCCATTCTTTCATCTCAGTATATGCTTTTTTTTTTTTTTATGTTCTTGGCTTACCTTTCGTAGGATCGAAGCATTCTTGTACAGCGATCAAAACAGTGCTGCCAACAAACTTCTCAGTGCATATATAGACGGTGACGTTGAGGAGATCAAGCGCGCCGCTCAATCGAGCATTATCTCAAATCTCGACAATGTGGTAAGTAAATACTTTTTCTCCTATTTTTTTTCGAAACCACACAGTTTTTTCTTATATATCGAAGTGTCGATGCATAAAAGGTTTAGGAAATCCATCTGATGGAAGGCTTTCTATGTCAGGTCCATTAAGCTTGCAAGAAAATTGCCTACTAGAGATATCACTGCACTGAGGAGGGCCGAAGCCGACGACCAAGAACCACTTGATGAAGACGATCTTACATAAACATAGCCATCATATATTTAAAATCACATATTTTATTACAAATTCCACTTGATTCGCTTACTTTTTTTTCTTTGCAGTGAATAAATTTCTCTCGATTGGCTCATTTTCAGAAGCCCAATCATTTGGCCCATATTATCGGCCGGACTTTTTAACGGGTCATGAGTCGAAATGGTCTGATTGGAATCACGAATACTACTTTCAAAAGAAATAAAAAGAGGACGACAGTCGACAGCTGTATTCTATTGTGTTGTAATTTGCATTCTAAATGCTAATCTCTCGCTAATTTTATCACACATACATTTCGGACGTCCTAATAATTTTATCATCTTTCCTTATTTAGCAAAAAAATGTCGCTACAGCAATTGTGGGAGTATTTTAAATCGTTATTATTTTTCGAAAAAGCAGATAATTTCAAATTTGGATATTGACAAGGCCCAGGCAGGCCTAGGGCTGGGGAAAAATACCGAAATACCGAAATACCGTCCTTATCGTATCGATTCGTATCGAAAATATCGAAAATTTTGGTATACCGGAGTTTTTGGTAAGGTATGATACCGTACCGAAAATTTTCGGTACGGTAATGGTATGAAAGTTTTTAAAATTAGGTATACCGATTATACCGAATACCAAAATACTAAAATTTTTAATATATTTTATATATATACACACCTACATATATTATATTATTTCAAAAAATATAAAATGAAAAAATTAAGGATCTTCATAAACTTATTTAGCCCATAAATTATTAACTTATACACAACTTTCTAAGATTAGGCCCACCATATTTTACTTATGTAACTTAAGTAACGTTTAATTTTTGCCTTTTTAATGTTTTTTTTTCAGAATTTTGAAAGTGTGAAGATGCAATGCAATTACTTTTTGTTAATCTTCACTAATTTTTTAAATATAGCCGCTTCGTTCTAATTAATCTGTATATAAAGTTGTATTTTGTGATTATGTAATGTTTTTTGTCTTACTAAGGAGACTGGCTAAAATATGTAAATTATTTAAGTTAAAAAATCTTTTTATTTTGAAAATTTTGGTATTAATAATCTATCTTATTGGGGCCTAAGGAGTTTGAATTGATTAAAAATTCCAAAACAACGAATTAACGAGTTACGAGACATGCATGATAAGAAACCCTCCGTGTGAATGGTATAGAAGGTATGATACCGGTACCATACCGAAATTTCGGTATGATACCGTATCGAAATTTAAGGTATACCGAAATTTTGGTATGGTATTGGTATGATTTTTTTGAATACCGAAATTTCGGTACGGTATACGGTATCACAGTTTTGGTATGGTATACCGTACCGAACCACCCCTAGGCAGGCCACGTGTGAATGAAGATGTGGGGATCAACGTCACGTGCAGATAGATTCCACGCTCTCTCGAGATTTGCGCCCTAGATATTTTATTAATTAATTATTAATCAGATTCACTTTCATTATAAATATTCTTCTTTTAAATATAGTATATTATGACTAATATTTATTGTTATTACAATCATGTGATAATCTCACCTAATCCGTGCAAATTGCAATTATGATTGAAATTTGAAATGTGTCCCACGTTTATACATGAATTTCCAGTTTTGGCCCTTTGGGTACAAATCTTGGCTTCTCACGCCCCATTTATAACATAGCTGTCGTACACATAAGCTCGTCCGCTCCTCAGTCTACAGCTTTCTACTCTCTCACTCCACTCAGGTATTGTATCTCTCGATCCTTTCGATTTTTCCTTCTCTTTCTTCTTCTTATTTTTTCGTTTGCTTTACGATGTTGTGCTTTCTGCGTCGTGGCTTCGGATGCGTTCGTTTTCGTTGTTTTAACTGGTCTAACTGAGCTGGCTTGTGCCTCCTTGTTAGTGAAGAGTCAGTCAATTTTTTGTCATCACTTGGTCAACCGACGTGTTTTTCTACTAGTTGGGCGTAGATCTGGCAGCGAATCTGGTTACTTGTGCTCTCCTTTGTGAAATTTCTGGATTAAAACCTCATTTTGAGTTTCAAAAAGGGAGAGCTGATAGTTTAATGTTGTCTTAGTTAGATGCTCACGGCCAGCTTGTCCATGAATTTGAAATGAGCATGGAATGAATTAATTGGAAAAAATAGGCTGAATGACCTCTGTTTTTCCATTTTTGGCTTGGAGCCCTTCCCGGTGTGTATGAGTGGAACTCTTTTGTGATGTGCAGAAATATCTAGTCGCTTCTAATTAATCATGTTGATATCAGATGTATAATGTGCTTCCCTTGCTTTTGGCTGGGAATCTCTCCGATTTGTCTGCTTTTGTTGTTTTTCCCCTACACATAAGCTTGCTTGTCTTTATCCTATGAACTAGTAACATTATTTTTATGTTATGATTGAATTTTCACATACGCTCTTGGTTCTGGTGATGCTTGCTTTGATTATTCCTAGACACTAGTAGACCTGGTTAATGATTTACATATGCTGCTATTGTCTGAACTTTTCTCACGTTTTCTACTTGTTTCCATGGCTTTGTAGGCCTTCCTCTTCACTTTCCCAGAATGTCAGATCTCGAGGCCCCACTCCGCCCCAAGAGGAAGAAGATATGGGTGGATTACTTTGTCCAATTTCGATGGATCATTGTCATCTTCGTTGTTCTGCCCATCTCCTTCACGCTGTACTTCCTCACCTATCTTGGAGACAAGAGATCTGATTTCAAGTCATTCAAGCAGCGTCAGAAGGAACACGATGAAAATGTCAAGAAGGTTGTGAAGCGCCTCAAGGAGAGGGACCCAAAGAAGGATGGCTTGGTCTGCACCGCCAGGAAGCCCTGGATTGCTGTTGGCATGCGCAATGTGGACTACAAGCGTGCCCGCCATTTCGAGGTCGATCTCTCTGCCTTTAGAAATGTTCTCGACATCGATAAGGAGAGGATGATTGCAAGAGTGGAGCCTTTGGTCAACATGGGCCAGATCTCCCGCGTGACTGTCCCCATGAACCTGGCGCTCGCCGTTGTAGCCGAGCTTGATGATCTAACCGTGGGTGGTCTGATTAATGGCTATGGAATCGAAGGAAGCTCCCATCTGTATGGGTTGTTTTCGGACACTGTTGTGGCTTATGAAATCGTATTAGCCGATGGTCAGGTGGTTAGAGCTACAAAGGACAACGAATATTCTGATCTTTACTATGCTATCCCTTGGTCTCAGGGCACATTGGGACTTCTTGTAGCAGCTGAGATTAAGCTCATACCTGTTAAGGAATACATGAAGCTTACCTATAAGCCCGTCGTGGGTAATCTGAAGGAGCTCGCTCAAGGATACATCGATTCTTTCGCACCGAGGGATGGCGATCAGGACAACCCCGACAAGGTTCCCGACTTTATCGAAACCATGATTTACTCTTCGTCCGAGGCTGTCTGCATGACTGGAGTGTACGCCTCTAAAGAAGAAGCGAAGAAGAAGGGTAATAAGATCAACAGCGTTGGCTGGTGGTTCAAGCCATGGTTTTATCAGCACGCACAGACAGCATTGAAGAAAGGCGAGTTCGTTGAGTATATCCCCACTAGAGAGTACTACCACAGGCACACAAGGTGCTTGTATTGGGAAGGTAAGCTCATCCTCCCATTCGCCGATCAATGGTGGTTCAGGTTCCTCCTCGGCTGGATAATGCCTCCAAAGGTCTCCCTTCTTAAGGCAACTCAAGGCGAAGCCATCAGAAACTATTACCATGAGATGCACGTCATTCAGGACATGCTCGTCCCCCTATACAAGGTCGGCGATGCCTTGGAGTGGGTTCACAGAGAGATGGAGGTATGCTCTATTGTGCTCTTTGTACCTATCAAAATCCGATTCATGGTATTTCTTTATTATGGTACTTCTTGATTGGATTTTCTTGCACGCCATATCAGGTTTATCCGCTATGGCTCTGCCCACACAGACTCTACAAACTGCCCGTAAAAACAATGGTCTACCCCGAGCCAGGATTCGAGCTACACAGAAGACAAGGCGATACGAGCTATGCCCAGATGTACACTGACGTGGGAGTCTACTACGCGCCGGGGCCTGTCTTGAGGGGCGAGGAGTTCGACGGCGCCGGGGCGGTTCGTAATATGGAGCAGTGGCTCATCGAAAACCATGGATTCCAACCGCAGTACGCCGTCTCTGAGCTCTCGGAGAAGAACTTCTGGAGAATGTTCGACGCTGAGCTGTACGAGCACTGCAGGCAAAAGTACGGAGCTATTGGGACATTCATGAGCGTCTACTACAAATCTAAGAAGGGAAGGAAGACGGAGAAGGAGGTTCAAGAAGCTGAGCAGGCCATTCGCGACGTTCCTGATATGGAATGCTGATCTGATGATGAATGAGATGTTGTCCAACTTTTTGCTATCCTTTGTTTGGTGTTTGTGTTGTTTCAAAACCTTTTAGTCTGTTCGGTTTTGAGCGCGTCGTTCTCTGACTTTGGAACTGTTGTCGGAATTATTTCCTGCCTGCTGTCTTCGTTGTGTGTTGTAGCTTTGTATTGGGTCTTTGCAGTTATGAATTGTCTCGCTGTTTGTTTTCTTGAATAAAATGGAGTTAAGGCGGGTCGAATTTAATTTTTTAAATGAAACTTAACTCCGATTCAGACTATTAAATGTTTGAAGTGAAAACAAGCTCTTCTTACTATGCTTTGGTGAAAAAAGGGGGTGTTCTTTACCATTTTTTTAATGTAAATGTCAAAGATTATCTTTTCCCATCTTAATTATACTTTTCTAATATCGGTGAACACAAAATCCAATCTTTGAATCATAAGACAGAGTTCTACATCCAGCACAAACAAAACCACTAACAAAATGCCAACTCAGCAAACTCTTACTCAAGAAATCCCATCTTATCTTCCTCACAGCCACCAATCTTTCCTCCCCCCACAAAAACCTAAAGATCAGCTCTGCATATTACATCACATCTTTCAGAAAACAAAGAACACACGCACAAAGTGAAAGAAAAAAATGTCTCTCACCATCCCCACGAACCTCTCAAAATCCATCACAAAGCCTAAACTAGGCTCTCAGGCCATAGCCAAGCCTCTCAGAACCTCCACCATAACATGCCAAGCCAGCCAATCCTCAGAACCCTCATCAGTAGGCTTCGACCTTAAGGCCTTCTCCGCCGCACTCGCAATATCCTCCGTCGTCTTCTCCGCCGCGCCCGCCACCGCCGACATATCTGGGCTCACGCCGTGCAAGGACTCGAAGCAGTTCGCCAAGCGCGAGAAGCAAGAAATCAAGAAGCTCGAGTCCTCCCTCAAGCTCTACGCCCCCGACAGCGCGCCGGCGCTCGCCATCAAAGCCACCGTAGAGAAGACGAAGCGCAGGTAAAAATCTATCCATCATCTTTCTTAGATTAGTACGATGATGCAAGGAATTCATTCGATTAACCGCCCGAAATTTGCAGGTTTGAGAACTACGGCAAGCAAGGCTTGCTGTGTGGTTCCGATGGGCTGCCCCACTTGATAGTGAGCGGCGATCAGAGGCACTGGGGCGAGTTCATCACGCCGGGCATTCTGTTCCTCTACATCGCGGGTTGGATCGGGTGGGTGGGTCGGAGCTATTTGATCGCCATTAGGGATGAGAAGAAACCCACCATGAAAGAGATCATCATCGATGTTCCGTTGGCTAACAGGCTCCTATGGAGAGGATTTAGCTGGCCCGTTGCTGCTTACAGAGAGTATTTGAACGGAGAGTTGATTGATCCCAATGTTTGAGCGAATTCATCATCAAATTCTTGAGCTGTTATATATTGATGGATGTATGGTGGAACACAAGTGAACTACTTGAGTTTATTACATCTTTTCTTTCATGGGTTTAGCGTTCCCTTACAGGAAGCCATAATTGATTACACTGATGAGATTGAGAAGCAGCTTTAGAAACTGTGAAATTGTAAGCACATAATTAAAATCATCAATCAAGATTCATACAGATTGTAATAAAGGAGACAACTTTAACATTATTGTATAAAAATTGAGACTTTCAGTCTAAAGCCCCAAGCTACTAATCTTCCACGCCTCGGCATCGTTGTCTGATATGCTTGGTAGGACGTTAGGGCGATAAAGAGAGCTATTGCAATGACACTTAATAGAGATAATAAAGTTGCCATTTTTGTTTTGGATAATGATCTTTAATCTTGTAGTGAGGCTTGCTTTGCTTTACATAGCTGCATGAAAGTGCTCTTACTTGCGTTTTTAGTTCTTGTGTTGCCTGAAATTAACTTTGTCTTGCCTGGAATGAAATGCGTTTCGTGTAATAATAATAGATAAAGGTGCCATTTTTATTTCAAATATTATTCAAGACATTATCAGATATAACATTAAATAAACTTCTTGAGATAGTCCACAGTCCTCTTGGCGACCCTAAGATCGAACTCGAGCTCATGGTTAAGCAGCTTCAGGTGCGAATGGTCGTCGCCCACCTCGTGAAGAAGCATTTGGCAGCGCTTGACTTGATCGTAGGCGTCGTTCAGCTTCATATCGGTAACCCCACGAGCGTCAGAGCAGAGCTCCTTGTCCACGTAGTCGACATCGCCGACGGCGTTGTCGTAGTTCGAAATGCAAGAATCGAATATCTCCTTCCACTTTGGGTACTGGGCCGAGATCGCCACGTGGCGGACGAGCTCCCTGTAACGGTACGTCCTCTGAGAAGCGAAGCTCACGGCTGTCTGGGCTAGGGCTTTGGGAGATTTGCCCAGAGCCAGAAATTCCGAGGTAAGGAGCCTTTGGCATCCATCGTGATTGTCGATGTTGGAGCACATTAGGTTTATGTCATCGTAGTTTATGAGGTGGTCTGAGGATAACGACGATGTTGAAGCAACGGATGCCACAGCAATGGAAATGAGGACAAGGGTGAGAAAGATGTTAGGTAAGGCCATGATACAGTTGGATGATGATGATGATGACTGTAAATGGTATGCTTATTTGTAAGAGGTGAAGCATACTCAGTTATTACATTTTCAGCAAGTTGCATTGATTGTTCATGATTTTCCGTTGTTAGAGGGAAAGCATACTCAGTTATTGCAATGTCATACTTCCATTTCCCGGGCAAAAGAAATGGAAACGATTCACAAGGCAGAAAAGATTCAAGAATCTCATATGAAAAAGCAGAGCATCATTACTATGTACATGTCCCATCTAGGCCAAAGGGCTCATTCCTGCTATGTAGTATTACAACTATGCGAAAATTGCGAATAGAAAACAACGTATGACTTATTCAGATTCTAAGATTGGAGAAGGCATGTGATCACTTCTACGGACAAAATTTCTTCAGCACTGTGGTTCCATTGTAGTGACATCAATTGTTCATAGACAAATTTGGAACCTTCCAATCATCGTCTGCGCTGTGATAGAAAAACGACTATTTTCCTATGGCTCAATAATCCCATGATGTCTTTGTAGCAACTTTCAATACTTGTAGAACTCATCGAATCGTTCTGGTGAGTTTGCACTGGGAAATGATGAATTCAGTATCAGGACAATTCAAGCTGCAAAGCTTCAGCAATTCTGCTGCTCTCTGCTTCAGCTTCGAATAGCAGCCACTTTGCATCACTAGAAGAAGCTTCATTGCCAAACCAGCATCGGAGGCTCTCGAAGAACATTGCTCGGGACAGAGTTTGCACACTCGGGACAAAATCGACAGGGCTCGTTCTGTACATTCATCCGAGGTTTTCATGATCAGTTTCAAAACGTTTGGTATCGCCTGAGGACAGTCTTTCAAAGCATGTCTCCCTTCAGGCACATATGATAACATGTCCAAGACAGTCACAGTTAGCTCGGTGCATTCTTGATTCAAATCTGGGATTATATCGACCAACTGAGGTAAGGCGCCGATGCTTAGGAGCAAGCGTCGAACTTGTTCGTGCACGCTGATCGACCTGAGAAGATTAAGCCCCATAAAACGCCCATCGATGCTTCTCTTGTCCCTTACCAATCTCATCAGAGCAGCCAACAAGGCGTGGCTCGACACAGCCTCGGCGCTGAAAACCTTCTCCTCGGTCAGTTTTTCGATCAAACGAACACAGTTCAGCTTAGTTTCCACCGACCCTTCATTTAGTATATCAACGACTGAAGATATCTTGGCGGGCTGCATCAGATTCTTCCTCGATTCTGAGCTTAAAGCCATCTTCGCCAGAATCGATATGACTTCACTTCCCACAGAATGAGAAGTGAACGGGCCCAGAAGGGACAAGAGAAAGCTCGCCCCGCCTTCATCTACGAGGGTCTTTTCGCAATTTGAATGGCTCGAAACGACTCGCTTCAGCTCCTTGAGTGCTTCGATCCTCGACTTGCCCTTAACTCTTCTGAGGGTGTCCAAAAGCTCGATGGCTCTGCCTCGAGCATCTTGGGATCTTTTCTTCATCTGTACGTACTTGTGAGAAAACCAGGCGAAGATGAGCTGGCGAAGCGTAGTGTTTGGGGTGACGTCATCGTCCCACAGTTCTTGCATTGTTGTGGGGCAAGTGAAGTGTCCTAAGCTTAGCCATCTGACGATGTTGGGCTTGTCGTATGTCTGCCCAGTGCAGAGAGTTACAGGTTCTTGCATTGGTTCGAGGGAGATGGGGCAGATGAACACAGATGGGACATCGTCGGATATACTAATAAGCTCATCAATCATGTCTTTTAGATCCAATTTCTCGCTAATCAGACAACCATTGTGCCTTAATAATTGACCTCCTCCCAATATTCCATCTCTGACTGCAGTGCCGACATCTAATATACGCCCGCCATTGTTGCAATTCTCTACCCCCAAAAGCCCAACTTTCTTCTTCTTCTGCATTTGAGGGAGTCTCCTTTTCTTCTTCGTCTTCTTCTTGGAGCTTATTAGACAAAGCTGCCCAAATGGTAAGCGACGCTAAACCTATGCTGTGAGGCTCAACAGCATTTCGAGACAGCACTCATTCATGAACTGGGAGACGAAAAAGATTCGACCTTTCTTCACTAAATGAAAACAGAAACGAAGACCCACATTCCAAGAATCAGGCTTTGACTGAAACAGAACATAATAATCTAATCTAATCATCCAATCTTAGATTCAAAACTATGAAAAGGCGGACATCATATCTCGAAATGGGATTTTCCGTAAATAAAAGTGAGAGATGATGCATTTATGTGAAAGTGCGATCGAGGTCAATTTGACCGCCGTGACAACGTTAGGTTTGACCGTACTCTTCTTTGCACTTGCGCCAATCACATGTTGACGTCATTTTTAAGCTGTTTCCAATAATTTTTATTGCATGAAATGAAATTAAAGTCCATAATATTTGGGACATCCCACACTGGCAAGTTCGAATTCAAACGACTATAGACGTCATTAAATCGGGATATTTAATATTACGATTAATGTTTCATTCAAGAAGATGGACCACGCAGACCTCAAGTACGTGCACAATGAAAATATTATAGTGCATCTGCATATTTTATATATGTTATTATCTCAATTAATTTAGCCAAGTTTGAACTCGAAATTCAAAATGAAAATATTAAATAGAGAGAGAGAGAGAGAGAGAGAGATAGAGAGAGAGATAGAGAGAGATTCCAGCTCCACCAGATAATCCTACTTACATGAATAAAATAATAAACATCTTTTAAAATTTGTCTGTTCGAAAAATATTGAATATCTTTATGGAAGGCGGGAGAGCTAAGATAATCGCAGATACGTCCCTCCCTACGCGTATAAAGCCCATCCGGCCCATTTAGCTAAATTGGGCTAAATAACTACTGAAGGGCCCATTCTTCGCAAGATTATTTTAGTTTTATTATTTTTTATATTACCAAATTACCCTATACGACAACGAAGAGCGATAGTGACGTGTCAGTCGATGAATGGGCCAATGGACCGTCCTTTTCTCCGGTCAAAGTATCAGAGTCAGTCAAAGCCTACTCTGCCACAAAATAAAACAGCACCAAAAAAAGAAATATGATGACGTGGCTTCCATTGCCTTCAATGCTCCCTGAGAGATACAGAAATGATAAGTGAGCAGCATCATTAGTGCCTAAAGAATGGGATTATAGGAGAAAATCTAATGATTATTAGTGCACGATCATCATCGCTGTCCGCGGCCAATGAATAGAATTTAATTTAAAGCTCATCGCCTGCTATTGCATGAACTTTTACTTGTACTTTGTCGTCAAGCTGCAACTTTTCAACAGCCCCACGTGGTTCTTTTCTTTAACCTTTTTACGGAAATTAAGTTTACTGTTTCTTTCTCTCTTACGGATTACAGAATCTAATCTATTGTCCGCTTTCATTGCAGAATTTATTAAAAGCTCTGTTCTTTACCTATTCAAGCAACGCTGTAATACTCTCTCACTCTCTCACTCTCTCTCATCATAAAGCAAGCTTCGAAGGCTTGGTGAGTGCTAAGTGACTCGAATTAGTTAGTGATTTAAGATATGGGCTCCAAGCTTTTCAAGGTTTTTGGTGATTTTATGGGAGATGGAGGTGTTACCTAGTTTCGAGTCCTTGCATATGATTGCCTTTGTTGTAATAGGATACGATATTAATGTTATTAATGAAACAAAGAATATATAGGGTAGTGGAAAAGACTTGATGAGATTTGATTTGTTATTACTCCCATGTTTCCTCTTCAATGGGCTCTCTTTAAATTCTCTTGCAAGAACTGTAGCTTCGTCATCCCAGTTGAAAAGGGCAAATAACATCATCGCTCTCATGCGAAGAATATAAGAGATTTACTACTTATCGAGTAAGAAAAAAAGGAAACCAGTCTCTCTCTCTCTCTTTGATGGATCTTACAATGTCGTCGAACGTCGTCGTCCAAGGTGGCACCAACATGTTGAGAGAATACAGAAAAGGAAACTGGACAGTCCAAGAAACGATGATATTGATCGAAGCCAAGAAGATGGACGGCGAGAGAAGAATGAAGAGATCAATAGTCGGCGATGCATCATCGTCGTCGTCGAGCAAACCGGCGGAGCTGAGATGGAAATGGGTCGAGGACTATTGCTATAGAAAAGGTTGTCTGAGAAGCCAAAATCAGTGCAACGACAAGTGGGACAATCTCATGAGGGATTTCAAGAAAGTGAGAGAGTACGAGAAAAAGGTGTCCGAGGCAGGCGAGAAGGAGACTAAATCTTATTGGAGAATCGACAAGAATGAGAGGAAAGACAATAACCTGCCTTCGAACTTGTTGCTTCAGATATACGAAGCTGTGGTCGATGTTGTTGAGAGGAAAAGCCAGAGATTAGTAGCTGCTGTAGTTGTTGAAAAGCCGACAACGAGTAGTGGTGATGATGTTGTAGTTTTACGTCAGCAACAACAACAGCGTGAATATCTTCACATACCTCAGCCGACCGCCGCCGTGTTGCTGCCGCCTCCGCCATCGGCGACGGCGGAGCTGCCGAGTATTCCCGTTTCTCAGCCGCCACCAGTGCCCACAGTAGGTAACTTCGACCTTTCTTAAAATTAGTGTCTGCTTTTATGGTCAAGATTTTATCTTTAAGAAAAAACCCTTCATTTTTTCTTGATTGTTACATCAGTTTGTATTAGTATGGAAAACGCACACAGACTGACGTTTAATTATATTAGTGTTTCTTTTTATAAAAAACCCTATAAGACACGAATCAAAACATGGAAAAGATTACATCCATCATATGATCATAGCACAACCAAGAACCCTAATCCTACTTGTGATTAGACAGATTATATCATCAATTCTGACACAAGTCACGAATACTCAGACTCACCTGCTGCAAAGAGAAGAAAGAAAAGGGTCGTTATTGGTGAAGGAACAACAAGCAATATTGCTCCTGATGAAGAAGGTAGTAATAATAATAAGGCGATCCAAGAAGTAGGTGTGGCAATATCAAAGAGTGCTTTGGTTATAGCAGAAGCAATTCAAACGCGGGAAGAGAGAGAAGAGAGAAGGCACAGAGAGATGCTGAGCTTGCATGAAAAAAGGCTGAGGATTGAAGAAACAAAAGCTGAGACAAACAGGCAAGGAATCAATGGACTCGTCGAAGCCATTGACAAGCTTGCCAACTCTATACTTGCTTTGGCTTCAAGCACTAAAAACACTTCGACTTCTTCAAAGTGAAGATTATATATACAGCTCAAGCTGCCCATATGCCCTGTACGGTTTTTAATTGTTTATTCATGGAATGCTGCTGACATTATTCTGTAAATATTGAGTTTATTACCACATAAACTCATATTATATCATGTGTTATGGCCGGTAGTGTATTACGTAAAAATAAACCCTGTGGAATAACGACATCCTACAATAAGAAAATATAGAAAAAGCAATGTTCAATGGCATCTAATAAAGAAAAAGTGGTCAAACAAAAGCGATCAGGCCAGTCATGGTTTGATCTGTGCAAGACTGGGCACTGTGCAATGAGTTATTATTGGTGTCAGTATACATACATAACACACGTAGTAGTACGCGTATATGCATACGAGGGCTTTTTCGTAAAATAAAATATACTAGAAAGGTTATCATATCCAGGATTGACAAGTAGTTTAGATTCATAGTGAAGGCTACGAAATTTTACCAGGATCGATAATATAGTTTAGATTCATAGTGAAGGCTACGAAATCCCGTTATCAAATGAGGAAGAAAATATATTAGGAAGTCTTGGCTTTTCCTCGTCACATCAAGCTTAAGTTATGTATAACTTTTCTAACCGAAAGGACACATCATGGGCATTTTATTACCACTTACTCGATCATCACACTTCCATTTCTGTTTCAGAATTATAAATTTTCATTTAAAAACTAAATCAAAAAGTCTCCCATTCACTTTTAGGCACCCTACTCGCATAAAGGACAAATTTTGGAAATAGCTTTGCTTTTGGGCTTTCTTTAGCGGATTCTTGATTGTAAAATGGGCTATTTATGGCCCAATATGTTCACAGCAAAGAAGAACATTCTCTCGGCCCAATATGTCATTGCATAGGCCCATTTGTTAGGCCCAACGTTTTTTCTTTCCGTCGCGTCAACTCAATATATGTTTAATTATTTAAGGGTCAATTCGAATTCAGACCCTATTTGAGAATTTTTTAGGTTAAAGGGCACATTTTGTGTGGTGTAAAAAAGTGGTATGAAAGATGTATGAACTGGTATAAAATGATCGTTTTGTGTTACAAACTTTGTCAGAGCAATGAAGTGGTACTGCAGAAAATAAACTGGTATTAGATGATCATAAACTGGTAACGGATTATGGTTTTGTGGTACAAAATTTAAACATACTGGTATGTAAGAGCAATGAAGTGATACTGCAGAAAATGGGTCCTTAAAAGTAAATTTTTTGCCAAGAGGGCCTGAATCCTAAATGATAGTTATGGGAGGGCCTGAAATGAAAATGCCCCTTAATTCAAATGATTTCTCCGTAAATTTGATATTTAAGGTATGCGTAAGATAACCCTAACTTATGAAATTTATGTTTATTTACATATTTTAATCCTCTGTATTTCTCTAATTATTCATCTTCATACAATACTTGCTGGGATAATAAACAATATATAGTGGGAAAAATTAATTAAAAGACAAATTACAATAGTGCAGACGGTTACATACGCAGGTTTTGATTCTCTTGTATCCAATACGATGATAAGTGCGTCATCTGCCTATATTCCACGTTAATCACTTTAACATCCTCGAACAACTTTAGACCTAAACAACTAACGGAAGTACAGCTACTCATAGGTTTTTTTTATTGTTCAAGAAAATAAAAAATCTCATTGCTTTCTCAGGTGGCTGAAAAAAGGTACGTTAATTGATTTGAGTATTAAGGCCTTGGAATGGAAGGACCTTATAAACTCTTATCACAAAAACCCTAAGCCAATAGTTTGCGAACAAGTGTCTTCGCACACATGTGAACACACTTTTCCGAGGTGTTATTACACGTTCTATAGTAGTGGAAACCACAAGGGCTTTATCGTTTGATGAATTTTAAATGAAACGATAATAAAAAATAAAAAGGAAAAGCATTACAACATGCTATAAAATAATACATGCGCAGCTGAGTTATATATAGGGTTTTATACATCCATTTCTTGGCGCCGCTTTGCTTGATCTTTCTACATTAAGAAAAAATCCAAGCAGACGATAGGATTCCTTCTTGTCAATGTCACATACCATGATTGAGTTAGAGAAAAAAAAAAAAGATATTTAAAGCTAAGACGAACTATCATTGGGCCGAACTGCAAATTTTATTACATATTACTACAATGGATCTTCAGAATCTCATCATCTATATGTGTTCAACACACTCTCCATGCAACATTTGTTCTCTCTCTTTACTTAAGCTTACCCTACTTTACACATAGTTTGAAGCCCTCGGATCGAATTAATATGTCATTACATTAATAAATCATCAGCTAATAATTGGACAATTATTCGTTGGCTTAGAACTTTAGCTGGTTTCTTAAATATGTTTCTTAGTCTATAAATACCATCCTTTAGCAGTAACTGAAGACATATAATCGTCTCTATATCTGCTGCTAAAGAATATCTAGGAATATGAAATTCATCCTTCGTTATCTGTTTGACTTCCTCACGATCTCTTTTACTCTGTTCCTTCATGATGAGCTCATAGATGCAAGAGAAATTCGAAACACAGATCACTCACTAGTCCTCGAATTAACAAATTCGTGGACGACAAAATTTCCTAGTCCTCCCATATTAACGACCAGCAGAAAATCATCGCAGCAACTTGTCGATAATATGTACGAGCCACTCAAAGAAGTAAGAGATGGCTACATCATATCACTTAACTTAGGCACACCATCTCAAGTAATTCAGGTCCTTTTAGACACAGGGAGTGATCTTACATGGGTTCCTTGCGGTAACCTAACATTCGAGTGCATAGACTGCGAAGATTACAGAAGCAACAAGCTAACTTCAAGCTTCTCCACTTCGCGTTCTTCTTCATCTTCAAGGGATTTGTGTTCAAGTCCCTTCTGCATGGATCTTCACAGTTCAGACAATCCATTCGATCCTTGTACAATGTCGGGTTGCTCTCTCACAACCCTAGTTCGTTCAACTTGCTATAGACCGTGCCCTTCGTTTGCCTATACCTATGGCGATGGTGTGGTAACTGGGACGCTCACAAGGGATGTTCTCAAAGTTCATGCGTCTAATAATAACAACCCTAATTCAACGGTGAATTTCTCCAAGTTTTGTTTCGGTTGCGTGAGTTCTACGTATAGGCAGCCAATAGGAATTGGGGGTTTTGGGAGAGGCCCTTTATCTATTCCTTCTCAATTAGGGTTTCTTCGAAAGGGCTTTTCTCACTGCTTCTTGCCTTTTAAGTACTCCAATAATCCAAACGTTTCGAGCCCTTTAGTCGTCGGTGACCTCGCTATATCCTCCAAGGAGTATATGCAGTTTACACCAATGCTAAAAAGCCCCATGTACCCTAACTATTACTACATTGGACTCGAAAGAATCACAGTAGGTAATGAAAATAATGTGAGTGATCATGTTACTACAGCAGCAGCAGCAGTCCCTTTAAGTAATACTTTGAAGGAGTTTGACTCGTCGGGAAATGGTGGTATGATCATAGACTCGGGCACGACTTACACTCACTTTCCCGAGCCATCTTACTCGCAACTCCTATCGATTCTCCAATCGATCATAACATACCCTAGAGACCATGGAGTGGAGGAAAGGTCGGGATTCGATCTTTGTTACAAAATTCCATGTGCTTCGAATGATATTTTACAGGTCGACGATGCTATTCCTGAGATTACGTTACATTTCTTGAATGGCGTGAGGCTCACTTTGCCTCGAGGGAACGTTTTTTATGCCATGAGTGCGCCGATGAACTCAACTGTGGCCAAGTGTTTGCTGTTTCAGAGAATGGAGGATGATGATAGTCTTGGGCCATCTGGGATTTTCGGGAGCTTTCAGCAGCAGAACGTTGAAATCGTTTACGACTTGGAGAAGGAGAGGATTGGAATTCAGGTTACTGATTGTGCTTTGGCTGCAGTTTCTCAAGGGCTTAAGAAGGCATGATGATGCTTATCTGAGATCGATCTTCCAGCGAATGGAAAAGATTGTGCTTTGTGTAATAAAGAAAATGTGACCCTTTATGTTATTACAACAACATGAATTATGCATGTCCATCTGTATCTGAATGCTTGAAACGAAGCAATATTTACTTAATTTGATCGTCAATTCAAATATCCTCCAAGAATAGGTTATATGACCCGTGATATACTTCAGCAAACAGAAGAAAACACACGATTTATAAGATACACACTTCGACGATCCCCACACAAATATTATCAGCGCTTATAATTGATAAGAAAACCATGTAAAACATAAATAACACAACTTTGCTTGTAATGAATTAAAAGCTGTTGTGTATGAAGCCCTTCATTTCTGGGCCAACATGTGTGTACCAGTCTCCTTTGCAGATTGTATGTGATCTCTCTTTGCCTCAGATTGTATGTGATCTCTCTTTGCCTCGAACTGTCACATTCAATAAATAACTTATACGGTTATAAATAAAGAAGAGCAACGTATGAAATTAGTATTATCGATGTGTATATACATAATACTATGTATATTGTTGAGATTCAAGCTGCAATCGATTCGCCTTTCTTCTGTTTTCAAGAGTGTGCGAATTGATCTAACCTAATCGAGCAATCGCCAGCTCAATCGAAGCAAATCGCAGCTAAAAAAAAAAAGAACTGAAAAACACAGAATTTACGTGGTTCAGTCAAAGTTCGGCCTACATCCACGGACCAACAAAGCTCCGATTGTATTTCTCAGAACACAAAGTTTACAGATTTCCGTGTCCTCTACAAATCTCCAGTTAACCTCTCTCGCTAATTCGAACCCTAGCAAATGATATGAGCTCTCGAAAGTAACTAGCTGAACACAGTTTCTGGTATTTATACTGAACAGATTTCATCTGCCTGCATCAGCAAGGTTGTACCATATGCAACTAAGGTTGTACACGGCGCTCAGACTTCACTTATAAAGTCGTCGTTGCCATCAGCAGTTTCAATATGAGCAATCAGATTCCTTGATCCGACTTGCGAAGTTTAAATCTCCACCGCAAGATAACGCGCACACAGATCGGACGGTCCATATTAAATCTGGACACAACATATTTTGGGCAGAATCTGTTCTTCCTTGAGCTGTGATCGTCCGACCGACTTTCCGGCAGTCTCCCGGCCTAATTCGGCGAGTTTAGTTGGGTTTAAATAATGACGGTATGAGTTATTTGAGGTGTTTGGTTGATAGGTTTAAATAATAACTTCGAATGGTTTGGTAGATTAATTTATATGGTATTAGGTTTAATTAATGTCAATTACAATTTTACCTTTATATTGAATTTAAAATATAAACCTCGATTAGATGTTTTTTTTTTTTCTGCACGATTCATTCTCCATCTGCGCAAATTCGTCCTCATCTCGTACTAAGTTTTTGTTCGTTTGATGTATCGTCTTTTTTAATTCTTTGTTCACTATTGTTACCTCGGGTATTACATACCCTGTGATAAATACGACCCGCCTCAACTAACATAACCATCTTATTTAAAGAATGACCCCTATCCTTCGCTACATCGGGTCGGCCTGAATATTCCCCGGGAGAAAGGACCCAGGTCAGCGATGGAGAGCCCACATCAGAAGCGCCTCGAGGACCTCAAAATGTCCCTTGGCCCTGAGGACAATTACCCAAGACCCTCTAGCAGAGGGATTAGTAACCCCTCGGGTCATTGTCCCGAGGCCCGAGGGCAACGCGCATCTCAAAGACTTTGGCCTCCCACACAAGAAACTGCCACGGTCTTCACTCTGTGACGTCAGTAGAATAGGCGACAAGTAACTGCCCATAATGGAAGCCATTACGAAGACGTGCCATCGTGAGTGGGTAACGGCCGAGCCCGAGAAAAACGGTAAGGAGGTAAAACCACCCAAAAACCGCCCCAACTCAGATCTCCTATAAATATTGCATGCCTCGTCGGAAACAGGTATGAATTCCTCACGTATCCTACCGTTACTCTGCTAAATTAATCACTCACGCACACACATACTACACATCATTCTTTATGCTACTTTGCGCCTGGAACATGGAAAATACCCTCTTGACCTAGGCAAGAGGGTAAACGACCCCCAACCCCTATCCTGTTTTTAAGCATTTAGGTAGCGTGCGCGGCGGAATCAAGGCGGGAAGAAGTCTGTTAGCCGTCCAACGCGGTAGATCCATTTTTCGGCGGCATCATTCACTTTTATTTGCCTTTGTCCACCTTTGTTTGCTTTCGATTATTTGTTATAGTCGTTCTTTATCTATAAAGTATATCAATATGTGCGTGTCCATTGGAATACGAGTTTAATTTGAATATTCAATCAATCTCATCAATTGTTTAATGGTTTTTGTTTTTCAAGTGATATCAGTAAGTTGTCTTGGTGGGTGAGTCGATTCTTTGTTCGATGAAGATGAACGGAAAAAATAGGTAAACGAAATCTGAATCATAAAAGGGCGAACGAGGAGATAAATATTGAGATAAAGGATAAAGTTATCCAAATAACTTGGGATCAAATAAAGGTAGGGTGGAGGGCTGATTTATTTAATACCTTAATGAAAGTATTAATAGGGTATTAGCTAAATCTCCCCTTTAAATACACCTTCTAACCAAACACTTCTTTAACTAATGTCAACCTCTCAGATCCCCTTATACCCACAGCCAAACACTTGTGGGCCCCTTTGTATTACCAGCCGCCCTTGATAAAGTTGGGCTTCCTTCCCTCTTCTTCCATTGGGCTGCTCTCCTCACTAATTTCATATCTACTTTCCGAAACTAAACTCATAAGTCGACATGCTCATTTTTAACCGTAACCGGCGGTTCAACCGGCTAACCGCCGGTTACAGTTATAACCGTAACCGGCCGGTAACCGTAACCGGCAACTGTCATCGGCCGGTTACGGGGCGGTTAGGGGTTTTCCCAAACCGTCAACCGCCGGTTATTAACTGCCGGTTAGGCAGTTAACCAGCGGTTATAACCGTTAAATAAAAAAATAAAAAATATTCTATTTTAATTTACTAATATTAATATGAATTAAATAGAAATACTATGTAACTTTACTAATATTAATAGTAATTAATTACAAAATTTTTAAAATATGTATTTTATATTGTATTAAAATTTTTTAATATATTTTATGATTCATTAAATTTATTATATTTAAAATTTTACATCAAAATAGTAAAATACGAATGAAAATACAGCTAAATTTCATTTAACTTTGCAGTGAATTGCAAAATAAAAAATAAAAAAAATTAAAAATTTAACCGGCGGTTAACCAGCGGTTGACTAACCGGCAGTTGAATTAACCGGCAACCGGGGACGGCTAACCGTCAACCGCCCCCGGCCTGTTAGGTTACGGTTAGTCCTATGGACTAATCGTCAATCGCCGGTTGGGCATCTCTACTCATAAGCCTAACGAACGATCGCAATAATACATTTATCTACGTAACTAATAAATGTACATAGTGCATTGGAAAAAATAACCATCTGCTTAAAACACACACACACACTACTACAAAAGCATAGGCTTCGATACCTTCCTCACAAGAACTATCCAAGACAACAACCTATAAAACACGAAGAAACACAGCATAATCCCAACATTGATCCAAAACCTATCGTCTTCATCCAATCCTCGGCTCCTCAGCACGTCCCGCCCCGTAAGCACACACCCATCTTCCCCCTTCGAAAAGCACTCGTCTTTCCTACCCCAGTACTCATTCACAATCAAGCAATCTAAAGGATACCTATATATCGAGAGGTAGTACATGAAAAGCCAGTACTTTGGTATGAACTCCTTGGGTATAAAATAGCTCGAGAAAAGAAAGAACGCCCCCAAAACGGTGCCAATCAATGAATTCCCAGATATGAAATCGGGCGAAACGATGCTCAGTAGCAGAACCAGCGAGCTCGCCATGAGCACTATGAGCCATACGACTAGCACGAAGAAGGCGAAGGCCTGAGCCGATGGGTTCAGGCCCACGGTCCAGTAAAGCGGGCCCGAGAATAGGACAGCCACGACGAACAAGAATGGGAAGAAGATCAACGTGTTTGCCATCAAATAGGACGAGATTCTGTAAGAGCCCTTCGAAGCTTCTTTCATAAGCACTCGCCTTTCTTGGAGGTATATGGGCAGTGCCTCGACTGTAGAAGAGAGGAGAAAGCTTAGGCTGAAGGCAAATAGGCCCAATCGCTCGGCTACTCCTCCCTCGTCTTTCCTTACCTTCACATAGACGCTGCCCAGGCCAAGCCCGCCGACGAGGGCCTGCATTGTTCGGGCCAAAAGCAGCTGCTTCGTCCTTAAAATGATCTTATATAGGCGAAGGCTGAGGATTGCTATTTCTGACAGTCTAGGATTAGGTTTTGTCAGCTGTTCCCAAATAGGATTGTTATTATTACTGTTCCCTAATAATGTCGTCGTGTCCTTGCAGGTGGTGGTTGAGGAGAGAGAATTTTCTAGGGAAGAAGCGATTTCCATGGAGAATTCGAGTGGGTTGAGCTGGGCTGGGATTTCGAACCCTAGGCTCGTGATGGCTAGCTCGAGGGACTCGAGCGAGCCGTTGTAGAGGACTGAGCCGTGGGTGAGGATTAGGAAGTTGTCGATGTACTGAAGGACTCTGTAACTGGGTTGGTGAATGGACATGACGATGATTCGACCCTTGAGCTTGGCCATGGAAGCCAGGAGCTCGACGACTTGAAGGGCTGAGCTGCTGTCGAGCCCTGAGGTGGGCTCGTCGAGGACGAGGATGGGCGGGTCGTGGATGACGTCGACGCCGATGGAGACCCTCTTCCTCTCTCCGCCGGAGATTCCGCGGTTCTCTTCGTCGTCGCCGACGAAGGTGTTGGCCACGTGGACCAGGCCGAGCTCGTGCATCAGGGACTCGACTCTGTCGCGCCGCTCCCGGGCGGCGGTCGTGGGCCCCAGGCGGAACCTGGCGCTGTCTCTCTGACGGTGAGGAGAGGGAAGAGAGTGTCCTCTTGGGCGACGAATCCACATACCTTTCTCAGCTGGGCTTGGCTGGTCACTGGGTTTTCGTTGACGAAGATGGTGTTAATTGGGTCTAATTCTTCGTTCCGCCGCCGACCCACCTGGCCGGAGACGATTCGAAGCAGGGTGGACTTTCCGGTGCCGCTTGGGCCGACGACTGCGAGGATCTCTCCGCCTTTCGCCGTGAAGGAGACGGACTTGAGAATGTTAATCGGCGCCGTCTTGTTATTATTCCTTTGGAGGGGAGCGAACCACGACGACTTTGGTATGGTGTAGGAGAGGTTCTTGACGGTCAGTATAAAATACGACGATGTTTGGTTTGACGGCGGAGGAGAGAGGTGGCCGGAGGAGGAGTGGCTGGTGGACTCGTCGGGCGAGTCGTCGGAGGTGGAGAAGAGCACCGCCGAGTCGTCTTCGAGGCTGGACCTTGGTGGTTCGCCGAAGCAGGTGGTCGTCGTCATTGTTTTCGTCGTTGAAGAGGATTCATAGACGACTGAATTTAAAGAAGACTTAGTTAGGGTGTGGTGGTAATGGTGGGTGTGTGAGGTTACACCAAACAGCTGACCATCGATTGGATTTGGTGAAGTTAGGTGGTCCATGAAATTAGAGTCGCATCACTAATAATTTTTGTTGAGACCAAAAACAGTTCTCGGTCCGAGCCATCGACGGCGATGAAAAGAAAGAACTGAAGACGATTGGCTCCTCTCCTACTCCTCCTAGCGGTAATACATTGATGGATTTCCCACGCGCGGGCGGCGGCGGCTTCTTCAGAGTTCAGTATCCTATGTTGTTTATTGTAGGGGTGGGCGTTCGGGTTCGGGTATTCGGGTTTTACCCGAACCCCTATCGGGGTCGGGTAGTTCGGGTTATTTGTACCCGATACCCCGATAATTATTAATCGGGTCGGATATCGAGTAGTAATTTACTACCCGATCGGGTTATTCGGGTACCCGATGTATTATTTTTTTAAAAAATATTAGTTTTGTACATCACATTAAAAATATATAATTACATATATCAATATCTAACTTGAGTGATGTTAAAGTTTTAAAGAATATTTCGACTAAGTTCTTATTTTAATTGTATAATTAACAAGTGATATTTTATATCAATGCATATATAAATATTTAAAATATATACTCAAAATTTTATAAATAAACATATAAAGATATGTATGTATTATATTTATTGAAAACAAAATATCCAAATATTGTAAGTGATATTAATATATAACATGGATATTTTAATTTGTATATTGAATTATAATATTTTTAGTCATATCCAATTAAAAAATCGGGTACCCGGCTACCCGACGTCGGGTAGCCGAATCCGATATATACCCGACAAGCGGGTACCCGCTGTAAATCGGGTCGGGTAGTAAAAATCTTAACCCGAATCCGAACTACCCGACCCGATGCCCACCCTAGTTTAGGGTATAAAAGAGAGGGAAAGTTTGCTTAAATGGGCCTTGACGAGGAAAAGTAATGATGGGCCTAAGTATGCTTAAATGGGCCTCTACGAGGAAGAGTAATGATGGGCCTATTTGGGCCTGTCTATAACCAAAATAAACGCCGTCTGTGGGAATCGAACCCACGACCACGTGGTTAAAAGCCACGCGCTCTACCGGCTGAGCTAAGACGGCTATGTGATACCTTTGAACGGCCACGTGATTAATTAATTATGTACAGACAAAGCCAACCTTGAAGTTCTCCCAAGGTTATTATTCTAAACTTCATATGGCATTATGTAGCATATCACATTCACATATGGAAGAACGTTAAAAAAACTAGCTTATTGTTTTAGAATGATTTCTAGAGCTTCCGACTAGCATTGTATCATTGTCACTCAAGCGCATGTTGAGACATTTACAGAATACGTATGTATAGAATATGTAGTTATGAGAATATATCAAATTTTGAGAATTATATGATGTCATGATGAAAGCGAAAGCTTGAAGGCGAAGAGATTTTGAAACCCACTCCATAAATGACAAAAAATTAATAACACGTACTGATGATTAAGAGAATCCTAGCTTAAAAACCCCAATATGGAATATGCATTGATGAAAAAACCGCTTTGGTGTATAATATTCATAATCTATCTGTATGTGTCGAGTGCCACTCATTGCAATCATTTCGCTTCAAGTGCCCACAAATGGACCGAAGTAAAGTGCAAACGCAGCTTGGCTCGGCTACTTTTTTCATAGTCATTGGATATCTTTCTTCAACGTGCTAGTCTCCAATTCGTCGATTGAAAAAGAATATAATCATCGAACTGAATCAAACTGACTACAACACCATATATGATGATGAGCACTAACGAGGGCCTTCGTCTATATATTTATATACATATATACTTGATTTTGAATATAAAAGGAAGATGGGCTTGTCGTCCAATGAGTGTCTCTTACTTCCTTTCAATTGATACATTGTTGTGTTAAAGCTAAACAATGGATTGTTCTAGCATGCACTTACTGTAAAAAATATTGTTTTAATCAACAAAATGAATTTGCAATCGATTGCGTCTTCGCATAGTGTGCAATTTACACTTGATTATCAAAATGAATCGTCGTCATACTCATATATTTCATTCATTACATGCATTATAAATATATTGCCTTTACAAACACTTCGCTTCGCACTACACAAAACCCCTGGAGCAAAATAGTCGACAATGCATAAGCACACACGCATTATCTTAATAGTATAGATCGTTTACATATGCAAGTATATAATCAATCTTGCTCTTAAAAGCTGTAAAAAGCAAATCAAGCTAATAATCGTTGACAAGAACCAGTGATTCCCATACAAACAGTACTGATCCTCATCAAATAATAACATGAAAATAATACTAACAACATACATGTACGTAGATTATGTAATAAAATGATCAACGACTCCGCACATCCATCGAGATTCTTGAACTTCGTGGCCATCCATGTCCATGCCATGTCTTAACTTAAGCATCCAGCGATTATGATCAAAACCCAGCTGATTTGTTATTACCATTCTTCCACTGAATATTGTTGGGATATAAGTCGATGGAAGGACCACCTGCCTGATTTTTCACATTAACGTCGTCGTCATCTCCACCGACGTTTGCATCAGCCCAGAAACTTGCCTTCGGCGGAGCCATTGAAGAGCTATGAGCAGCAGCAGCAGCAGCACCTTCGTTGCTGTTGTTGATTTGTGTCCAAGAACCCATTGGAGGAACCCTCTGTTGATGAATCTGAGGAAAAATCATATGCTCATGTTGATGGCTTTCTTGAAGCTTCAATGGCTGATAATAGTTCACGCCTTGCACAAGTGGCAAGTTATTACCACCGCCAAACTGACCACAGCCGCTGTAATAACCACTTGCCGCGCCGCCGTTCATCAGCATCAGTGGACTCGCAGCAGCCCTCAGAGGCTGACTCTGAGATGAGAAAGATGGGATCTGAGTTCCCGGAGGGATCTCGCGGCCGCCGGCTGACGGTGCGTCCGACGACGTCGACGGAGACATCTTCTGGCGCTTGGCTGTCCTGCGAACGCCGCCGACTGGGATGTTCCTTAGGGTTCCGCCGTGGGTCCAGTACCTACGGCAGCTTTTGCAGAAGTAGCGAGGCTGTGATAGGCTGTAATTGTTGTAGTAACAGAACTTTGTGTTGGGCGAATCGCAGCGAGGACACTTCTGAGGCGGCGGCGGTGGCTGGTTGCTGGTGTTTTCTTGAGGCGCCACCGCCACACGGCCGTGATTGGTTGTGGGTTTCTGCTCATGACTCATTATTATTGTTGTTGGGGTCACTGTGGTGTTTCTTGCATTGTGTGTGTATTTGTACATATATATATTATATTGGGTTTATTATGTGTACGGAAGTTGAGGATAGAGATAATTCAACGCAGTGCAGAGGCGGAGCTAGAGTAGATCCAGTGGGGTGCATGGACCCCACTGAAAAAAAAAAAATCAGTAGTAATTTAGGCAGAAAAAATTAATATTAGGACTAAATTGAAAAAAATTAAACTAAAAGGACCCCATTGAAATGTTTTTAAAAATATTGGGTGTGGGGGCCAATTAAACTGGACCCCACTATTTTCATTTTCTGGCTCCGCCATTGACGCAGTGGATAGGTGTAATCTGCATTATGTCTTTTTGGGATTATGAGAATTAGAAAGTCAACGTCGGAAGAATGGGATTAAAACACCATGGAGATAATACGCACGTGCGTGATAAGATCTCTATCTTCTACAATCTCTTCACTTAGTTGATCTTGAATTATCTCTTGCAGAACAAGCAAAACAGAGGAGAGAGAGAGAGGGAGAGAGGAAGAGAGAGAGAGATGTCATGACAATAAAAGATCCTTTTTCTTGTTCTTTTAAACAGAGAAAAAGATCATATATGGGCTTGACTCGCTGGATTTCAAGAATTGACTTCTCTCTCTCTCTCTCTCTCTCTCTCTATCTCTCTCCCTCCGAAAAAAGAACAGCTGAGGTTTTGTTGAAAAAGAAAACAAAAAGAATTGATTTTGAAATGTAGTTCACATGTAACTACAATCTGGCATAATCAAAAAAGATGGAAGCCCTTTTACACTTTTTTTCTTATGTTTAATGTTGTCTTTTAATGACTTGAATTTGATCAAATCAAGCGTTTGAAGGTTGTCTAGCTTTGCTTTCGTATTACTCAACTAAAACGGCAAAATATAATACAATTTAGAACAAAAGCTAACATCCAATTCCAACATGTGACCAAGCGACACATTAAAGTAGTGTGTCAAATTTGTTTGTCCATTACAGCACAGCTTCAGAAGGTAATCACCCGGTCCCGGCGTCGTACGGCGGCGGAAGACGGCTGACGGCGGTGTCAGCGTTACTGCTCGTGTGATGTCCCTTTCTCTGGTCTAGTCGTGGACTTTCTTAACTGGGCCAACAGATCTAAACGCGGCCCACTAAAATCCTTATTTGGGCCTTACATTAGAACCGAAAGCCCCAAACAAACGAGGAGACACCTGGGTTGGTAGTGACGCGTGGCGTTTTTGAGAGTTCTTGGAATTTATTATATGCAATGCAATGCAAGGAAAAACACCACAAATCTTTTACATGTTACACATGGAAAACATAACGAGTTATTACAACAACCATGATACAGATTAGTCAACAGATTATTCTGATTTCTTCTCATCAAAGGGACGCCAATTAACATCTAAATTCTGATGTTCGTCCATAGGTTTACCACCTGGATTGTGCTCAAGTTTGTTCTTCCACTCCTCTTCATCCTCAGGAGTCTTCATTACAGTGTCTCCATCATCGTATCTTTCCTTGTCCCTCTTCAGCTTGCTCTCCATGCTAGAAGAACCATCATTATCATCATCTCCTTCGGACAATTTATGTCCCATTCTCTGCTTCATGTCTCTATCTTTGTCTTTCTCCTCCTCTTCTCTCTTCCAACACATGGTGATAAAGAACATTCATTAGGCCTCATTTCGAGAGCTACTGATTCTTGTAAGAACAAAAAGTTAATTTAATACCTGAGAAGAAAAACTGAGGTTGAAGATTGATGACAGCTTGTTGCTGCTATTACTTTCTATCTGGGATAATAATCTTCTTGAGATATTGAGAAGATCCTTTCGTGCCAATGCCATCTTCAATTTCCTTGATTTCGTTCTAGCAATGCACTGTACTCTGTACACCAGCATTAAATCTCTCTTTTTCTTTTCCCACCTTTTTGCTGTGTGTACATGTCTATGTAGACGTGGAAGGTGCAAGCTCATACACTTGGAATTTAATAAAGACGTGCCCAGTTAAAAGGTTTTATCTGTAACACAAGAAAAGTCTGGAATACACAGGAAATAATAATAGTTGTGGTATAAAATATGATGGAATATACAAAAATTGGAGCTTTACTACATTAGGCCCTTTGAGAACATGTCATGATGATATGACCAATAAATGAGTAATCGCGGGAGACGTGGGCTTATTATCCAAATTATATTTTATTTTAGTGGGGTAGTATATATGCCAATCAAAAAAGATTATTAAAGCTTGGATCGTCTCTTTGGAAACATGTGACGATGATAAGATCACATTATGACGAATGAACGACAAGAATGGTATACTTTTCCTATATAAATATTTAAACCAATAATTTGCTCGAATTCGTCTTAGGACCACTATAATAACCGGACACACACACACACACACACACACACACACACACACACATATATATATATATATATATCAGAATATGATGAATCAATATATTATCGATCATATATGTACTACGGTAGTAGCTCAAACTGAGATTAGCATATGGTCATAGCTACTATTTGATGACACTCAACTCAATACAATACAACCAATCATGTAGACAAAACAAATTAGCTTTTATTACACAACAAGCTCTTCAACCTCTCAGCTACCCTCGAAGCAGCCCCATGTTTAAGCCCAGATTCACAAATCTGATGAAGAAAAGTAAAAAAAAAAAGAAAAGCTGTCACATTGTACTGCATTAAAGTTGCCACGAAAATGGAGAAACATGTGTCGTATAATTTATGATTAATTTATTGTTATACGTAATGTACTCCACGAACCTTGCAATTTATAGTGTGAAATGCCCTACTTCCCACCACAGTAAAGCTTGCATTTTCAACTTCTAAACCTTCTTCATGGTTTAAGATTCTCATCACCTCGCAAAACATGTAATGAAAGTTAAGCCCAGTGACCAAAACTACTTCAAGAATCGGACCCATAACACGAACTTCGATGTTAGGCGATATAGTAGGGCTCGAACTTTTCGAACATCCTCCTATTAAGTTGGTTTTCTTCTTCTTCATTGCCTCAATGTTTGATTGCAGCTTCTTTATGTAATTCGCAGCTTCATCTAACTGATCTGCGTGTGAAACAACTTCCTGTAATAGAAATCAAACAAGTGTGAAGTAATCAAGAAATACCTCATCAGAAAGCATCCGATATATAAAAAAAATGCTGTGTGAAAGTTTGAAAGGGATTTTACAAGCAAACACTAACCCTAGCAGATTCTTCATGGTAAGGCACGAGGGAGTTGAGCTCTGAATATAGGGCTTTCATGCGATTTCTACGGTTCTTTTCGATGGTTTTTCTATCTGCTTTGGAGGAGCTAGGGTTTTGATGATCCATCTCTCTGTTACTAATCTTCGAATGAAACAACTAGGGAAACAATCTGCTTTGTGCCTTTATGCGAATATTTTAATTCTTTTACCCAAACTTAGTAGTGTTGAAGAAGATAACGAACAAAAACACACAAAAGTGGAATGGGAAAAGGCAAACACACGTTGCACATTGCACAATATAATAAATATATTCTCTTGTACAAGGTAATAAAGCAAGCAGCATTGCAATAAGTGTGGGGCTTTCTTTCTTTTATCTGTGGCACCCACACGAATTCAATAATTTCGAATGTTATGATGATAGCATGAGAGAGAATTAAATGATTAATTATAGTTATGTTTAAAGAGGATAATCGAATTAGGTCTATTATTAGGTTGTTGGTGCATGCATAGATCTTAACCATTTTTGCCAAGACTAATTAACCATTTTTTTTAACCACACTCTTAAAGCAGATTTAGTAAGATCGTATTTTTATTTCAAATCGTTATTTAAAAAGAAAAGAAAATTATGTAAAGCGACTTTGAAATCGACATTCTAAAGAAAAAATGTGTAGCGACTCCAAAAATCGACATTGAGGCGAGAAAAGAAATATAGCTCACGACTTTGAAATAAACAAAAATATGAAGCAAAAAAAATAACATAGCACGACTTCGAAATCGACATTTAAAAAAATACGTAGAGATTTGGGAATTCACATTTTAGGGAAAATATAGCGCTAACTTCGAAATCAATATTTAGAAAAAAAAATATAGCACGACTTCGAAATCGACATTTTAGAAACAATATATAGCGCGGCTCCGAAATCAATTTTTTCAAAAATGTATGTAGCTACTTCAAGTACAGTACCTATATACGTGCTTTGTATATATATGTGAATGCAATAAGTTGGTTAACCAAGTCGGTGTTAATGTTGCCATGGATGGAGCTGCGGAAGTTATGCACTCAATTTATCGAGACCTATTATACATACTAGTACTATATTCCTTAATAACCTGGTATAGATAGATGTTCGATTTTTCAAGATGTGACACAACAAAGTAAAAGCAGTTCGACTATATATATTATGTTCCCCAAAGAACAACGCTGGATTTTTATTAGTTAAATGGCTTCCAACACGTTTGTTGTGAATGTTATAATAGATGGGCTTTACATTATATTGTGAATGCGTTATATACGCTGACTAACCTAATTTTTGTATGTAGGATCTAATGATGAATGCATTATCAGTGAATTTGATATAATCCTAATTTCATAGAAAATATAGTTCTTGAAAACTGTACTCTAGTGATGTACCAGGTCAGGAACAAGGTACAAACTTCGATAGACTTACAACTCTAAAAAAAGCAACAATAAAAATCTGATCTTTCTATCACTAAAACTTGCATCTGAAATCCCAGGCCAGCCTCAATGCCTACTAATCAGACATCTGTTGTAAACTCGAACATAAATGAAGATGACGAATTACTTTTTGGGAGGGAAGATAATTGAGTAATTTATTGGGCAGCGTAGCGTAAACAGTAAGCGAAGAAATCGAACGCAGAGAGATGGAGAAGGTAGAGCACAAGTACCTGCAGTTAGTCAACGGCCTCAGAATCCACGTGGCAGAAATTGGAGGAGACTCGGCGGCGCCGGCGGTGGTGTTCTTGCACGGATTTCCCGAGGTATGGTACACGTGGCGCCACCAGATGACGGCCGTTTCCGAGGCTGGGTTCCGAGCCATAGCGCCCGATTACAGAGGCTATGGGCTGTCCGAACCTCCGCCCGAGCCTGGGAAGTCAACGTTCTCCGATTTCATCTCCGATCTCCTCTCTCTCCTCGACGCCCTTACCCTCTCCAAGGTACATAAATACAACATAAGATTTTTGCTGCATTTTTCCGTTTGAGTTTTTTTTTTTTTTTTTTTTTTAATGGATTTCGAGCTTTGTAAGGCTTAAAATCATCCGTTAACATACATCATCACTAAACTAATCTAAACTCTTGTCTTTAACATACACAGGTCGTTCTAATCGCAAAGGATTTCGGATCAAGAATAGCGTACATATTCACGCTTATCCATCCCGAGAGAGTTTCGAAAATCATCACGCTAGGCGTGCCTTTTTCACCTCCCAACAAGCGCAACGCAGTTCGTAAGCATTTCTCCGAGGGGTCATACATCGCAAGATTTCAGGTTAATTCCACACTATACTGCTAAATACTAACCTTCTCATCAATGATTGCTTATATGATGAAGCAATTAGTTCGTTGTAATTAGGAACGCGGTAGAGCCGAGGCAGATTTCAAACGCTTCGATGCCAAGACGATAGTGAGAAAGATATACATTCTCTTCTCACAAAACAGAGTACCCACTGCTCGAAAGGACCAAGAAATAATGGACATTGTGGATTCGTCGACTCCTTTGCCGCCTTGGTTGTCCGAGGAAGATCTCTTAGTATATGCTTCTATGTACGAGAAATCTGGATTCGAAACTGCTCTGCAAGTACCGTATAGGTAAATAATTTCTACCGTGTTATCACTCGCTCTGTTTTTCTTACACGGGATTCTTCGAACTTTTATTTCTTGGCACATCATCAGGTCTCTAAACGAAGAGTTCGAAGTACCTAATACGAAAGTCGAAGTGCCCGCGATGGTTATAACGGGCGGTCAAGATTTCTCGTTGGATTTTCCGGGCGTGGAGGACTACATTAGAAGTGGTAGGTTTAAGGATTGTGTGCCCAACTGTGAGACAGTGTACTTGCAAGAAGGTTCTCACTTCGTCCAGGAACAGTTTCCTGAACAAGTGAATCAGCTAATCTTGAAATTCATCGCCGGTTGAATAATTTATTGTTTAACTGAGGAAAATGTCTTTGAAGTTGAGACGGGAAAAAACTTGTTATTACAAGGCAAATGATCGATTTCGATTTCGTTAAAACGCGAACTATTACAACCGTCGAAGAAACCAACCAACCTCTATCGCATGTTGCCCTCGCGAAGGACATCAATCATGTCGTAAATCAGCTTGTCGGCCTTTGATTTGACCTGAGGTGCGCCAAAACACGATTACGATATGAACAAACAGCTAAAGATCATTTAACGTAACAGAAGAACTGGGAATCACCTTTTTGTTGAGGAAAAGTATAGCGTCAACTGTGCCCTCGGCGTAGATTGATCGACCGCAGACATTGTGCTGGAACTCAAACGACACGCTGTCCCCATTCGAACAAACGCGATTTAGAATGTTTTGTTTTTCCAATAAATCGAAAGCATCAAAAGTAATCACAGATCAAAAGTTTAGAGACATCTTACGTTTCATCGGGCGATGTTAGATGATACATGTGGAATGCATGACCGTTTAAATGTTCTTCTGGGACACCCACCATCTCCACTTGTAAACTTGGATCCCTTATTTGCTGTACCTATTGAACCGAAAAATTGGGTCTAATAGATTACAGCTCACTAGTTAAGCTTAAGTAAATGAACCGAACTGCTAGGAACCAGACGAATTATGATAAGACAAAGTGCATATTTTCGTAAGATACATGTATGGGATTTGCGAAACCAATTCTTGAACGACCTATTCATGGATCATAGTCCAAAGCCTGAAACTCTATTTGACTACAAGCGTGTACCTCGTCGAGGTCAAAAGAGACGCCCAGCTTCTGAAAACATGAAATGACAGCCTTAGCGGTGCCAGAAAGGTCCAACTTGCTAGCTTGGTGTGACTCCATGACCTAGCATCAGTTTTATATAGTGAGATAGGATGGGAAGCAAGTCAACAAACTAGCAGAAGAAAAAGATTCCCATCTTTTTCTGAAGAGATGTATAGAATTTACTTGTAATTTATATCCTGAAAATGCTCCAGGAAACTGTTCTGCCATGATTTCCATGGCTGCAAGAAATGCTACCACCTAAAAAGTCCATCAACCGCGGATGATGTGTTGGAAGGTGTAAGAATAGAGAAATTTGCACAGACAAGGCAGCGAAATTTTCTCACACCTGTTTACCCATTTGTGGAGAAATCACGGCATACACCTTTGAATCAGACACAGTTCGATAGAGCAGTTCCCTGTCTCCTCCAGTGGTTCCCAACACAAACGGAACTCCAACTTTGCAGTACAAGGCAGCATTATCTATTACCACACAAAAGTAAATGAGAGATTACAAAAGATGTTTCTCTTGGAGCAGAAACTCTTGACGGTTGAAATCCATATAACACTCTCAGAAAAAAGCAACTCAATTATCATGATTTAGAAACCTCCAGCCAATATAATTCTTGGATCAGCAAAAGGAAAACTATCTTACCGAAGGACTAAAACAATATAAAAAACCATGTCCAACCTGCATCAAAACTCTGATAAACCCATTGAAATGCTAAAATCTCAAGTGCTACCCACGTACCATTAACTGCTGAAGGCACAGTGTAGTCGACCACAATCAGGTCTGGATAATCCTTAAACACAGAAGAAAGAATCGATTCCCTTTGTTCAGGACCTTGCACTTCAATCTGTCTCCCATCAATATCTAATACTTTCCCCGAATCTTCAGGACCACCAAATGCTACAGGGACAGGTTTGAGTCCAGCAGAAATAGCTGCCTCTAGCACAGCTCTACCCATCTTCCCCGTGCAACCATTGACCTGCGATTAAGTCATAGAAATCAATGAATTAGCAAAACATAGTAAAAGTCCCCAACTTGACGATAGGAAGGTATGTCTTCAGCATAACCACATTATTCACATATCCCAACAAAATAAACGAAGTCAAGAAATAAACTTTTTATACCATGATTGGAATGTCATTACTTTTCGAGGCAACTATAGCTTCAGGCCCGATAGACTGCAAATGATTTGCAGCCATTTTGACCGAAGCTCTACGGGAAACAGCAAGCTTACAGCTAAATTTACAGCAAATCGCTGGTCTAGCGATTTTCAGGTGATGCGATGGATAGGTTATATCTCCGGCGGACTGTCGCTGAGCTGAGACGCCGGCGTACAAGGTGGATTTTAGTACACAAGACATTTGAGCATATGTAATGGCTATCAGATGAACAAATGGGGATGGTAGGTAGTGTAGGGTTTTAGAAAGGAATTGGAGAGAGAGACTTAATTTAATGTTTTTTATTTTACTATGGTTTTAAATATACTACATTAGTAGTGATGTGATCCAATTGAATCAAATTAGTAAATCATCGGGTTAAATATATTGTCAGTCATCCAACTTTGATTTTTCCTTAATCAATATTGATAACTGTTGATCGAGGACCGTCGTTAAACTCGGGATTGGATGTAGATTTCGTGTATACTTAGAATTAAGATCGATTAAAACTATATGTAGCTCAATCGGATCGAAAAACAGCACCTAAACACACACGCTGAGACAGATTTAACGTGGTTCGGCCGAACATTGGCCTACGTCCACGGACCAACAGAGAGCTCTTTTGCATTAACACAAAACACGAAAGTTACAGATTGCCACACCTTCTACGACTTCCTAGTTTGAACTCTTCTCTAATTCTAACCCTAGAGAAAGATATGAGCCTCTGAAGTGGTGAGGTCGAAACTATTTTTCTGGTATTTATAACAACAGCTCCGCTTTGTGTTTTTCCGCCGGTATCTGAGCCGTAGATCCAATCTGATCGGACGTTCCAGATTCATTATCCGCGTGATCAAAGCTCATTTAAATCTCGGCCATCAGATCTAGCACGCACCTAGATCGAACGGCTCATGAACGCCGCGACATCTTCAGCTCAAACTTCATTTCCAGCTTTTCGTTCTTCATCCGATCAGCTTCTTCGATCGATTCCGGCGTCTCTCGGCGAGGTTTAGGCTCGCATTTCTCAACAATAACTCCATATATATTTTTGTATGTTAATATGGACACATCAATTCAAGCAGAGCATAGACAAAGAACTATCGATTGTCGAATGTCGATACAGCACCCAACTCAACGACACCACCCAGAGAGAGAAAGATAGGCTTCTAGAGAGACAAAGAAATATCCAAATGGCATCATCGTTCGACGCGTATAGCATCGACGGCGACGCGTCGGCGGGTGAGTTTCACGACAGCGGCTACACGTCCTTCAAGTTTCAACCACTCTTCTTATACTCGGCCGTACACTCCTTACTTCGGAGGAGAATTTGATGACGCTTCAGCTAAGAAAGTCCACGCCTCCGATCCGTTCGGCTTCGAATCGAATCACGAGGTCCCGTATCCAACGAGACCGGAGGAATTTTCACTTCCGACGGTTCGATTCTCTGCAGCCTCGGAGCGAGATGCAGGAGGAAGGATTCGCGCTCCGCGAGTGGAGTAGGTAAAGCTTTTTATATTTATTTAGCTGTATTGACTTCTTCACTGTGAGGTGATCTTGCGCGTTGCCACGTAGGTATGTATTTAATCCAAGCCAAGATGGTTTGCTAGTGCTTAGTTGTCGGTTGTGAAGGTTCCAGTTGTTCCATGAGCTCTTTTTCAGCTGATTTGCTGCTGATGAACGTTATTGGCATGTATGGGATGAGTTGATGTACATGGTAATGGCTTTACTTTGGGTATTAGGTAGGGTTTAAGCGATACTTGATCTGAACTTTCTATAATCTGAGATTTTCTCACAGTGTGCTTTCTGTTCATCTTGTATGCTGAGATCCGTTATAACTCTTTATATTTTTAGTTGACGATTAAACTCTATTCATTGCTAGTCAATTGATTGCTTTTTTCGTCAGATTCGCGATCTTTGTTGTATGTATTAGATCAGCAGTAAAGAATCGCTGATTTAAAACATTTATGTTGGCCTTTGAAATTGCAGGCAAAATGCAATTCGTCTGGAGGAGAAGGAGAATAAAGAAAAGGAAATGCGGAGCCAAATCATCGAAGAAGCAGAGGAGTTCGAAAAAGCTTTCTACGAAAAAAGAGCACGCACCATAGAAGCTAACAAGACCAACTACAGGGAAAAAGAGAAGGTTAGTTGGTGCCTCAAACTCCTCAACTCTGTCGAATAGTTTCCGTTCTTGCCATAATCTAACAATCCATTTACTTCTTACCTCTGAAAGCTTTTCCTGGCAAATCAAGAGAAATTCCACAAAGAAGCAGACAAGCAGTACTGGAAAGCCATAGCTGAGATCATCCCTAACGAGGTGCCCAACATCGAGAAGAGAGGTAAGAGGAAGGATCAAGGAAAGAAGCCCTCGATCACCGTCGTTCAAGGCCCGAAGCGCGGGAAACCAACCGACCTATTGAGGATGTGTGGATTACTAGTGAAGCTGAAGCACAAGTCACCAACTCACCATCTCACATGTTAGCCCCACCACCGCCGCCGGCCACCGCTAAGGATAGCAAATGGGCGGATCTACGTTGTGGCCCGGGCCACAACGGCCCCCGCGAAAATTTTCGAAGTTTTTAGTACTTATATGTATTATATTCATTAAATATGTATATGTAGATTTCGGATATTAATTATGACTGATATTACGAGTAGTACAGTGGGTAGTATCGTGACTTTTCACTGGAAGGTCATGGGTTCAAGCTCACTTGAAATTTTTTCAATTCTTTTTTTGTTTTTTATTTGTTTAGTTGCTTCTTTTTTATTATTATTACTATCTTTCTTTTAGTTCTTTTCTTCTTCTTCTTTCTTAGTTATTTCCGCATTTTATAATTTATGCATTTTAGTTTATTCCTTTTATTATTATTAATATTATTATTTTATTATTAATCTTTTTAGTTTTTTCTTTTTGTTTTTTATTCCTATTGAGACTTTTTAGTATTTTGACTTTGTTCTTTTTGTCTTAATTTTTTTTTAATTATTTTTATATACAAATTCTTTTAATATATGATTTAATATATGTAATTATTTTTTTTTATCTTTTTCAATAACTTTTGATAGTTCATCGATACTATCTTTATCTTTCAAACTGAGCTAATCAATAATGCAGATATATTTCAAGAAAAATACTCCCAGATAATTAAGCTCATCTTCGAGTGTGCGGTGGAAGATCATAGTCGATTACGTGAAAATGACTCGAAAAAAAATAATTTTACAGCCCCCCAACTAAAAATTTCTGGATCCGCCCTGATAGCAAAGATGCGAATTCTAAAGTTGATGCAGCGAATGGGCCCGCGGAAGATTCTGCTGCTAACGGTGGTGTTCAAACTAAAGAAGAATCGCAGACCGCCACAACGAATGGAGAACAGGTTAACTAAAATCTATACTTAGCTTATCATTTTCATTTCTTCTTTGGTTCTGTCATTTCAGTATTTTGATTTCATTATATCTACTTGAATTTTGAGACTTCGGAAGATGTGGGATTTGTTTGTTGAGCTTAACGACTTATATTGATGTATTACTTGTATGTAGGATAGGAAGGTAAGTTCTTTGAGCGTCACACTCACAATAACCAAGTCCTTGAAAATAGAAACTATTCATAGTCAGTAATAACGATTGTTATAGAAGTCGCGACGCTTAATAAAGATTCGTTGTATTTTTTCCTGATTTTTTCAATGGATAAATGGGGGATTATATACATAAACTCATTTAACTCTATATATCCCCAGATAAAGTACATGGACACACATTGAATCGAATATGCGATGATGTTCCATTTCTAATTATTCTTAGATACCGCGAACAATGTATCTGGATTATCAAATGTTAAAACTGATGATACATACATACATACATATATATATATAATACCAACATAAAGAGCTTCCCAGCAGCTATTGTTTATGTGGATACATACGAAACGAGAAACAAAAATACATAATGGTATGAAATGATTCTTTACCTTAAATTGTTGATTTTTTGAACAATGGCTCGATTTTAACAATTGGTAAGAAGAATAATATGTCACGTACCAAAATAAGGTTTTCTTTGCAGCTATTGTTAATTACATCGACATGAAAGGAAACCAATACAATGCCGTAACTTCTTTCTTATTGTTTTCCTAAAATGTAATTTATAAACAATGAGTTAAGTTGGTAAGAACCGATCACATACCAAAATGAGGGTTTCCCCTGCAGCTATTATAAATACGAGACAAGTAATCTTACTACGCCACGTCAAATAAAAATATCAGCAAATTCAAATATTATATGCAATGGCGGCTTCATGTGGTTATTACAAGCGATGCTTTACTCTTCTCCTCGCCTTTCTTGTGTTGTCGTTGCTCGTTCCCCATCAATGTAAGTATTCACAATAAACTTTATATAACACTATATTTAATCCTTTTTATTTAACTTCAACTAATGAGTTTGTATATATATATATATATATATATATATGCTGCAAAAAAGGCTATGGAAGTACGAATAGCAAAAACATAGTTGGGAGGAAGGAATTAAATGAGAAGATTAATATAGATTTGTGCAAGCGTTACACAAACTGTGAACGAACCGACGGCCGACCGCCGCTTCCGGCGTGCTTTTGCTGCATAACTGATAACCGTTGCTATCGTGGCGATGATGAGTGTGGAGGGAATTGCCATTTCTAATTTTTAGTATGTATTTTATTTGAGGAATTTATTTTATAACTATAAAAAAGATATATTGTAAGATAAGATGATGACGCTATCTACATATGATTATCCATTGGTAGAATTTGAGTTGTGGTGACTTTCTATTGTCAATGTGTGGACTTTCAATGATTATGGAAATTATGGTAATGATACTATCAGATACTTGAAAAATTGTCTTGTTAACAAAAAGCAATAATCTAATTACCAAAAAAAGCTATCTGTATGACTAACACTACCAATGTTCAACAAGCTATAAATTTGACTAAAAGACAATATACACAAACAATTATAAAGGTCAAACATCACATCAAATACAATGGCTTCTATCAAGATTTCTCTCTATTTCACCTTCATCCTCAGTGCCCTATTAGCTTCTCATGAATGTAAGTAATTTATAAAACTATTCAAAATTTAAAATTCGATTGTTAAATTTCTAATTAATAATAATGGTAACGTCAGGTCACGATGTTGGCAGCATTGGCGTAGGGAGGAAAGAATTATCTTCAAATTATATGATGATGATGAGCACAAAGTCGAGTGATTATCAGAAATTTAATACTAATGAGAAAATTAATATAAATCAGTGCGTACGTACAAAGGATTGCAGTAACATTGACATATGCTACTGCTGCTTGGGGGGTACCAAATGCTGGACTAACGAGAAAGCATGTCTCAAATATTGTAATTAGTAGTAAATTTCATTGATATATAAATTGCACTTAAATGTATTGCTTAGAATACAATAATGTAATTTAGTTCGAATATCAAACGTACCCTCGTATGGTTTCGTAATTAATTACTACATAGTCGACCATGATTATATAGATATGATAAGAAAAAATTCGATGTAACGGAAATTAATCCTCGACGATAGGATCGTTATTAGTGGGGCCAAAATATAATTTTAGGTCACTAAGTTGACATGTTTTCGTTTTTTGGGTCACTATGTTTGATAATTGCAAAAATAGGTCACTAACTATGTATGTTAAAACAAATTTGGGCCACCCTCTCATTTTTTGGGTCACTAAGTATACGTGTTTTCAATTTTGGGTCACTAAGTATTGTCGTGTTTTAAGTTTTTGGGTCACTATATTAAATCCATTTCGTATTCATAAAAACATAGTGACCCAAAATCGAAAACATGTATACTTAGTGACCTAAAAATGAGAGGGTGACCCAATTTTTTTGACATATATAGTTAGTAACCTACTTTTGCAATTATCAAACATAGTGACCCAAAAAACGAAAACATGTCAACTTAGTGACCTAAATTTATATTTTGGCCCCACTAATAGTGGTATCATGGCAATACATATGTGTATATATATTTATATCCACAGGATTTTATACCAAGTTTTTTCTCTTTTAAGTCCATAAATATATGACTAAAATACATTTACATCGCAACAATCATAAAAATTTAAAAGCTAATCAAACAATACAATGTCTTTCATCAAGATTCCTTTCTCCCTCTCCATCTTCATCCTCAGTGCCCTACTCGCTTCTCATGAATGTAAGTAAATTCGGGACGTTATTTAATATAGTAATTAGATTTGTAAATTATAAGTGATTAATAGTTCCATTTATTTTACGATTATAATACATTTTATTTATTAGTTATCATATATTGGGTTGTTACTCTCAGGAATCTCTTGTAATATTAATGGTTAGTGTAATTTTTTACGCATATAATACATAGATCATGAGAATTAGTACTGATGAATCGTTTCATAATCGAGAGTAACATTCACATTCACTTCAAACTGAATTTACGCGGAATATATGAATTACAATGTCGTTGTGAGATATTAAATATAAATTATGCTATACTTCTATTGTATTATTTATAGCATATAATTGAAAAAAGTGAGGTTGACATTCACGGATTTGTTTTCCAAAAAAAACTTGGCCCCATTACATTAAAAGTATTATTAGTAGTTAAATTAGTGCACTCGGCTAATCATTAAAATTAGACTAAAACTCATCTAATCACATTATTAAGTGAACCGAAAGCGACCCACCGAAGACAAGGCAAAAAAAGCGGCTAACACGAAGTAATCATAAAAGCATATAATAATGTAAACAAAACTGCATCCTATTATTGTAGACAAATTGCAATATATGTAAAAAAAGAGAGAAAGAAAACGAAAGTGGAGTGAAACATATACATATGGCCCTTCGATTTGGATAAGCGCGTCACCAATAGATAGAGTCAATTATTTAGACAAGTGATGATTAATTAATACACAATGATAATAATGTATTCGTTTGTCGAGAACTATCTATCTTATGTTACGATATGAATATTCTATGTACGAAATAAAAATCATAAAATATAAAATAAACAAACAAAATAATATCTGCACAATCATTGTATACATATACACGTGTCCACTGTATCATTATTACCTTCCACTGCTACGCATTCAACAGTAACACCACCCATCCTAATTCTCAGTCTAAAAAGGAGTCTCCTTTTTGGAATTTTAGAGGCATAGATCAAGAAAAAGCACTGAAATTTCCATAAAAGGGGTTTCAGTCTTGATGCTGTTTGTGATCGAGCTTTGATCTTTGATGATTTCCGTCTAATTTCTGTTTTGAGGAGTTTTTGAAGAAGAAATATGTACGTGAGCGGTGGAACCACCCCAGTGAAGAAGTCCTTTAAGGACTCCTTGAAAGTGCTCGAAGCAGATGTTCAGCATGCTAACACGCTGTAATTGATTTATTTCCTTGTTTTTTGTCCAGCTGATTTGATGTTCTTCCTTTCTGTTCGTTGACTGGGCTTGCTTCAGATTTTCTTTTGGGTGGTTCTTTGATCATCCCATGTTGTCTGTTGCTTCTTTTTGTAAGATGATCCTCTACATTATCTAACGAAATATCTTCTTTAAAGGGTTTTTTTTGGCCTGAAATTTTGATTAGGAAAACGTTCAGTTAAAGATAGTTTGATCTTTTCTCAACTGATTGCTTTGATTTGACATAATCTTTGCTTGAGTATTAATTAAGCTGTAGTTCTGCTTAGTTCCTGAAAACTTCCCAAGAAAGGTCTCACATTCATTGCTTGTATTGAATGCAGGGCAGCTGATTATCCAAGAGAATACGATGGTGCTTGTCTTCAAATGAGAATTTCTTACAGCCCAGCAGCGCATTTCTTCCTTTTCCTCGTTCAATGGACTGATTGCCACCTCGCAGGTGCTCTTGGGTTGCTGAGAATCCTAATTTACAAGGTTCTTTACAAAGAGCTTCATTACATACGCCTTCTTCTTCGGATTGTGTCTGTTTTGAAGTTGGCATTTCATATCTTGAAATTATTTCGATTTTGCTCCAAAGTTATGCTTGCTTGCCAATGATAATCGAACAATGTGCACGTAATAGGTTTATGTGGATGGAACCACCACAATGTCCACTCATGAGAGGAAGGCAAGCATCCGAGAATTCTATGGTGAAGTTCTTAGTTCTCTAACAAAGTGTAGTTTCTTTATGGAGAATCCTCAGTTGTCTGATTTCATCCCTCATTTATTGCAACAGCCGTAATCTATCCTTCTTTATTGCAACTTCAAAACGGCATCACCGACGCAGAAGATAAGAGACAGAAAGTGATGTGCGTGGAGAGGTACAGAAGGAGCTGCGAAGAAGAAGAAGATCTCGGGAACTTCCCCGAGTCAGAAATCGAGAGGGAAAAAGAATGCGGGATTTGCATGGAGACAAACAGTAAGATAGTATTGCCTAACTGTAACCATGCTCTGTGCCTCAAATGCTACAGAGACTGGTAATAATACTATCTCTTCCCTTCCTTCTCATTGCACTATTTGTTAATAGTATCAAACATCAAAGTCCTTCCTTGTTATTATCGCAGGCGTTCGAGATCTCAGTCTTGCCCTTTCTGTCGAGACAGCTTGAAGAGGGTAAACTCCGGCGATTTATGGGTATATTTGGACAATATGGACGCAACAGACACTTCGGTCATAACGAGGGAAAACCTAAGAAGGCTCTTCTTATACGTCGATAAATTACCCCTCGTAGTCCCTGATTCTCTCTTCGACGCCTACGACACTCACGTGAGGTAAAAAAAATCTGCAGAATTAACGTTTGTTCTTCAAGAATCAGCTGCTATTCGAGCAAGAAATTATTCCCACGAAAGGTAGTTCTAGTCTAGGAAGGAAATTTGCGACCCAACCGCAAAAAAGGTAGTCGTTGGCTTCGATCGTTAATTATGGGACGTATGTATTATCAGAACGTATGTAAGTAAATTGCATGTACAGTACAGCCGAAAACTCTTCGCCCCCCTCAGAATCAAAGAAAAGCACAGCCTTTTACTATAATATATACTGCGAATTTCGAAACCTTTCGACGCGCAGGAAGAAGCCCTTTAAAACTTTTTAATTATTAGTCTTAGCGTCGAGGCCTGCAGAAGTCTCGACGTAATACGCCAGGCCCGCAATCACCAAAACGAGCATGACGGCGCACATAACACCAATGTGAGTCGTCCTCCTCGCCTGAATCTCATACTCAGTCACCTGAGGTCTAATCATCATCGCCCCCGACTTCCCCTCCGTCGAAGGTCCAGAAGGATTGTTCGTCGGGCCTTCGCCGCCGTTCGCCGTAGCTGCAGCAGCAGCGACGACGGGCCCATCCGGGCTTATGGGCCCGTTTCTGCTGTTGTCGAAGCCCGTCCTCGCGGGGACCTCCATCACGGCGGGGACGGCTATGTCGAGGAGTATTTGGTGGAGGGCCGTAAGTGTATTACATATGTCGCGCTTCGTTTCCCGCCTCGAGCACTGTGCCCCACCAGTGCTCTTGCATGGCGAACTGCACGACGGTTATCGAGGGCGGACGATCGTCGACCTCTTCATCCATCGCGAGGGGTTTCGAGGGATGAAGAGGAAGAGAATGATTGGGAATAAAAGAAAATGTTGGAAACTATATATGCAATTAGTTCTTGAACGGTTGGTTTCGTAAGACGATGAGGATTATGTTTCGCTTTCCCAAGTCTCAGACAAAAGTACTTGAATGCCATCATATCGATCTCCCCCAAGTATTGGACTAAAAATAAAAATATGAAGAAACAAAAAATAGTTGAATATAATCGTATAGATCTCACGCTGAATAGTAGTTCAAACCAGTGCAGAGAAAAATGAAACACGAATATCAATCAAACGATCCCAAACTCGACAAAGACCAAGAAAAGAAAACAATCTCAATATAAGATTTTTTAAAAAAAAGGGCCGCAGAATTCTTCATCCCCACGCCCTCTTTGTGTGAGTTGAGGGTAATGTTCTCTCCGAATCACATGAAATCGTAGTCGTCGTAATCATCATATGCATTAACGACAACATCATCGTCTGGCTTGTCGACATGCAACTGCTTCTTCTTACCAGCTGTAGATAGACGCAAAACAATAAATACTCCTTCAAGAAAATAGTAATGAAAGAAATCGCATAACTGGAGTGGAGTGTGCGTCGTACCTGTCTTCTTTTTACCAGCATTAGCTTCTTTTTCGGATTTTATCTTTTCATTTGCTATCGCAGTAACAGATGAGGCAATTTCCTTGGCATCAGCTCCTTTCAAAGAAGTCAGGGAGAGTCTCATCACAGCTTTCAGTAATCCCATGTAATGATAGCTTTTCTGAAAATGGAGCAAGCTATGAAAATTGCACCGAACAAATCGCAAGTAAAAAGAAATCGAAATTAAATGATAAAATAAAGGAGAACAGAAAAATACCTCGTACGGTCTTAGTTTATGAGCAACGAGTTCTGCATACTCCTCAAAGTCACTTTCAGTTTTGGGGATGAAGTTGTCGAGCGTCTTCTCATTGTCTTTCTTTCCAAATAGATCTTTTGTGGATTTAAAATCGGCTTCTTCAACAAGCCTAGAGAAGTGATCATACAACGGGAGACGCTTAATTATACTCATATCAACCATTAATTCTTAGACTTTCCACAGAAACGCCGTCAAAGAAACATTAGCGCGCGTTAATCATTTACTCTCTCAAACACATAAAAAACAATAAATTAAAGCTACCTCTGCTGACGAAGTTTCTCTTGAACGGGGTCCAAAGGCACTTCTTTTGTATCTTCAATGGAGATCCCATTCTTCTTATCTTCTAGCTTCGGTGCAGCCTTCTTAGGAGCCTTTTCAGGGGGTGGCTTCTCCACTATAGGAGCCTGGTCATAACATAGAAATTATTCACTTCAATGTCAAGAAATTTCAAATTCGAGGAAAACAGCAGCATGACATCATACAAATAAATTTGAGGAGAAATAGCCCAACCACTTCAAATAAACTTCACGACACTATAAATAAACTACAGGACATCATACAAATGAAAACGCGGCAGTATCATCTGCCGCCCAACCACTTGGAAGAAAGCTAAATATTATCCTTAACAATGACAGTAGAGATAGAAAGATATATATTTTACATACAGGGGCAGGCTCATCTTCGTCTTCCCAAGATTCCTTCACTTCATCATCATCGAATTCTTCATCGTCCCAATTACTTTTCAGAGGCTTGTCATTCTTAAGAAGATCCTGAACAGGTTCATCCTCTGAACCACATGACAGCGAGTAAGACGTGGGTACAGTTTACACAAATTAAAGATTCCACACAGTATCTATCATTTCGCAGTTCCTAACAGGCTAACATAATAGAGTCCAAAAAAGATTGTAATTCAAAGCCAAGTGCAATACGAGATTAGTCAATACCAACAGTGAAGAAAACTGATAAAAGCAGGGAGTCGAAAATTAGATTCAGCGGTGAAGAGAAACTGAGAACGTACCCCAATCGTCCATTCTGCAGCTCAAAGATTCAGCAATCAAACTTTCAGTAACTCCGATTTTCCGAACCCAAATTGGAGGTGCACCGACAGATCAAAAATCCCAATCAGATTTGACGGGGGAAACAAATCACACAACACCCTAGTTAGATTAGGAGGATCCAATAGCAAATAAATAGGACGGATGAAGAGCACGGAGAACCTCGACAAAGGTTAGGGTTTTGTGATTCGCTCTCTACTATAATCTTCTACGGATTTTGGTCCTTTTTTTTTCCTTGGTTTATATCGTCTGCACACTTGTCCTCCGTGTGGATGATATGTTTATCACAAGAATATTTAATTCATTATTGGGCTTTTCTTACGAACAAATCGTTATTGGGACTATTTTCCTAAAAGCCCATTGATAAGAATTATATGACCTTCAAACTGACCACTACTACCATAATTATTCTTTCGACCAATCATGCGACTACACGTGTCACACAACGGTTACTATATTACACTCGCGGAGATATTTGTATCTGTGAAGTCGAGTCGTGGGGGGAAAAAAGAAGATTTTCTAAAAATTTCCCCATTGAGTATGCTATGTTAAAGCTTTAAAACATGAATATAGATTGAAGACAGTTGCTAAAACGCTAGCCATTTCTTTCCTTGTACGGCGGAACCGTTACTTCAATCTCCATTCATTACATAGTCCCTTTGATTGGATTTTCTTGAAACATTTATTTACAGAACATAATCACATAAGCGTAGATTCCTCTTCTTTTTAAGTGTATAAAGATACGTTTTTTTCCTTTTCGGGCATCCCCATTTTTGGTAGTTGTGATTATTTAGGTTGAAAAGAATGGCTTTAGAAATGGCAAGTTCGGGTTATTTCGGGTTGGCGAGGTGTGGGTCGTTCGGTAGGAAACGGGTTGCCCCGCCCGGTTTTGAAATCGAGTTCGAGGATCAATTAGTTTGCTTCGATTTTAGATGTCTGAATAGACAGTGTTCGAATGAGTTAGATGAGGAATGTGCACTTGAAGACCTTCCTCAGGAGATTCTGGTTAGTAACCAACGCTCTCTAGCTAATTGTTTTGATCTTATTGCAATTGTTGTCTTGATAAATTTTCTTCATCGTTTAATGTCTATGTTGCTGTTTGAATTGACAGATCAGAATAATATGTGGTGTGGAGCATGATGATTTGAAGAGGCTCTTCGTCGTCTCCAAGGCCATAAGAGAAGCGGTAAGCTATTAAAAGATTATATCGAAATCAAAAAAAAATAAAAAATTACGTGATGATTCTTTGCATGAGCTTCTTGCTAACCTTAATCAAAACATGTCAGACCATGATTGCAAAGGAATCTCACTTTGCTTATAGCACTCCAAAAAAGACCTTACTGGGCTTTCGTAACGCTGATGAGATCGAAAGTCCCAAAACTCCAAAGCAATTGAGGGTTCCACATTCGAGATTGAGTTATGCTGTGGATAAGCTGTCTGAGATTTCAGTTAGGCTCTTTGATGTCTGATGAAGAAGGAATCTATTTGTTGATCTTGGTTATGCTCAACCTTGTAAAGGAGTCTTCAATATATGTACACTGTGAAAGCATGCCCACACAGTCAGTCTAGTTCTTCAACCACTTTCGTTGAAGATGAAATCGATGGGCTTTGTTTTGTAGTTTTGTACATGTTTGTAGCATATGAATTATGAAGTACTATATAAAGAAACTTAATTTATTACATTTGGGCTTACTCCTTGTTTGTGGCTTAATTGCTAACAAAGAAAGTTGAATTTTTTCAACCCTTCAAACAAGTGAAAGTGAACCGATTCAGAAATGATATCCATTTAAAACACGAACTCATTTATTACATCCGCTCATAAGTGGGACAAGTCTATCAACTGTAAGAAAGAAAAACACTTTAAAAGATTCACATTTTATGACGTGGGCCGTGCTCAATCACGTGATCCAACCTAAAAAAGATCCAATGATCAGCAAAAATTGTCCCTTTTTAACTTTTCTTTTTTCTAAATCATGTGATGGTAGGCATCGCATACTTTCTTTGCAAGAACCTTATCTTTCTTATGCAGTGCCCACTACTTAGCTTTTATTCTGCTTCACATGATCTGCAAAGTGAATTGAGCATGATTCAAACCAGCCCATTATGTGTGTTCTGAGCTGTCTTAGTTATATTCAAGAACACACACACACATACAGCCCATTATGTAAGAGCATGATTCAAACCAGCTTTTTTTTTTATAGGTTTGACGAAGGCAGCTTTAGTGTTGTGTAGATAAGTCTTGAGCATCACCATACTAAGCGTGGAGAGAATTTATTTTCTTGCAGACAAGAAAGGACTACTCTTTCTTAACCCCCACCCCCCCTCTTTTTAAATATAAATTTTTAATTTAATATGTAGACACGATACGATGAATGAGTTAAGAAACCTAGTATTCTTTTCTTAGCTAATGTTCAATTAATTGTGTTTGTCTTATATAATGAGCTAAGCCCGCAACGTGTTGAGAAATATCAAAGTTAAAACTTTTATCATTTACCATGACTGATGATGATGCAATTTCCCCCCTCTTCTCCACGATGATCACAATTTACATTTTAGTCCTTCTCTACTTCCCTTCTCCTTTTTCACTGTTCATCTTCTCGTCATCGCCGGTCGTAATCTCCGCCGCAGTTCTCTGTCTGAACATTCTCAGGCTCGGCGCATCATCACCAACAAGAAATCCCCCGTCATCGTCGGGCGATTTTCACGAGATTGATGAAGCTAAAGAACTTGCAAGTGACGATACTGTTCAATGCTCAGTTGTATCTGAAGCTTTTGATGAGGACTCTTTTGCTGGCTCTGATCAGTCATTCGTGGAATGGGACATTAGAGCACCTTTAGAGGTGATATACGAAGAATACGACGAGGAAGAAGATGAAGATATGATATCGGAGCAGAAGAGGAGAGAGGCTGATATGGATATTATCAAGAGGTACGCGTCTTTGTCTTTGTTTTACCCGGAGACGGACAGCGACGAGTCGTCGGAGGGTGATTTTCCGATCACCGGAATATGGGAGTCGCCGGAGGAAATGGGTTTCCGGTGGGAGGAGGATGACGGCGACGGCGGTCATAGCAGAGATGGTTTGATAGAGATTGCTTTGGACGATCAGAAGAAAATCGATGGTGGCAGTGATGATGACGTCAGTTTGATCGAGATCGATCTTTCCTCGTCGAGGTGACGTCATTACCGGCGAGAACTAATAAATGTATTGTTTCGAGGAGTCACACAAAGGTTCAATCTTTACTTCACATCAAACATAAATCGTATTATGTGCGTTACCATTACATAGGGTCGTTATTGCAATCAATATTTTCATTTACCAACACGGGTAATCCATTATTATAGGATAACCCTATAGTCATAGGTTTTACGCAAGTGTCTTTTCAATTGCTTTATTAACGGCAAGATTATTACAAGGAGCTGCGTTATTTCTAAATTTCATGCAAGTCCGACGACGCATACCCATTGACCAGGAAATAGATTATCGCAGTCAACATTTGGGTTGATAGAGTAGAAAGTGTCAATTTGAATGGTCAAAGCTCCAATGACGCCGTTACACGTGTCACCACCTGGTACTCCGACGACTATGTCGCAGTGAGGCCTATATTCCTCGGAGTCCTTTTGTCTCACGGCTGAGATCGATGACCAATTTAGAAAAAAATATAAGTATTACTACTACTATGAACATAGAAAATATTAGTAGACGATATATGTATGATGAGAATAATCTACGAAGGCACTGACAGACCGTATAGCTTGTGCTTGGGTGCTAAGGAGCGTAGCTTTTGAAGAGTTTCTTGAATAATAGCATGATGATGATCAGATTCATTCATACCGAGTGTTTGTTGTTGTTGTTGTTGTTGAGCGTTAAGTATGATTTCGTTTTTGCCCTCGACGACGAATCCGAATAGATGAGTTGAAAATGTTGAGAATATTAAGACAAGAACGGAGTAGCAGATGGTTTGGGGCTTGGCCATTATATTTTTTTGATCGAATGTCCAGGCTAATCAAATTGATTAGGCATGTATATATATATATATATATATATGAATTTATTACATTGACGGCTCGCTTAGTTTTTTTCTCTAGGAAATGCCAACGCAATACGACAAAAACTATATGAACAACGACGATACGAACGAGAGATATATTCTTGTGGAGTTTATAGGTTATTCCAACTCATTTCATGTTCATGGTTGATTTATCAAGATATATGGCACCATAATATAGGGATTTGGGTTCTATTTATATAAATGGGAATTTGGAACAAGGAAGTTGAAAACATCGAAAGTTTATTCGCCTGTTTGTTTGTTTTGCTTAGCTTAATGCCAAGAGTCACAAACAATATGAAGAATTCTTCAACGAACGTCTTCTCTTTATCGAAAGTATAGGGAAAAATAAATAGAGATACACACACACATTGTTCCTCCTCGATGGAGGGTGCTTTCTAATAGACTTGGAATTTAAAAAATAACAATAAAAAAGGGTTCATTAATACATTTTTGCTAACTTGCAATCTCAAATCAAATTTCTGTCTACAACAGTTACACACACATTACGCCGTACATATATACTGACATCACCCGCATATACTCACACAAAAACTACCACACACACACACACACACTAACTTCTCAATTATTAGGACCCCAACAGCTCAAGAACATGACAGTTCTTAGAGACTCTTCAGCTTGTTTCATCTTATCAGCAGCATTATTATTATTATTACAAGATTTGAAGCCATTCTTGGACTGTTCTACGGCGCCAGAAAACTTCCTTGCTTGCCTTGAAGAAGAAGACGAAGTACCATAAACTGAGTCTTTGAAAGATCTTACAGTTGAATCAAACCTCGACGCTTGGTCTTTGATCATATGCATCAACCTCACCACTCTACCACTACTCATCGTCTCGATTATTATTATTATTTTATTTCTCAGCACCCAATAAAAGAGATATATCTTATATTTGCAGAGGCATGGCTTTTAATAGGGTTTCTTGAGCGACCGGCTGTAGCAGGTTGTGAGGCGGTTGCGTAATTTTCTGCTTGAGACAAAACCGGTTGCTACTGACACGTGTCAGTAGAAAAAGGAGAGAATACTCGGTGCCGTTTAGGGTTGGCAATGGGGCGGGGATTCCCCGTCCCCGCGGGGATCCGCCCCGAACGGGGCGGGGAATCCCCGAGATTTTATCCCCGCGGGGCGGGGACGGGGAATGATTTCTCCCCGTGGGATCCCCACGGGGATCCCCGCCCCGTCCCCGAACCCTCTTTTATATATTATAATATATATAATATTACATTGTAATTTAAATAATAGTAAAATAATATCAAAATATAGATTAAAAATATTAAATTAATACAAATAATATATAAAATTGTAATTTATATAATATTTATTACACAAATATATTCAAATTTATATATTATATCAAAAATATTATTTTTTTAAAGAAAATTAAGGGGCTGAGAATCCCCGTGGGGAATCCCCGCCCCGCGTGGATCCCCGTGGGGACGGGGACGGGGACGATTTCGTCCCCGAATGCATCGCGGGGAAGGGGATGGGGATTAGATCCCCGCTCCCGCCCCGCCCCATTGCCATCCCTAGTGCCGTTGTCCATTAGTTTAGGACTCACCTCACAAATGGCTGATGTTAATCCTTATCCTTATAATGATGTTTATCTGAAATATACAAATAAGATATAAATACAAAATAATATCTATCCAAATCTAATAATATTATAAGAATGTAGGGAGTATGGGCTTGGGCCTTAATATTGGGCCGCACATTCTGGGCCCAGTACGGCATATTTCATTTAGAGATGAAACGCTTCTTTTAGCTGAGTCATGGAAGCATATAATTATGGTGGACAAATTCGGATCGTGGAGATTGAAGAAAATAGAAAACTAGCAATAATGTGATTTTGATTGAAATATTAAAAATATTATTTTGGTCCACTCCATGCATGGCCGCTGCAGATGCTATTAGGGCGTATTATGCTGACTAATTGGGTATGCACATACACATTATTACCTATGCTCCATTAGTTTATTAATTTATACGACAATTTAATGGCATCATATGACTGCGAACAAGGGAGCAATAATCACGAGATAGTGATTTATTACTATTAATTTATGTCACAGTGGATACGTAAATCACGTATCAATTACATGTGTGACTATTACGTATATGTATAAAGCATGTCTTTCAATATTATCTCCATTGTTCTCAATGTTTGCACATTTACGACAAGGACATTTTCATTTTCTTTTTAAATGCACTTTATTTAATGGAAACAATTAGGTTGAATTAATCGGACTACCTGTAAACAATAATCACGTCTCACCTTTGTGAATATCGAAGGACAAGTTATATGATATAACTATTTTATTTTGAAGCTCCCCAACCCCAGTATGTATATATATACCCCACGAAAGCTAGCTCTTACTTCATTTCCGTGACTCTTCTTTATCTTCTCTTGAAATAATTAATACTCACTATATAATTTAAGAATCACGCAAGTAGAATATATAGTAAAAATACATAATATTATATATAGATGGGAAGAGCTCCTTGTTGTGACAAAGAGGGGATAAAGAAAGGGCCTTGGACTCCTGAAGAAGATCAAAAGCTCATTGATTACATACAAAAAAACGGATGTGGAAACTGGAGAACTCTTCCAAAGAATGCTGGTATATATATTTTTTTTTTTTTTTTTTTTTTTTTTTTTTTTTTTTTTTTTTTTGGTAACCGGGTAAAGCCGATGGTAAACCCCGGGGCCGACCCACTACCTGCTAAACAGGTCGACCAGGTCAATCGCACATGTCTGGGCCCATGTGGGCAGGCTTAGGGAAATGTCACAGGGATGAGATTCGAACCCAGGACCTCTCCCAACATGACCCTAAGCATCTCCCAAAAAACTGGGAAATGCTGGTATATTTTGATATTCAAATTATGCATATATATATTACATATATTGATAGCTTATATATATTATATATATAATATATTATGTGTGTGTAGGGCTTCAAAGATGTGGAAAGAGCTGTCGTCTTCGTTGGACAAACTATCTCAGGCCTGATATTAAGAGGGGAAGATTCTCTTTCGAAGAAGAAGAAGCCATTATTCAACTTCACAGCATCCTTGGAAACAAGTTAATTAGCCAGTTTTTCTTTCCATTTTTCTTGAAAATCATTTCGTGAATTAAGACATGTGTAGCTCTGTAATAATAATTATACATAGGTGGTCTGCAATTGCTGCTAGGCTCCCAGGAAGAACTGACAACGAGATAAAGAACTATTGGAACACACGGATTCGAAAAAGGCTCCTTTGCATGGGAATCGACCCTGTGACTCACGCTCCACGCCTCAATCTTTCGGACCTATCGACATTAATCTTAAACTCGCATTTTCATGGTAATAATAGCGATTACTTGATGAATAATTATTCCCAAACGAGCATATCGAGGTCGTTGTTAGCCATGCAGCAGCATCAACAGCTGACGATAAACCCTAGTTTTGCAATGGGATCGTTGCCCGCCACCTCACTCTTGCCCAACCAGCAAAATTATTATTACGATGGCGTGGATCGTTCTTGTAGTAATATCCCAGTTTCTTGCGAAGGTGATAATTTCCCGGGATTATTAGGGTTTGGTTCGCAGAGTCGATGCGAAGTGAAGGGAAGTGTCGATTTTTCGAGCGAAGGACGATACGCGCCTTCGACAACAGCAGATTTCGGTCTTTCATCCGTCTTGGCGAGTGAATCGAATGAGGATTATGTAAGCAGATTGGCGAGTGAATCGAATGAGGATTATGTAAGCAGAAGAAGCATAGACGATGAGAGGGAGAGTTATTGCAGCAATAACATATATTATGGTGAACATTGATCATATTTTGGATTAGAATGGTGATATGATATTATCGTGTAATTATGAATGTATAATATGAAAATATGTGTTGAGAAATAAATGCATGGCTCAACTTTGTAGTTGTGAACGCATTTCAAACTCTTACCGCACTGCTTCAATTGTGGACGCACAGATGCGACTTTTTCTCGAATATATATAATAACATAAAGGCAAAATTATAAAAATGGGTCACTAAGTATACCATTTTTTGATTTTGGATCACTATGTTTGCCAGTTACAAAACTAGGTCACTAAGTATGTATATAGTTACAAATTTGGGTCACTAAAGTATGTATATAATAAGAAAAAAGAGGTCAATGACCCAATTTTGTTACTATCTAAATACTTAATGACCTAATTTTGTAACTGGCAAACATAGTGACTCAAAATCGAAAATTATCATACTTAGTGACAATTTCTATAATTTTCGTAAGGATGATGGTCTGCTTTAAATATTATTATTGCAAAGAGTGTGACGATGACAAGCAAAGGTTTGACTTAAGATGAGAACGTGTCGAGGAAATGTGGGTTGACAATGTTAGTAGGTGCCCACAAAGCTGTGAAGGTCTTCACGCAAAATTATTTTAAAATATTGAATAGACTCTTGAAGTGTCCGAGAAATGGCGTCATAAATATCGTTTCAAACACGATGATACATATATCATTTTCATTACCCACCGCCCAAGGAAAAAGCCACACAACGTTTTTTCAGCGAGTCCTTCGCACATTAAAGTGTGTTTTGTGATTGTGTTTCTTTCTTGCACCATTTTTTTTTCAAATCCTTCTTTTTCATGATTTTTTAACGTCTGCGGGCTTTAATAAGATTCTTGAGCAAAGCCCATTTTTATATTTGTTAATAAAATAAATTCAGGCCCATTTATAGAAATACGTATTTCGTTTCTTATTTATTAAATTTATTAACATAACAAGTCCTTGCTGTCTCATTTTGGTTCTCTAATATGATGCCCAAGTTTTCTATGTAACAGGTCCCATGACATAAATATTCGAGAAGGCTTGTTTCTAACTAATTATATTTGATGACACAAGTCGACCAAGATCCGACCCGATAACCCTAACCCGCTTCTCTCGTCCACTCTCTTCGTAGCTTGCTTGCCCAATGCTTAGGTTTTAACAGGACAAAGAAAAATATAAGAGACGATCGCTTTTCTTGTTTCTCTGTTTAATTCATTTTTCCTGACGGATCTTTTTTTCTCTCTGTGTGTCTGTGTGTGTGATTTGTAGAGTTTTGTTCTACCTTCCGTTATTAACAACCGACGTAATTCTAGTTCAGCTGACTTGTGTGGGCAGAAAGCTCATAGACACTGTTTGTGTGTTGTTTTATCCATCCATATGATTGAATCTTTTTTGGGTGTTTAGAAAATGCTCATCGGACACGACGCACTCCTTACCTGCATGTTAGAATCTGCTCCCTTGCCTCCATTTCAGTGTTCGCCATGTCAAGGTAGGTACAATGTTGTTATTTCATGGGTTGGCTCTGTCTTTCCGATGAAATGCACCTCTTTGAAAGGAATTGTCTCTGCTTCCTTATTGGGAAGTGACAATTCTCGCGTATGATCTCTGATTCCCACTTTAAAAAATTGCAGATTTATAGCTGCGGGAAATTCTGGGAAAAAGTCGCTTTATTGGTTGAGAACTCGAGCCACCTTGTTCTCTCGAGGGACGTCGAATCATGGAATCGGAAACAATTTGCATACAGAGTACAGATCGTGTTTTCGACACTTACTCCCAAGCAAAAGATTACATTCTTGGAATTCAACTGGGAAAGGGTTATATGACATTCAGCCCAGGAGATACTCGGCTGTGCTTGCAGCTAGTAATAGTATAGTGCACAGAGCTCATTCTACTTGGAAAAGATTGGCACAAAGGAGTTCCCATGCCACCGAAAATCATGTCCCGTTTCAATCGATTGCTCGAGCCATTAGTTTGAGCTTGAGTCGTTCTAGTATAGTGGTGCCTGGCATATTTGCACTCATGTGTGGAACTAGGTTAGCATGGGCTGAATCTGTTTCAGACAAGGGGATTATTTTCCAGCCAAGGAATACTTTATACCATCGTGCCCAAGAAAGCCATCTTGTCGTTACAAGGCTGATCCTCTCTGTGTTTGATGGTGTCATCTTATTGCTTAGAGCTATGTTCTTGGCTGTTCTGTTTACACCATGCATTGCTATGGCTCCATTTGCAGATAGCTTCGGGCCTCGCTTTAGAAAACTGTGGCTTCAGATTGTGCATCAAACGCTAGAAAGGGCGGGCCCAGCGTTCATAAAATGGGGCCAATGGGCTGCAACACGGCCCGATCTGTTCCCCACGGACCTGTGCAGCGAGTTGTCGAAACTGCACACTAAATCCCCCGAGCACAGCTTTGCCTACACGAAAGAGGTCGTCGAAAGGGCTTTTGGCCTCAAATTGTCTGAAATTTTCGAAGATTTCGAGGAAAAGCCTGTTGCCTCAGGAAGTATAGCTCAAGTTCATAGAGCCTCGTTGAAGCCTCGGTTCGTGGGCAGTGAGACAAGAAAATCTACGGTAGTTGCAGTTAAGGTTAGGCATCCCGGCGTGGGAGAATCGATAAGAAGGGATTTCGACATCATCAACGTAATAGCAAAGATTTCAAACCACATCCCCGCCCTTACATGGCTGAGGTTAGACGAAAGCGTCCAGCAATTTGCAGTTTTCATGATGTCCCAAGTCGACCTTGCCCGCGAAGCTGCTCATCTGAGCAGATTCATATACAATTTTCGAAGGTGGAGAGACGTTTCTTTCCCCAAGCCCGTGTACCCTTTGGTGCATCCCTCCGTTTTGGTGGAAACCTTCGAAAAGGGAGAGAACGTTTCTTACTACATCGACGAGCTCGAAGGGAACGAAAGGCTTAAGAGCTCCCTCGCACACATTGGAACTCATGCCCTTCTAAAGATGCTTCTTGTATGTCTGCTGAAATCTTACGTACGTAGCAGCACTTGATTGATGGTGTAATATAAGCAAGCTTCGTTTGATCTTTCTTCTCAGGTGGACAACTTTGTACACGCTGACATGCATCCAGGGAACATCCTCGTACGCGTGTCTAGGGCAAACCCCTCTCGCCGTGAGAGGCTTATCAAGACGAAACCTCATGTAATATTCATTGACGTTGGAATGACTGCCGAGCTTTCTAAGAACGATCAGTTGAATCTGCTCGAGTTTTTTAAGGCTGTCGCTCGTAGGGATGGAAGGACCGCAGCTGAGTCCACTTTGAGGTTGTCGAAGAAGCAGAACTGCCCTAATCCCGACACCTTCATTCAGGTGATCGAATCATTAGCATTAGCAAGCAAACACATTGATGATGATATATCTTATTACATCATCCCATGGTTTGAACTTTTGAGTCTGAAAATTTGCATCTATATTGCAATAAGAGCAACAAACACAGTCATCATCATCATCATCATTGTCATTGAATTTTATTAGGAAGTGAAAGAATCGTTCGATTTCTGGGGTACTCGTGAAGGAGATTTGGTTCATCCTGCGGATTGCATGCATCAGTTGCTGGAGAAGGTTCGAAGGCATAAAGTGAACGTCGACGGGAATGTGTGTGCAGTGCTGGTGACTGTTCTAGTCCTTGAGGTGGTGATACTTCTTCCAACATATATCATCACATTTAATCTCCACCTATTTTTATTACATATATATATGTATGAAAATGTATGTATGATCATATTCAGATTTTACTATAGGGGTGGCAGAGGAAGCTTGACCCAGATTATGATATTATGCACACACTGCAAACGCTGCTACTCAAAGCCGACTGGGCCAACTCGCTCTCTTACACCATCGAGGGACTCATGGCTCCATAGATAATTTATATATATAATAGGATTGTTGACAAATTCCACATCTTACAAGTTGATTTAATCATATTATGAGTTTTGGACGGAAGATATTAAAGAATGTTGTAAGTACCTACCATGCCTGCAAAGAAATTTAAAAATACAATTGCTCACTTTGTCAATGAGTCGCCGTAATATTATTCTACCTCGTTAATTAATTAGGTACGCGTAAGAAAATTTACGTTTTTTTTTTCAAACTATACAGTATTATATTATATTAACGTGCGACGAATGATGCTGGAAAGCTTGAGTCGTGTTCTTCTACGCATAGGTTTTGGGAGGACGATAGAATGTTCCTCTAATACATACTATGATAATGATTGCCTGAATTGAAATTAACGTAATAAATTCTCCAAATTTGAGTCAAAGTCGTCCTGTTTGTAAATTTGTGCCTGGATTTACTGCTGAATTGGAATACTAATCAGATAAAAAAGTATTTGATACCAAAATTAATTTATTAGCGATCGTCTACTTTTGCAGCAACAATAACTCGAGGTAGTGATCCTAATTTAATGTTTACCGACTTGTGTGGCCATGTGTTGTTAAGAGTTCAAAGTACTTATAACCTCTAATTTAACTAATTACACAGACAATTTCGTTTATGCTCTCCAAATTGTGGATTATATTCACCGCAAATCAATTTTTAATATTCTACATAGTTGTCAAAGGTCAGATGGAATGGACCAAAGCCAGTTTAAAAAAAAAAAAATAGAGTTGACGAAGTAAACTTGGAAGTTTTTGTCCCTGTAACAGCTTCATCTTCTTTCCTTACAAACATCTCTCGCAATAAAAACCATTGCTTTTATGGCACAGGAAATCTAAAAAGACAGCATCAAATCCCAACACCACAAGCGAAAAAAAAAAAGAAGAAAAAGAAAGTTGGCAATGAAAACCACCATTAGTAAAACAAACCATAGACGTCTCTTAATCAAAATAATACTGATCATCATCATCATGGCATTGTTGTTATTCCCCTCCATAACCATATCGTCGAACCTAATCACTCGGACACAGCCTCTCACGAAAGATCAAACCTTAGTCTCTCCGAACCAAAACTTCGAGCTCGGATTCTTTAACACGTCGTCGTCGGCCGGCAACAAATGGTACGTCGGAATATGGTACAAGAACATCCAACCAAGAACGTACGTCTGGGTTTTGAACAGAGATCAGCCTCTGCTAGTCCCTAACAACTCAGGGACGACGACGACGATGACTTTGAGAATCAACCCTGAAGATGGAAATTTGATTTTGACCAACGAAAGCAGGTCTTCCATTTGGTCAACGAATCTTCCCAGCTGGCATGGAGGCACCACCTCCGTGGCGGCGGAGTTGCTAGATTCTGGAAACTTGGTCCTCCGCGGCGCCATGGAAAATGACTCCTCCTCGCCGGCGAACATCAGCAGCTACCTATGGCAAGGGTTCGATCATCCCACGGACACCTTATTACCAGGTATGAAGCTTGGCTGGGACAAGAAAACTGGGTCAAATCGGTTTCTAACCTCATGGAAAACCTCGGACGATCCCTCCACCGGCGATTACACCTTCAAGATTGTCACCAACGGCTTCCCAGAAGCGTATCTGTACAGGAAAAACATGGCAGTCTACAGAAGTGGACCTTGGAATGGCATAAGGTTCAGCGGAGTCCCAGAGATGAAGCCAACTACGCTCATCACCTTCCACTTTTACATGGACGAAGAACAAGTCTACTACTCCTTCGACGTCGAAAACGACTCAGTCCTTTCTAGGCTGACGGCGAGCCACGTGGGATCTTTGCAGAGGTTCACTTGGGTTCCATCCAATCAGATGTGGAGCCTCTTTTGGTACGCGCCCAAGGATCAGTGCGACGGCTACAGGGAATGTGGGGTCCACGGAATATGCGACCCTAACTCATCGCCGGTCTGTAAATGTCTGACGGGGTTTAGGCCTAAGAATCAGCAGGCGTGGAATCTGAGAGATGGGTCCGAAGGGTGCGTTAGGGTTAGCAGACTGAACTGCGAAAGCGACGAGTTCTTGAAGATGAGCTACGTGAAGTTGCCTGAGACTGACACGGCTTTCGTGGACATTGGGATGGTCGTGAGTTTGGATAAGTGCAGAGAGATGTGTAAGAAAAACTGCTCTTGCTTCGGGTTTTCCAGTGCTGACGTGTCGGGAGGCGGGTCGGGCTCGGGTTGTGTTATTTGGACCCGAGAGCTTTACGACATGAGGCAGTATGCTGAGTCACAAGGTGGGCAGGATTTCTACATTCGGGTTTCTAGAGATGATTGGGGTAAATAATTAATGATTTGATTGAGTTCCCCTTTTTTAATTTTTTTTTTTTGCGAATACCGAATATCATCGCTCAAGATATAGTGGTAATTATTATATATTAAGTGCAAATTTTTTGGTATATTATTGTTCTCTTAATCTTCGCTTTTATGATCAGAAAAATCAGGAGTCGCTACAAGCAACAAGTCGGGTAATAATAACTCTAAAGACGAGATCATAAAGGTTGTAATAGTACCAATCATCATTGGGACTTTTCTACTTGTTTCTTCGTCGGCCATTTTGTATAAAAGGAAGAGATCATCAGCAAAGTCTGCACTTATCAGAGGTGCAATAATTTATTAATTACAATAACATGTATTTCTAGATTATAATACAGCATAATAGAAGTTCGATGAAATCAAGCGTATATAATATTGTCGTCCATACATACGCATAAACGCAGGTGCATTAAGAGAAAGAAGCCACGACTACCTTTTAAACGCACCAACAATCATAAGCAGAAGGGAACACGACGTCGTCGACGTATCGGAAGAGTTGTTAGACTTACCTTTGTTTCACATAACGACGTTGTTAGTTGCCACCGACGAGTTTTCCGACGCCAACAAGCTAGGCCAAGGTGGTTTCGGTAGCGTTTACAAGGTAATAATATAAAATAAATCAAAATTTTTTTTAGCATCGTTTAATATTTAGATTTTTTCAATAAAATATAAAAAAAAAAAACAGGGTAGATTCGAGGGTCAGGACATAGCGGTGAAGAGATTGTCTAAGAACTCGGGCCAAGGAGTCGAAGAGTTTAAGAACGAGGTAAAGTTGATAGCTAGGCTACAACATAGGAACCTCGTACGCTTGCTAGGATGCTGCGTCGACATGGAGGAGAAGATGCTCGTCTACGAGTACATGGAAAATAAAAGCCTCGATTTCATTCTCTTCGGTAACTTATTATAACTTCGTTCGTCGTTTGCAAATGCATGCAATGCGTGGATGATGAATGTATATATGATCTGTTATTCAGACAAAAGTAGAAGCTCGATTCTCGACTGGGCAAAGCGCTTCGATATAATATGTGGGATAGCTCGAGGATTGCTCTATCTACATCGAGATTCTAGGTTTAGGATTGTCCACAGAGACCTCAAGGCGAGCAACATTCTTCTAGACAGAGATATGAACCCTAAGATATCGGATTTCGGCATGGCGAGAATATTCTCGTCGGATGATCAGAACGAAGCCAATACCAATAGGGTCGTGGGAACATAGTAAATAAATAATAAACTCTCCCCTTCTTCGAAATCGCGTAATTTTTTCCTTCTTCTTTTTTATTCATTTACTTTATTTTCGCAGCGGTTATATGTCGCCGGAGTACGCGATGGACGGAGTATTCTCGACGAAATCCGACGTCTTCAGCTTCGGCGTTTTAGTGTTGGAAATTGTGAGCGGGCAGAGGAATAGGGGATTCTACGAGACGAACAGCCTTCTTGCGCACGTAATATATGAGTAAAAACTGTTCTAAAATTTAACGAAAAAGAAAAAAAAAAACACGGGCGTCGATATAATTATTAAATGAAAAGCAGGCGTGGAAGCTATACAAAGACGGAGAAGCGCTGCAGCTGATGGATTCTACTATGTCGTCGTCTGGCGAGGAGCTGATTACGGAGAAGGAAGTGATTCGATGCGTACATGTCGGGCTTTTGTGCGTCCAAGAACGGGCCGAGGACAGGCCCGACATGTCTAACGTTGTCTTAATGCTAAGCAGCGACGGCGGCGCGTCTATGGCTCAGCCTAAGAATCCTGGGTATTGTTCTATGGGAATAAGAATGAGTTCACCTCGCAATCTCGGCCAGGATTCGTCTTCGAACAATGTAGAGGAAACTTTTACTGTAAATCAAGTTACCGTTACAATCTTAGATGGAAGGTAGATGATAAAAAGAAAAAACCATCATCGGCGTTGTCCCTAATATAAGAATTAGCAGAAATTCATCTTTATGAATTAAAAAGTCTAGAAAAGCTTCATTTTTCCTACAGTCCCAATAATGTAATGATAAAAAGGGAAGCATTTTGTAATGGAAGAAAAGGAAGGAAGTTTTATTTTTTATTTTGTTTTATCGTAAGAATAGGCCAAGAAGCTTGTTAAAACCAAGGAGGCCAATCTATAAGGGTTCCACTGTATGTAAAATAACAGTAATCATCTACAAGCTTTTTATGAAGTGCAAGTGATTACTAGGTTATAAACATGAAAACAAAATTTTCAACGGTCGTAGCATAGTAATAGTTACGATCATTCTTGGACTTGATGTCCTCTCCATATAAAATAGTATCCACGGTACAAATCGTTTGTATGTAAATACACGTTTGCATGGATATCGTTCGTATGTATGTTTCTTTCAGTCATTCAAATGAGGCAGCGCAGCACAATACTAAAACTAAATAGCCCAAAAAAAATATCAATTCATTTCTAAATTGAGGAATCTCATCGGTCGGGTCGGGTCAATGGTTTGAAACGTGATCTCATTAGCGTAGTACGTACGTAGCCTTTCAACGAACACTGTCCTGTCCAGTACAAGCTATCAAGAAAAACTGCCCTATAAATGACGTAATGGTGTGTTGTGTTCAATTCAATCAACCAATCTCAGAAATAATTAAATAGGAATTTCTATGGTCAAAGATGGTAGTCAATAATCGTTGTTTACTTCGAAATAGAAAATGCTGTCGATTCGACTGAAAAAGCAAATAGCTAAAAGCTCGTGTATAAATATGTAACAACCTCCAAACTGAGTTGATCAAAATATTCCCAAGTTAATTCAATCAGATTTATATTGCATAATAGCAGCCAGTTTCATGGAGCCTGCTAGGAGGACAGGAAACTACCAAGCAACCCTTTGGGGCGATGATTACGTTCAATCACTCACAAGTCCATATGCTGTATAAGATTTATTTATTTAATTAATATCTCCAAGGTCGAATTAAAGCTTCTGCTGTAATATAACTAATTCGTCTTTCTTGGAATAATTTTGCAGGACAAAGAGCACGCCGAACGGTTGGAGGAGCTGAAGATTCAGGCTAAGAGAATCATAGGCGAGAAAGAAGATGATCACTTTGTTAGGAATATATTATTGTGTTTAATTAAATTATTTTATCTTAATCTTGTAGTTTATTCTAATTTAGGACCAAATTGTAAATATACCCGACTTGTGGGTATATTAGTTAGATTGGGCCCAATAGCCCATTAGGGCTTATGTATAAATACCCTAAACGATGTATCGTTTAGGGTTGCTGATTCTTAATAGAGTTGACGACTTTTGTGAAGAACTCGCGCGCGCTCTCTCCGTTCCAACTCTACAATCCGTCTCGTGGTATTACTAATTTATTGCTTTCGTAATTTATCGTATCAGGTAATACTAATCCATTGAATCAGTACAAGGTTGGATAAAATCGGCCTAACAAGTGGTATCAGAGCCGAAATCGTGGATCAAATTCACCAGATTTATCTCGGCTTGATGTTCGAAATTTTCGCTTTTTAATTCAAAATTCATCAATTCCTCTTCGTCCAAATTCCCAGATTCTTCTCGGCTCATGGAGAACGCATAGGTGTATATTCGCTGTTCGTGATTCTTGATCGAAATTTTCGAATTTTTTTCAGCCAAAGAACAGTGTGACGACGAGATCTCGTGAATTAAATTGCTCATCTCAACTTTTGTTTCGACATTTTGCTCGACATTTTACTAGGATACAAGGGACTCGACATTTTTCTCGGAATTTAGCACGGTCTCGACATTTTCTATCGACATTATATCGACATATTCTATCGAGTTAAATTTGTTTCGACATTTTCTATCGACATTTCTATCGACATTTCTATCGACATCTGATTAAAGTGATTTTTTAGGCTCTCGACATCTTTCTCGACAATTTACTCGAAATCACATCTGAAGCACTCGACATTTGATCTTGTCGACTTTTGAAGCCTTTTGAAGTTCTCGACTTTTTATCTCGACATTTTTGCTTGAAATTGCTGCTCGAAATCTCCCGACATCTTCCTTAGTCGAAGTCTTTAGAAATATCTCGACATCCTCTTTAAATCTCGATAAGAATATCGAAAAGAATCTCGACATCTGAAATTCATTCTACAAATCTCGACATCTACCTCTCGAGATCCTCTTTAATTAAAATTCAAAGATTCCAACTTTCAGAACCAATCATCATTCAACATTTCTCCTTTTTCATTAAGTCTCCATCATATCGCCGACATCAATCATTATCTCACATCATTATATATACATATATATATATATTCATATACACGTAATACATCATCACCACCTTGATCTTCACCCACGTGCCATCATCACCATCTAATAACTGAACTCTACTTACATTTCATCAAGGCATCGAACCTTCTATTCTCATAAAGCCATTCGAATTCCACTATTCAGAAATATTCAGTTTTCAAAAGAAAAAAAATATATATATATAGTATAATAAAATCTTAAATAATTAATAATAATTAAATTTTGTGATTATTATCTTTCTATTATTTCTCTAACATCATTTGATTTTTCTGAGTTAGAGATCTAAGATCAAGCTGATCAACACGATTAAGATCCACATCCAACCTACTACAAGATTGACACATTATAGAAAAGGTGGTCAGTATCCTTTTCGAAGTTTTCGAGATTACTTCAAAACTTTTCGGTGGACACCAAAAAGTTTTCAACGCTTAAATCTTCGAAACTTCACGGTAACTCTCAACAAAACCAAAATAATTCCAGAACTGAACTTTCAATATCCACTTTCAATATGTCATATATGTCGTATCATTGGGAACAGAAAGTGAACAAACAAGCTAAAGAATTGAGGAATTAAAAGCTCGCTTAGAGAATAATCATAAAGTTCTCCTTGCCAGCTTAAGTGAAAAAGCGCATCTCAATTGCAAACTTGAAGCAACGCAAATGAGAGTCGATGATCGTGATAAAGAAATAGAAAGAATGAAAGCGAAAATTAGTGAGTTAACTACTACTTTGAAAAAGAGCGAAGACGAGAGACTCACTAAGACTTGTCAATATAATGTCATGTATAGCGAGCGTAGCGAGCTATACGTTAAAATTAGGAGTTTTAGAGGACATTCTAACAAAAAGAGGGCAAGCGGATCAAAATTCCTCTAAGAACCTAGCGTCAAACGATGAAAGAAATTTACATTCTAACAAACCTGCTTCGTGTTGGGAAATTCCAGAGGTTGCTAATAAAATTTCCAAATTAAACGCAACTTTGGAATCAGAAAGAGTAGGTTTTCAAGCAGAAAAACAAAAACAGTCGGGTGTCGTACTCATGGCAGAACAGGAACCATGGCTCAAGGATACCTCTGAGAGTGAGGAAGAAAATCTGGCACTCATGGCAAACGTCGAAGCTGACTCTGAAGATGCGGCGCACAACACTGCAGCCACTCCCACAACTGACTCATCTTCAGAAACTGAGGTACACGATTCTTACTCTAATCTACATTTAGAGATTTCAATTCTTCAAGATAGACTAACATCTATGTCTAGTGAAAACCAATCATTAAGAAAACTAGAAACTAGGTTAGCGAACAATGAAAAGGTCTTGCGAGCCGAACTAGTAGAAAAGGCTAAGTTAAACTCGTTTCTAGAACAAGCTCAGGATACATCCCTTAGACATGAGACTAGGATAAGATATCTAGAAGAAAAACTTTCCGAAAAGGAAAATGATTTCAAGAAGAGTGAGGAAGAGCGTAATTCCATATCCCAAAAATATGAATTCTTATCCAAGGAACGAAATCGTCTATATTCCAAAATAAAGAAACTTGATGATCTCCTAACAAAAACATCTACAATTGACATCCTAGAAAAGAAAAAGAGAAATAGAGAGGACAGGGTAGAAATCCCATTTGACTACGAAAAACTGAATAAACGTGACAGAACCACGGACACATCCTTGTCTGAAGACGACTACTTACCTCTATATCCACCCTCTTCAGAAGATGTAAGTGGCCAAAATTCAAATCCCCCTACCACATATATCCCAGCATCTCTCAAGGAAATCTGTGATTTTGCGCTCGACTCTTGAGTCTGAAAAGATTGCCTTCCAAGTGGAAAAAGACGTACTTCTGACAATCATCTCCTCACTCGAAAAACAAGTCAACAACCCTATAGGTTTATCCCCACCATTGCATTCAGCTAAGTCTAAGATAGAAGCGTCACTCCACAAGGAAATTAAAGGGAAAGAAAAAGCCAAAGACATGAGCTGCTATTTGAAAACTACGCGTCCCCTTCAAATCATTACTATTCCTACGATGATGCACTTGCCTTAAATTCCCGTTTTCGTTTAGCAACCGCAACCTCAATCAAGAACGACTCACGCTTCTTTACCAAGTCAAGCTCGCAAACCCAAATGGAGAGAAAACAAACCAAAGACAAGACGAACTTCCTAACTGAACTATCACGCCTGCAAGACATCAACACGTCACAAGCCAAGGAACACCAAAATCAAATTGAAATCTTCAAGTTCGAAAAAGAGAAACTACTAAATGAAATTTTCCTCCTAAGAAATCTCAACGATCATTCATCTGAAGTTGGTTCCTCTTCGACTTATGATTTAACTCCTAATAAAGTGTCAAATTTAGCTACATGCAAGAAACTAACCAAGAAGACGAAGACGATGGACTGGGTCAGGAAATCAAAATCTAAGCTCTCTCCTACCAAGGCGCGATCTTCTTGCCAAATAGGTGCGACGGCGCGATCTTCTTGTCAAAATCAACTCCATCATCTTGTTCCGACGGCGCGATCTTCTTGCCAAATAGGTGCCCCATTTTGACTCATCGCATGACGATCTCCCCAGCTCGATCTTCATGAGGGGGAGGAGTACTAAAGCAAAATGGGAGCAACACCACGACGAAAGTGCATATAGATCAGAAAATGCCAAATCTCAAGCGTCGTCAAAGAATCAAGCGAAGACCACAGAGTCCAACGATTGAAGTTGTCACCTCATATACGACCCTCCGATTTTAAAGAAACACCCCAATCACAACGCATGGTTGAACAAACGTAGGGGGAGTTGAGCTACAATCGAACGGAGAGATCGGACTCAAATGACAAGATACGACAACAACTTCAGCACGGACTTCAAGAATCAAAGCTGCAGACTCGTGTACAACTCTTCAAGATTTAAAGAAAACTCTCTTCCCAACACAAGGTCGAACAAATGTAGGGGGAGTCGCGACTATCGAAGGGAGAGCTGGAACACAAGAAGAGAAGATCAGAACACGGTGAGCTTGGAACTCCTAAAGAAGAGGTCACAAGACAAGAAAATTGAGGTGAAGATTGAAAAAGAACACGCACGCAGACGCTTTCGCCATATACTCAGATACGTGTTCTTTGAGGACTCAGTACGATCACAAGACGAAGATAACCAGCGCTGAATTGCAAATTGAACACAAAGGGGGAGATTGTTAGGAATATTTTATTGTGTTCAATTAAATCATGTTGTCTTAATCTTGTAGTTTAATTTGCCCTAGGACTTAATTGTAAATATACCCGACTTGTGGGTATATTAGTTATATTGGGCCCGATAGCCCATTAGGGCATATATGTATAAATACCCTAAACACATCAGTGTTTAGGGTTGCTGATTCATTATTGGAGTTGACGACTTTGCTGAAGATTACGTGCGTATCACCGTTCCAACTCTACAATCCATCTCGTGGTATTACTATTCAATCGCTTCCGTAATTCATCGTTACAGGTAATACTAATCCTTTGAATCAGTACAAGGTTGGATCAAATCGGCCTAACAAGTGGTATCAGAGCCGAAATCGTGGATCAAATTCACCAGATTTATCTCGGCTTGATGTTCGAAATTTTCGCTTTTTAATTCAAAAATCATCAATTCCTCTTCGTCCAAATTCCCAGATTCTTCTCGGCTCATGGAGAACGCATAGGTGTATATTCGCTGTTCGTGATTCTTGATCGAAATTTTCGAATTTTTTTCAGCCAAAGAACAGTGTGACGACGAGATCTCGTGAATTAAATTGCTCATCTCAACTTTTGTTTCGACATTTTGCTCGACATTTTACTAGGTTACAAGGGACTCGACATTTTTCTCGGAATTTAGCACGGTCTCGACATTTTCTATCGACATTATATCGACATATTCTATCGAGTTAAATTTGTTTCGACATTTTCTATCGACATTTCTATCGACATTTCTATCGACATCTGATTAAAGTGATTTTTAGGCTCTCGACATCTTTCTCGACAATTTACTCGAAATCACATCTGAAGCACTCGACATTTGATCTTGTCGACTTTTGAAGCCTTTTGAAGTTCTCGACTTTTTATCTCGACATTTTTGCTTGAAATTGCTGCTCGAAATCTCCCGACATCTTCCTTAGTCGAAGTCTTTAGAAATATCTCGACATCCTCTTTAAATCTCGATAAGAATATCGAAAAGAATCTCGACATCTGAAATTCATTCTACAAATCTCGACATCTACCTCTCGAGATCCTCTTTAATTAAAATTCAAAGATTCCAACTTTCAGAACCAATCATCATTCAACATTTCTCCTTTTTCATTAAGTCTCCATCATATCGCCGACATCAATCATTATCTCACATCATTATATATACATATATATATATATATTCATATACACGTAATACATCATCACCACCTTGATCTTCACCCACGTGCCATCATCACCATCTAATAACTGAACTCTACTTACATTTCATCAAGGCATCGAACCTTCTATTCTCATAAAGCCATTCGAATTCCACTATTCAGAAATATTCAGTTTTCAAAAGAAAAAAAAATATATATATATATAGTATAATAAAATCTTAAATAATTAATAATAATTAAATTTTGTGATTATTATCTTTCTATTATTTCTCTAACATCATTTGATTTTTCTGAGTTAGAGATCTAAGATCAAGCTGATCAACACGATTAAGATCCACATCCAACCTACTACAAGATTGACACATTATAGAAAAGGTGGTCCGTATCCTTTTCGAAGTTTTCGAGATTACTTCAAAACTTTTCGGTGGACACCAAAAAGTTTTCAACGCTTAAATCTTCGAAACTTCACGGTAACTCTCAACAAAACCAAAATAATTCCAGAACTGAACTTTCAATATCCACTTTCAATATGTCATATATGTCGTATCATTGGGAACAGAAAGTGAACAAACAAGCTAAAGAAATTGAGGAATTAAAAGCTCGCTTAGAGAATAATCATAAAGTTCTCCTTGCCAGCTTAAGTGAAAAAGCGCATCTCAATTGCAAACTTGAAGCAACGCAAATGAGAGTCGATGATCGTGATAAAGAAATAGAAAGAATGAAAGCGAAAATTAGTGAGTTAACTACTACTTTGAAAAAGAGCGAAGACGAGAGACTCACTAAGACTTGTCAATATAATGTCATGTATAGCGAGCGTAGCGAGCTATACGTTAAAATTAGGAGTTTAGAGGACATTCTAACAAAAAGAGGGCAAGCGGATCAAAATTCCTCTAAGAACCTAGCGTCAAACGATGAAAGAAATTTACATTCTAACAAACCTGCTTCGTGTTGGGAAATTCCAGAGGTTGCTAATAAAATTTCCAAATTAAACGCAACTTTGGAATCAGAAAGAGTAGGTTTTCAAGCAGAAAAACAAAAACAGTCGGGTGTCGTACTCATGGCAGAACAGGAACCATGGCTCAAGGATACCTCTGAGAGTGAGGAAGAAAATCTGGCACTCATGGCAAACGTCGAAGCTGACTCTGAAGATGCGGCGCACAACACTGCAGCCACTCCCACAACTGACTCATCTTCAGAAACTGAGGTACACGATTCTTACTCTAATCTACATTTAAAGATTTCAATTCTTCAAGATAGACTAACATCTATGTCTAGTGAAAACCAATCATTAAGAAAACTAGAAACTAGGTTAGCGAACAATGAAAGGTCTTGCGAGCCGAACTAGTAGAAAAGGCTAAGTTAAACTCGTTTCTAGAACAAACTCAGGATACATCCCTTAGACATGAGACTAGGATAAGATATCTAGAAGAAAAACTTTCCGAAAAGGAAAATGATTTCAAGAAGAGTGAGGAAGAGCGTAATTCCATATCCCAAAAATATGAATTCTTATCCAAGGAACGAATCGTCTATATTCCAAATAAAGAAACTTGATGATCTCCTAACAAAAAGAGGACAAACAGATAGAACGATTTTTCTGAACAAGCCTAGAGACATAGAATTTTATGATCCCCGTGAAGGATTAGGCTTTGTTCCAGGTTCCGTACAAACAGTCAAGAAGCCCCTCCCTCTTTATGATATTAGCTTCCTAGGCTTAAATATACCTAGTCTACTCCCTTTCACTAGTTCATCTACAATTGACATCCTAGAAAAGAAAAAGAGAAATAGAGAGGACAGGGTAGAAATCCCATTTGACTACGAAGAACTGAATAAACGTGACAGAACCACGGACACATCCTTGTCTGAAGACGACTACTTACCTCTATATCCACCCTCTTCAGAAGATGTAAGTGGCCAAAATTCAAATCCCCCTACCACATATATCCCAGCATCTCTCAAGGAAATCTGTGATTTGCGCTCGACTCTTGAGTCTGAAAAGATTGCCTTCCAAGTGAAAAAAGACGTACTTCTGACAATCATCTCCTCACTCGAAAAACAAGTCAACAACCCTATAGGTTTATCCCCACCATTGCATTCAGCTAAGTCTAAGATAGAAGCGTCACTCCACAAGGAAATTAAAGGGAAAGAAAAAGCCAAAAGACATGAGCTGCTATTTGAAAACTACGCGTCCCCTTCAAATCATTACTATTCCTACGATGATGCACTTGCCTTAAATTCCCGTTTTCGTTTAGCAACCGCAACCTCAATCAAGAACGACTCACGCTTCTTTACCAAGTCAAGCTCGCAAACCCAAATGGAGAGAAAACAAACCAAAGACAAGACGAACTTCCTAACTGAACTATCACGCCTGCAAGACATCAACACGTCACAAGCCAAGGAACACCAAAATCAAATTGAAATCTTCAAGTTCGAAAAAGAGAAACTACTAAATGAAATTTTCCTCCTAAGAAATCTCAACGATCATTCATCTGAAGTTGGTTCCTCTTCGACTTATGATTTAACTCCTAATAAAGTGTCAAATTTAGCTACAGGCAAGAAACTAACCAAGAAGACGAAGACGATGGACTGGGTCAGGAAATCAAAATCTAAGCTCTCTCCTACCAAGGCTTTGTACTCTACAAACTATGTTTCTGATGAACATAACTCCATTTCTTCGAAGACTATTAAGCATTGTGATGTTTCCCGTTTTAATAAATCTAATATTTATAAGATGCACCATACTTCTACTCGACAGCCATCATCTCATGCAAGCCACGTCTCGAACACTCCCGTATTCAATCGATTGATGCATAAGAACTCAACAGGGTATAGCCCTAATGTTAAACAAATTTGGATGCCCAAGCAGAAACATCACTCCACATCCTCTCAACACTCAAAACAAGGATTGAAACTATGGATTCCTAAATCACAAATCAAATTGAATAGGACTTCAAATGATGACTTAGGACAAGATTTGACACCTTGTGTGCTTAACCCGTTTTCTGCTAACAAGGGAGGACCCATCCAAAAATGGGTACCAAAGGCCCGATAATATTTTGCAGATATCCCAGCATGAGTAGGTACTAAGAAAGCTGCTCCACACTCATGACTGGTATGCGACGAGGGCAGCCAAACATCCCAGCGCGTATGGCATCTCGGGTTGCTCCACAGACGCGACTGGTTAGCAATGCGAGCAACCAAACGTAGGTAAATTCTATATATGCATTCCATAGTTAAACTTTTGGCATGCATATCAAACTGAAAAGATTATATACCCACTTTGAAACTGAATGGTACATTATAGTTATGCATGCTTTCAAAAAGACATTAAATTCCAAATTTTCGCATGCATACATGAGCGTAAATGCATTAAATACCATGTTATAGGTACATTTTTTATTATGCATGCATCTTAAAGAATTTCCGAGCTTAAATTTTCTGTATGCATATGAGCTGAAGCGCAAAATGCCTATTATAACTTTAGAGCGATAAAAAACGTACATTCTAATGCATTTTTTAAAGAACAATAACTCTTTAGTTTGCATCTGCTTTGAAAATAAATTAATTCGTTCACGCTTATTTAATTGGGAGGGAATTTACATGTTTAAATGTGCATGCATTGAGGGGGAGCTACTCTTTTTAAAGAAAAGCAACTCTTATGTTTATCTTAAAAGGGAGCAATAATTAAATATTTTAGGGGGAGTGAACTTAATGTGTGAACTTAGGGAAAGAGACTTTCGAACGATAATCCGAATATGCATCTTTTGAGGGGGAGTAATTCAGTTTTAAGAAGCATGATTTGAGAGGGAGGAATAATATATCTATATATATATATCTATATATCCATATATAAATATAATATATAGTTACTATTATATTATTAATAAGACAATACATATATATAAAAAAAAAAAATAAAGAAAAGGAAAGGCAAAAAAAAAAAAAAAAAAAAAAGGAAAAGGCCTCATACTCTCGTAATCTTGCTTTAAAAGAGTTCTCCTGTCTTCCAAACATATATTTGAAGGAGGAATCTCAAGCCTACAAGAGTTCAAGAATTCCAAAAGGCGTGACAACCGTACACTATCACGAAGATGATCTCAACCGACCTGCTCCAACTCGCTGATCAAGCAGCACTCACCAAATTGACGAATGCATGGATTCTAAGTTCCCATGGTTCAGTCAGACCAAACTGAACCTAACCCCGGAACGTAGCCGAGTGTTAGTGACGAGTCAAGTTCATAGAGCTACCCGTATTTGGAAATTCTTGACAAGACCGAAGAGCGGAAGATACAAAATTCCCTTAGTCACAAATTACTCGGACCAACCCCCATAGGTACAGGTGCTAATTTTATTAGCCCCCGGGTAGAAGTCGTCGCATTAGGTCCAACGGCGCATGCACAACCGAGCCTTACCCACTCATCGATCTCCCAACAGACCGATGTTTCACTAAATCACGGGGAGCCGCGTAATCTATCACTGCCTCACTTGGAAGCAGGAGATATTGAATTAAGTGGTAGTCAGCCCCACACCACTGAATTTTATTGAACACGTCGAGTCTAGTGTGTCCTCACCATCCAAATATTTTTACATCTTTTTAGGACACATATATTTTTTTCTTATCTGGACTTTGTGACCAGATCAGAACTTTCGTAGACATGTCCTACTGCGACATGCTTCGATGATCGGAAGGAAGTCCTGCCGTTGCAACATCAAAACAACAACGGTTTCAGGCCATCGCCTATGAGCTATGCTCCTAGACTGATGCTAACGGAACGCCTATGTGGCCCCGGTTTATGAAGTCCTGTTATCACAGGCCACGTCTCAGAGTTTAACTCTGAAGTCGTGTCGACGGATTGCCTTTGTGGCTCTGTCAGGTTATTACCCAACCTGAGCACCTACTATTTCCGCCGCACGTACCACTCTGAAGACGGGCTCTCATGCAATTGATGGAAAAATCTGAAGGAGCCCAAGCACATTTTTTTTGGAAAACGCAACTCCATCATCTTGTCCCGATGACGCGATCTTCTTGCCAAAGACGATGTCCCATTTTTGACCTATCGCATGACGATCTCCCTAGCTCGATCTTCATGAGGGGGAGGAGTACTAGAGCAAAATGGGAGTAGCACCACGACGAAAGTGCAATATAGATCAGAAAATGCCAAATCTCAAGCGTCGTCAAGAATCAAATGAAGACCACAGAGTCCAACGATTGAAGTTGTCGCCTCATGTACGACTCTCCGATTTTAAAGAAACACCCCAATCACAACACAAGGTTGAACAAACGTAGGGGGAGTTGAGCTACAATTGAACGGAGAGATCGGACTCAAATGACAAGATACGACCAACAACTTCAGCATGGACTTCAAGATCAAAGCTGCCGACTCGTGTACAACTTTTCGAGTTTAAAGAAAACTCCCTTCCCAACACAAGGTTGAACAAATGTAGGGGGAGTCGCGACTATCGAAGGGAGAGCTGGAACACAAGAAGAGAAGATCAGAACACGGTGAGCTTGGAACTCCTAAAGAAGAGGTCACAAGACAAGATAAAGGAGGAGGTGAACGAAGAAGAACATGCATGCAAATGCTTTCGCGTACACAACTCAGATACGTGTTCGTTGAGGACTCAGGATGATTACAAGACGAAGATAACCAGCGCTGAATTGCAAATTAAACACAAAGGGGGAGATTGTTAGGAATATATTATTGTGTTTAATTAAATTATTTTATCTTAATCTTGTAGTTTATTCTAATTTAGGACCAAATTGTAAATATACCCGACTTGTGGGTATATTAGTTAGATTGGGCCCAATAGCCCATTAGGGCTTATGTATAAATACCCTAAACGATGTATCGTTTAGGGTTGCTGATTCTTAATAGAGTTGACGACTTTTGTGAAGAACTCGCGCGCGCTCTCTCCGTTCCAACTCTACAATCCGTCTCGTGGTATTACTAATTTATTGCTTTCGTAATTTATCGTATCAGGTAATACTAATCCATTGAATCAGTACAAGGTTGGATAAAATCGGCCTAACACACTTGCTAGGCCAACTCGAGCTTATCGATACCTTGCAAAGGCTCGGCATTTCTTACCACTTCACCTACGTGATTGAGAACATGTTAAAGAATATATACGCTGCTGCTTCTGAAACATGTAATGGCAGCCTATATCACACTGCTCTCAGATTAAGACTTCTCAGACAACATGCATACCATGTTCCACGAGGTGTGTGTTGTCAATAGTTATATATATTTGGCCAGCTATTTCTTTCATTGCATGAAATATTGGTATATCACGACGACGTAATCATTCTCGTGCCTTGTATTTAAAATTCAGAGGTGTTCTTAAGCTTCACGGACGGAAATGGAAACTTCAGGGCAAGCTTGTCAGATGATGTAAAGGGCGTTCTTGCGCTGTACGAAGCTTCGTTCTTGTCTGTAGAAGACGAAACCATGTTAGACTCTGCCAAAGAATTCTCCATTAGCTGTCTCAAGGGTGTGATCGATAGCATCGAAGACCCCATCCTCGCCGAGCAAATAAGGCACGCTTTGGATTTTCCACTGCATTGGAGGGTCGAAAAGCTCGAAGCCAAATGGTTCATACACGTCTACGAAAAGAGTCTTCGTCAATGGGACGCAGACGACTTTATCTTGCTTAAACTGGCTAAGCTTGATTTCAACATAGTGCAGTCGAAGTTTCAGAATGAGATGAAACATCTGACAAGGTACTACGTAAGATTCCCAGAAAGTAAGAAACACGACGCAGCCTTCATTAGCGTTTTAGTATAGGGTTTTCAATAATTTTCTTTGTTATGTGAAAAAACAGTTGGTACAAACAAACTGGGCTTCAAGAAAAATCGAGCTTCGCAAGGCACAGAATAGTGGAAGGCTTTTTCTTGACGATAGGCACTACGCCTGAATCCCATCACTGGTATTCGAGGATCATGCTCAATAAGATCGGTAATCTGATCACAATCATCGACGACATATACGATATTTACGGTACTTTGGATGAGCTTAGGGCTTTTACCGATGCTATCGAAAGGTAATTAATTATAGTCCACACATTATACAGCACAACATATGCTCTTCATTGTTATTCGACGATCAAAATCGTTTTGTCTCATATTCGTGTTAAAAAAAAAAAATACAGGTGGGATATTAACTCGCTGGACCATCTTCCCGAGTACATGAGGGTTATCTTCCTCGCCGTGTTTAACAACACTAACGAAATGGCTTATGACATCCTCCGCGATCAAGGCTTCAACATCATCCCAAGCTTAAGGAAAATGGTAATAATAATAATAACTCATAATTTTCCTTTTTCGAAACAATGAATGAACACAAGAGAATCGATCGTCATTTTTTGCAGTGGACGGATTTAATAAGAGCTTACTATCAAGAAGCAAAATGGTATCACAACGGATGCATCCCAACAGCTCAAGAGTATCTCGACGTAGGTTGGGTCTCAATTGCGAGCGGTATTCTTCTCTTTATCGTTTATTGCTGCATGACGAATCCCATATCGAAGGAAGAAATGGAGAGCTTGGAGAAATATCCACCCGTCATATACTGCACTTCAATGATCTTTCGCTTGGTCGATGACCTGGCGACCACTCATGTAAGAACTCAAAAACCTAAACATATGTTAAGTATTATCTGAATCTGATCTTGGGAATGTGTACATATATATATGATAGGAGGAAATTCAGAGAGGGGATAATGCAAAGTCAATACAGTGCTATATGCATGAGAAAGGTTGCTCGGAGGAAGAAGCAAGAAAGTATGTAAGGGATTTGCTCGACGCTACGTTGAAGAAGATGAATAAAGACGTAATGATGCAAAGCAAGTTTAAGAACTTTCGAACGAGTGCTATGAACTTTGGAAGGGCTGCTATGTGCATCTACCATAATGGCGATGGTTTTGGTTCGCCTCAGCAGGAGATTAAGGATAGTTTGTTTTCGCTACTCGTAAAACCGATAGATATGTCGTCGAATTAGGGTTTTGCGAATTATAATCCCAATATAGAAATTTGGTAGTAATCTTTCAGCGTTCAGTGCATTTCAATTTTTAAGGTTATGTTTTAGTGTGCCTTTCAACTTCTTCTTCTTGGGTGTAATAATGTAATGCAAGTTGTTCTTGACATTGAACCACAGATTAATATGCTTCCTTGTAATAAGGAGTATTATTGAAGGACAGCTGATGATGCGCCAAAAAACGTTTTGTACTTGCGTGGGGAACCAAGACGCGTTTTGGTACTAAAATCGATATTCATTTCTTTAACGTGAAACATCACCTTTTTTTTTATATGGTTCAGATATTCTTCCTCATACCATGAATCCTTTGCCGTAAGTTGAATCTGTTGCTTTCAGAAACGTTTTTCAGATGTGATTTAATAATAACCATTCTTCTAATTAGTCGAGAGTCATTAAATTCATATGCATCATCGTACCAAAGTCCCATCATCAATGGGGCATATGGACCACAAAATAACTTAATTTAAGGGACCACAAAAATTAAATGGAAGGAAACAAAAAAGATGGAATATAGTCGCATGCAACGTTCCAAGTCTACAGGATAGTCATGCAATTTCTAATTCGTATCTTCATTTTATTTAAGAAAATAAATAAACGGTAATTTCAGCACTGTATATGTCTTCATTGACTTCGTGGATTTATTTGATCATGCGACACATTTCAGGAACTTTCCTCTTACATTAATCGGTCGGCCGTACACATAAGTTTCCTCTATAAATAACGACGACAACCCTATACCCATCATTGCATGCAAAACATATAATATATAGTATTTGAATAGCGTAACCTTTCATTGCATAACTATAATTAGCTGATGGAGCCGAGGAGGTCAGGAAACTACCAAGCAAGCATGTGGAACGATGCTTATGTTCAATCACTCGCAACTCCATATGCTGTAATAAGATCTATAAATATTAATATATCCCACAAGCAATTTTCACTAAACTAAAATGGTGTTGTTTTGCTAATTGCAATTTTCAGGACATAGAGCATGTCAAACGTTTGGAGGTGCTGATAATTCAGGCGAAGCAAATCATAGACGAAACGATGGATCACTTCGAACAGCTTGAGCTTATTGATATCTTGCAAAGGCTCGGCATTTCTTACCACTTCAAGTACGAGATTAAGAACATGTTGAAGAACATATATGCTGCTGCTGCTGCTGAAACGTGCAATGGCGATAATGCCCCTACAGATAAGGGGGACCTCTATCATACTGCTCTCCGATTCAGACTTCTCCGACTACATGCATATCATGTTCCGCAAGGTGCGTTGATCTCATTCGTTGCCTGAACTAAGTCTAAGTATATGTTACATGGTATATATCTGCACATGTTCGATCTAAAACGTTTGTTTTTGTCATTTGTATGAAATTTAGAGGTGTTCTTGCCCTTCATGTACGAGGATGGAATAAATTTCAGAGCAAGCTTGTCTGATGATGTAAAGGGCGTTCTTGCGCTTTACGAAGCTTCGTTCTTGTCTGTAGAGGACGAAACCATATTAGACTCTGCAAAAGAATTTTCGATTCGATGTCTTAAGGGAGCAGTCGATCGAATCAAAGACCATAATCTTGAGCAGCGAGTAAGGCACGCCATGGTTCTTCCACTGCACTGGAGAGTTCAAAAGCTCGAAGCCAAATGGTTCATTGACGTCTATGAGAAAAGTGATCGCCCAGACACAATAATAAACCTCGTCTTTCTCGAACTGGCTAAGCTGGACTTCAACGTAGTACAATCAAGATATCAGAGCGAGGTCAAACATCTGTCGAGGTACGGTAATAAGCCAAGAAACTAAAGAAACACACCCTTAATGAGACATCTAATAGAAGTTATATATTTATTTTTCTCTTCTAACAGTTGGTATAAACAAACTGGTCTTGAAGAAAAGCTAAGCTTTGCAAGGCACAGATTAGTGGAGGGGTTGTTATGGACAGTTGGTACTACGCCAGAACCTCATCAATGGTATACGAGGATTACGCTGACTAAGATTGGCACATTGATCACAGTTATCGATGACATATACGACGTTTATGGGACATTGGAGGAGCTTAAGGCTTTCACAGATGCTTTCGAAAGGTTAGGCTTTACATTATTACACAGTTTTCAACATGTTCTTTGTTCGAAGATCTCGATAATCGACTGCAGTTATTTCCTCTCTCTCTCTCAAATAAAAAAAAAAAAAAAAACAGATGGGATATCAACTCAGTGGACCATCTACCACAATACATGAGACTTACTTTCCTAGCTGTGTTCAACTGCACAAACGAATTTGCTTATGACATCTTCCGTGATCAAGGTCTCAACATCATTACAAACTTGAGGAAACTGGTAATAATAATAACTCAATTTTTTTCTCATACTACTTCATATCTTCCCATTATTTCTTCCTCATCCGAATAATAATGCGAGAGAGTTAATTACATGATTATTGACACAGTGGACGGAGTTATCCAGGACTTACTATCAAGAAGCGAAATGGTATCACAGTGCGCACATACCCTCAAGCGACGAGTATCTCGACCTCGCCTGGATCTCGATTGCGGGCCCACTTCTTCTTTTCGTCGTATATTTTTCGTCGACGAATCCCATTACAAAGGAGGAATTAAAGCGTTTAGAGCAGTACCCTTCTATCATATACTGCCCTTCCATGATCATTCGTCTGGTCGATGACCTGGCGACTACCTCTGTAACAAGAACCCTCCAAACTTCTTTCTGTACTGTGACTATCTGATTAGTTTTCACTTGATCTAATTAGTGATTTTTTATATATATATAGGAGGAAATTAAGAGATCAGGAGATAATCCGAAATCAGTCGAATGCTATATGCATGAGAAAGACGGCTGTTCTGAAGATGATGCGAGAAAGCGTGTTAGAGATCTGCTCGGCGCGACGTTGAAGAAGATGAATAAAGACGTAATGTTGGAAGGCAATAAGTTCGACAACTTTCGAGAAAGCGCTATGAACCTTGCTAGGGTTTCTATGTGCATTTACCACAATGGAGATGGCTATGGTTTCCCTCATGAGGAGACTAAGGAAAATTTATTTTCACTCCTCGTCGAACCGATCAGTATGGTATAAATAATTGATCGACGGCCGTAGAAGTTACTCATCCTCAGTGCTGTTATGCCCTTATGCTTAAGTTGTCGGCCTTTGCATGTTTCACAAAGTTGTACTATTAGTTGCTAGTTATTAGAGCATCTTCAATCGAACTTCAAAACTCAAAATATGAGGTAAAATTACTCCAATCGTACTCCAAATCAAAACGCAAAATGCGATTTTATGTTTCTCTCATCAAATGGACTGAAGAAATATGCGTTTGCCTCGAGCAGATGCGTTTGTTCTTCCAAATTTGCATTCAAGCCCTTTTAACTGTTTAGTTGTTAAAGCCAAATATAAATAAATATATTATATGTTAAGTGACCACTTTTGCTAAAGGGTTAACCTTAAGGGAGTGCATCACTTTTTAATTTTATATAATTTATTTCCAACACGCCCCCTCACGTCTCAGTTGATTTCACTTATCTAGCCTTAGACGTGTAACTCAATAAATGGGTGGTCGTGAGGATTCGTACCAAGGACTTGCGGATCCCTAAGCTCTGATACCATGTTAAGTGACCACTTTTCCTAAAGGGTTAATACTTAAGGTAGTGCATCACTTTTCAATTTTATATAATTTATTCCAACATTATAAATAACGTTTGAACTGAGGAAGAGAGTAGACATGGACGACTTTTTCAATTTGTTGCTGGCGAGAATAGAGAAATTAAATATACTTTTTATCATTGTTTTGTCTAAATTTGATTGGGATGCGTTTCTATTTCTAATAAGATTTCATTTGTTGTTATTTGATTAAATTAGTATGTTAAATGAATGTAGGAATCAAATGGATTCTAATAAAAATATATTAAAGGACTCTATTATTAATAATATTTTTTCTATGCTTTTTCTATTCAAAAAATATGGAGTTTATATTAATTTTGTGAAATTTTTCAATCGAATCTAAATAATACTATGATCTAATTTGAAAAGTTGTAAATTACATGGGTAATATTAAAAAATCTGGTAGAAAAATATTACAATAATGGTTTTTGAGTTTGATAATTGGTTTGCCGGTTGGAGAAGAATTACTGCATTATGAGTTTGAGAATGAGTTTGAGTTTGAGAATGCGTTTTTCGGTTGGAGATGGTCTTATCGCAGGTTTGGTTTTATATGCGACAATAATGTAGCGAATGTTGTGTGTCGGTCGATGCACGGAGATTCTGCTATTATCAAGTTTTGAAATATTGAATTATGGTTTTGTTCGAAATTGTTAGTTTAATAAGACGGGTGTGACTTGGACAATAATATTCGGTAATATATTAATATTGTGAATAGGAATACAAATTGGGATAAATCTATTCCATTATAATGGGCGAACATCACTTAGTAACTGATCAATTAATTTGATATGTCACGCATGAAATTATAATTTTACACTATAATTTATTACTAATATATCACTATAAATCTTTCGTTTAGTATACTTAATAATAGTACAATTAAATTAAAAATCATGATTTAGATGACAACTCCTAGTATAAAATATATTCTATATTTATATTTTATTGCACGCTCATCCAATGCGTTAAAATATTAGTCTAATACATGCGCAAGTAACCAAACGGCTCATTAGATCATAAAATTATGTATTGAAATGAAACTAGCGGAAGAGGTTCAATCAAGCACGAAAGGACTTGTTCGCGCGTCTCCCCATCTTGATCGGAGAATCCATCTCCGTTCTCGTATATAAAACTCGAGATCTTCGCAGCATTTATTACGTATTTAATCATCGCCGGGCTCGAACTATCGATAAATAGGGCATATATTTTCTTCCACGAATAAGCTATCATGTTACTCACATGAACCCTAGCTTCTTCTTCGGTTGCATTTTCTTCCCTCATGTAGCATAGGATCGAAGAAGGCGCGTCGCCTCTTTCCATCTCCAACTATATACACGCAATATTGTTACGAATCGCAATTAGTTAATGAATTTGCAAGACGCATATGTATATATTACTTTAGAAGTCGCCCGATCGTTGCAAAGTCTCATGATGAGAGAAACATTGCGAATGATTTCTCGGCTGTCTTTCATGACATTGATTGTTTCATTCATGTCTTGGCCTATACCAAGCAGTACGTGAAGGGAAAGCACGACACCGAAAGATGATACCCACCCATTCTCCAAATACTCCGAAAGAGACGGTTTTTCGCCTCTGTGTTACCATTTTGCTTCGACGAACATCGCCTGGCAAAACTCCGCCCACTGTCCGAAAACACAAAAAAGTCGAGCCCTTAATTATCAATCATATATTGCTCGGTTGAATTTTTTATATAAGTCTCGTTGTTACCACTTCCTTAAGATGAGGCAAAACTGAGCCCCAACCCTTCTCTTTCTGTACTTGGAGATCGATTTCTAGTAGCGTGTCGTGCAGCAGCCAAAAGCATTTCTTTATTTCTTCGGGAAGTGTCTGAACTTCCATGGCATCCCAACTGAAATTGATAGATAGGAAATTTAAATACTACAAAAAAAAAAATATTTTCAATGTAAAGCTGGCTTATAGGTTATATTGATAAGTATATATACCTTTGGACAGCATTGGTGAACTGCTCTATTTCATGCATGGTTCCGTAGATGTCATAAACATCGTCGATTATCAGTGACAATACGATAGCTTTTGTGAGCCATTTTCTGAGGTTTCCATACTGAGGCTCGTAAGCCACGCCCGTCGTCCACAGAAAGCTTTCTATCACTCGATTCCTCGTGAACGTTAAAACCTCCGAAACTCCGAGATTTCTCCACCATCTATTCGTACAAATTTCAGTGACATAATTGAAATCTAATGCATATTTGTACCAAAAGCTTGATTATAAAAAATGCAATATTGTGTGCTACCTACCGTAAGATCGATTTAAGTTCCTCTTGGTGCTGGTTTTGAACCAAGTTAAAGCTAAGTCTTGCCATTTTGTCAAGTGATGACATGTTCTTTGTGTGGTTCAAGTTTTTCTTGACATTGAACCAGATTATGCTTCCATGCAGCGGTTGGCACGCAGAATGTAATAACTTATCCAAACTCTTGTCGATCACTTCATTCTCATCCTCGTCCATGATCTCCCCAGGAAGAATGGTAGTATCTGCTATATACAACAAATATCACATGCATGTTATTTAAAAAAAAAGAAGCATATGTTTTTCACCTTTGCGGACATTATCATCATATCTACGATGTCTGAGAATCCTCAAGTACCATGCAGCTACGTACGGATCATCCCTCAGTAACTTGTTGGATCTTGCTACTGCTTTCAGATATATGGTGATTTCGTCCTCGAAGTAATGGGACAACGCCAGCTTGTTAATCTCATCTATGAGCTCCAGCTTTTGCGATAAATCTTTTTCTGATTCAAGAATCTCGGAAACCTCAGCCTTCAACGTTTTAACTTCTCTTCTGTACTCATCTGCCTGTATAATATATATAAGCACACATCAACTTTGATAGCTATGCATACATGTTAATGAACGGGGCAGGATTTGGGCATGTGCTTCCTGGCCCACTGCACAGTACCACAATTTTTTTTGGGGTTAATTTTGGGGCCCATTTTAAAGGTCTTTTCACTTCTAAATAAAATTTAATATCATTATTTTATAGTTCAATACTCTGTAATTAATAAAAATAGGCACAAACAATTATCATAAAAATTAAAATTTTATTTATTTATATTAAGGCTGAGCCTCCATATGCTATAAGAACATGGGCCAATAAATTGAAAAAAAACGGTCCGGTTAATGAATGTCGGGCCGACAAAACTCACGGTGTACTTCGAGGTAAGAGACTTCATCAAGTGATCATAGTTCCATATGTTAGGCTTGTAGTTCGCAGTTCGCCGAGCTTTGACGTTATCTGCAATAAGCGACGTTGTATTCGTCATGTGGCTGCGATCGAATTCTATTTGATTGCATATTGTATTGACACTCAAAAGCATACTTGTTTACTCGTTCGTAGTATTGCAAATATGTGACCACTCTAATTGGTACTTATATACAGAGAAAGTTAAACAATACGTTAGGTCTTAAGTAACACATTTCACTCTTCTGTTTTCATATGTTAAATGTGGACTATAAGGACTTCATGTTTTTTTTCACGTATAATAAGTTAAGCCGTTGCTAGCATCAAGAACCAATAATTCGATCGGTTAGTCAGTCAAGATATTTAGGCATCTATTGTATTGGGACAGTTGTCACAGGTAACACCACACATGCCTCTGTCCAATATATGCACTTATCCGCAACTTACGTAAATTCCTCGGAGTCACATTTATGTTACAGCGACGGAACCAAAGGGGGGTCAGAGGGGTCGGCCGACCCCCCGGCGGCCGGCGGCCGGCGTCAGAAGGGCATATGGTAGGGCTGATAACTGATAAGGTGGAGCCTCAATGGATGAGTAGTTCTTATACGTGACGTTCGTTAAAACTTGGAGAATGAGGATGCAAGAGAAACCTAACAATTGGGGATTTTTTTAGTTGGGCTTATTTTTTATTGGGCACATTTAAAAATAAAATATAACCCAATTGGGTATCTCTTTAATCCTCATTAAACACTAAGTAATTATAGACAATTAAAATGTGATAGAAAAGTGATCGATTGAAAAGTGATGGATAGAAGAAACATGGAAGCAATTGCAATTGCAAACATGGTCAAACTCAAAGAAATTTTTTAAGCATTCTAATATAATGATTACATTATTTATCTATTATACCTTCAATCAAACCAAATTTTCAGGAGAAATCTATACAGATTGATTCGTAAGTGAATACGGATGAAATCCGTTGTAAAAAAAAGGACCGCGCAAAGCGAATTATGCGAAGATAAGATTATTGGGGATCTTCCACTTTCAATCTTTGTAATGTTATTTCTCCACTTTTATAATTAGAGAAACATAGTACAATCAATTTTCTTGGCTTTAATATAGTCCATTGAAAGATAATGGCATTTTAGTTACCGTGCTTTTATCTCCTACTGGTAGTAAAAAGGATTATGGTATATTTACGGAGCATAGTTATAAAATTTGAAAAAAACAATTAAACGTTAGAAAAGTTTCGTGGTAAAAAATATGACATGAGAATGATTTTTAACGGAATTAATATTATTTTGCACCATAGTTCTTTTTCGACCCCCCCAGATACCAAGACCTGGTTCCGTCACTATGTATAGAAGAAAAACAGAGAATTCTAGTAGTATCTTTATTTGATTGCATGAATATTGTTATGAATAAGTTAATTAGAGGCTCTTTCTTTTTGTTATGGAGTTGTGGGCACGCCACATCTCTTAAGCACTAAGGGCTCTTTCGTACTTGAGTCGCTTCTCCGTATCTGAAATCTACTTACATTTGTGTGGTATATATGATTTAACGTTTTTCTCATTTTGTATATGGAGAAAGATACCAATATCAAACCCAAGAATTCAAGTGCTAATTCTCCTTTGACCGAAGATTCACTAACACATGACAGCATATATATATATATATATATATATATATAATGATGGTAGGTGTTGTATATATATAACCGTTGCTTTTGGTAGACAAGAGTAGCATATATGATTTCTGTTGACAATTAATCTCATTGCCATCTACCTCATAAGTAAAACAAGAAATTATGGGAGACAACCAACCAACAAAAGAAGTAAAAAAAATACAATCAAGAAAAGGAGCCGAATTTGTGGAAGAAAAAAAATGTCAAATTTTGCATGCTTCACGTGAGAGAAGAAATTAATAATTTAGGATGTTTGGTTTGAATAGTCAAGAAAGGAAAGCTTGTGTATATATCCTATATATATACAAAGAATTGATAGTTATATTATTTCCTCCAAATACGCCTCACGACCTTAAAGCTATTTTCTTTCTCAGTTCGATCCATACAATAAAATAAAACAACAAAATGGTATCAGAGCCGATGGTGTCAACGGAGCCGTTAGAACCGACAGAGTCGATGATGTCGCCAGGGCCGATGGTGCCGGTGGTGTGGAAGCGGATTTTATATGCCCACATGTTAATCCTGCAACACACCGAGAATAACTAGGCAAGGTGGAGCGTCGAAATGCAAGCTCTGTTCAAATCGCAAGGCTTATGGGAAATAGTCGAAGATGGATATTCACCCGATACGACGGGGTATACAAGGTCGCGACGGAAGACGTTGAGAGCCGCCGTCAAAAAATGGCATCGCGCTCCTCGTCATCTACGAGGCGTTAGATTTTACCGATTTCGGAGCGATAGGCGCAACGAGAAAAGCCAAGGAAGCCTGGGAACTGTTGGAGAAAGCGTATAAAGGCGCTGATAGCATCAACCAAGTTCAGCCACAAAAACAGGGCAAACTTGAGACGACGAAGGAGGACGAGAAGAACGTTGAGGGCGAACCCGTACAAGAAGAGGTAGCTTGTGTCGTGGAGAGCGAGCGTGATAAAGATCACGTTGAGCCAGTGGTGGAAAAGAAAAATGATGAACCACCACAAAAACCCAAAATGAGAAAAGAAGAAGGTGAATCATCAAAGATGAAAGCCGATGATGATGAAGAGGAGGAAATATATCCAAAGGCCGAGGAGCCAGTGGAAGAAGAAAAGAAAAAAGGAGTTCCAAACGAAGAAGAGCTCGAGAAAGAGGAGGCAGTTGAAGAGACGCCGCCCCGACAACCACCTGAGAAAGTCGACAAAATCGACATGAAGGCATCGGAGAATGCCCAGGAGAAAGAGAACGAGGTCGACGCCATCATGCACACGTCGTCCGACGAAGCTGAAGATAATACCAATAAGGCGAACGTAAAATCTATAGAGACATACGAGACGGTATCAAAGAAAGGCGATTATGCCGACAAAGAGATGGGAGAGAAGCTGACGCCCCACCAGGCTGAAGAAGTCATGCGAGGAGAGAACCACGACGAAGGTCTGCGACATGTTAGTCGAAAAGTCGCTAAACAAACTGGAGAACCTATCAAGGCCAGTCCTACCAACAAAGACTGTTAGGAAATAATCCTTGTGATCCCATTTTCCTTAATTAGATTAGGATCCATTTTCCTTAATTAGATTAGGAAAAGATTATATTTAGATTAGGAGAAAATTTTGTTTTCATTTATAGAGTAGGCTAAATCAGTAGCTTGATTTTAGGCATTGTTTCCTTGTAAACTATTATTTAAGGAGTACAGATGCTACAGAAACAGTAGTCGATTCAGCTTCACAAATCAATATCGTGTTTCACTGTGTTAGCGTGACAACAACTGGTATCAGAGCTATGGGTGATGAAAGCACGAAAACTATGGGTGATAAAAGCAACAAAGCCGATGCATCTGGCGTCGTGATCCAGCGAGTGATTCGTGAGGTGGGGGGCGGAAATAGCTATCCCGTTCTCACCAAGACCAATTACTCCGATTGGGCACTCATGATGAAGGTGAAGTTGAAGGCAAGAGGGCTGTGGAATGCCATCGAGAAGGGCACTACCGATGAGCAGGAAGATATGATGGCACTCGATGCTCTGGTGAGTGCGGTCCCACCCGAGATGGTGTCGACGATCGGCTCAAAGGAGACGTCCAAGGAGGCTTGGGGCGCGATCGCGACCATGCGGATCGGAGACGATCGTGTGAAGAAGACAACGGCGCAGCAGTTGCGTCGCAAATTCGACCTCGCCACGTTCAACGACGGCGAGACCGTTGAGGAGTTCGCGCTACGCCTCAATGGCATGGCGGCGCACCTCACCACGTTGGGGGAGGAGATGGAGGAAAAGGAAATCGTAGCCAAGATGCTACGAAGTCTGCCTGCCCGCTTCAAGCAGATCGCGATTGTGATCAAGACCCTGCTCGATCCATCCACCATGACGGTCGCCGATCTCACCGGGAGATTGCAAGAGGCGGAGGAGGAGTTGAATGGGCCCCCGGCGTCACTACAGCACGAGGGTAAGCTGTATCTCACTGAGGAGCAGTGGGACGCGCAACAAAAGAAGCGAGAGGCGGAGAACCACTCACGCGGTCGTGGGCGAGCTGGCGAGTCTTCAAGTGGGCCGGCTACTTCGAACAAGCGTGCAGGCGACGAGTGCCGAAATTGTGGGAAGCTGGCCACTGGGCCCGGGAGTGCTGGTCGAAGCCAAAGAAGGCGCAGGCCCATGCAGTACACGAAGAGGAAGAGGCCTCACTTTGTCTCGCAAAGTGCTCCCCCATTCTCTCCCCACCGACGCCGCAATCGACAGCGACTTCGTCGACGTCGTCCATGGCCCAGATCGAGATCCGCGAAGAAAAGGTGTTCGCGCAGCTCGGGGAAGAAGAAGAGGAACGGGAGGCGGAGACGTCCCGGTCTAGGACCGCCTTCTCGAAGCTCGACGTGGCGGTACGAGGCACCGTGCGTTTCGGCAACGACTCGGTGGCACGCATTGAAGGGCGGGGCACCGTCATCTTTGTGTGCAAGAACGGGGAGCTCCGTTCATTCGACGGCGTCTACTTCATTCCACGGTTGATGACGAACATCGTGAGTCTTGGCCAGCTCGACGAGGTCCGCTACAAGACGAGATCGAAGATGGCGTGATGCAGATTCGGGAGCTCGGCGGTCAACTGTTGGCAAGGGTGACGCGCGAGGCGAACCGTCTATACCTTCTTCGGATCAAGATAGCATCGCCGATGTGCTTAGCGGTGCGCGGGCTCGACGACGAGGTGGCATGGCGCTGGCATGATCGCTTCGGCCATGTCAACATGGCGGCGCTCCGGAATCTAGCTCGGGAGGAGCTGGTGTGCGGACTGCCGAAGATCGGACAGGTGGACCAGCTGTGCGATGCATGTCTGGCTGGGAAGCAGAAGCGCACCCCATTTCCGACGAAAGCGGAGTATCGTGCGAAGCAGCAACTTGAGCTTGTGCATGGCGATCTGTGCGGGCCAATCACACCAGCAACCCCAAGCGGCAACAGGTACTTCTTGTTGCTCGCCGATGACCTTAGCCGTTATATGTGGGTAGCCACCATTCCTACGAAGGATCGTGCCGCGGCTGCCGTCAAGGAACTCCAAGCACGGGCAGAAGGGGAGTCCGGGATGAAGTTGGGGGCTCTCCGGACCGATCGTGGTGGCGAATTCACATCGATTGAATTCGCGGAGTATTGCGCCGGAGAAGGAATACATCACCAACACACCGCACCATACAGCCCACAGCAGAACGGCGTGGTCGAGCGGAGGAACGGGACGGTGGTGGCGACAGCGAGGAGTATGCTCAAGGCGAAGGGGCTGCCGGGCTGGTTCTGGGGAGAGGCTGTGACCACGGGAAGAAGCCGTCAGTGCATCACTTGAGGACGTTCGGCTGCATCGTCTACGTTCGGAACACGAAGCCGCAATTGAAGAAGCTCGAAGATCGTGGAGCCAAGATGATCTTTATCGGCTACGAGCACGGCTCCAAGGCGTATCTCGCCTACGACACTAGCACGAAGCGTGTCCATGTGACGCGCGACGCGGTGTTCGACGAGGGAGCATAGTGGGACTGGGACTCTGTAGAGGTCGATGGCGAGCCGAACGGCAACGACGACAGTTTCACGGTGGAGTACTCCATCGCGAACCACGAACCTCCAGTGGCTGAGGTCACCGAGGAGGCACCTAGCACGGCAACTCCGGAGGGCGAGCTGACGCCGCCGACATCGCCTCAAGGTGGTGGACCAGCAGGATCTGGTGGGGCTCATGAGGTGGAGTTCGCCTCACCGCCGAGCAACGTCGACGAGCACTTGGACGCCTATCACGACGACGACGCCCCTCTTCGGTTTCGAAAGATCAAAAACATCATCGGGCCGGCTTCGCTGCGTGGCTTCGCGCCACGGGCACTGGTGACGGAGGAGCTCCACGCCATGAGCTCCGACGAACCTGCGTCGTTCGCCGAGGCGAAACGCAGCCCCAGCTGGAGGAAGGCGATGATGGAAGAGATGGACTCGATTGAGGACAACCAGACGTGGTCTCTCGCCAACCTCCCGCCGGGCCGTCGAGCGATCGGCTTGAAGTGGGTCTTCAAGGTGAAGAGGGACGAGCACGGGGCGGTGTCCAAGCATAAGGCACGCCTCGTGGTGAAGGATTACGCACAGCGGCACGGCATCGACTACGACGAAGTGTTCGCGCCGGTGGCGCGGCTGGACTCGGTGCGCCTGATCATCGCCCTCGCGGCGCACGAAGGATGGGAGGTGCACCATATGGACGTCAAGTCGGCGTTCTTGAACGGAGACCTGGAGGAGGAGGTCTACGTCGAGCAGCCGCCGGGGTTTGTCATCACCGGCAAGGAGCACAAGGTGCTCAAGCTCCGAAAGGCGCTGTATGGGCTGCATCAAACGCCGCGCGCTTGGAACGCGAAGCTGGACAGCACGCTGTTGTCGTTCGGCTTCAAGAAAAGCCCGTCGGAACACGCCATCTACATCAGGCAGAACGATGGCAAACAGCTGGTGATCGGGGTCTATGTCGATGACCTCGTGATCACCGGCTCGAACGGCGGCGATATCAAGTCATTCGAGGAGGAGATGGCGGTCGCATTCAAGATGAGTGACCTCGACCTGCTTCACTACTACCTTGGCATTGAAGTGAAGCACGGCGTGAGGGGGATCTCGCTGAGCCAGGGCGCCTACGCCGGCAAGATCCTGGAAAAGAGCGGCATGGCAGGGTGTAACCCATGTCACGTGCCCATGGAACAGCGCCTGAAGTTGAGCAAGCTCAGCACAGAGCCGCCGGTCGATGCGACGGCATACAGAAGCGTCGTCGGGAGCTTGAGGTACTTGGTCAACACTCGCCCCGATCTAGCGTTTGCGGTTGGCTATGTGAGTCGGTTCCTGGAGGATCCACGCGAGGATCACCTTGCAGCTGTGAAGTGCATCCTGCGCTATGTGGCTGGGACCCAAGATTGTGGACTCTGGTTCGGCAGGAGGGAGAAGGAGGAGCCTTATCTGACAGGCTTCAGCGACAGTGATTACGCCGGGGATGTTGATACAAGTAAAAGCACAACTGGCGTGATTTTCTTCCTCAGCGGCAGCCCGATCACCTGGCAATCCATGAAGCAGAAGGTGGTGGCTCAGTCCAGCTGTGAGGCAGAATATATAGCAGCTGCTAACGCTGCTTGTCAAGCATTGTGGCTCGCTCGTGTGTTGTCTGAGGTGCAGGGAACAACAGCAAGAGCGCCAATGTTGAGGGTGGACAATAAGTCTGCCATTGCTTTGATCAAGAATCCTGTACTCCACGGACAGAGTAAGCACATCCGAGTGAAATATCACTTCGTCCGGGAGGCTGCAGAAGAAGGCTTGATTGGTGTAGAGTTCATCATAAGCGAGGATCAACTGGGCGACATTCTGACGAAGCCGCTTGGAAGGATCAAGTTTCTTGAACTACGGGATAAGATCGGCATAATCGACACCAACGGTGGACACGAGGCTTAGGAGGAGATTGTTAGGAAATAATCCTTGTGATCCCATTTTCCTTAATTAGATTAGGATCCATTTTCCTTAATTAGATTAGGAAAAGATTATATTTAGATTAGGAGAAAATTTTGTTTTCCTTTATAGAGTAGGCTAAATCAGTAGCTTGATTTTAGGCATTGTTTCCTTGTAAACTATTATTTAAGGAGTACAGAGGCTACAGAAACAGTAGTCGATTCAGCTTCACAAATCAATATCGTGTTTCACTGTGTTAGCGTGAGTTCATTTCCAACAAAGACCACGCTCACGAGGAAAAGGTCCGTGAGAAAGATAAGGAGGTGAAGCAGTGGATAATGGCGAGAGACAGCCTTGAGGCCTACATGAATATCTTGAGGAGCCGAACCAACAACAAGTACGAGCTCGCCGGAAAATTGAAGACGGACGAGATCGCGACGACAGTCGAGCTGGTGAAAGATAGCTCGATTACAAAGGAAGAAGAGGCGACTGACATGAAGGAGACCTTCGAGATGCTGACAAAGGCCAAGCCACCGGAGGCGAAATATCTGATCGCTATACCGAAGAACATTGAGTATGACAAAACTCAAAGAAAAATCGCGGAGGAGGTAAAATATAAATTCGAAAATATATTCGTGAAAAATGATGTGGAGCAGTACAAAGTTATCTCAATAGAGGTGATAAATAACGAGCTTGTTAAGAATCGTAAAGAAGGCGACAATCCCATTTTTAACTACGAGGTGACGAGCTTGAAGGACTATGTCACGGGGGTCAAAGAAAAATACGAGGATATTTATTACATCGCCGAAGAATCGAACCAAAGGGAAAAGGCGGTCCAAGAAGAAAAACTAATGGTAGACGAGTACGACGAGATGGCAAACATGACGGGGACCACGAAGGCAATTATTAACGGAAAATGGAGAGCCGCAACATACGATAGACGGGAGAGAGTTAAATTCAAGGAGTGGCGGAAGACAGCAATGTGATAGACCGGACGGCACTGAGATTAAGGAGGGATTTGTTGACAATTAATCTCATTGCCATCCACCTCATAAGTAAAACAAGAAATCATGGGAGACAACCAACTAACAAAAGAAGTAAAAAAAAATACAATCAAGAAAAGGAGCCGAATTTGTGGAAGAAAAAAAATGTCAAATTTTGCATGCTTCACGTGAGAGAAGAAATTAATAATTTAGGATGTTTGGTTTGAATAGTCAAGAAAGGAAAGCTTGTGTATATATCCTATATATAGATGCATGTTGCGTAATGTGTAAGTGTGGAAATAAGATAGAACAAAGAATTGATAGTTATATTATTTCCTCCAAATACGCCTCACGACCTTAAAGCTATTTTCTTTCTCAGTTCGATCCATAAAATAAAATAAAACAACAATTTCACTGCGTGCTGATAAGAAACTAAAGCATTATTATTTCTGATCAAAGAGGTGAAAGTTTATGTTCTTGCCCTTCGTGGACGAGGATGGAAATTTCAGAGAAAGCTTGTTGTCTGATGATGTAAAGGGGGTTCTTGCGCTTTACGAAGCTTCATTCTTGTCTGTGGAGGACGAAACCATGTTAGACTCTGCAAAAGAATTTTCGATTCGCTGTCTTAAGGGAGCAGTCGATCGAATCGAAGACCATAATCTTGAGCAGCGAATAAGGCACGCCATGGTTCTTCCACTACACTGGAGAGTTCAAAAGCTCGAAGCCAAATGGTTCATTGACGTCTATGAGAAAAGTGATCACTCAGACACAATAATAAACCTCGTCTTTCTCGAACTGGCTAAGTTGGACTTCAACATAGTACAATCAAGATATCAGAGCGAGGTCAAACATCTGTCGAGGTACGTAATAAAGCCAAGAAACTAAAGAAACACATCCTTAATGAGACATCTAATAGAAGTTATATTTATTTTCTCTTCTAACAGTTGGTATAAACAAACTGGTCTTGAAGAAAAGCTAAGCTTTGCAAGGCACAGATTAGTGGAGGGGTTGTTATGGACAGTTGGTACTACGCCAGAACCTCATCAATGGTATACGAGGATTACGCTGACTAAGTTTGGCACATTGATCACAGTTATCGATGACATATACGACGTTTATGGGACATTGGAGGAGTTTAAGGCTTTCACAGATGCCTTCGAAAGGTTTAGGTTTTACAGTTATTACACAGTTTTCAACATTTTCTTTGTTCGAAGATCTCGATGACCGACTGCATTTATTTCCTCTCTCTATCTCTCTCAAATAAAATCAAAATAAACAGATGGGATATCAACTCAATGGACCATCTACCAGAATACATGAGACTTACTTTCATTGCTGTGTTCAACAAACGAATTTGCTTATGACATCTTCCGTGATCAAGGTCTCAACATCATTACAAACTTGAGGAAACTGGTAATAATAAATAATAACTCAATTTTTCTCATACTACTTCATATCTTCCCGTTACTTTTTCCTCATCCGAATAATAATGCGAGAGAGTTAATTACATAATTATTGACACACTGGACGGAGTTATCCAGGATTTACTATCAAGAAGCGAAATGGTATCACAGCATGCACATACCCTCAAGCGACGAGTATCTCGACCTCGCCTGGATCTCAATTGCGGGCCCACTCCTTCTTTTCGTCGTAAATTTTCGTCGACGAATCCCATTACAAAGGAGGAATTAAAGAGTTTAGAGCAGTACCCTTCTATCATATACTGCCCTTCCATGATCATTCGTCTGGTCGATGACCTGGCGACTACCTCTGTAATAAGAACCCTCCAAACTTCTTTCTGTACTGAGATTATCTGATTAGTTTTTACTTGATCTAATTAGTGACTGTATATATATATATATATATATATATATATATAGGAGGAAATTAAGAGATCAGGAGATAATCCGAAATCAGTCGAATGCTATATGCATGAGAAGGGCGGGTGTTCTGAAGATGATGCGAGAAGGCGTGTTAGAGATCTGCTTGGCGCGACGTTGAAGAAGATGAATAAAGACGTAATGTTGGAAGGCAATAAGTTCGACAACTTTCGAGAAAGCGCTATGAACCTTGCTAGGGTTTCTATGTGCATTTACCACAATGGAGATGGCTATGGTTTCCCTCATGAGGAGACTAAGGAAAATTTATTTTCGCTCCTCGTCGAGCTGATCAGTATGGTATAAATAATTGAACGACGGCCGTACAAGTTACTCATCCTCAGTGCTATTATTATGCGTAGTTTCGCGCAAAGTTGTATTATTTACTATTAGTTGCTTGTTATTATATGTTGTTCAACGCATAAATGCACTGTTATCGTTGTTAAGTGGCCACTTTTCCTAAAAGGTTAACCCTTAAGGAAGTGCATCACTTTTTAATTTTATATAATTTATTTCCAACACGCCCATCTAGCTTTAGACGTGTAACTCTCGTAAATAGGTGGTCGTGAGGATTCGTACCCAGGACCTGCGGGTCCCTAAGCTCTGATACCATGTTAAGTGACTACTTTTCCTAAAAGGTTAACCTTGGAGGGAGTGCATCACTTTTTAATTTTACAAAATTTCTTTCCAACAATCGTCTTTGAGCTCTTTGAGTTTTATATAATTTGTGCTCGAATAAATGTTGCGAAATATCGCAAGTTCGCAGGTTCATGTATGGTTTTATATATGTGATAATATATAACGTAGTGAATTTTTTGTGTCTCGGTCGATGCACGGAGATTCTGCTATTGTCAAGTTTAGAAATATTGAGTTATGGTTTTGTTCGAAATTGTTGGTTTAATAAGATGGGTGTGACTTGGACAAAAATTTTCGGTAATATTAATATTGTGAATAGGAATACAAATTGGGATAAATCTATTCTTCTATTTATAACGGGCGAACATCACTTAGTAACTGATCAATTTATTTGATATGTCACGCATGAAATTACAATTTTTTTACACTCTATAATTTATTCCTAATATATCACTAAAATCTTTCGTTTAGTATACTTAATAATAGTACCATTAAATTAAAAGTATATTGTATATTTATATTTTACTAGTAGAGAACACGTGCGTTGCACGTGAGAACAAATTTTCTTTTGGTGTACATTAACCAAGTTTTTACAATAATTTATATCAATGTTATAGGAATGAGAGATTGTCACTCTGTTGAGGTGCGACGAGGAAATCTTAATAATCAATGGGTCATTTTGACGTGCGTTGGATAACATACTTTATATATCAATCAAAGCAGAAGATATATGCATATCAAATGTAATGAAAACGAATAGGTTCATAGATGGTTGAACATTAACACAAAATAATTAAAATTTCGTAATTGAACGCATCTACATGTATACAACAGAAAAAGAAAAAAAAGTATTACTATAACCTGATGATGGTGACTAAGATTCTCAACTGATAAGAGATATGGTTCTAGACTTGATAACAATTACACCAAAAGTGTAGCCACCGTGAGGCCTCTCATGGCTTCAAAAGTACTGTCAACAACTACAAAATGCAATATAGAAATCTGAGCTAGTATTAAGTGTGAGTTGAGATTTAATGTTGACAAAAACTATAAAATATTTGTGACATCAAGGATAGCAAGACAAACCTTATGAAATTGAGATTGTATGTGGGAGCAATTATTGTAACCTTGAGCTTGTATATGTGGTTTCGGACTCTGCAATCTTAATCGCAATAATGTTAATCGGGCCACATAACTTTGGAAATTATATGAAGAAGGAAACATAAATGACATAGTAGTAAGAAAACATACTATTGTTTTATTTTTTAGTTTCCACGGTTAAGGCCGTGACTCCCTGCATATGTTGAGAAGTATCATTGCATATTGCCGTAGGACTGGATCACGTGGTGTCTACTAACATAAACATAATAACTAATTAGAGTTTAATGTTTTTGAACTTTTGATTGATGTTGAATAAAATCTAAAATAAAAAATTGAGCTTTATAAACTCAAAAACTGATTGATTGCATGCGTGTTCTTTGTAGCCGGAGAAAAAAAAAACATGTGTTAGAATACAAATAATTTACGCTTTACGTAAGACTAACAGAAAAACTTGAAGAATTATAAATCGTCTACGTAATTTTATTAACGTAATTCGAATTTTGATGTGTTGGTTTTTCAGAAGACGAAACTTCTTATAAATATAGAAGGCGTACCCTAACTTACCTCTTAATTAAGAGAAAATAGAACATATTAAAGCAATGAAAAACTAAAAATTGATGTACGATTTCGCGCATTAGTAATTTTTTATCTAATAGAAGACAATCAATTAATATATTGCTTCTTTTGATGAAATCCCGCTACATTATGATTGACTTAATTGAAAAAGTGGAACCCTGCCTTTATAAAATATTAGTGGAACAACCATTATTTTACCTTTATCACATGTGATTTCTCCATATGTTGCACTATTATTATTGTCACCACAACTTCCTGCACGTATGTCCAATGATTATAAGTTATTATAATAAAAAAATAATTAAAAGAGACGTACCGCATGTTAGAATTTCATGGTAGACAACATCTTTTGTCCATGTCATCTTGATTCGTTTGTGGCTTAATTAAAACTTTAGTATTGGACATTGAAGTTCCTCTAGATAAAGCAACATAAAGAAGCTTGTAGATAGAAGGATTGACTCACCTCTAATCTGTAGCTTGTAGCAGTAATATTCTCTGCATGATACCATCTTGGTACTGTCACCATAAGAGCCTACAACAATTTTTAGGATGATTAATTTATTGATTGTACTTTAATTAAATATTAGTGTATATAAGTCATGAATTAAGAATTTATTTCGAATCTTATCTTTTAAGTAAAGCATAAAGCAAGATTTGTACCTTGCGCTTCGGCATTAATAATATTCTCTATTGAAGAGTAACTTTGAGGCAGTTGAACACCACCAGCAGACGAACTGAAGCTTGTGGAACTGAGACACTTGGGTATGTTTTGATGCCAACCGTTTTCACCGTTTGGACAAAGGAGCGGATATTGTAGGGGTCATAACATCCATAGTAGTGCTTGATTTTGTAACGTTGGTCATTGTGCCCATGTATAACGATGTTTCGATCATAAGGTATATTGGGGTTATTTCCTTCTACCCATATGGCAACAACCTCATCAGCAGTTGGTGAGTTATAACAACGTTGATCACCCCCTGCATTTTTTGTGATATGTAGCTGAACGTCTTCTAATGCAGGAATATCGGCCATTTTCCGAAGCAACGCAGCATAGGGATTTTCTTTCATTATCTCCATCAACTTCTTCATAGTATTCTCGTGAACAGAAGCGCCCTTCAATATTCCCATTCTATTGCGTAGTTCGTTGTCTATATCCCAAAAGTATAATTGGCAGTGAGATGGACCTGCTTCATTTGGAATCAATCCAGGAAGACTATGATACACTTGGCCTTGTGCTTTGAATGTGTAAATTCCTCGAGTTGAAGATGCAAGGTCCTTATCTATATTGGCCCATAAAGAAGTAAACGAAAAGATACTATTGTAAACCCGCACATTTTTTCGGAATTCTATTGCCTCTGTCGACTGGTGATTTGTGAATAATTGAAGGAGTTCTTGCGGAATAGTTGTATCTACAAGCTTTACTATGCCATTATCACAACAAAAACCTGGGGGCTCGCGCTGAAACTTTTTTGCACCACAATGACTACAGTTTTTCATCACTTGTAACTCGTATAGCTCATAACTTTCATGATTATTCACAACTGCATCCACAGCATGTCAATCAGTTATGTGGGACCGGAATAAAAGAAAAAGCTAAAAAAAAAAAGAGTTACATTGGGCGTAAACAAAATTTCAGGTCTAACGGTAAAGATTGAGAAAGATATGCACCTTCGTATTCATCTAGGCATGTTAGAGCTTTCAATAACCATGAAATATGTTTCTTTTTCCCTCTTTGTTTTGATGAATTAGGCGAATCCTCCATCGATTTTCTTTTGTTTCTGGATTCAACGACTTTTTCGATGTATTCACGTCTTTCATCTTGTGAATATGCTGAATACTTTTCCTTTTGTTGTTGTAAGTTCTTACTTCTCGCATCGCCTAACGGAATTTTTTTTACATATCTCAGTCATCGTAGAATGGTAAGTAAAAAAGGTATTTGTTGATGCTTTACCTTGATCTGGTTTGTCTTGGTCGGTTTGTACCGATGGATCATTATTTCCACCAAACAACATTCTATATGATGAAAATAACATATATTAGGACCGAATATGTCTTACTCTATTTATAAAAGATTATTGTGCTTTAGAGAGTATCAAGTATGGAAGTGGTACAAGAGAAGGAGTACCCTTTTGTATCCGAAGTTGATTTCCTAGGCATAGTAAATTTAACTATCGATTCAGGAATTATTGTTTTAATTAGTGCTCTGCAATAGTCACGTATATATCATTCAATAAATTGCAAGTGTATTGCTTTGAATCATCATAAACAATAATCATACCGACAAATATTTGTGATAAATGTATTCAATTTGATACTATAAAGAAATGATATATTGTCTAGATTACTTTTTCTGCACCTATTGTGTACATTGCAAATGAATTTTTTGTTTGACGTAATAACAGAATGAATAAAAACCTCAAGTCAAAATATGTACCAAATCATGTAATTATTTAACAAAGATTATCTTTTAAAAAAAAACTACTTGAGCTTATAACCCGCAAAAATAAAATCCACCTATTATAATAAGAGAATGTAGTATTAATTGATAAAAAAAAAAAGATATCCTCATCATGATCATATAAAACAAAAAACAAAGGTCACTACACCAAATCGTACTTACAATGAAATCAATGAATACGAGTTCATGTATCGAATATCTACCCTCCCGGATAGGTGTAGCTTGGCAATTAGTAATACAATTTTGATTAAAAAACTTATTTTTAAAACGATAATTTAATTATTATTTTTGGGTATAAAAACCTCAAGTTAAAATACGTACCAAATCATGTATTAATATTAATATATTAAAGATTATCTTTAAAAAATCTACTCAAGATTATAGCACGCAAAAACAAAATCTAGTTCATATAAAATTAGATAAGAGAATGTAGTATTAATTGATAAAAAAAAGTTATCCTCATCATGTTCATATAAAAAAAAGCTAATTACACGAAATCTTCTTACAATGGAATCAATGAATATGAGCTCACATATCGAATATCTAATCTCCGAAAAAGAGCGTGTATGGTCGTTCGAGCAAGCATCAGGAATTATTTAACACAAAGCAAATAATCCAGAGCTACGTCGTTGACCACCTCGTGAATTTTTTAATAGCAACGTTGAATATTAATTGAATATATTATTTATATTATATTTAAATATTATTCATATTAGTAATACAATTTTGATAAATAAATATTTTTACCCAATAATATAAATATTGTATGAAAACGCTAATTTAAAGAGCAATTGAAGAAACAAATAAAGAGCACGTATAACCGTTCAAGCTGCGATCATGCAACAGGAATTATTTAATTGAATATATAATTTATATTATATTTAAATATTATACATATTTTAGTAATACGATTTTGATAAAAAAAAAATATATTTTTACCCAATAATATAAACCAAATCATCTATTAATATTAATTTAATAAAGATTATCTTCAAAAAATCTACTCGAGCTTATAGCATGCAAAACAAAATGTTCATATAAAATTAGAATAAGATAATGTAGTATTAATTGATTAAAAAAGTTATCCTCATCATGACCATATATAAAAGAAAAAGAGCTAATTACACGAAATCAACTTACAATCGAATCAATGAATATGAGATCACCTATCGAATATCTAACCTCCGGATAGGTGTAGCTTAGCAATCGAACAAATTGGAGAAACAAATAAAGAGCGTGTATGATCGTTCGAGCAACGATCATGCAACATGAATTATTTAACGCAAAGCAATTGATCAAATCGAAGAAACAAATAAAGAGGGCGTATGATCGTTGGAGCAACGATCATGCAGCATAAATCATTCATTCATTCCATATGCCGCAGAAAGACTGATAAAAACGATAATATGCCTCTGTTTATATCTTACATTACAAGTCTCAATCTTGTAAGCAGTGAATGAAGGCCAAGCTAAAGTCCCAATGTCGAATCTTTACGTTAACTGTTGAGATGTTCAGGCTTCATCTCAACATCGCATATGATGATCTACTTATGACTTTGCTGTCCAAAACATCACTCTCTATATGTATTCACTCCATGTGTGTGTATGAGATGCATAATTATACTAATCAATCTGTGATATGAAAAGTTGGAATTTGTAAAGGCTGAACAAATATCCACGTTGATAATGTAGTGAATTGTGAAACGGTCATTAGCCTCCCTTTAAAAGAGCAATTAAAGGGCAATGAACAAAATTGTCAGTTTCAATACAAAACAAGTCGCCTGATGAATAATATATAGACGTATTGCCTATTATGAGTGTTTCCTAACAAGCGCAAGGTGGGACAATTGGACAAAACAATTCTCTATTCGCACTTAAAAGAAAAATTATATAAAAAATTAATATATATAAATTTGATTTGTATAATAATTATTAATTAATTTGATTAATAAAAATTAAAAAATATATTTGTATAATAAGTAAGGACATTTTGGTCAATTCACAATTGGACAAAACAATTCTCTATTCGCACTTTTAAGATAGTATAAATAAAAATTAATATATATAAATTTGATTTTGTATTTGATTAATAAAAAATAAAAATATATATGTATAATAAGTAAGGACATTTTGGTCAATTCACAATTGGACAAAACAATTCTCTATTCGCACTTTTAAGATAGTATAAATAAATAAAAATTAATATATATAAATTTGATTTTGTATTTGATTAATAAAAAATAAAAATATATATGTATAATAAGTAAGGACATTTTGGTCAATTCACAATTGGACAAAACAATTCTCTATTCGCACTTTTAAGATAGTATAGATAGATTGCACGCGCATCCAATGCGTTTAAAATATTAGTCTAATACATGCGCAAGTATCCATCCAAACGGCTCATTACATAAACGACGATAAAAAATTACGTATTCAAACTAGCGGAAGAGGTTCGATCAAGCACGACCGAACTTGTTCGCGCGTCTCCCTGTCTTGATCGGAGAATCCATCTCCTTTCTCGTATGAAGTGGTCCCGGTACGATATGGATGTAAAACACTAAGTATAGACTAAATGTTGGGTAGGATGTCGGGGTAACACTCAACCTAACATTCAGGTGCACAGCGGAATATTCTAACTACTTAGTGACGAAACTGAAATAACACGGGATGTAAATCTGTGCAGCAAGTTATAAAAACTTGCTGCGTGCCTCAAGGCAAAATTCCACTACAGCAATGGATGCAAAACAACTATCCGAAGATAATAAAAACAAGCCTAGAAAAGAATCGACACGATCCTGAAAACCTACGAAGAACTAAGACTTCAGAAGGCTCAATACTAGGCTAAAAGACAACTCTCGTAATATATAACACTCGCTCAAGCTCGATATGTGTTTCGCTCGTATTTTTCACTCAATATGTCGCTCAACTTTTCTCCATGAAAGCTCTCTCGAGAGTCGTTGATTGCAGCTCGAAAATAACTCTTATTTATAGACCTTGGCTCCCTCTTGAATTGGTAAAAAGATCCCTTGAATATCTCTTCAAATATCTCTTCGAAGATCTCCCTAAATATAGTATATATTTTGTTCGAATCTTCTCATCTTATTGGCCGATCCCTTATCTCCTATTTATGGTAAACTGATTGACTGGATCTCCTTGATATTCAGATCTTCTAATCTTGGTCGTAGCTTGACTTGATCTCTTTTGATCTTCAAATCTTCTATTTATGGTAAGTGCACTTCCTAAATTCGTTCAAGCAGCTCCACACGCTTTCCACACGGTTTGGACTCGTTTTAGCACTTTACCACGTCCTGCATATCAGTAAATAAAGCTACAATAAAAGGTTAAACGGTTTTGGGCATGAAAGATAAAATCGCATGTTGACAGACACCAATGTTGGCTGAAATGTTAGCCCAACATTTGTCAAAGCTGAGCTCGTCAACATTAACAATCTCCCCCTTTTTATCTTTCTTCCCAAAACCCGTGCAGATTTAAAAGTTCCAAAACTCCCCCTGAAGGCAAAATTCTCAATGGAGTGGTGTTTCCTTCTGATGCTTTCTCGAGCTCCCCCTGTTTGTTCGGCTCCTTATTCTGCTCCCCCTGAATTTCCTTATCTCCCCCTTTTTATCTGCACAACCTTCTCCCCCTTTTTGGGAAGAAAGAAAAGACTCAGAGAACTTCTCTGTTAGCCAACTTGCAGATGTTGAGGTAACATCTGGCCCAACATTCTGAGACTCAGAAACAAGTTAGTTCGCCATAAAGAAATCAAAGATAAATCCAAAAAAATGATATGAGCACAGAATGTATAACCCGTGAATTATATCAGTAACGTAGGGGCAGAGAGTAATATTAGCGAGCCACTCAAATATAATTTAGACAGTTTAGAGGATAAGATCGAATCAGGTCACAACTGTCTAAATAAACAAGGAGCTAATTATGGTATATGGAAGAATCGGTCAAGGAAGAATATAGGAGCAAATCAGATCATGATTCAACCAAAAATACCAAGTCAAAAGTCATAATAGAATCAAACGAGACTAACCGTTTGGGCGACAATGAGGATCACTTGAGCCAAGTGTAACACGCTGTTCTTCGAGAGTTCTAATGCAATTCTGAGAGATATCTAAACTAGACACATGAAACCAACAAATGCTGACCTAAAAACTAATGCACATACACGAAAGCACAAAAATATAGCATGATCAAACTGACAGTCACATATGTTGCCCCAACATAAGACTCAACATTCTACTCTGAAATTCGAGACTTTTCTGTTCAACACCCTAAACTCAATTCCCTTTCATTTTCTGCCCTACTTACCTCATTATAAACTAGTAATATTATGCACAGCCCTTATAAGATCCTTATCATCAAGGTTAGGATTTTTGTCGCAAAGAGTGCATCGTCACCGCGAATGCCGTGCACCTAGGGAACTTATTACCTGAACCTATATCTTGAAAAAGAGGATCACGAGCAAAATTTTTTATTTTTATTTTTTTTTTTTTTTAAGGAAGAGGGTCATTTCAGGGAACGTTATAGGTGAGTCAAATCATTTCACAGAATAACAGAGAGAACATTAAATCAAATGTCAAAGCAGTAACAATCAAGTTCGACTTCTGCTATGTTGATCCAAATGTTGGACCAACATTCAGACAGACTGATGCAAACCTATGGACTTTTTCAGGTCCGAAAACCTTTCAAAATCCAATGCTTTCGTGAAAATGTCAGCTAACTGATGTTTCGTGTCTATATGCTCAATGCGCACTAATTCTTTCTCTACCATATCTCTCAGAAAATGATGCCTTATATCTATATGCTTCGTGCGTGAATGCTGGATAGGGTTCTTAGATATGTTGATGGCACTAAGGTTATCACAATACATGAGGACTGACTCGCACTCTAAACCATAGTCACACAACATGCTGTTCAACCATATTAATTGCGTACAGCAACTACCCGCAGCAACATACTCAGACTCAGCAGTAGATAAAGACACACAATTCTGTTTCTTACTGTACCATGCAACTATATTGTTACCTAAGAAGAAACAGCCGCCACTTGTGCTCTTGCGATCATCCTCGTCACCTGCCCAATCAGCATCGCTGTAGCCTACAAGACTCATATTAGTATCTTTAGAGAACCATAACCCTAGGCTACATGATCCACTCACATATCGAAGTATACGCTTCACAGCATTAAGATGGGAAACCTTAGGCTCAGATTGATATCTAGCACAAACACATACGCTATACATAATATCGGGTCTACTCGCTGAGAGATAAAGCAAACTGCCTATCATGGATCGATATAATGTTGGGTCAACATTCTGTCCAACATTGTCTTTACTAACCTTTTGTGAGGACCCCATGGGAGTTTTCATTACCTTAGCTGTGTCGAGTCCGAACTTTTTCACCATGTTCTTCGCGTACTTCTCCTGAGACATGAATATACCGTCACTACTTTGCTTAATCTGTAATCCTAGGAAAAAGGTCAGTTCCCCAATCATGCTCATCTCGAACGTAGTATTCATCGCCTGCACAAACTGATCTAGCATAGATTGTGAGGTTGAGCCAAACACAATATCATCAACATAAACTTGGGCTATCAAAATATCCGAACCGACCCTTTTTACAAAAAGAGTGCGGTCGGCCTCACCTCGTACGAACCCAAATTCAAGTAAAAACGTGGCTAACCTCGCATACCAAGCTCGAGGAGCTTGCTTCAACCCATACAAAGCTTTCTCAGCGTATACTGTGTTCATGCATACGTTTCTTACCATAGACTTATAATCCTTGCGCGGCTTGTCTCTGGTTTTCCTACATTCGTTCACATCTCCAATAATTAAGTCTGTGGGATGATCTTTACGAATCTTAGCTGGCGGGTCTCTACGAATTTCACTGGGTCCAGCCTCAATGTTCTGTTCTGGCACAGATGTTGAGTCAGATGTTGGGTCAACATCGTCCTCCACATACTCCTCTGTTTCATCCACAGCTTGTATAACATCTGAAATATCAACTTGAGGAGACACTTTGCTAAGATCAGTAGCATCATCAAACACAATATTTACCGACTCCTGAACAGACTTCAATCGCAAGTTATACACACGATAAGCACGACTATTAGGTGAGTATCCAAGAAAAATACATTTGTCACTTTTCGAATCAAACTTAGTCAAGTACTCACGATCATTTAACATGTAGCAATAGCATCCAAAGACATGGAAATACTTGACAGTCGGCTTTTTCCCATTCAACAATTCATACGAAGTCATTTTAGTACCATGACGAAAGAAAACACGATTAGATATATGACATGCCGTATGCAACGCTTCAGCCCAAAACCTCTTAGAAAGACTCTTAGAATGTAACATAACACGTGCCATTTCTTGCAATGTCCTATTCTTCCTTTCGGCCACCCCATTTTGTTGAGGCGTCTTAGGAGATGAATACTCATGAATAATACCTTTTCTATCACAATATTCGTCAAACAATTGATTCTCAAATTCCCTACCATGATCAGACCTAATACGAAAAATCGAAGCACTGAAATTATTCTTGATCATAGCACAAAACTTTTTGAAGAAATCGAACGACTCAGATTTTTCCTTAAGAAAGAAAATCCATGCATATCTAGAATAATCATCAACGAGCACATAAGCATATTTCCTACCACCAATGCTATCTACTTCCATCGGACCCATCAAATCCATGTGAATAAGCTGAAAACAATGAGCAGTTTTAAAATGTTGGCCAGCATGTTGGTCAACATTATGGCTAGCATGCACTTGCTTACCCTTCAAGCATGACTCACAAACAACCTTACCAAACTCCTTAAGCTTTGGAATGCCTCTGATCGCATCGTGTTTGATAAGTTGCTCCAGCATTCGGTAGTTGACATGGCCCAGTTTGTAATGCCAAAGGATGACATCGTCTTCGGCCTTCGATAGTTGGCACACGTCCTTCGAACTGGATTTGTCTCCGACTAAGTAGCAGTTATCGCTCGATCGTTTACCTGCCATAACTCGAACACCATTGCTGTTAAAAACCTCACAACATCCCTTATTAAATCTTACCTCCAAGTCGTCGTCGCAAAGTTGGCTTATGCTAATCAAGTTAGCTACAAGCCCGTCGACGTGGAGTACGTTGCTTAGCTTAGGGAAATCGGGCACGTTCAATCTGCCTCGACCAAGAATTCGTCCTTTAGCACCTCCTCCGAACGTCACAGATCCACTCTTTAAGGGCATGTACTCGCTAAGATAATCTTTGGTACCCGTCATATGTCGGGAACACCCGCTATCGAAGTACCAAGAACCTGTCACGTTAGCTCGCAAAGAGGTATACACAACATTGCACTTATGCACTGACTTCTCTACCCAAACTTTCTTAGATGATGTAACAGCATTTGGACTACCGGAATTTGAAGGTGAGCCAGCTGAACTTTCTCCAGCCATACGTTTCAACACTGATTTCTCAATGTTGAGCGGGATGTTGGATGACATCTCAGCCGACATCGATTTCTTTGCAGAAATCTCCCCCTTCAATTTCCAGCAATGAGGCTTAATATGACCAGGCTGCTTGCAATGATGACATTTAAACGATGCATCCTTAAGTTTACTAACATCATGCTTAGGACTACTCTTAACTATCACAGTTTCACTAACATCACTCAAGGCATGCGCCTTCTTCTTTTCAAAAACTTTCTTATGCCTAACATTGGTCACGAGTTTAGGATCATCACAACTGGGCTGAGAACTAAATCCTAGACCTTGCTTATCAAAAATACCTAACGATAATACCTCATCAAGGGTCGCTTTACCCTTGTTCATCTTCGTGAACGTCTCTTCGGCCTCGTCGACTCGCTTTTGAAGCTTGTCGATCTCCTTGTCCTTTCTTGTCAGTACGACCTCCAGTTTGTTCATCCCTTCAAGCAGGCCTTCGATCACTTTTTCGTTCTTTTCATTTTCCTCGGATAACACATTCACGGCGGCTTTGAGTTGCGCATTTTTCGCCTTCTCTATTTCCAAATGTGCGGACAATTGCTTCATGCTGCACAAATATCTGTTTCTAAATCTGCATCATCAGAACTTGAATACCCGTCAAAACAGTTTGAGTCATCATAATCAAAAATAATTTGTTTCTCAGATGTTGAGTCAAATGTTGGCTCAACATTAGTTACCGCCGCAAATCCGATTTGATGATCTTCTTCTTCGTTGTCAGAGTAGGACTGTATGGTTACTGATGATCGCCTAGACTCCTTAGGGCACTGTTCTTCATCTTCATCGTCGGAAAGATCGATCCACATAGCTTTTTCGTGCTTGCGGAGGGTATTTGCACACTCGTTGGCAAAATGACCCCATCCTTGACATTCATAGCATCTTACAGATTCGTAGTTGATGTTCTTCTTCTTTCCATCTGGATTGCGTTTGAAGAAGGGAGGCGCCGATGAAGGTTCTGCTTTGGCATTCTGGCCCTTCCTGAATGTTGGGCCAACATTCTGCTCGACATTCTTCTTCTGAAGGAACTTTGTGAATTTCTTCACGAACATAGCCATATCCTCATCATTGTCAGGGTCAACTTCAGTTTGCACCTTAGATGACTGACTGACTAGAGCAATGCTTTTGCCACGTGAAGCTCTCTTTTGGACTTCGAGGTTGGTCTCATAGTTCTTCATGATGTTCATCAACGTGTTGAATTCCATCGTGGGCAGGTTATGTGCTTCCTCAACGGCCGCTACCTTCACATTAAACTTTTCGGTTAGCGTACGTAAAGCTTTAGAAACCATTACCTTATTTGCAATCGGATCTCCGAGGCTAGCACACTCGCTTGAAATCGTCAAAATCTTCCCAAAGTATGTGGTGATATCCTCGTCTTCCTTCATTCTGAGGTTTTCGAATTGATTGAGGAGGTATCGTAGCTTGGTTTCCCTCACGCTCGCATCGCCTTCGCAGTACCTCTGAAGTAGATCCCATGCGTTCTTTGCCGTCGAACAATTCTGAATGATCTTGAACATGAATATGTCCACCGAAGAGAAGATGGCATTAAGAGCTTTGTCGTTATACTCGGCCGCATTCTTTTCAGCAATAGTCCACTGTTCGATAGGCTTGTCGACTACTTCGCCATCAGCATCTGGAGGAGATCGAGGTGGAGTGTATCCGTTGAGAACAGCTTCCCACGCTCGCACATCTATGGACTTGATGCATTGGCGCACACGAACCTTCCAATAGGCATAATTGGACCCGTCTAACACAGGGACTTTGCCGAGATGATTTGAGCTTGTAACATCCATTATAAAGGATCAAAACGCTTAGTCACGTCAAGCGGAGGCTCTGATACCACTTTGAAGTGGTCCCGGTACGATATGGATGTAAAACACTAAGTATAGACTAAATGTTGGGTAGGATGTTGGGGTAACACTCAACCTAACATTCAGGTGCACAGCGGAATATTCTAACTACTTAGTGACGAAACTGAAATAACACGGGATGTAAATCTGTGCAGCAAGTTATAAAAACTTGCTGCGTGCCTCAAGGCAAAATTCCACTACAGCAATGGATGCAAAACAACTATCCGAAGATAGTAAAAACAAGCCTAGAAAAGAATCGACACGATCCTGAAAACCTACGAAGAACTAAGACTTCAGAAGGCTCAATACTAGGCTAAAAGACAACTCTCGTAATATATAACACTCGCTCAAGCTCGATATGTGTTTCGCTCGTATTTTTCACTCAATATGTCGCTCAACTTTTCTCCATGAAAGCTCTCTCGAGAGTCGTTGATTGCAGCTCGAAAATAACTCTTATTTATAGACCTTGGCTCCCTCTTGAATTGGTAAAAAGATCCCTTGAATATCTCTTCAAATATCTCTTCGAAGATCTCCCTAAATATAGTATATATTTTGTTCGAATCTTCTCATCTTATTGGCCGATCCCTTATCTCCTATTTATGGTAAACTGATTGACTGGATCTCCTTGATATTCAGATCTTCTAATCTTGGTCGTAGCTTGACTTGATCTCTTTTGATCTTCAAATCTTCTATTTATGGTAAGTGCACTTCCTAAATTCGTTCAAGCAGCTCCACACGCTTTCCACACGGTTTGGACTCGTTTTAGCACTTTACCACGTCCTGCATATCAGTAAATAAAGCTACAATAAAAGGTTAAACGGTTTTGGGCATGAAAGATAAAATCGCATGTTGACAGACACCAATGTTGGCTGAAATGTTAGCCCAACATTTGTCAAAGCTGAGCTCGTCAACATTAACATCGTATATAAAACCCGAGACCTTCGCAGCATTTATTACGTATTTAATCATCGCCTGGCTCGAACTATCCATAAATAGGGCATATATTTTCTTCCACGAATAAGCTATCATGTTACTCACATGAACCCTAGCTTCTGCTTCGGTTGCATTTTCTTCCCTCATGTAGCATAGGATCGAAGAAGGCGCGTCGCCTCTTTCCATCTCCACCTATATAAACGCAATATCGTTACGAATCGCAATTAATTAATGAATTTTCAAGACGCATATGTATATTTTACTTTAGAAGTCGCCCGATCGTTGCAAAGTCTCATGATGAGAGAAACGTTGCGAATGATTTCTCGGCTGTCTTTCATGACATTGATTGTTTCATTCATGTCTTGGCCTATACCAAGCAGTACGTGAAGGGAAAGCACGACACCGAAAGATGATACCCACCCATTCTCCAAATACTCCGAAAGAGATGGGTTTTCGCCCTTGTGGTACCATTTTGCTTCGACGAACATCGCCTGGCAAAACTCCGCCCACTGTCCGAAAACACAAAAAAGTCGAGCCCTTAATTATCAATCATATATTGCTCGGTTGAATTTTTTTATGTAAGTCTCGTGATTACCACTTCCTTAAGATGAGGCAAAACTGAGCCCCAACCCTTCTCTTTCTGTACTTGGAGATCGATTTCTAGTAGCGTGTCGTGCAGCATCCAAAAGCATTTCTTTATTTCTTCGGGAAGCGTCTGAACTTCCATGGCATCCCAACTGAAATTGATGAATATTTAGATGCTATGAAAAGTTTATATTTAACGTAAAAGTTGGCTTAGTTTTATGCTGAATAAAAAAGTATATACCTTTGGACAGCAATTGTGAATTGCTCTATTTCATGTATGGTTCCGTAAATGTCATAAACGTCGTCGATTATGAGTGACAATACGACAGCTTTTGTGAGCCATTTTCTGAGGTTTCCATACTGAGGCTCATAAGCCACGCCCGCCGTCCACAGAAAGCTTTCTATCACTCGATTCCTCGTGAACGTTAAACCCTCCGAAACTCCGAGATTTCTCCACCATCTATTCGTACAAATTTCAGTGACATAATTGAATTCTAATGCATATTTGTACCAAAAGCTTGATTATAAAAAATGCAATATTGTGTGCTACCTACCGTAAAATCGATTTAAGTTCCTCTTGGTGTTGGTTTTGAACCAAGTTAAAGCTAAGTCTTGCCATTTTGTCAAGTGATGACATGTTCTTTGTGTGGTTCAAGTTTTTCTTGACATTGAACCAGATTATGCTTCCATGCAGCGGTTGGCACGCAGAATGTAATAACTTATCCAAACTCTTGTCGATCACTTCATTCTCATCCTCGTCCATGATCTCCCCAAGAAGAATGGTAGTATCTGCTATATACAACAAATATCATATCACATGCATGTTATATAAAAAAAAAGAAGCATATTTTTTTTCACCTTTGCGGACATTATTATCATATCTACGATGTCCGAGAATCCTCAAGTACCATGCAGCTACGTATGGATCATCCCTCAGTAACTTGTTGGATCTTGCTACTGGTTTCAGATATATGCTGATTTCGTCCTCGAAGTAATGGGACAACGCCAGCTTGTTAATCTCATCTATGAGCTCCAGCTTTTGTGATAAATCTTTTTCTGATTCAAGAATCTTGGAAACCTCAGCCTTCAACGTTTTAACTTCTCTTCTGTACTCATCTCCCTGTATAATATATATAAGCACACATCAACTTTGATATCTATGCATACATGTTAATGAACATGGCCGGATTTGGGCATGTGCTTCCTGGCCCACTGCACATTACCACAATTTTTTGGGTTAATTTTGGGGCCCATTTTAAAGGTCTTTTCACTCCTAAATAAAATTTATCATTATTTTATAGTTCAATACTCCGTAATTAGTAAAAATAGGCACAAACAATTATAATAAAAATTAAAAATTTTTATTTATTTATGTTAAGGTTGGACCTCCATATGCTATAAGAACAGGGGCCATAAATTGAAAAAAAATAAACGGTCCTGGTAATGAATGTCGGGCCGACAAAACTCACGGTGTACTTCGAGGTAAGAGACTTCATCAAGTGATCATAGTTCCATATGTTAGGCTTGTAGTGCGCAGTTCGCCGAGCTTCCACGTTATTCTCTGCAATAAGCGACGTTGTATTCGTCATGTGTTTGCGATCGAATTCTATTTGATTGTATATATAATATTGACACTCAAAAGTATACTTGTTTACTCGTTCGTAGTATTGCAAATATGTGACCACTCTATTGGTACTTATATACACATTTCGGTACGATGTTTTCTCTCTCTTTTGTTTTCATATGTTAAATGTGGACTAAGGACTTTATGTTTTCTTTCACGCGTAATAAGTTAAGCCATTGCTAGCATCAAGGACCAATAATTCGATCGATTAGGCGAGATATTTAAGCATCTCGTGTATTGGGACAGTTATTACAAGTAACACCACATGTCTACGTACTACATGTGTGGTATATATGATTTAACGTTTTTCTCATTTTGTATACGGAGAAAGATACCAATACCAAACCCAAGAATTCAAGTGCTAATTCTCCTATGACCGAAGATTCACTCACACATGACAGCATAATATGTTATATGTATTTTTTTTAGGGAGTTACTATTCACCGCCCCTTTTTCCTAGTCACCGCCTCCTAAAGGGCTGAAAAAAGACGTTTTTGCCCTTATGATATTTAAATTAATTTAAAAAGAAAAAACTAACTAAATATATAATTTCGGTACGAAATACTGAAAACTACATACACAAATAAATTCGAACGATCGATCGATACGAAAAAAAATTTTGTTTTAACATTTTAGGACCGATCGATCGATTTTAGGACCGATCGATCGATATTGTCGTAAAAATCATTCTTATGTAGATGAATTAGCGAACACGGATCGAAATAGTTTGAAAAAAGTCCCGACCGAACCAAGATTTCGGCCGGCGCTTGGCACGGCCGAACCATAATTTCGGCCGCCACAAGGCACGGCCGAAACACAATTTCGGCCGATCGCGGGTGTCGGCCGGCGCAGCCCCGACCGAACCAAGATTTCGGCCGGCGCTTGGCACGGCCGAACCATAATTTCGGCCGCCACATGTCACAGCCGAAATTGTGTTTCGGCCGTGCCTTGTGGCGGCCGAAATTATGGTTCGGCTGTGCCAAGCGCCGGCCGAAATCTTGGTTCGGTCGGGACTTTTTTCAAACTATTTCGATCCGTGTTCGCTAATTCATCTACGTACGAATGATTTTTACGACAATATCGATCGATCGGTCCTAAAATCGATCGATCGGTCCGAAAATATCGATCAATCGGTCCTAAAATGTTAAAACAAAAATTTTTTTTTTCGTATCGATCGTTCGAATTTATTTGTGTATGTAGTTTTCAGTATTTCGTACCGAAATTATATATTTAGTTAGTTTTTTCTTTTTAAATTAATTTAAATATCATAAGGGCAAAAACGTCTTTTTCCAGTCCTTTAGGGGGCGGTGACTAGGAAAAAGGGGGCGGTGAATAGCAATTCAGTTTTTTTATACAGGACTAGATATAATAATGGTAGGTGTTGTCTATATAACCGTTGCTTTTGGTAGACAAGAGTAGCATGCAAATATATGATTCACTGTGTGCTGATAAGAAACTAAAGCATTATTGTTTCTGATCAAAGATGTGAAATTTTTCCAAAACAAAAAGAAGAAAAACTGTTTCATTAAGCAACATGTGTGTAGTAATTAAACTGGGTCAACAAACAAACATAATATAATTTACACTATATATTATATTGACACTCCAAAGTATACTTGTTTACTCGTTCGTAGTATTGCAAATATGTGACCACTCTATTGGTACTTATATACACATTTCAGTACTATGTTTTATCTCTCTTTTGTTTTCATATGTTAAATGTGGACTAAGGACTTTATGTTTTTTTCCACGTGTAATAAGTTAAGCCATTGCGAGCACCAAGGACCAATAATTCGATCGATTAGGCAAGATATTTAGGCATCTCGTGTATTGGGAGAGTTATTACAAGTAACACCACACATGTCTACGCACTACATTTGTGTGGTATATATGATTTAACGTTTTTCTCATTTTGTATATAGAGAAAGATACCAATACCAAACCCAAGAATTCAAGTGCTAATTCTCCTTTGACCGAAGATTCACTCACACATGACAGCATATATATAATATATATATATATATGTTATATGTATCTTTTTTATACAGGACTAGATATAATGAAGATATAATGATGGTAGGTGTTGTATGTATATAACCGTTGCTTTTGGTAGACAAGAGTAGCATGCAAATATAATTCACTGTGTGCTGATAAGAAACTAAAGCATTATTATTGCTGATCAAAGATGTGAAAGTTTCCAAAACACAAAAAAAGGAAAACTGTTTAATTAAGCAACATGTGTGTAGTAATTAAACTGGGTCAGCAAACAAACAATAATCTAATTTACTATTCTATGTCTCCTAGGAGCTTTTCACAAGAAACCTCCGAAGCCCTACTTTGTCTCCAAGAGTTTTGACATCATCTCTGACCTGTTTCATGTATTCTCCAAAGCTAAATCTTCTATAAACTCCAACAACACCTAATCGATCGTTGTTTTTGCTTTCGATCACCGTGTCTCCCTTCGGACAAAAGAAGTAAGCCGTCGAAAACCTCTCTTTCTTCGGATTAGCCACCACACGGTGTTCAACACTTCTGTAAACATCATTGCTCCAAGCCTATATGTTTTGAGATATATGCATGCTTGAAAATTTTTCATCAAACCTCTTATTATCGATCTTTATAGGGTTTCACAATAGGACAAAACTAATATGTGAATCTATGTGTGTATGTGCCAGTATCATCATCAAAACTTGTTTACTTAATCTCATATATATGGATATATACACGCACCTGAAAAATGTCACCAATGTTGATGATTAGGGTTTCTGGGTCGGGCTTAACAGCGACCCAGCGATCATCTTTTACGATCTGAAGCCCACCAACGCAGTCTTGATGAAGCACTGTGAGGAAACTGCTATCTGTGTGAGGTTGTATCCCGGACGTTGTCTGAGAGTAGATCGGACAAGGAAGGTAATGATTGAGTCTGAGGTAGCAAGAACTTGGCAGGCATGTCCTTCTGATGAAACCCTTATCATTATCTGCGCAGCCCATTTCAACGACTAATATGTCTGATAATTTGTGGGCGAGCTCAGACACTGCTGATGCGTATTGTTCGATCGTCGAGCTACAGTCGTTATTACATCAAGTCGATATACACAAAGATATTTGCTGGAAAAAAGTTAGGTTCAATATGCTCTAGCGAACTTAATACACACATGCAAGAAAATCGTACAAATTTTCAACATCAGAGAAACTTGAAATCAGTAGTAAAATCATGTGATAGAATCTACATGTGATAGAAAAGCAGCTAGCAAAACCTCATTTTTTTTTTGTTTTCTGCCTTCATCTCAATGACGGGATACGAACATATTATTATGTCATCGATAGTACTAAAATGATCCATAAATTACCTGAGGCTGTTTTTAGTCTTCAGACAATCTGAGCCAAACACGTCGCTCAAGGACACATGAAAAGCTTCAGACCAAGACAACTGCTTCAAGCAAGTAGCTGTTGGTGCGCCCCAACGGTAACTCCCTTCTGAGAAATTCAAGTCCTTGTAGCTCACTTTATGGTGAAACGGTTTCTTGAAAAGCTTCACCTGCTCGGCTCTCATCTTCTCCAACAAGTCCTTGTGAACTCCATGGTTCTTAACCTGGAAAAAACCCCATTCTCTCGAAGCTTTGGCGATCATTTTCTTGCATGAGTCTTCCTCAGATTCTCCTAGGTTTAAGAGGTTGAGGTCGATCAAAGGCAGCTCAAACTCTTCGACAGAAATTTGTTGTTCTTCGTGAGAGGTACTCTTGTTTCTTGCATCTTCGATGATGTTCTTGAATGCTACCTCGAACGGTGGGTTGGGCGACTCTCCCATCTCTAGAGGCTGAGAAGTAGAACACTATGTCACTACGTTGTAGTATAGAAAGATTTAGGAAAAACCATGTCTCTGAAAAATGGATAACTTGATTGAACAAGGTAGTTATCTTCTTCTTTTTTTTTCGTCCATGTATAAAGCACGTGTCATAATAACCAAGGTTAGATATTTTCTTGGATAAAATAATATTTTATACGAAGTTGATAGGATCTCGAAATTCTGAGCTGATTAATAATTATTCTGTATTCATTTGTAGGCTCAACATCACTATAAATATGCCTCATTGTACGGCATTCTCTATTATGCTCGTTCCGCAACTATATGTATATATAATATTGAAAAAAAAAACAAGCAGCTCCATCCTAATAGTAATATGTGACAAGCACAACTAATTGAACGCCATTTTCCTGTAACGGATCAAAATATAGCTCCATTTTTCCTAATCATAATTATAGACTCAATCCAAACTCAATATACACATATCTGTTAAATGCTAATCAGATTATATATGGAAATTATTTCAGGAAACGGAAAAGCTTACGTGGCGCAGATACTCCAAACCATTAGCCAACGCCATGTTGGTCTCAACCTGAGAACTTCGGTCCTGCATTAAGTTTTACAATAATACTATGATTCATTTTTTAATCATAAGAGAACTCATCTAAAATATACGTGGCTCTTTAGGAGTATTATATGATGCATACAAAGATTTTGTGTAACTGAAATATTCCGTATATGAATGTGGTTTTTGAAGTATATTTTCTCGAATAGATATGAAGAGAGTGGTATGATTAGGGCAAGACGATGATATCTATGTTTCACCTGCCTTATTACACTCTTTTTTTTCAACCCACAACGAATGAGTATATATTTACAAAGAGAAAGATACTAATCATATGATTCAACAGAAAGTGACTTATGTGACCTTATTAAGCAAGTCGGCTTGATTGACGGATTATGTGGTGAGAGTATCTTACTGTTGTTTTTACTATGAAGGCTCTATTATGTAGTGTAAGAACAACTAAACTATCTATACTCTTTTATTAATGCTCAGGGGCTTTTAAAAACTGTCAAATTATAATCAATTTGGTGTATCAATTACACCATAAATTGAAGCCAATTTGACAGTTTACTCACGTTGGATTCATAGAGAAACCGTCGGGGAGTTAAAAACTGCTATAAATGTATTATTTTATTATTTGGTCCGTGCCTTCTAAATTAACAAAAAAAAAACTGCTCACCCCCACTAACAAAGTACGGATTGTCATGAACCAAAAGACCAAATTGCCCCGAGCAGTTAACTGGTCCATGCCACCTGTTATCGTGTTTTTCTTTTATGTACTTATAAAGCGTACAGAATTAAACCTTTTAAGTTAACAATAACTATTATTCAATAAAATTATATTATTATTTTTAATTTAGTGCACACACATAGAGTGTGCTTAATATGCTAGTATTTACTTAAAAGAGGAAAAGGAGGACGGTTGCAAATCCTTATAAATTAGGAAACATGGCCAACTGTAATAACGACAATAGATATGCTTTCTTTCTTTCCTAGGCCAACAACATGGCTGCATAATACATAATTTAATATTAGTGCAAAGGCTTCAAGACATATGTGGGCACATGCAACCTATGGATAGGAAATATAATTATAAGCTAAAACTGATGGATTAGAAAATTAGATGAAAATCTTAAGCTCCGACGACGCCACTAACCTAGTAAATAGATATTTTAATGTCGGCAGAATTGACAGCTCTCTGTGTCCACATCTTATAAAATAACATTGTTACAGGAATTATATGTGGTACGAATAAAAAATCTTGACCCACATTACAATAACAAGATAAATTAAATAAGACGACGGAGTACGACATCTAGAACTTTCATGTGGGATTTCACTACACTGACAATTCATTTATTTAATGGAGCATATTGTTCACTATAGAAATTTTCCGAATGGTATGAAAAAAGATGTTAATATAGCAAAATATTTCGTACCTGAACGATGGGATGATTCATTGATTCCCCTGAAACAATGGAATCAAAGACTATATATGAATGAGGAAGATGAAGTGTATATCTTACTTTTTTTAGGGTCTTTAGATATAGGACAAGCTTCCTGCAAGAAATATGAACGAATTTAAATGATATGTCATTTATATCAGATCAAAAAATCTATCTAAAATAACATGGGAAGTTCAATAGTATCAAGTGGGATGAGATTTTATTCTGTAGAAGTCGTGGCATATCATAGACTCGTTATAATATCATGATTACCCGCTTAAAATCAGAAGATAATGAACCCACTAATCAAATATAGTTGAATTTTTTAAGTCCGCGGTCATGGAGGAAAAACACTTTTTTTTTCCCATTTTTTGATATATTATAGCGTTTACTTATTTCTTTTTTACCTACTCGAATTTAAAAATATTTTTATTATTACTTTATAAATAAAATTAATTAAAATATTTGTTACCACTTCAGATGATATTGTAATTAAATAATTTCATAATTTATTAAACATTAATTGAAGAGAATACATCAGGTTTCTTCAATTCAAGACAAAGAGCCTCACACACCCATCCAATCTTGGCAATCAACAATTGAGAATGATGAATTACAAGAAGGACTAAACGTGTATTTGACAGACTTATTAGTTAGTTAATTAGCTTGGATAGTGAGTTAGTTGCAGGGATGTTTCTGTAATTTCATTTACGTATAAATAGTGTACAGTGAACATAGATGAAATGATAATTTTGACTGCTTTTGATTCTTGAGGCAGTTTCGCACAAACAGAAATTTCTCCTGCTCGATTACAGAATTCTTCTACAAATCAAGATGGTATCAGAGCCTATGAGCTCGATCTATATGATCTAAACCTGTTTCTGAGAAATTTCATCTAAAGAAGCTGCTTCGAGAAATTCTAGGGCGTCTGAGATGAATAGAGACGGTGAAGGTTCAATCGGCGAAAATCAGAATCGCACAGTTGGAGAGCGAAGCCTAGAGGACGAAATGTTGAATTGCCCGGAAGTGTTTAACCTGCGTTCGAAGGAAGAACTGATGTCTGCCAACAAAGGGAAGGCCATAGTGGATGGGAACCACAACGAGGACCATGCTCACCTCGCAGGCTATACTGAATTCGCAGGTAACTTTGCTACTAAGCCTAAAACTCTTGATTCTTTGAATAAGTGTTGGTGGATCAAGGATACTGGGGCCACGAACCATGTTTGCATGGATTTAGCTTTGTTGCACAATATACAGCCTGTCAAAACCATTACCCCTGTAACCTTACCAGATGGCAGTACACAGCTTGTGCAATGCACAGGTGATGTGATCATTAACCCCAAACTCTCTCTCAAAGACTGCCTATTTGTTCCAAATTTCAAATACAACCTCATGTCAATCCGAAAACTATCCCAAACCTCAAATATCTTCTGTGGTTTTTTTTGCCAATCACTCCTTTTTACAAGACCTTGTGACTAAAGAAGTTATTGCTGTTGGAACAATCTGCAATGGTCTATACATTCTCGACAGGTCATCTTTTCAACCCCACAAGATCAAACATACACTTGAGTCCTCCCTTCCTTATTTGTTACCCAAAACTGTAGCTGAAAACAATGTACTGTCCTCTGTGTTGGTTTCCGAAAGATCATGTGACAAGCATTGGCACTCTAGGTTGGGGCATCCTTCCTTTATCGTAATGAAGCATATTATGAAAACCTTTGACCCTTCTATATGTTCAGCTTGTGAAATTTGTCCATTGTCTAAACAGCAAAGGCTTGCATTTCCTGTCAGTCACATAAGTACCCTGAAAAGCTTTGAGTTGTTGCATATTGATCTATGGGGTCCATATGCTCATCCTACTCACTCTAATTGTCATTACTTCCTTACCATTGTGGATGATTTTAGTAGATCCACATGGACTTATCTCATGCGATACAAAACCCAAGTTTCCTCTATCCTAAATACCTTCCTTCTTCTTGTGAAAAATCAGTTTTCAGCTTCTGTCAAGATCATAAGGACGGATAATGGAACTGAATTTACCAACCTTACGTGTCAAACTTTATTCAATTCCCTGGGGATAATCCACCAAAAATCATGCCCATACACACCACAACAAAACGGGGTAGTTGAAAGGAAACACAAACATCTGTTACAAACTGCTAGAGCCTTGATGCTTCAGTCAAATCTTCCCAAGAAATTTTGGGGGGATGCTATCTTGACAGCCACTTACCTCATAAATAGACTTCCCACTGCCACACTTCATTGGAAATCCCCTTATGAGCTACTGAATTCTAAAAGGCCTGACCTTGATCACCTTAGAACCTTTGGGTGCCTATGCTTTGTCACAGATCTCAGTCCTCACAAGGATAAATTTTCCCCCAGATCATACAAAGGAGTATTTTTGGGTTATCCCAATGGTCAGAAAGGATACAAGGTCTATCATTTGACTGATCACAGAGTATGTATTTCGAGAGATGTGATTTTTAGGGAACAGATTTTTCCCTACAAAACAATTACTCCTACCAATAACCCCTCAGATAATCCATATATGCCATGTTGTTTCCCTGATTCTATTACTTCCATATCAGAGGCATATGAAACAAGTGTTGATGTTAGCACTAACTCTGATATATCTCTCCCATCAGAACCATCTACCACCACTAATTCCCCACCTATATCTCAGCAAACCACAAATCCCGAACAGCCACAAATACAAATACCTGTCAGAATCAGCACCAGACCCAAAAGGTGCCTGTCTGGATGTCAGACTATGTTCCAACACTAACTGTCTTAGATCAACCAATACACACAATGAAACCAAATTTATACCTCCCAAAACTTTCCCCTTTTTTCATGACAGTTCTCTAAATCCATCTTATATGAGTTTCTTGGCTAACGTGTCTAAGGTTCATGAACCTTATTCTTATGAACAAGCTAAGTTTAAGGTTGAGTGGCAGGAAGCTATGGAAAGAGAGTTGACAGCCTTGGAAGAGAATCATACTTGGATTCTCACAGACTTGCCTAAAGGTAAGAAGCCTATTGGATGCAAGTGGATGTATAAGATCAAATACAACCCTGATGGTTCGATAGACAAATACAAAGCCCGCCTTGTTGCTAAGGGCTATAACCAAGTTGAGGGAGAAGACTACTATGAATCATTCTCTCCTGTTGCTAAGCTGGTAACAGTTAGGCTTGTGCTAGCACTTGCAGCCACTAAAGATTGGCCTCTTCATCAATTGGATATCAATAATGCTTTCCTTCATGGGTATCTAGATGAAACAGTATACATGCAGCTTCCACAGGGCTATAAAAAGGGGCAGCCTCATCAAGTCTGCAAGTTACAAAGATCCTTATATGGTCTTAAACAGGCCTCCCGACAATGGAACCTAGAATTCACCAACAAGCTTCAATCTTTTGGGTTTGAACAGTCGGCTCATGATCACTGCCTATTCTTCAAACAATCTGACACTGATTTTTTAATTTTGTTGGTGTACGTAGATGATGTTCTGCTTACAGGATCTAGTGAGGAGATGATCATGGCCACCAAGCAGTTTCTTGATGAAGCCTTTACAATCAAGGATTTACATCATGCGAAGTACTTTCTTGGGGTTGAAATAGCAAGGTCAAGTTCAGGTATTTACCTCAATCAGAGAAAATACATTCTTGACATATTGCATGGTGTTGGGCTGCTAGGTTGTAAGTCTGTGTCAACTCCCTGCCCAAAGGTCTGAATTTGCATGATAAGTCTGGTCCTCTTATCGCTGATCCCTCCTCTTATAGAAGACTTGTTGGTAGACTTCTTTATCTTGGGTTTACTCGCCCGGATATCTCATACGCCACTCAACAACTCAGCCAATTCCTTCAGCAGCCGCGGCAGATCCACTGGAATGCAGCACTCCATGTTCTTAAATATCTTAAGGGGTGTATATCACTTGGACTATTTTATCCGAGTCACAATGAATTGCAGGTCAGATCCTTTTGTGATGCTGACTGGGGCAACTGTGCCTCCACTCGGATGTCTCTTACTGGATACTGTATTTTTCTTGGTTCATCCCTTATTTCTTGGAAAACGAAGAAGCAATCGACCATCTCTAGGTCCTCTTGTGAAGCAGAATACAGAAGTATGGTGCTACTGTATGTGAACTTCTTTGGATATCCTACATTCTGAAGGATTTAAAGGTCCCTCTAACAAAACCAATACCTTTTGCTTGTGACAACAAGGCAGCCCTCTACATCTGTGCCAACCCGGTTTTCATGAACGAACTAAACACTTGGACATTGATTGCCACATTGTTCGCAATCATTACAGGTCTGGCTTCATTGCTCCCTATCACGTTGCTTCTGTTGATCAACCAGCGGATTTGTTTACAAAGACTCTCACTGCTCCCCATTTTCTCCGCTTACTGTCCAACCTTGGGTTGTCTGATTTACACCACTCCAAGGTTGAGGGGGGGATGAAGAGAATACATCAGGTTTCTTCAATTCAAGACAAAGAGCCTCACACACCCATCCAATCTTGGCAATCAACAATTGAGAATGATGAATTACAAGAAGGACTAAACGTGTATTTGACAGACTTATTAGTTAGTTAATTAGCTTGGATAGTGAGTTAGTTGCAGGGATGTTTCTGTAATTTCATTTACGTATAAATAGTGTACAGTGAACATAGATGAAATGATAATTTTGACTGCTTTTGATTCTTGAGGCAGTTTCGCACAAACAGAAATTTCTCCTGCTCGATTACAGAATTCTTCTACAAATCAAGATTAATAAATTAATTATATCTAACTACATTTTTTTCGAAAAGTAGTTTTATAATAGAAGAAAACAATCTGACGATCTAAAAATAACAAAGCACTTACTAGGAAATTGACTAAGCTATTAAACTAAAACCATTTAATGGTTTCATGTCACGTTGCTTTCATCGTCGCAGATAACAAGTCCGCCTTCCTAATATGAATACTAGATTATATGCCACGTACTGTAATATCATAATATAATATTCTCTGATCTCTCTATCATATATTAACAAATCAATTAAATAGGAGTCTCGAAACCTATCTAGGGATGACCTAACCCATTTAAAGTCTTCCACCATTACTATTTCTTTTCGCCGTTACCACGATAGTAAATCAGTATAAATAGTTGCAACACAGAAGAGATAATTTTTTATAAAATTATTGACTCGAGCCAACAGTTTGAGTGAAAATTTAATTTGAGAGTAGTTCGATTCGCATTCCATGAATTACTATTTACACCCCGTTGAAATTCGGGCTGGGCCTCCGGTAATTTATCCGTCATCGAGGCCCACGCACACACGCCACACATGAGGAGGGTTTGTCCCACACCGAAACTTGTTGATGGGGAGGCCCACGCACATACGCCACACATGAAGAGGGGTCCCGATATAAGCTTGATGGGGTTCCTTCCTAAAACCAATTGTGATGGGAGTGGGTTGGTGCAACAACCAATCGACCCACCCACTCTACTATTATAATAATATTTAATTATATTATTATTATATATGTATTAGAAGGGGGTTTTGCCTATAAATAGGCTTGATCCCTCATTACAGATCTCACACCAAAACACCAACACCAAAGAAAGAAAAGAAGAGAAAGAGAGAGGGAGAAAGAAAGAGAAAGAAAAATAGAGGGTTTGTTCGGTATTTGCTCCAACTATAAAGAGAGATAGTCAGTGTTTTCTCCTTTATAGATTGAGAGGTTGTAACCCCCTGTTTTTACCCCAGTAATAAATTTCTACCTCGCCCGTGGTTTTTTACTCCAAGTTAAAAAGGGGTTTTCCACGTAAATTCCCGTGTTCCATTTATCCTCATAGTCATTTCCAATTTCGTTAAGCTGTCCATTTCGCAACAAGTGGTATCAGAGCCAGCCCTGATTGATATTCCAATTATGCTCTGTGGTTGCAGCTTTGTCTGATTTTCCACATCAGAAAGGATATCGAAAAGGTTTATCGTTACGGAAGAGCTTTTTGGCAAGTCGTGTAATAGACTGTGTAAGTAAGTTCTGTCTAGGTGGCTGGTGCCAAGCGGGACACATAGTGACCCCACCAGATCTCATCTGGGAATTTACTTAGAAGGGTATTTTGTCTTGAAAGCTGGTCGCTACCCTTTCTGCAAATTATCTGATCAGTACTATTTGGCTGGACTGTTGAATTTCTCCGACGATAGCGACGTGGGGAAAAATGGCAGCTAAAAATGAAATTGAGAAATTCAACGGGAGAAACTACTCACTGTGGAAAATGAGGATAAAGGCAATTTTACTCAAAGAAAATTGTCTGGAGGCGCTCACTGGCAGACCAACAACTATTGTTAGTGATGCCAAATGGAGGAAGATAGACGGGAGAGCCATCGCCAATATTCATCTGACATTAGCAGATGACATATTATCAAGTGTAGAAGAGAAGACTAGTGCGAAAGAAATATGGGATCATCTTGAAAAGTTATATCAAGTCAAGTCACTCCACAGCCGAATTTTCCTGAAAAGAAAATTATACCATCTATGAATGGAAGAATCTTCTTCAGTGACCGAGCACATCAATAAGTTGAATACTCTGTTCTCTCAACTTAAAGACTTGGACTACAAAATAGAGCCAAGTGAACGTGCCGAGCTTCTACTGCAAAGCCTGCCAGACTCCTACGATCAACTTGTCATCAATCTGAGCAACAACCAAGCTGCGGGAAAACTTATGTTCGACAATATTGCAGCTGCGGTTCTCGAAGAAGAAAGTCGGTGCAATAACAAAGAAGACAAATTGATAATATCCCAACAGACAGAAGCATTGACAGTGACGAGGGCAAGATCAGGAGCACGTGGTCCAAACATGAGCCGAAAACGGACAAGACCCGGAGAGTCTGGTCCAAGTGGGAGTCAAAAACGGCAAAGCCTTGTTACTAAAATTAAGAAGGCGATAAAATGTTACCACTGTGGCAAGAAAGGTCATCTGAAGAAAGATTATTGGGCTCTAAACAAGAATCCCAATGCCCAAGGAAATGTCGCCAACACTACCGACGATGGAATTGCCTTGGTGTGTGAAGCCGCAACCACTATCGCTGAAAATGGAAGATTCAATGACGTGTGGCTCATGGACTCTGCAGCTACTTTTCACATGACCTCTCGAAGGGAATGGTTTCACCAATACGAGCCAACCTTTGGAGGGTATGTCTACAGCTGCAATGACCAAGCGCTGAAGATTGTCGGGATGGGTACGATTCAAATAAAGATGTACGACGGCACTGTGCGTACCATCCATGCTGTGCGACATGTGGAGGGCTTGAAGAAAAATCTTTTGTCCGTGGGGCAACTCGATGATCTTGGTCTCAAAATTGAATTGGAGAACAAGATCATGAAGGTTTCCAAAGGAGCGCTAGTGGTGATGAAGGGAGAAAAGATAGCTGCAAATCTTTACATGCTAAAGGGAGAGACTCTGCAAGAAGGACAGGCATCCGTTGCCACGACAAGTTCAAATGAAAAGTCTACGATGACTTGGCACAAGAAACTTGGTCATATGTCTGAACAAGGCATTAAAATTCTTGCGCAAAAGAATTTACTTCCTGGTCTCACGACGGTGACGCTCCCATTCTGCGAGCATTGTATTGTGAGCAAGTAGCATCGCCTGAAGTTCTCCACTTCAAATTCTAGAAGCAAAGAAATTCTAGAATCGATCCACTCTGATGTATGGCAAGCACCGGTTGCGTCCCTGGGAGGAGCTAGCTACTTCGTATCATTCATAGACGACTACTCCAGGAGATGCTGGGTGTACCCAATCAAGAAGAAGGACGAAGTGTTTCCTATTTTCAAAACATACAAGGGCTGAGTTGAACTTGAAACCGGCAGAAAAATCAAGTGTCTCCGGTCAGATAATGGAGGAGAATATACTGGCAAAGAATTCACTGAATTCTACAAAGACGCGGGCATCAGAAGGCAATTCACCACGGCTTACACTCCACAACAGAACGGAGTGGCAGAGCGGTTGAATAGAACCCTGTTAGAAAGAACGAGGGCAATGTTGAGAATTGCGGGCCTAGAAAAGAAGTTCTGGGCGGAAGCGGTCTGTACTGCCTGCTATGTGGTGAATCGGGCTCCATCTACTTCTATAGAGATGCGAACACCGATGGAAATGTGGAATGGTGCACCTGCAGATTATCCAAACCTCCATATATTTGGAAGTTCAACGTACGCGATCTACCACAACCAAGAAACAACGAAGTTGGATCCAAAGTCCAGGAAATGCCTATTCTTGGGGTATGCTGATGGAGTCGCTTGTGGGATCTCACTGACCACAAAGTGATTATCAGCAGAGATGTTATCTTCTTGGAGGATGGTGATCAAGAGCAAGTCAAAAATGATAGCAGGCCAAAAGGCGTGACAAAGACTGCACCGGTGAAAAGAAAATTGGAGCAATATAATTCTTCTGAAGCTGAACCGACGCACGAAGAGCTCAACCCAGTCGAATCTGAAGTACCGGATCTCTGGCGGTCATCAAGCGAGCGTAGGCCGCCAAGTTGGCACTCAGATTATGAGATAGAGAGCAATCTTGCATACTGTTTTCTAACGGAGGATGGAGAGCCAACCCCTTTCCAAGAAGCACTGAATAATTCAGATGCGAGTCTGTGGATTTCAGCGATGCAAGAGGAAATGGAAGCTCTCTATAAAAATATGACATGGGAGTTGGTGCCATTACCGCAAGGAAGGAAACCCATTGGCAACAAATGGGTGTACAAAATCAAGCGGAATGGTGATGACCAGGTAGAGCGCTACCGTGCTAGACTGGTTGTAAAGGGATATGCTCAGAAAGAAGGGATTGACTTCAACGAAATTTTCTCACCGGTGGTTCGACTTACAACAGTCAGGGTGGTCTTGTCAATGTGTGCTACATTCGACTTGCATCTTGAGCAGTTAGACGTTAAAACGGCCTTTCTCCATGGTGACCTGGATGAAGAAATATATATGCTTCAACCAGAAGGTTCCGAGGAACAAGGAAAAGAAGATTTAGTTTGCAAATTGATCAAATCTCTTTACGGGCTCAAACAAGCACCTCGATGCTGGTATAAGAGATTTGACTCCTTCATAATGAGTCTTGGCTACAACAGGCTATATGCAGATCCTTGTGCGATTTCAAGAGATTTGGCGATGACGATTTCATCATGTTGCTGTTGTACGTCGACGATATGCTAGTAGCAGGACCTAACAAAGGTCGTATCGCCGACTTAAAGACTCATCTGGCAAGTGAATTCGAAATGAAGGACTTGGGCCCGGCAAACAAAATCCTTGGTGTGCAAATATCTCGAGACAGAAGCAAGCGGAAGATTTGGCTTTCCCAAAAGAATTATTTGAAGAAAATCTTGCGGAGGTTCAACATGCAAGACAGTAAGCCAATATCTACTCCTCTTGCTACTAATTTCAAGCTATCCTCCGAGATGTGTCCTACTGATGAAGACGAGAGGATAGAGATGTCTCGACTTCCATATGCATCGGCGGTAGGAAGTCTAATGTTCGCAATGATCTGTACCCGACCAGACATTGCCCATGCAGTGGGAGTTGTTAGCCGATACATGTCCAACCCTGGTCGGGAGCACTGGAGTGCTGTTAAGAGGATTCTCAGATACATCAAGGGAACCTCTGATCTTGCCTTATGTTACGGAGGTACATATTTTACTGTCCATGGTTTTGTTGATGCAGATTATGCAGGTGAACTTGATAAAAGCAGATCCACAACCGGATATGTGTTTAATCTTGCTGGCGGTGCTGTAAGCTGGGTATCAAAACTGCAGTCCATTGTTGTAACGTCAACAACGGAAGCAGAATATGTCGCAGCTACGCAAGCCAGTAAAGAGGCAATATGGTTGAAGATGTTGCTGGAAGAACTCGGCCACAAACAGGAGAATATTGTTCTCTATTGTGATAGCCAGAGTGCGTTGCATCTTGCAAGGAATCCAGCATATCATTCAAGAACCAAACACATACGGGTCCAATTCCACTTTGTTCGAGTCGAAGAGGGGACTGTGGACATGCAAAAAGTTCACACTGCGGATAATCTGGCAGACTACATGACCAAAGCAATTCCTGTGGACAAATTTATATGGTGTCGTTCCTCATGTGGATTGACAGAATCTAAGTAACACGCAAAGGTGAGCTAGAAGAATGGTGTGAAGATCTGATTGGGCATCAATCAAATCTTCAAGTGGGAGATTGATGGGAGTGGGTTGGTGCAACAACCAATCCACCCACCCACTCTACTATTATAATAATATTTAATTATATTATTATTATATATGTATTAGAAGGGGGTTTTGCCTATAAATAGGCTTGATCCCTCATTACAGATCTCACACCAAAACACCAACACCAAAGAAAGAAAAGAAGAGAAAGAGAGAGGGAGAAAGAAAGAGAAAAAAAAATAGAGGGTTTGTTCGGTATTTGCTCCAACTATAAAGAGAGATAGTCAGTGTTTTCTCCTTTATAGATTGAGAGGTTGTAACCCCCTGTTTTTACCCCAGTAATAAATTTCTACCTCGCCCGTGGTTTTTTACCCCAAGTTAAAAAGAGGTTTTCCACGTAAATTCCCGTGTTCCATTTATCCTCATAGTCATTTCCAATTTCGTTAAGCTGTCCATTTCGCAACAAATTGGTGATATGTTGAGATTCTAAGTGGGTTTCGTCCCACATCGGATAATTCAAGCTCTTGAAACTAGTATATATATAAGAGGCTTTCTCCTCCTATTACCAATTGGTTTTAGGAAGGACCCCTCGATTTCTAATATGGTATCAGAGCTAGCTTCCGCTCACCGTCACCCGATTCATATGTCCACGTGTTAGGCCAGTCATGCCACACGTGAGGGGGCGTGTTGAGATTCTAAGTTGGTTTCGTCCCACATCGGATAATTCAAGCTCTTGAAACTAGTATATATATAAGAGGCTTTCTCCTCCTATCACCAATTGGTTTTAGGAAGGACCCCTCGATTTCTAATATGGTATCAGAGCGAGCTTCCGCTCACCGTCACCCGATTCATATGTCCACGTGTTAGGCCAGTCATGCCACACGTGAGGGGGCGTGTTGAGATTCTAAGTGGGTTTCGTTCCACATCGGATAATTCAAGCTCTTGAAACTAGTATATATATAAGAGGCTTTCTCCTCCTATTACCAATTGGTTTTAGGAAGGACCCCTCGATTTCTAATAAAGAGGAGTGGCCTATCAAGCTTATAAACCATATTATTTTCTTAACAAGTTTCGGTGTGGGACAAACCCTCCTCACACACGTGATATTCAACACTCTCCTCCTCACGTGTGAGCCCAGTTCTTTTAAACGGATGGGAACGCCATTTTTTCGAACCTGCCGTATATTTTTTAAATTGAGTCGGATCATCCTGCTCTGATACCATGTTGAAATTTGGGCTGGGCCTCCGGTAATTTATCCGTTAACGAGGCCCACGCACATGCGCCACACGGAGGATCGGTGCCCGGTATAAGCTTGATGGGGTTCCTTCTTAAAACCAATTTGTATTAAGAGGAGTGGCCCATCAAGCTTATAAACCAATTTAATTTCTTTGTGTGTTTCGGTGTGGGACTCCATCACCTCACACGTGATATACTTCAACACTCCCCCTTCACGTGTGAGCCCATTTCTTTTAATCGGACGGGAACGCCATTCTTTTCGAACCCGTCATATATATATATATATATATATATATATTCTTAATTGAGTCGGATCTCTGCCCGCTCTGATACCATGTTGAAATTCGGGCCGGGCCTCCGATAATTTATCCGTCATCGAGGCCCATGCACACACGCCACACATGAGGAGGGGTCCCGATATAAGCTTGATGGGGTTCCTTCCTACAACCAATTGGTGATAAGAGGAGTGGCTCATCAAGCTTATAAACCATATTATTTTCTTAACAAGTTTCGGTGTGGGACAACCCTCCTCACACACTGATATTCAACACACCCTCTCACTTATGATTACTCTCTATTTATTAATTTACTAACATCCGATTTATGATGATACAAATGCATATTACATATGATAATCGTAAACACTTTCAACAAGAAAATGAAAATTGGGAACAAAAAATATTGAGAGGGCTTGAACATGATAAATATTCAAAAAAAAACATCACTATATTCCCAAGTTGTTGGGGATAAGGCACAAGAGGAAAGGGTAAAGAATAATAATCGTGGCATTAGGTAGCTTGACTAGGGTTGGAAACCATATCTGTTGAACAGTGTAGTAAGCACATTTATCATACTATTGAAATTACTAGTTTTGGCTCGTGCTATGCACGGGAATTTTATTTTAATTATAACAGTTATTAATATAATTTATAGGCATTTTAATTATAACATTTATTAGAATAATTTATTATTAACTAAATAAAATGGCATGTGTAATTACAACCCCGTATAGACCTAAAAGAGTCATTTGTATTTCTAATGCTGACATGTCACATGGGGATTGGCTATGGGAGTGATCAATGAGAGTCCACATCCATCTTTTATATAGTATAGATTAGGATTTCAAAATTAATGGATTTCACTTTTGCATTCTTAGAGCAACTCCAATAGTACTGCAAAACGCAAACGCAAAAATAAAGTAAAACTGCTCCGATATTACAGCAAACGCAAAACGCAAAATGTGTTTTTTGCTTTCTCTCTCCTGTTTCGAACACAATTTTGCGTTCGAACGCAAAAATGCGTTTGATGTTTTAAAATTGCAAATAAGCCGTTTACTTGTATTGAATTATTAAATCAAACATATAAAAAGTATATAATAAGTAATAATATATTAAAGAATTTGAAAAACGTATTATACGATTATAAATTGGCATAATAAATAATTATTTTAACCTTCACACTTATTTTAGCAATAATTTTTTTATATCTTATTGCACTTCGGAATGTGCTAATTGATTATTTGTGGGAGGAATACACCAATTTTGAGACTTAAAAATTATCTATCTTTTATTTGTAATACGTGTATCTCAATGTATATTTAATAAATATTTTGTTCTATATTTTTAATATGTATAAATAATGATCTTTTTAAATATAGTATAAATCAGAAATTTAAAGAATATTGTGCTTAATTTGTAAAGTTGTAAAATATAGTGGTGATATTAAAAAGTTGTAAAAGTTGGTATCAAAGAGAATATTACATGAATATTCTTTTGCGTTTGCGCTTGCAGTTGACTGTTGGAGAACAGTTACTGCAAAATGTGGATGGTACTGCAAAATGCGTTTTCGTTTGTGGTATAATGTTGGAGATGGTTTAATTGATGGACCGCTTAGACTTCTTAAAATTATCCGTTTTGGCACAATATTATTCGGTTTTTAGTCGGATCATTCGTTCGGCCCAATCTTATTCGCATCCGATTTGAAGGTTCGGCCCAATATATAAATGTAAGTTAAACTACGAAGCTACTTTCGTTTAAGTTGTCGTCGTCTTGCTTGCCAATTGCTATCCATCACCAAATTTCTTAAAAATAAAAGAAAAATATAAAAGAAAAGAACTACCCAACAAGAAATTTTGGTGGAGAGATCAGCTGGGCTGGGAATGAAGCCATCAGCAGCATGGATCCGCTGGTGCGCGCCCACGGTATTTATCGTGATCTCTCTCCTCATCCAGCCGTCCATTTCGATCTACTGCGATGAAGACGACTGCTACGATCTCTTGGGGTAGCTAAGCTAATAGGCCATACCCATCTCTCGTTAGCGTGCTGTGTTCTCTTTGTTCTTTTTGGCTGATATTGAAAGTTTTGATTTTGCTTCGAAGGGTTACTCAAGACGCGAAGACCTCCGACATTAAGAAGGCATACTACAAGCTGTCTCTGAAATAGTGAGTCAATTCTGCCTTTTTACCCTTTCATCGTTGATGTTTTTCATTATTTGGGTTCGTATGTTGACATAATTTTCACATGTTCGTGTATACAGTCATCCCGATAAAAATCCTGATCCAGATTCTAAAAAGAAATTTGTTAAAATTGCCAATGCTTATGAGGTAATTCTCGATTGCTGCTGCTTACTGTTTTTATCTATTGATTTTATTTATGTAATTCATTATTATCTATGAACATGAAGTCATGGGAGTAAGATTTTTCATCCCTGTTTTGGATCTCTACGAAATATGCTTGAAGTTCATGCATTTGTCCTTGTTGTTAATGATTTGTATTATTTTATGCTCATTGGATGCATTCGATGCCCATTATATTCGTCAGGAAATAAATTTAGAGGGTTTCTATTTAACTATGTCCAGATTTTGAAAGATGAAGCTACAAGGGAGCAGTATGATTATGCAATTGCACATCCAGAAGAGGTTTGTTAAGTAATGTTTATGTGTCTGTAGTTAAGAATATATCTGATGGAGAGGTTTCTAGAAAGGCAGCGTGGGCGGATGGATTTATGAAGTGGATTGTGGAGTTTTACGTAATTAGTTCCTTATATATATCATGTCTTTTGTGGTAAAATTTTACTTCATACGTAGGTATTCTACAACACAGCCCGATATTACCATGCTTACTATGGCCACAAGACGGTAAGATACTTGTCTTTCCTCGGCATATTTCTCATCATATATTGAATGTGATTATCATTTTCATGAGTGGCGCTGCTGACATTCTATATCTAGGATACTCGTGCTGTTCTCATGGGTCTTCTTTTGGTGCTATCGGGATTTCAGTATCTAAACCAGTTGACAAGGTATAAGCAGGTAACTGGTGATGGTCTCTGTTGTAAATTGGGATTTCAGTTAAATAGATGCGAGATTCATTGAGATACAAACAAATACCATAAACGTGCAAAAATCTGTTTTTCAGTAACTCGCTATATAAGTTTTGCCTTTCTGACGTTTCAGGCAATTGATATGGTCAAGAAGACCCCAGCTTACAAAAATAAGCTCAAGGCACTGGAACTTGAACGCAATGGAAAAGTGACGAACAAGAAGAAGAGTAGCAAGCACATAGACAAGAGTGGGTAATACACGTGGCTTTGGCTTTTATGATCTACACGTTTTCCATCTCTCGTATCTCATCTGCTCTAAAGCTTTGGTTACTGAAGTAATTCAGCTCTTATGTTATGGTAGGAAAACAGATGAAGACCTTAGCAAGGAACTTGAACTGCAGATAAAAGGAGCTGAAAAGCCTTCGATTTGGGAGCTTGTCGGTGTTCGGTTCATTTTATTACCGTACACTATTGCGAAGGTTCACCCTAAATCAATGCAATCTGAATTGAATTTGTTTGTAACCCGAGTTCAGAAAAGGCAAACAACTGATTCTTGGGGTTTATCTGCAGATTTTGGTATGGTACATATGCTGGTTTTGGAGGTACAAGGTCAAAAAAGCGCCGTATTCTTGGGAAGATGCAGCTTATCTAACAAGAAGATCCCTCGGAGTACGCATTGACTCGTGGAGATCTATAGGTAATTAACAATCTCTTCACCACACCACTCATGGAGGTCATCTTGCTCTGAAACATAGAAAAATATAGATGATTGTCCAAAATTATATCTAACTGGTTCCATTGAACACTAAAATCCTGATCTTTTTGTATTTTTTTTGGTTTAGACTCCTGCTAATCATTATTTCCTTTTGTCCAATTCGATTCAATTCACTTCAACCGAGTTCTATTTAATGGCTCAGATGAAGCTACACAAGAAGACCTTGTTCAAAGGCGTTTGTGGGAGAAGACCAACTTGGATATGTATGTGTCTGAGATGAGGAAAGATTCGAGGCGGAGAAGGTAAGGTAGAAGAAGCCGACTTCGTCTGTCCTTCCATCTAATATCATAATTATATCTTTTTCATCTGTCTCGTGATCTTAATAGTTGGTTGGTACACTTATACATTCGTGATAGTTAAACGTTTTGCACTTTTGCACGAAGAGTGTTCTCATGGACAAGCAATGTAACCTAACAACAGTTTTGGGTCACAATCGAAATCATAGAATGAATTTTCACTTTGAAACATTGTGATATTTCATAGAAAAGATCATGCACATTGCAAGCCAAATTATATAGAAGTTCAACATAGGATACTTAAAACACAATTCTCACACAGTCAATCTTCTTACATCCCATTAAAGTTCGTGGCTAAGGGGATTGGATCAAACACATCAGACATTGCTTTGCTTGTAGAACTTGGTATCAAGTACTTGCTTCCCACACATAGCACATACCCCTGCATTTACCGAAGGAAAAAAGGAATTCAGTCATCTATTGTAACTCTCACTCTCACGAAACTATTACAACAAAATCATAGGAGATAGAATTATCGAGAAGGCAATACCTTTGCTGTAAGCGCATGTGTGGCAATATTTACCATCCTGGTGTACTTGCTGCTTACAGATAATACACTTAGATTGACCATAAGGTGTCCACCTGGGAAGCAATATAATCAAGGACTGACATGTTAACCTAAAGTAAATAGAACAATTCATCTATGAATCAATGCCTAGACTAGACAGACAAGTGAAGAACGGTAATAAAACATGAACCATAAGATATGACCACCACGAATACCAAGAACATACAAAAAAAGAAAACATCATCAACAAAGAAACACCACATTTGTATCCTGGAAAAAGAATGAAATTTTATACATTCCAAGTACTGAAAGGAACGACGAAGCTGATCCAGTACACGCAATTAAGGGTCAAATTACAGACACCGACTAACAGATAATTATTGGGTACTGTTAAATGATCGAAAAGTGTTTTTTTTTTCTAACCTGTTTTTCTTGGAGAGGAGCTTGTTTTCGTTTATCTTTCGTCCGCCGCCTTCGCTGGTGTTTCGGGCTCCATCTTTCCATTTGTCCGGGACTATCACCTTCGACAGCTTCTTCTCGCCTGCAATAAAATCGACATCGCAAACACAACATGTTCAACAACCCGCGTTCACGCGATCCATGAGAAAGAGAGGCCAAATCCATAACTAAGCATGATTCAATTAAAGCAAAGATAGAGAGAATAGATGTCTTACACTTCTCACACACCATTCTTGAGCTGGGAGTTCGATTCAATTGGGAGTTTGATATCAGGGGAAAAAAACCTAATTCGACGTATATCTCCAAATAGAATTGGGATTTATTTTTCTGTGGGCTGATCGGTTTCATGAATTGACTAATATACCCCTCTTCATTCCATTACTTTTTTGCTTTTCCTTTTGTTTTTTCTACGTTATTAATCAATTTAAAGTTATATAGTTTATCTCAACAAATATTGTTGTAATTACGAAACTCCAATAATAGTAAAAAATGATTTTTCAATTTTCGACGAAGCCATCTTAAATTTTGTCCCCTTTAATATTAATGTAAAAACTGAAACTTCGGATAGAATTAACCAAATAACTCCAAAATTCATTCTCGAAACCAAGCAAATAATGTCATTTACTCAACATAGTAAAAGACAAACGACATCAATGCAATTTTCTTTTCTTGAAAAATAAAATATCCACAATAATTGAAATAACTTCGAGAAATATCCACAAAAGTAGACAGATCCACACTTGAAAGAAAATATCCAAAATCAACGATGCAAAATCCCCATGCAATAATGAAAAGCCAATTGTCCCCATATGGAAAAACAGTAACCAGATATTTCATGTAGACACATCAAATTCTCAATCGCTGAAAATTACTCTCTCACTACCATTTTATATAAAATATTTATTTCATTTAATTCTCGAAGATATTTTCATCTCCCTATATATAACCATCATTACCCTCTATACACTCGTCATCACTATCAGAAACACAAACAGATCTCACTCTCATCATCACTCAATCCGAAGAAAATGGCTTCAGCAACAATGGCTTCAACGCTTTCTTCGTCACTCTTCAAGAACAAAGCGTCGTCATTCCATGGCACACCTTTGTTCAACCCCACCTTGAAATCAACAACCAAAGCCGCCACCCCACAGAATCTCTCAATCACCAACTCGATCCCTTACGATTTCGACAACTTTCAGTTTAAGCCCATCAAAGAATCCATCGTGGCCCGCGAAATGACCCGCCGTTACATGATGGACATGATCGATCGTCGGCGCCGGATCCGCCGGGCTGTCGTGCGCGTACGAGCTCAGCAAGAACCCTAACGTCAACATCGCCATCATCGAGCAGTCCGTGAGCCCTGGCGGTGGCGCGTGGCTCGGAGGACAGCTGTTCTCCGCCATGGTCGTGCGTAAGCCCGCGCACCTGTTCCTCGACGAGCTCGAGATCGAGTACGACGAACAGGACGACTACGTCGTCATCAAGCACGCGGCGTTGTTCACGTCGACGATCATGAGCAGGTAAAAAATTAGGGCACGGAATTTTGGGGCTAAATTTGTTTGCTTTACAACCGACAATTGATACGCAATTCCGAGCAAGCTTCCTCACCCATTATCTAATCGAATTCTCGTTGGTGCAAATCTTGAATTCGTCTTACGGCTGATCAATCTCAGGCTCTTGGCCCGTCCCAATGTGAAGCTCTTCAACGCTGTAGCAGCCGAGGACTTAATCGTGAAGGGTGGGAAAGTAGGCGGAGTGGTGACCAACTGGGCTTTGGTGTCGATGAACCACGACACACAGTCTTGCATGGACCCAAACGTGATGGAGGCCAAGGTCGTGGTTAGCTCTTGTGGACACGATGGTCCCTTCGGTGCGACGGGCGTGAAGAGGCTCAAGAGCATAGGGATGATCGATAGCGTGCCTGGGATGAAGGCCTTGGACATGAACACGGCCGAGGATGCAATTGTGAGACTTACGAGGGAGATTGTTCCTGGCATGATTGTCACTGGGATGGAGGTTGCTGAGATCGATGGATCCCCGAGAATGGTAAGCACTTCTTTGACATTTCACAATTTCGATTGGAAAAAAGATTGTTTTTTTTTATAATTCTAGTCTGTAATGGATTTTTGTTTTCTCGTTGATTCGTAGGGGCCAACGTTCGGGGCGATGATGATATCGGGTCAGAAAGCTGCACACTTGGCGTTGAGGGCTTTGGGAGAGCCCAATGCTTTGGATGGCTCTGATAAGGCTTCTTCTGCTGGTGTTAGATCAGAACTCACCTTTGCTTCTGCTGAGAGTGATGAGGTTGTAGATGCTTAGTTAAAAAAGTTCAATCTTGGACTGGTAATAAGTTAAGACAAGAGACGTTCGTTGTAATAAAATGGCACAGTTCAAATGTTGTTAGGACTGTGTAAATGCTGCATCGTGGTTGTAGAATGTTTGCCATGGTTGGTTAATGTGTTTTGCTTTTTGAGATATTCACATCTCTCTCTTGGACTTCCATTGATGTTATGGAGATGGTTGTTCTCACTTTCCTGGAAATTGCTCTCACGATAGAAAAAATGATGTTGTCAACGGATCCACACAACGAAGTTTCCAAAGAAAGAGCAAAACTCTGTCTCCTTCGAAGGGACGAGAACAGGCCAAAGTATCTTCTTACAAAAACAGCGTAAGATAGCCATGTTTCTCATCGAATTGATACAACTTCTCCTCGAAACCATCTCTCTTTTGGCCTCTTTAGCTTCATCTTCTTCATAAAGCAGCTACATCATCATAGCACAAAACTATAAACTTCTCAGACGAACAGCTGCATATTGTATGTAATAATGGCACGGTGTAATAAAAAACTAGGTTACATATACTGTGGGATCAACCTAGTCTTCATCTTAATCATAGTGACGACAGTATTAATCCTCTCGCTCACAATATTCAAGCCCAAACAGCCAAGAATCAGAACCCAGTCGGTGACGTTAGACCATTTCAACTTCTCTTTGCTGCCAATCCCCGACATAGAGATCACCTTCGGCGTAGTTGTAAGCATACATAACCCTAACTATGGAAGCTTCAGATACGATAATACGACTGTATACGTAGAGTATCACAGCGCTGGCGTTGCCCAGGCGGCGATCAAAGGTGATAACGTGCCTGCAAGAGGATCGTATGATGTAGGAACAGAGGTAAGCTTGGACGGGGATAAGTTGGTGATCGATCCTTATTTTCTCGACGATATTAGGACGGGTTTTCTGAATCTTTCGACTTCGACGACCTTGAAAGGCGAAGCTAAGATTTTGAAGATTTTTAGCATCAAGGCGACGGTTTATAGCACTTGCGACATATCAGTTTTCGTTCTTACGCAGAATTCTACTGCTTCTTGCAGGGCAAAGGTCGAGTATTAAGACATTTGCAGTGAGTTTTTTTTCGAAAAGCAGATTATTATGCTGTAATACTGAGTAAGTTAGATTATTCTTGTTATTACCAGCAGTGATTAATCTCGCTGGATTGCGTTTTAATTACTCTGCGGTACGCGAATAAATGCGTAGAAATTCGTAGTATGGTGGTATAAATCGAAAGCAAACTTTTCGTCATGCATTAAAAAGGGGTCGATTTTCGCTTGAAGAGAAGATCAGAACGCTCCGATTCGAAAATTCTCTTGTTTTCGGCGTCTCTTTTCATCTCCTCATATATCGAAATTAAACGAATATCCTGATATAGTTAGAGCGTATCCACCCGCTGGAGTTCCTTAAACCAAAACAAAAGGCAAAGAGATCATCCCATGGTAATGACAAAATCTCGAAGCTTTTATGTTCAAAGCTCCTCCATTAACTAGTATATCTATATATAGGACTCCATTACATTCAAGAAAAATCATCAGTTGAAAAGAATGTCTCAGCTTAACTTCTCTGGCGATGAATGTGAGTCCAAGGCAGTCATGGAGGCTCCATCGAGCGACGATCGAGCCCCTAAGAAACGGTTCCATCGTCATACTACGCATCAGATCAAGGAACTGGAATCGTAATAATATCCCATTGAAAGAAAAAACCTATTTTTTTTTTTTTTTATTTCTTTCCCTCCAAGTTCCCATTTTGTAATAAAAAATACTTCTTCTTTGTCTGAAAATCTCCGACAGGTTCTTCGTCGAGTACCCTTACCCCCACGAAGAGCAAAGGAAGCAGCTCAGCCTTCGTTTAGGGTTAGAACCTCTGCAGATCAAGTTCTGGTTCCAAAACAAACGCACTCAAAAGAAGGTTTTTGTATATACTACAATTTAATCATAAAACGAAAACGATAATTTTCACGTGTTTTTTGTACGTACACATAGAATTTTGATGGCATCGTCGTCTTTTTACTCGCAGGCTCAGCACAACCACAATGAGAACGTTGAGCTGGCGAACGAAAACAATCGACTTAGAGCTGAGCAGCTTTGCTACAAAGAAGCTATAAGCAACGCCATTTGTTATAAGTGCGGCCGCCCAGCTTTTGTCAGCGGCAATTCTGTTCAAGCTCAACTGCTAAGGATGGAGAATGCTCGCTTAAGAGAAGAGGCAACCCCACACACACACACGCAAAAACACACTAACATCTTTGCATATGACTTAAATTTGCATTATATTTTATTATTGAGTACTGTTTATTTATGTTTTTTTTGGGCAGATCAAGTTAATTGCTGCACTTGCGAGGAAGCATGAGGGGAAACCAATGTGGTCGGCGGTGGCTAAGGAGGAAGCAGAAGATGATGATGAGCTGATTGTGACTTCTTCGGATGAGGAGGAGAACTGATGATTTCTTTGATATCACTTATTGCTTTGTGAAATTTCAATATATATTCCTATTTTATGTCTTGAATAAATGAGACTATGGATCTCAGTTTTAGTTAAGTTTAGAGTTGAAGTTTAGGCGTCGTCGTGACTTTGTTGTTCGTTCATGTATGGTACCATATATGGATATTTGATGTTACTAGTGTCAATTATATGAGTTTTAAGTGTTAAGTTCATCGAACACATATTTCCTCACAGCGATTTCCAACATATTAGATTATTGAATCTAAGCTTCGCAACCGCTTACACTGTCTAGTGTGGGCTATGAAGTATGACGTATGCTATTACAATTTATCTTGGACTTTCGAGCCTCAAAAGATTGAGCTTGAACTTGAATTGACAAATATAGTATTCAATACAAGCTAAGAATTTTAGTGCATTAATCATCCATTACAATCAAGGAAAAACACATAAATACCCATTTGGATAAAAACTTGTAAGTTAGTACTCTGTCAGTATTTTTTTATATGTAGGGTACCTAATAGAATAAATTTTTTGCACATAGGTACCCGATCCGCCGTAAGTACGCCATATAACACATTTAGGTACCCTATAGCAACGTATTGTGGTACGTAATACGTTGAAAAATGGTAAGTCATATATAACACATTAAGGTACCATATAGTAACCGTATATGGTACCATATAAACGCGTGACGTGGTACGCAATACACACATAAAAAGGTACGGCAATACTGTGAAAATTGGTACAAACAGTAAAACGGGTACCTATCTGTAAAAATTTCCGACATATGCACTGATTTGTAACTTTTTTAATCAATTGAGTATTTATCTATATATGTCACTCAACAAAACTTGGAGATATCCTAAATTTAATTCCATTTTCCGGCATCGGCACGACGTCGTATTAAACGTTTGGTTCGCTTCCGTCAAAATCAACTTACCGCAAAGAGTTTTCGCCTGCAATAAATAAAGCATTAAAATCACAACGAAAACCGCCAAATCCTACAAATACACACAAAACACACATAGTAGTATAGGCTGAATCCATTATCTCCCTCAGATCTTAAATTCCATTATTAACAATTTGAATCTGATTGTTTTCGCGTGAATTCAATCTGCTTAATCAGATCGCAGCAGCTTGCGGCTCATCAGTTTGTGACTTTATGAAGAAGAAAAACAAAAAGGAAAAAAAGGAGATTTTTTTTACCTTGATCTGAAGCTTCTTTGTCAATGTCGTGGGGTTTAGGTTGGAAGCGCCCAACCGAAGTCTTCCACGTGTCCCTTAGCTACGGCGCAGACGCCGACACCCTCGATGACGCTACTCCCACCTCATCTCGATCGTCATCGTCTTCCGTCTCCCCTTTCTCCCCCACACACCACAACGCCGGCGAACCTCATGCCCAATTAGGGTTTCGCATCGATCTCGATTGGAATTTTGGCGATGACGAGGATCAGGTCGCCCTTAAACTCCAATCCCAGGTAATGGTTGCCTTGCCCTCTCCTCACGAGTTCGTGGAAGTCAGTTTGATCGATAGAGATGGTGTGGATGACAATGACGAACATGTGGAGGAAGATGACGATCTGAAGGTTTCAGCGGAAATGAAGGTGGTGAAGAAGAGAGAGCCTTTGAAGGGCGTGATCATGTGGAGGACGGGCGGATCAGGTCAGCCGGGTGAAGGAGGTGTCGGGGTTTTGATGAGGCTAATGAGATCGAATTTCATAAATGGGGATGCTGAAGTTGTAGGAACTGGTGTTGCAGAGCATTGGAGGAATGTGACAGTTGTTAGCCTGTGTGGACTTGGTCTGACGGTGAGTTTCCCATATTTGATGAAGTTTTGATTTTTATCTGGTGTAGTCCATTGTTGATATAAGTGTGATACTCTTTTAACAGTTTTTTATGTGGATGTATGTGAGTGTCTGTGAATTTTTGTTTACACATACCTACCCAACGTGTGATGTGATCAGCTAACTCTTGGGCATCGAATTGAAATGGGTTTTACTAGGTTTCTCTTGGTTATTTTGGATGTAATTTTGGAGTAGGTTAGTTCTTTCTCTGCTGTTTTCTGATATATTGGTCACTGGACAGTGAATTTTTTGCATGTGCTTTGGTTGAATGATTGGACTCCACTGTCACTTTTGCCTGTAACATTAGTTGGCCCAGCTCAGTCACTGGAGAAATTTGCATTTTTGTATATTTTTCAGGCATTGCCAGTTGAGATAGCCCATCTTTCGCTCCTTGAGAAATTGTACCTCGATAACAACAAGCTATCACTTTTACCACCCGAGCTTGGAGAGCTGAAAAACTTGAAAGTTCTCGCAGCAGACTGCAACTTGCTTGTTTCGGTGCCTGGTAACTTTATATGCCTTTTCCTTTCTTTTGGTGATTGTTGTTTGTTTACTGAGTTTGATAGTTTGCGATGTATCATGGAATATTTGATCAATCTAGTAGCACTGATACAATGATTTTCTTGTTTAATTTTTTTTTTTGGAACTTATGAGCAGTTGAGTTAAGACAGTGTACCGGTCTTGTTGAACTGTCCCTCGAGCACAACAAGCTTGTTCGCCCCATCCTTGATTTCAGGTCGCTGATTTTCACCTTCACTTCATATGTTTTACAAGTGTCTTTGTTCCGCATTCGTGCAATATCTTTTTTCATTGCTTAACACTTGTGTCCAGCTTGTTGACAGGGCCATGGCAGAATTACGTGTTTTGAGGCTCTTCGACAATCCCCTTGAGTTTCTTCCTGATATCTTGCCATTAAATGAACTTCGCCATTTATCCCTTGCAAATATCCGTGTTGTTGCTGATGAAAATTTAATATCAGTGGATGTGCGGATTGAGGTATGCCATGAAAAGATCAACGTGATGTGCAAATCATAGTAAATGTCGTCATGCTAACTTACAATGTTAATTTTTTTTTATTTTTTATGCAGATGGAGAATAGCTCTTATTTTGTCGCATCTCGACACAAACTTAGTGCCTTCTTCTCTCTCATATTTAGATTTTCTTCTTGTCATCATCCATTGCTTGCATCTGCACTTGCCAAGATAATGCAGGATGAGACAAACCGTGTGGTTGTTGGAAAAGATGAGAATGCTGTGCGGCAGCTTATAAGTATGATAAGTAGTGAAAATCAGCATGTGGTATGTCGCGTGTGTCACGTATTTTGTCTTTTTTTTTTTCTATTACCTATAACTTCCCTGACTGGTTTATGTCTCCTGTAGGTTGAACAAGCTTGTTGTGCTCTCTCAGCTCTTGCTTCTGATGGCCCAGTGGCAACACAACTGATGAAATCAGACATTATGCAACCCATTGAAAAAGTGCTGAAATCCGCTGTCCCGAAAGAAGTTATCTCTGTTTTGCAGGTTGTTGTTAGGTTGGCTTTTACGTCTGACACTGTAGCTCAAAAGATGTTGACCAAAGAAATGTTGAAGTCGCTGAAGCTATTGTGCGCCCATAAGAATGCCGAGGCAAGCTTCACGTTATTTCACGCGTGCATGAATTTTTATATTGCAGCTCATAAGGGACAAGGCATTCTTCTTACAGGTACAAAGACTAGCCTTGTTTGCAATAGGAAATTTTGCTTTCTGTTTGGAAAATCGTCGCGCTATGGTTACTTCAGAGAGTTTGCGTGAGCTTCTTCTGCGCCTGACTGCTGCATCTGATTCACGTGTGTGTAAAGCTGCAGCTCGTGCTCTTGCCATATTAGGTAGAATTTTGCAGATATATATATATATATATATATAGGTATATATATTCTCAAATGATGCAAGTCAACATTATTTTTAAACTCACCGACTTTGTTTATCATAATAGGGGAGAATGATTTCCTGCGTCGCTCCATCAGGGGAAGACAGGTTCCTAAGCGTGGATTGCGTATACTTGCAATGGATGGTGGAGGCATGAAGGGACTAGCAACTGTAAGAATGCTAAAGGAAATTGAGAAACGTTCTGGAAAGCAGATCCATGAGCTGTTCGACCTTATCTGTGGCACATCTACGGGTGGTATGCTTGCTGTTGCTATTGGAATCAAATTGATGTCCTTGGAGAAGTGTGAAGAAATCTACAAAGAACTTGGTCGGTTTAAATGGTGACGTCTTCTTTAGCTTGGTCTCAAACATTGGATGCCCACAGTTTCTGCTATTTTCATTTTTCTAGGGAAGCTGGTCTTTGCCGAACCTGTTCCAAAGGAAAATGAAGCAGCGACATGGAGGGAAAAATTGGATCAACTTTACAAGAGCTCATCACAGAGTTTTCGTGTTGTTGTTCATGGTTCTAAAGTATGGTTTTATTGATTTGCTCGTCTCATGCTTCGTATCTTATTATCGTCCCTCAACTGTTTCGCCTTTTTAATCCTAAAGAACAATCTAAAATCGTTTCTGTGGTGATTTCTATCTCCTTCCAGCACAGTGCAGATCAGTTTGAGAAGCTACTCAAGGACATGTGTGCTGATGAAGACGGCGATCTCTTAATAGAGTCATCTGTCAAAAAGGTTCCCAAAGTATTTGTCGTATCAACTTTGGTCAGTGTTTCACCCGCTCAGCCGTTTATATTCCGTAACTATCAGGTTCTGCTTACTCTTTCCTTTTCTTATTATTTTGTGAAGTTCTTCTGTTTTTTCTTCATAATAAGATATGCTGATGATCTGAAGTACAGTACCCTGCTGGAACACCCGAAATTTCTTCTGCGATTTCTGAGCACTTGGCAACTGGAGGACAGGGAGCTGCAACAACTGGTGCTCAGGTTGGTTACAGGCGAAATGCTTTTCTCGGAAGTTGTAAGCATCAGATATGGCAAGCTATCAGAGCATCATCTGCAGCACCGTAGTATTTAGACGATTTTGCTGATGGTAATCCTCATTTTTTACTTCCATAGGTTTGATCCGTGCATAGACAAGTGTGTGTTTCTATAGCCTTTTCTAACGTATCTCTGGCGCAGGAAGTTATCGATGGCAAGATGGTGCTATTGTTGCGAATAATCCTACAATCTTCTCCATACGTGAGGCTCAGCTGTTGTGGCCCGATGCCAAAGTTGATTGTTTAGTTTCGATTGGTTGCGGATCTGTTCCAACCAAGGTGCCATGGACTGCATTTGTTTTGTACCGTGTTCACGATTAGTAAGTCAGCTAGTATATTGAGTTACTTCTGTGAGTTAGGTTCGCAAAGGTGGCTGGCGTTATCTGGACACTGGGCAAGTTTTGATTGAGAGTGCATGCTCTGTAGACCGTGTGGAGGAAGCTCTGAACACATTGCTTCCTATGCTTCCTGACGTAAACTACTTTCGGTTCAATCCAGGTAAGCTTTTCTTATATAAATAGACCTTTCTTTATCAGCATTTTATAAATGATACATACATGCATAGTGTGTAATCGCTCAATTCTTCTGCAGTTGATGAACGTTGTGATATGGAGCTTGATGAGACAGATCCAACGGTCTGGGTGAAGTTAGAGAATGCCACGGACGAGTACATTCAGAACAACTCCATCGCATTCAAAAATCTATGCGAAAGACTACTGGAGAGCTTGGACGACGAGAAACTATCAGATGTCAAGTCTCAGCCTCTCCTCAAATCCTCAAAAAGGTACAAAGATACCCCGACGAATCAAAACTAACATCTCCTCCATTCCTTCTTGAATTGCTCTAAAATCTACTCTTTTAATTATGTAACAGTGCTAGGAGATAATGCCCCTACGTTGGGCTGGAGACGCGGTGTGCTTCTCGTGCTTGCTTTCAACAGTCCCGATTCTGGAAGAGTTTATCACCACACACACGCACTCGAAACTTTCTGTGCAACTAACGGAGTAAAATTAAGTATCACTGATGGGACGCCAGAGACCAACAAGGCACCTTCGGGATCTGCATTTCCAACGCCGTTCACTTCACCGCTTTTCACTGGTAGCTTCCCGTCGAGTCCTCTCTTCTTCAGCCCCGACATGGGCCCACAGCGAGCTGCCAAAATCGATTTGGTCCCACCTCTAAGCTTAGATGGATTTCACTCAGCAAAGTCAACTGCTTCACCGCCCGAGTCTCCCGCCAAACGAAGGCAGCTTTCTGTTCCCATCATGTCTTTGCATGGGAAGATACAAAGTTTGCCGCAGGTTGGAGTTGTTCATTTTGCTTTGCAGAATGACACGCGTGGATCGATTCTGAGGTAGGGTGAATACATAATACATTTGTTGAATTTTTAATTTTTATTTATCATAAAAGATTTGTTACTGTAGTTGGCAGAATGATGTGTTTGTGGTTGCTGAGCCTGGAGAATTAGCAGAGAAGTTTCTGCAGAATGTTAAGTACAGCTTGCTGTCGATGTTGAAGGGTAAGAGGAGGAAGTTTGCTTCGGTAATTACGAATATTTCGACAGTTGCTGATCTCGTTTCCCGGAAGCCCTATTTCCAAATCGGCGGTGTTGTCCATAGATACATCGGTCGCCAAACACAGGTATATTCATTCCACACACAATATTCTGTGCCTGTAAACTCATCAAACTGCTGCAGTTCGTGCGAAAATTAGTTCTAACTAACATTAGAGTCGAGGTGCCATGCCTAAGATTATTGTGGAAGGAAACAATCTCAATAGCTTATGTGGCAAAAATATATTTTGAAGGTCATGGAAGACGATCAAGAAATAAGCGCCTATATGTTTCGTAGAACCGTTCCTTCTCTTCACCTGACTCCTGAGGACGTGCGCTGCATGGTATGGCTGTGGACCTTTTCACGTTGGCTCTCATCATTAGCTATACCAACTGAACTGACCTATCTATCTATATATATTCCCCCAGATTGGATCGTGGAGGGACAGGATTGTAATTTTCACCGGGACCTACGGGCCCACGCGGGCCATGACCAAGGCGTTCCTCGATTCGGGCGCCAAAGCCCTCATATGCCCTTCTTCCGAGCCCGAAGAAGCCCCACTGACTTCGTTCTATGGACCGGGCGAGTTCAGCAGCTTTGAGAACGGCGGTAAGTTCGAGATCGGCGAGGAAGAAGCTGAAGAAGACGAAGAAGAAGACAACGACGCTGGGCGCACAAGCCCGACCAGCGACTGGGAGGACAGCGAGCCCGAGAGGAACGGAGATCGTTCTCTGTCGTTTTGGGACGACGACGAGAAGGAACTCTCTCAGTTTGTCGGAGAGATTTACGATTCTCTCTTTCAAGGTGGTGAGAGGGTCGACGTTGCCCTGAAGAACGCCTTGGATTCGCACCGCGGTCTGAGGTACATGTGTCACCTCCCAAGTACGCTCTGATGGAGGTATCTCTTTTATATACATGTGTATTTCCATTTCTCTGTTATATCTTATTTATTACAAGTGAATATAGAGACGACGAGGAAAGAAACAAAGCGAGAGAGAGCACATATTGAGAAATAAGAGAAGAAAAGGTAATAAAAAAAATAAGTAATTCTATTTAAGAGTTCCGTTTTTTCTATTTATTTACTGGTCCCAGTTGTTATTTGTTGTATAAATACTACCAGTAAAACTTCGCCTACTTCTGAGTTACGTTGTCTACAAACACTTATACAAAGATGGCTCCCTTACGGCTGTTGATGTTATTACATATGTGGGACAAATCAAGAATTTTTACGTGGCAATATATAAATATTGCAAAATCCCAAACATGAGTGATTGGCGGTGAAATCATGATACTTTTGAAAAGCATAATTATTTGATCCCCATGCTGTAGTAATAATAACCCATTGCCGAGGAGGATGAGAAAAGATTTAGATAGTAGTTATTACAAAGTTTATGTAGAGCTGTTTTGCTTGATAAGTAGGCATGAATGATTCAGTTCGCTACTTGAGACAGTCGCAATTATAAGAGTCACTCACACACACTCAGAACTATTTCAAAAGCATAACAAGACACAAAACCTCTCTTCTGCTAAATACCAGAAACCAGTAATAATACAGAAAGAGGGATAAACATACGGTAGATAGCATGCCTGATCAAAGAGTTATACCTCTAGAGGTTGGGACACGAGGAACTATTGGATCGCTGCTCAAGAGGGAGATCGAGTACTTCAAGAGAGTCGAATTAGAACGTGTCGATAGCTTCACGAGTGTTAACGAGCAGCACGTTGAGGAAAGTCGAACGAAACGCAGTCATAATAATTATTCTTGGCTGCGCTGCAAGTTCTCTTGGAGGAGAAGATTGCTGAAGAAAAGGAATAGCGGGATCTGCACAATGGTGGAGGTCTCCGAGAGCAAGAGATTTAGCTACTTTAATCTCAGGACTGATTCCATGAGATTCGATGTTTGATGGCGTGTTCCTTTCACATTTGCGTAGCAAGACTGATTCTGCAAGTGTTACAACAAGGTGAATGTCGAATCAGTATCAATTCCCATAAATCTCGATTTTTAAGAACGATGCGATTCATTTTAATCCAACAACGGTACGAGAAATAACCGATAAATTCGACTGTTACCTGCTTAACCCCTTCTCAACCTCACTCCAAACGTCGACATTCGTAAACCTCTCCTTCACCGCAGAGATAACCTCCTTCGCCTCGTCAACTCTCCCAACACTCGCCAACCCATCGACGAGGCTCTTCATGCTCGATACATTGGGGACCCATCCTTTAGACATACACTCTCTACAAACATCCAAAGCGAAGTCGAAATCCCGTCCCTTGCAGAAATAATACACCAGCGTGAAGTAACACTCAGCTTCGGGCTCCAATCCCTCGCTTCTCATCTCGTTAAACAAGCTTTTGGAAATTTCCAGCTTATCTTCTCTGCAAAACCCATGTATCAGGTGAGCGTACGTTACGCAGTTGGGTTTCATCCCCCTAGATATGATACCGTCTAATAACGCCTTTGCCTCCTCGGATCGTCCTAGCTTGCAAAGGCACTGTATCCTCACGTTGTAAACACTGAGCCCAGGCGATATTTCAAACCTCTTCATTAAATCCATCATCTTCCCCACATCCACGAACTTCTCTTCAGCATAAAACCCGGCGATCGCAGCACAGAAAGTCGTCGAATTTGGTCTGACTTTTCTTCTCTCCATCTCCGCCAGTATGGAATAGGCATTGTTCGCTCCGCCCGACGAGCAGTAGCCCTTCATGACCGTGTTGTACGTGTCCAAATCGGGCAGCAGACCGTACTTCCTCGGGTACTCCAAGAACACCCTCTTCATCGACTCGTAATCCTTGCCCAAGACACAGGCAAAGAGCAGCGAATTCAAAGTCTTGACGTTTCTATGAACTCCCAGCTCGTGCATTTCGTCGAACAGGTTGAGCGCGTCGTGGGTCAGCCCGCCCTGGCCGTAGAGGACGATGAAATGGGATATCAGGCGCTCGGTTTTCAAGGGGAAGGAATCCAATGACTGCTTTATGAATGAACGAATCGTGGTTTGTGGGTCGGCTGAGGACTGCTTGAGCTTGGCGACGGCCTTGGCGTAGGCGACTCTGTCGCGGTGGGAGGTGGGTGAGAGCGCGGCGGATTTGAAGAGGTTGAGAATGCGTTGGGGGTCGGTTTCATTCTTGATGAGTGACAATAGGTGGCGGCCGCCGTCGTTTTCGGCGGCGTAAGTGGAGACGAGTCGGCGGGTAAAGTGCGGCGCGATGAATCGGAGCTTGGAGAGTAGTTGTGACATGCTGAGATTGATTTTCGTTGAGTCAGAAGTGAAATGCTATTATTATATTGGATTTGTTCCTACTAACATAAAATTAGAGCTGTACATGTAAATAAATAAAATGGAAAAATAAATTGAAATAACAAAAAATTGGAACCGCATATTTCGGGGATTTTGAACCCGACGTGAATCGAACACGCAACCTTCTGATCTGGAGTCAGACGCGCTACCATTGCGCCACGGATCCTTGGTAGTATTTCTACGTATTTAAATGTTAAAATTATTATGCAAAGAAAGAAGTAATATTTCCAGGCAAAAGATATTTACACAGTCAGAGTCGATGGATGATCATTTTCATATGCATATATACCATCTCCTTTATTTGCCTCCGATCCAACGTTCAAAAAACCTTATCTCATCCATCACACTCCCTCCCTCAACCTCTCATTTCACACACCACAAAAATCACACCCACCAAACAAAGAGAAAGAAAACCAATACCATACGACATTATTACAGATAAGCTTCAAATCTAAAGAACCATCATAACACTACACAAGTTCTCTTACTCTTCTTCTTCTTCTTCTTCAACCATAGCCTAACCATACCAAACTGATAGAGGAGTAAGTACAGTACAATGTCTTGCTCGAATCTTACCATGTGGGCTTCGTCAAAGACCTCTCTTTCCGACGCATCATCTGGTCTGTCTTCTCGCTCTTTCATCAGCCCATCTCAGCTGCCAAACCCAAACTCTTCAACCCCATCGAAATCCTCTTCTCCGACTCAAATCCAATGCGGCTTGCGTGAGCTTCGTGGCCGTATCGACTCCGTGAAGAATACCCAGAAGATCACCGAGGCCATGAAGCTCGTGGCTGCTGCTAAGGTGAGAAGAGCACAAGAAGCTGTGGTCAACTCCAGGCCGTTCTCTGAAACTCTCGTCGAGGTTCTTTACAACATCAACGAGCAGCTTCTGACGGAGGACGTCGATATCCCCCTCACCAAGGTTAGACCAGTCAAGAAGGTGGCCCTAGTAGTTGTCACGGGCGATCGCGGGCTCTGTGGTGGGTTCAACAATAACATCATCAAGAAAGCTGAAGCAAGAATCAGAGAATTGAAGGCACTTGGGCTTGAGTACACCGTCATCAGCGTTGGTAAGAAGGGCAACTCTTACTTCATCCGTAGGCCTTACATCCCAGTGGATAAGTTTCTAGAGGGCAGCAATCTTCCCACTGCCAAAGAAGCTCAAGCAATAGCAGATGATGTGTTCTCGCTCTTTGTCAGTGAAGAGGTGGACAAAGTCGAGCTTCTCTATACCAAATTTGTGTCCTTGGTCAAGTCTGATCCCGTCATCCACACTCTGCTTCCACTGTCGCCGAAAGGAGAGATATGCGACATCAATGGAGTCTGCGTCGACGCAGCTGAGGACGAGTTCTTTCGCCTGACGACGAAAGAGGGGAAATTGACCGTGGAGAGAGATGTTGTAAGGACCAAGACATCAGATTTCTCACCGATTTTGCAATTCGAGCAGGACCCAGTTCAGATACTCGATGCTTTGCTCCCTCTCTACTTGAACAGCCAAATCTTGAGGGCCTTACAAGAGTCGCTGGCCAGTGAATTGGCCGCTCGAATGAGCGCTATGAGCAACGCTACTGATAATGCTGTGGAGCTGAAGAAGAACTTGTCAAGAGTGTACAACAGAGAGAGGCAAGCAAAGATTACAGGAGAGATTTTGGAGATTGTTGCAGGAGCCAATGCTTTGACCTAAGCAGAGTCCCACACCCCCATACTTACTACTCATTTTCCTTTTTCCTTTGTATTTGTCAAAAAACACGTATACATCTGATTATATTCGGTTGTTATTCTCATCCCCACTGTGAATGTTCATGGAGAAAGAAGAGCACTTGGGTATGGTAAACACAAGACCACCATATTAGGGTTTAGCCTAGGGTTTCAATTTTGGGTTTAGGTTTAAAGTATAGTTTTCGGGTTTAGGGTAAATCGGGTAAGACCCATGTAAATCGGGGCAACAGTATGTATATCCATCAACATCACATTGGGCCCTAAAGTTTCCCAAACATGGGTGAGCAGCAGCTGAACGCCTAAGCAAATCCATGGCGATCGCATTGGCCGTCGTCGACTGATTGTTATTCTTTTAAAAATATATTTATCTATAAAATCACCACCTCGATTCTGCTAATCTGGCAATACATGATGAATTCTAAACAAGGTCAACGAAAGTCAACGACGAATCCTAGCCGTCAGATTCATTACAAATATCACGGATGAATACCCGCCTGACGCTTCTCGTCTTGCATACTAAATTAAGAAAAATATATGTCGACTGTATTTACTGTAATCGAATTACGAGTGTGAAACTGAAACACAGATTCGAGGTGGATTTCTTATTTCGTTTTGATTATTTTAGGAGGTGAATGTTTCTGAGAGATAATTCTCACTGCCAATCTGTGATTTTTACTTCTTATTTATTTAGTTTGTTTTTTTGCTTAGGGATAAGCGAAAATGGAGGTTCCTTTGCCGATGCAAGGGCCTCTGAGCTGCAGAGCTGTGCTGTGTGAGAAAGCTGGTTTCAAGATAAAACCTTTCATCGGATTTTATCCTCGTGGAACCGCGCAAGTAAACGTTAGCTTACTTTGCTTCTTTTGAGCTCGACTGTTGTTGGACACTCTGCTTGTGCTGTGATTTTGAGTTGATCACTTGGGCTTTTGCAGTGATGATTTTCGTTCCGATTGTTGGATTCTTGAGAATTTTGTTTGTGTCATTCGTATCCCACATGCCTGGCAATCTTTTTGGTTTCTTGAATTCTTGCACACGACTTTGCTCCCCTTGTGATTTTTTGCTTCGCCGTGCGGCGCGCTTTTTAGTGAACACTGAATTTTAACTTTCAGGCGATGCCTTCGAATATTGTTAATTTGAGCTTTGAATGTTCTAAGAATCCGGGTTGGTTGATCTATATCTTTGTCCTGTTTGTTGAGATTATTCAATGTTTGAATGAATGTATTTACTAGGTAAATCTGAAGCTCCTTATAGAGTGCTTTCTCGTTTTAATTTCTGAATGATACTATTTTTGGCTGAATGGTTTTATGGATTTCATTGCAGTCTTTTGGAGGCAAAGTGTATAATGTCACTACTAAGTCCGCCAATAGAATTACAGCAAGTGCGGGTTCGTTTGTTTGGTTGATAGGCCATAATGTTTCTTTTACTCTCATAAGGATAGTTTACTCATATTTTCTGGATCTTACATATCATAATAGAGTTTTCAAGAAAAAGGCTGAGGAATATCTCGACGCCGAGGTCTAATGATTCTTCCCCCAGGGGCTTTATGCCCAGAACACAAATCCCTACAAGCACCCTGAGAAAGGATCAGAAGAACAGTGAAGAAAAGGAAAGCTCTGGTAATTCACCGTCCACGGAGTTTAAAATATCTGAGTTGAAAACTGCAACTGATGAGAAAGAACCAGATATTGATCAAGAAGAAGTTTATGAGGAAAGTTACGATGAAAGTACTGGTAATATGGACACAGAAGCTGCATCTGTGAGTGAATTGATAATTGATGATGAGAGAAGCCCGTATGAAGACAATGGTCGAGTCCCTGAAGTTGAAGATATAGAAAAGAAGTTGACAGTTACGGAAACTGAAGATGCTAATCTTTTGGCTCAGACAAGAGTGGAGGAAAATGATGTTAGAGATACTGGAGTTAATCACAATCTACTAGTTGATGAAACTGAGGAAGAGGAGTACCAAAAAACATTTGATATCTCGATCGCTGGGCCAGATTCTACGAAAGATGTAACCGAAACATCAGTTAAAGATTTACACCTGGTTGAATCCAATGAAGATGATGATACCGATGGAAATCAGTCCGTGAGGCCCGAAGCAGGAGATGATATAAGGAAATCAAATGATTTCTTGAAACTGAAACTACAAAGTGAAGAAATTTTACGCAAAGAGGTGGTGCAAAGGCTATCCGAGGATAACTTCAGAAAAGGGAACAAATTGTTTCATTATCCTGAAGTCGTAAAGCCCGATCAAGACATCGAGATATATTTCAACAGAAGTTTTTCCACTTTGAAGAACGAACCTGATGTAATAATCATGGGAGCCTTTAACGACTGGAAATGGAAATCATTCACATTCAATTTGAGCAAGTCCCATCTCAATGGGGATTGGTGGTCTTGCAAATTCCATGTTCCCAAAGAAGCTTACAAGATTGATTTCGTGTTCTATAATGGGAAAGATGTATATGATAACAATGATAAGCAAGATTTTTGCATACTTGTGGAGGGTGGCATTGATGTGTTTGATTTTGAGAACTTCTTGCTTGAAGAGAAAAGAAGAGAACAAGAAGAACTAATGCAGCTTGAAGCTGAACGAAAAAGGCAAGCAGAAGAGCAAAGGCGTATAGAAGCAGAAAGAAAAGCAAGTGAAGATGATAGAGGTCTGGCAAGAGAGGAGGTTGCAAAGAAAAGGGCGAAGCTGCAAAAGTTGATTGGAAAAGTTTTGAAATCAGTTGATAATGTTTGGTTTATAGAGCCCGATGAATTTCAAGGAGAGGATGTGGTGAAGTTGTACTATAATAGGAACTCAGGAGCACTTTCTCATGCCGAGAGCATATGGATCCATGGTGGTCATAATGGGTGGTGTAATGGAGTTTCCTTTGTTTCAAAGCTCCAAAAATCTGATACTAAAGGTGGAAATTGGTGGTATGCTGAAGGTGGGTTAGGAAAGCAATCCCATTGTCATTCTTTCTAATTCATAGGGTTCGTTGTACACTTGCCGTTGAGACTTGTCAATGCTAAGTAATGTAACATTTTTCTTGCAGTTGTTGTACCTGACAGAGCCCTTGTTTTGGACTGGGTTTTTGCCAATGGGCCACCAAAGCAAGCTTCCATTTATGACAACAATGGTCGCCAAGATTTTCATGCCATTGTCTCAAAATCAATCCCTGAGGAACTCTATTGGGTTGAGGAAGAACAACAAGTATATAGAAGACTTCAGGAAGAACGGAAGTTAAGAGAAGAAGCCATGCGAGCTAAGGTTAGTTTAGCGAGATGATTTGGAAAAGATGTTCCTCCATTGAGTTTGCGTACACTTTAAGGATATCAACCCTTCTGGATTTATAAATTCACGCTATTTTGGCTGCAAAAAGAGCAAAAATCACGGTTCTTTTAATTTTTGAAAATACAGGCTGAGAAAACCGCATGTATCAAAGCGGAAACGAAGGAGAAGACATTAAAAACATTTTTATTGTCTCAAAAGCATATAGTTTACACAGATCCCTTAGAAGTTAAAGCTGGATCCACTGTGACTTTGTTTTATAATCCTACCAACACTGTCCTGAATGGAAAATCTGAAGTTTGGTTGAGATGTTCATTTAATCGTTGGACGCATCGCCTTGGTCCATTGCCACCTCAGAAAATGCTTCCTGCTGAAACTGGAACTCATCTAAAAGCAACAGGTCTGTATTATTTTCACCAATGATTGATTCAATTTTAAATGTTATGCATTAGGTATTATGCATTAAGATTTTAAAACAATTTTAAGGATTTGTGATAATCGAAATATGTATCACATGCTCTCAATTGGCAGTGAAGGTGCCCTTAGACGCATACATGATGGACTTCGTGTTCAGTGAGAGTGAAGACGGTGGAGTTTTCGATAACAAAAATAGAATGGACTATCACATTCCAGTTGTTGGAGGAATTGTTAAGGAGCCCCCAATGCAGATTGTTCATATAGCAGTTGAAATGGCTCCTATTGCTAAGGTAAGCACTACCCATCGTTAACAAATCTTTATCATTTATCGATGTCTATATGATCTCATTGTCAACGAAACAATGAAGTTCTTCTTTCTTGCACGTTTGTAGTTGACTTTATAGTAAATTAGTTCATTACATGTGTGGAACTACGAAAAAGTTGTCTGTCCTAAAAGAATGCCACCTTTCTAAAGAAGTGTAGGGTAAAGTAAATAGGATCATACTCCCATGATGGTCCATTAACATATTTTAAGGACATTTCTAGTTGTCGCATGTCTAAGAATGCAAAGGACTTCTAGTGACTTTTTTTAAATACAGTGATATGCTTTTGACAAACCCCTATGCTGAGGCAAGCGTTTTTCTTGCTCGCGGACTGCTAGCACACATATATTTGATTTAGCCATCACCTGTAGTTTCCTGTTGGAAGAGTTTAATTCCAGACTAGTTGGCATTGGAGTTTATTTGCTTATAATTCTTACAGGTGGGAGGTCTTGGTGACGTTGTCACTAGTCTTTCTCGAGCTGTACAGGAAATGAACCACAACGTGGACATCATCCTTCCAAAGTATGACTGCTTGAATCTCAGTAATGTAAGTTTTCATGTCCTTCTTTGCCTATGTTTCCTTCCTCAAACCAGCATTGTTCTTGAGTTTAATTTGAGCTGCTTTAATTTCTGGAGCTTTACTTTCTGTGTTCGTTAAGAAAAGGATGCAAGGAGAGTGTTGATGTTTATTTTTGTCCTTTTCTTCAAAGAAGTTCGATTAGTTAATTTCACGTTACATTGTGACAAGGTTGCTATTATCTTTACATGTCATGGTGTAGGTGAAGGACTTCCATTTTCATAAGAGTTATTCATGGGGTGGAACTGAAATCAAAGTTTTCCAAGGGAAGGTCGAAGGTCTCTCTGTGTATTTCTTGGAGCCGCAGAATGGGTATTTTCTGGTTTTAAATTAACTCGATAATGTCTCGTCGTTCTTTTACGACCATTTTTTACCATTTACCTTATTTGTGAGGTTATCAAACTTCAAATCCACACATTTTATTTCAGTTTTGGGCAGACTTCAATTTGTTTATTGAAATACAATTTTTTCCGTTCTATCCTATTAAGATCATCCCCATCTTACCATTTCAAGACATCCATTTTATATATATTTGGGAGAACCTACATTCTTATTTTCTGGCCAGGCAGTGAACTAACCCATTTCTCTGTGATAGTTTTGGCGTATGCGAAAGAATACAAAAGTTACATCGATCACTAGCGTTTCTAGTTCCAAAATCAATATACACGCATTTCAGGTTATTTTGGGTTGGTTGCATATATGGACGAGGCAACGATGGGGAAAGATTCGGTTTCTTTTGCCACGCAGCTCTTGAGTTTCTTTTGCAGAGTGGTTCTCATCCTGTAAGATTTCATATCACGAGTTTCTTTCCTATACCGTTTGCGCCCGCTTAACTTGAAATGCTTGCATATTGATTTAACAGATTGATCAAGTTTTGCTTTTATTCGTTCTCTCACAAGAACATAGCCATAAAATTAACGTTGTCCATACTATTTTTGATCTTTTTTTTAACTAACTGTAAGAATGTGAAATTCAATTCAGGATATAATTCACTGTCATGATTGGTCTAGTGCTCCCGTTGCCTGGATATTCAAGGAACAATACATGCAATACGGTCTCAGTAAAGCTCGTATTGTCTTCACCATTCATAATCTTGAATTTGGAGCACACTTGATAGCGAAAGCCATGGAATTCTCAGACAAGGCTACCACTGTGAGTCACTGCAAGAACCTTACTCCACTTCAATTGTTGTCTCAGTATTAACAGTGGTACATTCCTCCCTCAGGTTTCCCCGACTTATTCGCGAGAAGTATCTTCGAATCCCGCTATTTCTCCTCACTTGCACAAGTTCCATGGTATTCTTAATGGAATCGACCCAGACATATGGGATCCATTTAATGATAAGTTCATCCCTGTAAGTAAACACTGCAGCTCTGTAAATGATAAGTGAATGTTCTGATGAAACTACAGTCATACGGATAGCCTCTGTCCTTTGATAATGAGAACACCTTGCATGGATTGGCTTTTACTTTTTTACAGGTTTCTTACACCTCGGAAAATGTTGTTGAAGGCAAACGAGCTGCAAAAGAAGCCCTGCAACAGAAGCTTGGCTTGAAAAAAGCTGATCTGCCTTTGGTTGGAATCATCACTCGTTTGACTCACCAAAAGGAATCCACCTCATAAAACACGCCATCTGGCGCACCTTGGAGCGTGGTGGACAAGTTTGTCGCTTTCTTTTTTTTTTTTTCTTATAATCAACAATCGTTTTGAATTTTTTCTTAAAAATTATCGAGGACTTCCTTTTTTGTGTGTTTCTATAGGTTGTCTTGTTAGGATCTGCCCCCGACCATCGTATACAGAACGATTTTGTAAACCTGGCGAACCATCTCCATTCTTCACATAACGATCGTGGCCGCCTGTGTCTTACATATGACGAGCCACTTTCGCACTTGGTAACTTCGCAAACTTTTTCTACTCTTCATTTTTATGTCCCTATGTAACACCTCAATGATAATTACGTGTTGTTATTAAATAGATATATGCAGGAGCAGATTTCATATTAGTCCCCTCGATTTTTGAGCCTTGCGGTTTAACTCAACTCACCGCCATGAGATATGGTTCGATTCCCGTCGTACGTAAAACTGGAGGTGAGTATATGTGTGATGATATGCTGTGTGTCACTGCTGAAAATATTATCCCCATTAGTTTGAAACTAGAAAAAAAAAAATCAAAACTCAATATATGAATGGCTATGTCCCAAAATCATATTCTTACCCGCAAGAAGTAAAGATTTCAGGAAAGAATGTATCGTTATACTTGGTTTTCCTTTTCTTTGAGTCAATGATTCATCATGATATTTCCAGGACTATATGATACCGTTTTTGACGTGGACCACGATAAAGAAAGAGCAGAATCACAAGGCCTCGAACCCAATGGATTCAACTTCGATGGAGCCGATGCAGCTGGTGTGGACTATGCTCTTAACAGGTATTTAGAATGATTATTATCGTCTATTGATTTCACCTGTCGATTGTAGTGAGGTTTTACATCGAACAAAACAGAAGTTCAATCAAGCATTAAACAAACTTCCATGCAACAACACTGTCATCTTCTTCCGTCGTGCATGAAATTGATGATGATTCTTCGAATATATTCGTGATTTAGGGCAATATCTGCTTGGTACGATGGACGTGAATGGTTCAATTCGTTGTGCAAGCGGGTCATGGAGCAAGATTGGTCATGGAACCGACCCGCTTTGGACTACATGGAGCTTTACCATGCTGCTCGAAAGTGAATATTATCAGAGAGCAAAACCTACAGGTTTAGTCAAAATAAATAAATAAAATAAAATAATACTGCTAGATGGACAAATGCTGAAAGTTGTAATAATATCTCGGTGGAGGAAGGAAATGGTCCTTTTTTTTTATGCAATTGCGAATATATAAGAAAAAAGTATATGAATAGTAGTACTCCAAAAAGCAAGATAGAAAAGATTAATAAAGCAAGGTGGACAAAGCTCGCAGGTGGCTCCAACTTGTGTAATTTCCATTTATGGGCCATCTTATAAATGACAATCTACTAATCACAACTTGTGTAGCTTTGTGTAATGTAAACATCTATGATTTTTCTTTTGTTCACTCAATTGATTTTTAATCTTTTTTCTGTTGTTATTATTGTGCCATTTTAAGTGATTAGATTAGACTGATGACTGACCACCAACCAACACTGTCTTTTTCCTTAAAGCCAAGTAAGCAAAGCATCTACGTCCTAGTAATACAGTTGGGACTTTAATTTCTGAACTGTGAGGATTTGAGCTGACAAGACACATCTCATCCACTTGCAAAATATTCTGACATAATAATAAGGGCTTTTTCAACTGAGCCCATTCCAAGTTTAAAATCTAGTTCAGGCCGTGTCAGAAAAAACTTTAGTTTTAAGGATCCGATTTCTGAATATCACTTCATCGTTCTGTAGTATCACTTCTTTGTTATGCATTACCACTTAATTGTTCTGCAGTACCACTTTGTTTGTTCTGCAGTATAACCTTCATTTTTCTACGGTAAAAATGAAGTGGTACTGCAGAACAAACGAAGTGGTACTGCAGAACAGATAAGTGGTACTGCAGAACGATGAAGTGGTATGCATAAATCGAATCCTTAAAAATAATTGTTTTTTCTGACAGGACGTGAACTCGATTTTAAAACTTTATTAGGGCCTGAATCATAATTAACGCTAAAAATAATTGCACCACCAAACGACAATCACAACGTAGTATTATTGTATAGCCTTGGTGATGTGATCAGATGTGAATTGTGATAGGATTGCTGTAAGATGCCATAACATTAGGGTAATAAGATTATGATTGAACTTTCCTCTTGTGGCGTTTTGTTTTACTTTTTCTCCATTAGCATTTAATATGGAGCACATTGCACCACAAATCTCAACGCACATCAAACAATAGAGTGCCAACCAAGCCTTTATTGGTTCTCTATTTGTGCGCAAATATCTGCATATACTTTTTTATTTCGATGTGGTGTGTGAGTCATTATTACAACGTTGGCTGTGTGTGTCTTGAAAACTGTTGGATAAGGCTGGCTACAGAAACCAACGAGAGTCTGGCAACAACCAATAGTTTACTTCCACACCGAAACCATATATTATTATTAGCTAGTTCTTTATTTACAACTATATATTATCCATGTGTATTATCACTAGTGTTTGAGGGGCCTATCTATGCAACATCATTCAGTATTTTGTTTCTTGTACGACCTCTCTCAATCGCTTTGTCCTTCTCCACTCTTTGTAGTACACCTAGTTTTCTCGGCCCTTGATAAATATTCTCAAATATAGTTCCTGGGATTTCACAATTGAGTATTTGTATTCACAGACGATATAGTTTCTGGGATTCCACAATTGATATATAGATATATCCATTTCTGCAACTCATCATGCTTCCCTTTAAGTTACTAGCGTTCTTGCCTATAGCAGTTTTCAGTCCTTAATGTGTGATAAAACTTCGAAAATAAAAACCATGTTCACTCAGCCCAAAGTCACACGGTAGATTCCTTTCTGATATTCTCTGTTACCCTAACATATCCATCTTTTTGAATCCTTTGCACTCATTGGTTCAATTCAAACCCTCCTTTTTCTTGTCTACATATAGTAAAGAGAATGCCAGTCTAAAAGTTGAGGTTAAAAAAGTTAAAACTGGTGACTTTTTCGACACTGCAAAGAATGGAGTCATTTGGATCCGAAGAAGAGTATCAAGAAGCTGAGATTTGGAGTCTAATGATGAAAAATCACTCAAGAGAAGCTAATAATTCAAATACTCGGCCAAGAAATAATGGTTCATCATCATCATCATCTAATGCATGGCGGGGTTTGATCAAAACCACGCCGCCGCCAAGGTCCGTTCCTAGAGCCACCGCGCACGAGGCGGCGCCGCCGGCCCATTCGTCGGCGCCGTTCGACGTCATACCCAACTGGTCGTCCACGGTTCTAATGAAGAAGAAGAAGAAGAAAAAGTGTAGTAAAAAGGAGGACTTGTGCTTTAGTAGTGATAGTGGCGATTATCATCATGCATATGATGTTCATGTGATGAAGAGATGCGATGGCCATGATGATGATGATGAGATGGTGCCTCCACATGAGTACTTGGCTAAGAAGTTTGCAAGAACAAAGATTGCTTCTTATTCAATGTGCGAAGGCGTTGGGAGGACTCTCAAAGGAAGAGACTTGAGCAGGTTGAGAAATGCTATCTTAACTAAAACTGGTTTTCTTGAATGATAAATGCAACCCAAAAATATTTTGGAAAAAAAAATAATGTTTTTCGGTTCATCATTACAAGTGTTATGCGTGAGGTATTTAGGCTCTCTGCTTTACTGTTCACCCCACAAGAATATGTAGAATGTAATGCAAAATCTAATATTTTTTATTTGGTGCTTTAATCTTTCCATTTATGAGAAAATTTTCTTGGATGATCGACTGTCTCCAAATAGGTGTTGTTGTTAGCCTCTTACAAAATCATTTTCTCCTTGACAAAGTTACATTTGAGTGAAAAGCGAAAAATAATGGATGAATATCGATTACTTAATCTGTATTTAATAGTAATACGTACGTAGGGAGACAAAAGACAACTAACATAAGGAAATTACAGATTCTTAAGGTAAGCAATTATTACACCGTGAAAATACAAGAGCAATCCAAATTTATCATACACAAACACAAACATGAGTAACCTTACAACGTGGGACATATGATGTATCTAAATCCATGGATTATGTGGAGGAAGTATTATAGTTGTTATTACTATTATTAGTTAATTTATTATCTTTAGCCCTCTTACTAATCCCAAAAGAACTCTTAATTTTCTCTGCAATAGTCTTACCAAACGATGCCTTCTTTGTATCCTTATCATTAGATTTGTTGTTCTTGCACGTATCATCATCTGTCTCCATAGCTCCAAAGCCTCCTTCACCCCATTGATCTGCCCAGCTCGGACCTTCCATGGCCATGTTTGTTGTTTTTCTTCCCTCTTCTCAACTTCAATTCATTCATAAAAACGATGAGTTTTCAAATAAAAGATAATAACTAAAGATCGAGTGGGCTAGTAACCTTATTAGATGTCTTGAGCAGAGATCTTCGGTTGAAGGAAACTCAGAAATTATGGTAAATATTAAGGTTGTGAGAGATAACTAGAGAAGCCCAATATTAAAAAATAATACTTTCTAGAGTTATCTAGCAAGATAATATGCTTTGCCAACTCAAGCTTGCTGTGTTTTTAAGCAACGCATCAGATCCGAATTATCACAAGTCTTTGTTTTCTTGAAAAATCATTTGATGAACGAGACAAATGTTTTGTTTATTCTCGGCAGCACGGATATATACTGTTATTCAGAATATTCCATGATAAATTTTTTGTTTTATCCTTTGCAAATACATCATACTCTCCATATTATTTTATCACAAGCAGATTCAATCATTTTATTATTACGCACCAAGCAAGATCGCTTGCTTAGTAGAGCTCTTAGGATCTTCGCAGAAGCAAATGGTTTGCAAGCACAAACCTTTGCCATCGCATATGTAATCACAATCAGATGGTCTCAGACAGTGAACAAATTTTACATTCCTACCCTCAATGATGTAAACACAGCCTGCAAATATACGTAAAAAGTACAAAAAAAAAAAAAAGAGAGACGTTTTTATTAAATGATTAGAGACATATATTTTAGTAGATTTGAAAATTTGACAATTACATGACAGTAAAGCCACAAGTACGAGGAGAAAGTTGACCGCCTTGAGAGCCATTTATTACTTGGTTTTTTCTTCTATTATGGATTTTTTATGGTGAAGGGGTGGATGATTGTATATACTGCATGTTTATGTAATATATAGAGAAAATTGTAGAAAGAATATGCTTTCTTCTTCTTTTTATTTTATGTATATATTTCTTTAAAGAACTTTGACATACGAGAAAATATTATTATACAATATTATGGGTGGATATTTTGATTTTTAGAAAATTGGGCATGTGATTCGAACTCTTTCAATATAACCTATAATCGAAAAGAGCCATACCACAATTTGATCCGTTCTGAAAAGAAACCTTCGTTTAAATAATAATAATAGTAATAATAATATAATAATAATAATAATTTGGACCTATTTTGACTCCATAAGCCCATCATATATTAAAGTTCTTGCAACTCGTGTTTGTTTATTGATAAACCTTATTTTTTCGTGGATTAGTTTTAACGATTGCATTACACCTAAATGATTCGCCTAATTTTATCCAAATTAACGCAAATCGAGTTAGAAGTTCTACGTATGCATATGTTAACTAACTTCATCCTCGCCAAGTTAGAAATATTGAAGCAATAGTGTGTTGCAAGTCATTTGGGTAAGAAGTAGCCAAGACATTCACATAGAGATGATTGTCCTAACTTTTTTAAGTTGTTGTTAGGTCTAATTCTGTCAGCGCCCGATATTACAGTGGCTCATGCAGTTTGACTTCTTATATATACATTCACTTTTTGATATTTTCTCTCCATCACATTCAGTTATTACTGAAAAGATCTAAAGGAAGAAACAGTTAAACTACAGAAAAGATGTCAATGATGATGAAGGCCATCCTTCTCGCCTTAGCTATCTCTGCACTCGCCAGCTCAGCAAACGGCCGGAAGTTACTACCGGCGGCGCAAGAAAACCCTGCCGGCGAAGTTAAGACAACAACTTTCTATCACGGCCACTACTTTCCACCCTATGGGTGGCCGTACGGTGGTCGCTATGGTGACCGCTTTGGGAGCATTGGGCTCGGGCCGGGCCTCGGAGGGTCTATAGGTGGTGGAGTTGGGCTCGGCGTCGGTGAAACGGGCGGCGATGTAGGGACAGGTGGAATCGGAAGTGAAAAAAGCAGCGGCGCCGGCGGTGGTGGTGATGTGCCTTTTGTTGGCGTTGCGAATGGTGATGCTGTTACAACGGCCGGCGGTGGTAATGGGGTTGAAAATGGAATGCATTGAAAAGAGGATGATGGCATACAAAGAAAATTAATAGGCCTTCTTTATTTATTATTTACAGTGTTGATTTAGGGTTTGATTTTCATCCATGGTGAGACGATATGTTTCATAAACAACCGATGGAATATGCTGAGATGAGAAATTCTCATGCTTTCATTAAACAAATCGTTCTTCGAAAGGACGATTCTTGAACAATCCGCCCCTTTTTCATTATTTTAAAAAGTTAAAACAAACAAACAAAGTATAGGAAAATAACTAATATAAAAAGAAAAATAAAAAGGCTACTGGGATCGAAGTCCACTCTACTACCTACCTACCTACCCAGCAAAGCAAAGCAAAGCATTGAAGGAGCAAAAGCCAATAAAACAAAAATCTTAGCTTTCCTTCTGTTGCCTTCAGTCAGAGTATTGATCCAGCGAAAGAGAATAAGCTAATGGGGTCGGTGGCGAAAAAGGGCTTGCAACAGTATTTGATACAGCTTCAACGCCACCCTTTGAGGACCAAAGTGAGCTCCTATTCCTTCATCGGCTTACGCCCTTCTTTTCTTGGATTGATCGTAGTTGTGCGTTGCTGTTTGAAATTCTTAAATTGGGATTTTCAGTTTAATTTTACTGTTCTGTATTCTGTTAGGTGATAACTAGTGGGGTGTTGTCAGCTATCAGTGATATTGCAGCCCAGAAGCTGTCTGGTATTCAGAAGCTTCAGCTCAAACGACTTCTTCTCAAAGTGGTATGCACTTCTTTCTGTTCGGTTTCAATTGGTTATTGTTTCTTTGTTGAAAGATTTGTGCTTGTTAGAATGTAACTTTCAAGAATAGCCCTTCTTACATCCAGCCGAAAACGGACTGTTGACTTTTAGTGGTCGGAAGCATATACTTGTATCTATCTATTCATGACTCTTGTACTGAATATGAAGTGAAAGAAGGTAGTCAGTCTTTCTAACTATGTTCCATGGAAGCGATCGTCTTACTTGTTGTAGTGAACTGAAAGTTTTCATAAGACTAATGCTATGCTATTCGACTGATCCTCGATGAACCGATGAGTTTCTTAGTATCAAGTGATTTATTCATCTTCCTAATTTGTCTAAATGAGGTGAAGATTCTTTTTTATAGACACGGTTTACGTGAGATTGGACTCATCCAATACCATAAGCAGGTTGGGACTTTTGTCTAAAACTAAGTGTCAAAACAACTTCTCTGCGCAATCTTTGGGAGATTCCGCTTAACCTGTACATTGTATAGTTTTTTTTTTTTTCGTTTCAATATAAACGTTTTATTCTGACTCAAGTGCAGATTTTCGGTGCTGCTTATTTGGGTCCTATAGGTCATTTTTTCCACATATTGCTCGACAAAATTTTCAAGGGAAAGAAGGATTCGAAGACAGTTGCCAAAAAGGTGCTTCATTGTATCTCATCGTATTTATGATCTATTTGGTGTGTGCGTGTGTGTTCTCTAGAAAGAACTGATTTTTAATGATGTAATATGTTATGACGGGCTAAACAAAGCCGTGGATATGGACACGGAATCAGTGCATTGACACAAAACATTTCAGGTGATCGTAGAGCAGCTGACGATCTCCCCTTTGAACCACTTAGCTTTCATGATTTATTACGGCTTCATTGTCGAAGGTTGGTTCTTATATAAAACTCTCGAGCTTGTAATATCTGCGATATGGCCATTACAGCCTTATTCCTTTGTAACATATGAAAAGCGTAATCTCATCATAATTCACAGGGAGACCGTGGATCCATGTCAAGACTAAACTCAGGAAAGAATATCCAACTGTTCAGTACACAGCATGGAGTGTATGTGACACAAATATTCATATTACGGGCGTTCGTATTACATTTTTTTTTATAAAAAAAAACATCTTTACTTCCCTAACAGTTCTGGCCAGCTATTGGATGGATAAATCACCAATACGTGCCACTTCAGCTTCGCGTGATTGTTCACAGCGTCATCGCTTGTTTCTGGTAAGAAAAGGAACACATTTCTTCTTCTTCTTCTCTGATCATGTTTCGTAATCTCTTTCGGTGCGGTAGTGTTCACTCACTTGGATTCTTTCAGGGGCATATTTCTGAACCTACGAGCGAGGTCGATGGCTCTTACGAAAGGCTAAAAAACCTTCGAAAATAGTAGACGACTAGCGATCAATCTAGGTGTGTCACTTAGTTTGGCTGCAGTTGATTGGATGAAGACATAATCATAATATGAACTGCTCTGTTGTAATAAATCAGACCATTGTAGTTCTTTCTGGTGTTGTGTTAGTAGCCTCAGTTATTTCCTGAATCTACATCTATGGTGATGCTTTTTTTTACCTCCTCTCTTTTAGTGGATTGATTTGATTCATTGTTCGTATGCGTGACAAGCTTTCGTAGCGGGCCAACCCGTCAGGGAAAATGGGCTGGTCCGTGTGGGTAATGGGTTGGGGCGGCGGGTTGCCGAATTCAACTTAGCATGTAAATATCGGATTTCGTTTTATTTATACTCTTTTACTAAGCGTGTGTAAACTGTCAATTCAATTTTTTAAAAAAATTAAATAGTAAAATAAAAAATTCCCCACTAACTCTATTTACTATATTTGGTTAATTACTATATTTTTAGTTAAAAACTATTAATTTTTAATCTTATAATTTATATATATACATAACCAAATTTAAATAATTGTTATCAATTAAATAATATTAAATTTATATATTATAGCACACACGTTAGAGGATGCAAGGAATACTATAACGTATAAACGTTTTATGGATTTCCTTTCGTCTTTATTTATATAATACGAAGTCAAAGTTGAACCGCAATTTTTACAGCTATGGATACAATGTATGTGGACTTATGCCGCCTCGTGATTATTTAATCAATAAAACCACATTTTTATATTTTTCCCTCCTATACTAATGTCATTCTTTTCTCTTATCCAATTTCTAATATAAAATGTCAGTCAAACGTCACAATGTCTTGCATGTTCTCCGAGGTGTCCCTAGCATCAATTCGAAGTCAATAAAAGCGCAAGACTTTATCATATAAACAAGGCAGGCCCTTCCAACCTTTTTTAAACCATCAAGTTAAATTATAATCTTCAATAATTATTTATATAACAATGATCCAATCGACGAGGACGTTTCCATGAAGTCACGCAGAAGTCTACGGCATACTAATGACATTTACGTGTCAAACACCAATAGCCCGAATTTGTTGACTTATATTACAGCATCTATGAGAAGGTTTTCTTCGATATGTTCAAACAAAGATGGTCCTAATATCTTTACTACAAAGTCTCCCAATTGTCTCAATAAGGATACCAAAGAAAAGTTACCTTCTTTTGCTTTCACGAAACTTATCAATTAAAAATTCATGGTCCAATACCATAAAACGAATATTACAATTAAAAAACACCATTATGAAAGAAAACTACCGAAGAGAAAACAATGAAGTTCCTAATAAATAATAAACTTTGAAATCATAAAAACCTAATACTTGGTATTTACGTGCCATGTTGCTTGTTGTTGGATCCGGCAATGACCGAAGATATGGCGCGAGCTAACGCAGCCGAGAAATTAGGATCCGCCGCGATCGACCCCATCGTATTGCTGGCATCGACGACTTCTTTCGACATCTGTACGCCCGGAAACCTCGACTGGTTATTATAATAAAGCGCTTGTCCAAAAAGCTGATGTGGCGGTGGTGTTGTTTGCAATAATAAATTAGAGCTGATTGGAACGCCATCGTTATTATTGCTGTTGTTGTTGTTGTTCGGCGTTTGCGTTAGGTCCAAAGTGACCATCGGGAATGCGGCCGAGGCTGAGATTGTGGCCCGGCCCATGTTGTTCGATGCGAGGAAATTAGGGTTTATCATCGTATTATTACTGTTGTAGTCAGAAGTCGACATTGTCGAGCCCGATAGGAACATGTTTGCGGCTGCCGAGGTTGTGTGGGCCATCGTCACGGCGGACGGCGGCAAAGGGTGGCTGTGATTTCCCTCGTAGGTCGTTATCAATACCGTTCTGTCCTCCGCGCATCTTTGGACCTTCATTATTCGTAAAAGTAAATATTTTCCATGAGACATATAAATATACCATATAGAGTGCTATATATGATGATCAGCATATATATTTTAACGTACTTGTTTGCGGACGGGGCAACCTATGGACATGGTGCAACGGTAATAAGCCCGAGGGAAGGGATTGCCTTTCGCCATCTTCTGACCGTATTTCCTCCATTGACAGCCGTCGGAAATCTGTGGGGATCGAATTTCATATCGCTTCATTTTAGACCCGAAAATCAAGATTGAAACTTCATCGATTTTGTCGTAGATTGATAATATTACTTACCATGGTAGCTTCTGATCGGGCCCGAACTGAGACGCGGGCTTTATGCAAGGTGGCTTCTTTGGATTGATAGACAATCTTCGTCATTGGATTATTATTATTACTTATTATGAGCTTAGGAGCTTTGTTAGGATGATTTTTGTTTCCATCATCAGAACTAGGGTTTTCTTCTCTATCGATGGTCGCCGTCTTCTTCCTCTTATTATTGTTATTATTTCTCGACGGGGGCGAAGCTGCAGAAATAGTTCTTTCGTCCGATGAAGAATGAGATAACTGCGTATTAGTCGGGACTATTGTTTCTCCTCCGTTTCTGTTGTCGTTTTTTATTTCGCCATAATCGATTTGCTTTTGCTGCTGACGTGTCAGATTCATTATGTGTGTTTGAAGAGCTGCGTAGTTGTCTCTGACTTGGCTTAGCATGTATTTCAGCCTTTGATTCTCGGCGTTCATTCTTTCTAGTTCTAGTTGAAGAAGCTGAGCCATCTGATAAAATTATCATCAGCTAGATAATATTTGTTACAAACAATAAAGATGTATATTTTTTACACACATAATCTATATAGAGAGGAAGCAAGAGAAAGACAGCTCATCACCTCAATCTTTGTTGTCTTATCATCACCCACCGTCGATTGATCGCTTCCAATATTCGCGGTCACTAGTTGCAGGCCAGTCTATATAATATACATGCACAAGAAAAATAATTAAAATTAAACACACTTACACACACACACACATACACAGATACATGTGTGTCTATATATATACATATATATATATATATAGTACGTTGACGTCGAGTGTTCTGTGGTTATCTTCTTCTTCATGATGCTGAATTATCTCTTTCTTGACTATATCTTTATCATTATGAAGAGACCCTTTCTTCTTAGCGAAGAAATCAACGACTTCATGATGAAGACGACGATGGTCGGAAGTAGTTTCAAGGGCGAGTCCCCATCCTTTGTTGTCCATATATGTAATACAATGTATTACAAAATCAAGAAATTAATGTGTGTTGTGAATATTATTGTGATTGAAAAGGGAAAAAAAGGATAAAGGTTGTTCAAGAATCTGAGAAGTCTTTAACGAGTGCAATGGACGTGGGTATATATAGGAGTTTCCCGAATCATACATACTTTTTCTTTATCTATTATGCTTTTTCTTCTAAATGTAGACAAGAAATTTCAAAAGTGTGTGTTGTGTGTGAAAGTGAAATTAGGACATTTATGTTGTAGGGTGGTGCGTCAAGGTTGGGACACCATATTCGAAGACTTTTCGAGAGAAATAATGACAAGAGGTTTCGGAGGAGTTTCATAGTTGCGACTTTACTTTGACTCGAGCAAATAAATCAATTTTCGAATAAAAAACTATAGACTGTAAGAATTCAAATTTAGTAAAAAGTAAAAATCCACCGGCCCAAACTCAGCGGCGCGTTTCACGTGATCACGATGAATAGGTAAAAGTCAACTAATTAAACGGACAAGATCTCAGCTAGTACTATGATTGCGTTTTTGACGACTGGGTAATCTTAATATTTGATTTAGTTATGTGCCATTCTGAAAAATAAGGACAAGAAACAATGAATAAAGTTTTTGTTTGTAATAATTAAGCGAAACTAAGCAAAAAATTATTAAGTTGAATCACAGTTTGATTATTCTCTCGTTGGATGAAGAAATAAAATGGTCCATTGTGAGCGTGCGGGTGTGAATAAATGGCTAAAATTGATGACCCTTGACGCTTCATAAGGCTGCGAATTAAGACTTAGAAAGAATAATAGGAAGAAACAATCAAATATACTAATAGAAAAGCGACTTGCTCTTCACCATCTATTTACACATATTTTTACATAACCATTGGGATCACATATTCATAATAACTAACACCGTTGCCGCCACACCACCTGCCGATTTAACGTAGTGAGGGTTTTTTTCTACTTCAATAATCTGTTTAGTTTTTCTTTTATTTATTAGTTTTTCCTTTTCTAATAATAAGGTTTTAGTAATGTTTAACAAGTGGACAACGTCGGTACAAAGACGTCCTAATGTCAATTTTTTAAGCGGACAAGAAATCAAAATCGCATCGAAGCAATAGGGAAAGTTGACATACATTATTGACCTCATTAAAGAAAAAAAGAGAAAAAAAGAAGCCATGGACATGTGGCGTTTTTCCCATGACGTAGAAAAATGTGACTCATCGAGTTTAGGTGGATTGGAAACATTTACTTATGTTATTTGATAATTTAAGAACGTATAGCATGAAGCTATTGACATTAAAGGGGGACACTTTAACTTAGCGTGGCCTAGATTGCGAATACTTCATTAGTCAGTGTTTTGTATTCAATATATGTGGAGTGGTTATAAAATGGCACATTTGATCTGTCATTTATTTGCAATATAGTCTTTTCTTTGTTAATTAATTAATTTACTAATTTTTATGTTACTTTTAAATTTTTTATTTATTATACTTATATCCCTACACATTGTTTTTTGTTTATATAGTTAAAAATTATATTTTATCTATTAAATTACAAAAAATGAATCTCAAAATTAGAAGCTAAGCACACACATAGAGTATGCGAAAACGTACTAGTATATAGAAGGGTATTGAGATTGACACAATTAGAATTCATGGTTTTAAATGAAAACAAAATAGAAAGAAAATATGGTGTTTATTTTCAACCGAATAAGTAACTCGAATATCGGCTAACAAATCAGTAATTCGAATATCGGCTACAACCCCGGGTTTTTAGCTTATACAAAAGGGGATAAATAAATCGAGTTCTTAATAATCAAAAGGGAGAAAACTAAGCCATTGCATTGCAACTCCAATTCCCAACGCACCAAGACGCTTTGCAACTAACTACGCTAGTAAAAAACTTATAACATCAATGAACCCCACCAAACAAGCAAGTCAAAGGTTTGCTCCCACCTCAAACTACACCAAGAACTCACATTCCCCCATGCATTGCACCAAACCTTTGTACGCCCAAGATTACGATAATCCGTCCACGTAATCCCACCAAACTACCTCGCTTTTCGTGAAGTTCTTTCATACTCGAAAATCCACCCTCCAAAAACCCTATAAATACCACTCCCAAAAGCCCACAGGCCACAAACAACACAAGCTTAAGCAGCATAAAATCATACAAAAAACTAAGCTCTCTCATCACATACATACATAACAGCAGTCGACGAAAATGTCCAGCAATAAAATGAAACTCACCCCAGCGATTTACCTCATGGCCGGAATGTTAGCTCTCTCCCTATTCAACGCTTGCTCGGCTGATGTGTCTTGCGGGCAGGCAGTAACTCAGTTATCTCCGTGCTTAGCTTATCTAACTGACAAAGAACCGAAAGTGAGCATCCAATGTTGTCAGGCCGCTAGCAAGCTCAACGACATGGTTAAGACAAAGCCAGAAATAAAGGCTTTGTGCTTCTGCTTTAAGGATGCTGCTGTGAGGCTACGTGTCGACGTTGACCGTGCTAAGTCTCTGCCTGATACGTGCCACATCAAAGTGCCTGTGCCTATCGATCCCAACATTGATTGTAACAAGTAATTAGGCTTGCTTCTTGTGTAGATTTTTATAAGCTGTGCTTTTTTGGAAGAGTTTTCCGATTAATTTCTTAATTTTTTTTATTAAATTTCTTTGCAGGCTGGTAGCATGAAGGAGGATGAAGAAGCTTTAAAGCCCAGAAAGAGAGGCTTTTGGTGTTGGGAGAGCTTACTTAATTGTTATGGAGTATTTCTGTCTTTAATTGGTTGTAATTGGATTTTGAATTTGGTATGGGTGTAACGGCCATTCAGAAAATGAATTCAAAGTACTTCTTTTTATCTACTCTACTACTTATATAAAGTGAACTTGAATCTCTTACATTTATAAATCACATGCAAATTGAACACATGACGGACGACTTGATCAAAAACTATTATACACGTTGATGCCATAATTTTTGTTTATCACTGAAATTAAAATGGTGAATGGAACGGAGTTTGGAAGATTAAAATGGATCCTAATCGCATCTCTGTATACCTTTTCAAGCTAATTAATTAATCTTCAAGACAATAAAATAGTCAAAATTAATTTGCTTTAAAATAAGGCCCATTTATAATTGGGCCTATGAAGTCCAAGAAGACAAATTGGGTCAACCCAGTAAAGAAGAATATCTGAGTCGTAGCGGCTAAAGATCTTGTTATAGTGACAAAAGAAGAAAAGATATTTCCACATTGACCTCAAATGGCAAAACCTTAATTTCCATCAATATATTTCGTTCAATGGTTGTTTTGTTCCATTCCATCGAAGCGAAGGAACAGTTTTAGCCCACCGATTATTCCATCCAATATAAAACTCGATGCTTGTCGTTTAAATGAGAGCAAAAGGTTAGGTTGTGGCATTTCATCAACGAGAAAATACAAAAATAAAAATGCCGACTTTACTTTCCTCCCCTGTGGTTTCTGGGATTTCACTTCCAGCTAAGGACTTGAGATTCTCATCGTCTCTGTGCAATCCTAACAATCAGCTACATGTAAATTTTTGTGGGTCAGTTGATAGCCGTATTCAAGCTCCGCGATTTTGCTCCTTGAGGTGTTTTGTTATGTTTTCGATTATGTTGGTGACTTTTTTTCAATTTATAATTTCTGCCTTGCATAGTGTTTCTCATACTGAATCGTTTCTTGATTGTGGGAAAAAAATAGAAGTAAACAATCGCTTCGAGTTCGTGCAACAACACTGCAAGAAGATGAAGAGAAAGTGGTTGTGGAGAAGTCATTTGATCCAAGGAGCTTCCCTAAGAAAGAAGAAGAAGCAGCTACATCGAGCGAGGGTTCGCCCTCCAAAGATTCAGCTAATTGGGTTATAAAAATCGAGCAATCCATAAATGTTTTCCTCACTGTACGTCATTTGTGGATTGTATTGATGATCTTGTCGTGTAAGTTGATAGGTATGTTGCTTTACATTTAATGGAGTTTTATTTTCAGGAGTCGGTGATAAAGATTCTTGACACGCTGTATAGCGATCGCCATTATGCGAGATTTTTCGTTCTGGAAACTATCGCGAGAGTCCCATATTTCGGTAAACCATTCATATGTTTCGTGGCCTGGAAATTCAGTTCTTACATTATTAGTTACTTGTCTTTTATTCTTTCAATCGATGTGAGTGCAGCTTTCATCTCCGTACTTCACATGTACGAGAGCTTCGGATGGTGGAGAAGAGCAGACTATTTGAAAGTTCATTTTGCTGAGAGCTGGAACGAGATGCATCACTTGCTCATCATGGAAGTAATATTCTGATCGTTTCCAATTTGCTCTTTTTCTACATAAAAAAATATGGAAGTTCTTTCATTGCAAGTCGATTCGTTTCACAAATTAGTTCAATATAAGATATAAATCGTCTAATCCCAACGAGGGTGCAGGAATTAGGAGGCAATTCTTGGTGGGTCGATCGTTCTCTAGCAGTCTGCATTGCTGTCTTTTACTATTTCATGACCGTCTTCATGTATGCTTTGAGCCCAAGAATGGCATGTAAGCCCTAAAAATTTCGACTGACCCTCTCCAAGAATTTCTTCCTCAATTATTTTCTTTATGGCAGACCATTTCTCAGAATGCGTGGAGCATCATGCTTACGAAACTTACGACAAGTTCATCAAGGCTCAAAAAGGTACTATAATTGTTCGTATACATGTTCTAACGTACCAACACCCTTACGTTCTTCGCTCGTAATACTACAGACGAGTTGCAGAGACTTCCTCCGCCCGCAGCTGCAGTGAAGTATTACACCGAAGGAGACTTGTACTTGTTTGGTGAGTGAGTTACAAAAGTTAAGCTTCATTCATTACATACAACAAGGGATTTCAATTTCTGTTTCCTTTTTTTCTTATGTGAAATTCGAAACTCGAAAACAATTGGCAGATGAATTCCAAACTTCTAGGCCTCCGAACACTCGACGCCCCAAGATAGGCGAGCCCGACTCCTCGTTTTTAATTTTTTTTTTTCTATAAATTTTTCGAGAAATTTAAACGATAATAATGTGTTCTTTCAGAGAATCTGTACGACGTGTTCTTGAACATAAGGGACGACGAAGCTGAGCATTGCAAGACGATGAAGGCTTGTCAGACGCACGGAACCCTCAGATCGCCTCACTCGTTAGAGTTCAAAGGCGAAAACGATATTCTCGGACAAGATGATTCTGAGTGCGTTTTGCCCGAGGCAGATTGCGAAGGCATTGTCGATTGTATTAAGAAATCTATCAAGTGATAGATAGATAGATAGATACACCAATGTATGTATGTATGTCAAGATCTTGAGATTTAAAAAACTCACATATCATGCCGGTGTAATAAGATGACAGATATAGAAGCCAAGAGATTATTTGTTTTTGGGATAAGGAGACAACGGCAACGAATATTGTTTATATTTTTCGGGCAAGAAAAGTATACATCGCAAGCTTGATCGAAACAGCTAGCGGGCTATTGATTGTAATTGGAAATCTGTTAACTATAGTTGTCTCAAGGTTTTATTTTATGGTTAGAGATTGAGCCACGACTTTGGAATATAATATGATCCACACAAGTAGTAATAAACAGCCTAAGGCAGTGGAGTGGACACATGAAAAAAAAAGCCCCTTGATTTGAGTGACTTAGTATTATTGCACGTAGAATTGAATGATCATTTCATGTATGTAGAGTAGAAATAGCAATTAGTGACTACGGCGTGAACTTGCAATTTGATGGATTTGGCTTGTGGTGTTTTTTTTTTTTTTTTTTCTCAAGTTGTATGAATGTGTGGTGTGGTATGTTAGACTTTACTTGCATCATTTTTAATCAAATTAGCTATATGTCCCTCGCTCCCTCCCATGGTTTATAATGAAGTTGTAAAATTTACTTTGAGATGACTTGAAAACAACGAATTGGAATGGAGCCAAAATAGATTAAGTCATAGACAAACAAATTGGAACCTAGTTGTCATAGGACAACTGGTCAATAGAAATACAAGTCCTCCATAAGTAATAATAAAACAAAAATGAAAAAAATATATATATTTAAATTAATTAATTTAACTCAAAAAGCGTAGCAAGCAAAGACCCGCCTAACGTGGTCTATTTCCACCCATACAAATATTTCTCAAACTCGCACACACAACACACACTTTCTCTTTTACATTTACTTTCGCACACACGCAAAGACGACGTAGAGTTCTTCACCGCTCTTACGAGATTTGCAGAGTAAGAAGCTAGGCACACACACGCTGTGTTGTTTATTGCAAGCGCTCTATAGACATACAGGAAAGGTAATTGATTAGCGCGACAGGTCAATAATGGGAGGGGATGCGACTGGGACTGCGATCGGAGCTCTCGTCCCCGCCGTGAAGCCGGAGGAGGACGGCGGTGGGGCGGAGGAGGCGCCGGAGGAGGTGGATAAGGACGTTTTGTGTCCGATATGCATGCAGATTATGAAGGACGCGTTTTTGACGGCGTGTGGGCACAGCTTTTGCTACATGTGCATCGTCACGCATTTGCAGAACAAGAGCGACTGTCCTTGTTGCTCGCATTACATCACGGCCAATCACCTTTACCCTAATTTCCTTCTCAACAAGGTGGGTGATTTTGTTGTCTATCTATTGATGGAACAGTTGACTGTCGAGAACTGAACTTTTCCCCCCACAAAAATCGTCAAAATTTCAACTTTTGATTCTATTCCCAGTTTAGACTGCGCTGTGATTGGTAGATTTGTCTTTCTACTCAATCGTAATGTGTAGCTAAATTGCAATGAACGCTGGCGGACAATGCGTTCAAGGCTAATTTCTCTCTTCAGATTCATGTCCAGCTCATTACATTATGGTCGATGATCTTTGGATGTTCGAATAGAGTTTTACCTTTCATGTCTAATCGTCTCTTGTCTGTCTATAGTTACTGATGAAGGCCTCTGCTCGTCAAGTATCGAAGAGCGCCACTCCTTTGGAGCAACTTCGTCAATCGTTGGAACAGGTCATTCGTTAAGAACACAATGAAGCTGCAATAAAATTCTATGACTTTCATCATATGTGTATGGATTCCCTTTTTCCTTTAATTTAGTATGACGCAACTCTAACAAGATTTTTAGGCAGGGATGCGGAGCATCGGTTAAGGAGCTCGAGAGCATCATACGCCTCCTTGTGGATAAGAAACATAAAACTGAGCAAGAAGAGGCCGAGACAAATCTACAGATTCTACTGGACTTTCTGCACTGTCTGAAAAAGAAAAAAACAGACGAGCTCGCTGAGGTATGCTTAGCTTGTCTCTTTATTTATATACTGTGTTACATGTCGATGACTGCGTTTGTGTTATTGCAGATACAACACGACCTTCAGTACATAAAAGAAGACCTAAATGCAGTGGAGAGAAGGCGAATAGAGTTGTACAGAAGAAGAGATAGATATTCTGCTAAGCTGAGAACGCTATTTGACGAACCGTCTTCGAAAACTCAGTGCCCTTCACCTATCAATAAGCTTAACCCTGCCATCTCTAGTAGGACAGGCGAAGCGCCTGGTCAGAACAGAAAATCTGACTTCAAATCTTCGGCAAGTCATTTGAATCATAAGAACGATGCTCGTTGTAGTTCAGACAGTCAAAACCTGTCTCAGTCCGGCTTGGCCTTGGCCAGGAAGAGACGAGTGCATGCGCAGGCAAGCAATTCTTTTTTTTTTCTTTTTACAGAGTGTTGCGATGTTCTTACACGGGGTACGCCTTTCTATGTTGTAGTTCAATGACCTGCAAGAATGTTACTTGCAAAAGAAACGCTACTGGTCGAGGCAATTATCAGAGAGGAAAGAAAAGAATTCTCACGATTTGGGAAGGGATGCTACTAATTATTCCGAAGGACTTGAGGATTTTCAATCTGTACTTTCAACCTTCACCAGATACAGGTACATATTTAATACAAATATATATGAATTCATCATACAAAGCATAATCACTTGTTAATCATTATCGTCCTTTTAAACTTCTAACCAGTCGGCTGCGAGTTGTAGCTGAACTTAGACATGGAGATCTTTTCCATTCTGCTAATATAGTGTCGAGGTTAGCAGATATTTACCTTTCTAAAGTCTATGTCAAGCTAGAACAGTTTCTTAGGACATTCTTCTTTTCTTGCAGCATCGAGTTTGATCGAGACGATGATCTGTTTGCGACAGCAGGAGTCTCACGGCGCATCAAGATATTCGATTTTGCATCTGTAAGTGCTTTTGATATATTCCCCTCTGTTTTACATGGATCTGACAAATATTTATATATCATTAATGAACACTTTTTATTTAAAATTTTTTTGGGTAAATGATGTCTAGGTAATCAACGAACCAGCCGATGTTCAATGTCCAGTGGCAGAGATGTCGACGAGATCGAAACTCAGTTGTCTGAGTTGGAACAAATACGCCAAAAATCACATAGCAAGCAGTGATTACGAAGGCATTGTAACCGTCTGGGATGTAACGACTAGACAGGTAAAAAAAATCTGCTTTCGTCGCCATTTTCTCCCTCGTGAAATTGAAAACTCGCTTCTATGAATGGCCCTCAGAGTGTGATGGAGTATGAAGAACACGAAAAACGTGCGTGGAGCGTCGATTTTTCTCGCACGGAACCCTCGATGCTCGTCTCGGGCAGTGATGATTGTAAGGTAGTAATGGCATTAGTTAAAATCACAATGCAGTAAAAACGATGGTTTAAGTTACTACAATATGTAATATCCTAAAACCTCAAAGTATATTTTTCCTACAGGTTAAGATATGGTGCACCAAACAAGAGGCAAGCGTCCTTAACATTGAGATGAAAGCCAACATATGTTCCGTCAAGTACAACCCCGGATCAAGCGTTCACATAGCGGTGAGTTTTCTTCTTACAATTTCCCGCCTTCAATGCGAACCTCAGCTCATCGCCTTAAAAAGTCTCTCTTATGTTGTTATTACAGGTCGGTTCTGCAGATCATCACATACACTACTACGACCTGAGAAAAACGAACCAGCCATTGCAGGTATTCAACGGGCACCGCAAGGCAGTTTCTTACGTGAAATTTCTCTCCAACAACGAACTTGCTTCTGCGTCTACCGATAGCACCCTGCGCTTGTGGGACGTCAAGGAGAACATCCCTGTAAGAATCCCATCAAGTTTGTTGTAATAACTTCGAGAGATGTATACTTAAAGCCATTGCATGTCATATTACGATCGTGTTTTTCAGCTAAGAACATATAGAGGCCATACGAATGAGAAGAACTTTGTGGGCTTGACGGTGAACAGCGAGTACTTGGCCTGTGGCAGCGAAACGAATGAAGTCTTTGTTTATCACAAGGTTCGTCCTTTTTGTCGTTTAAATTCTTCGTATGATCGAATCGAAGCTGAGTAATACGAAGTGAGCGAACTTTTTTGCAGGCAATATCTAAGCCGGCGGCTTGGCTGAGATTTAGTAGCAGTGATGGTAGGGAAGACGGTGAAGAAGATGGCTCATACTTCATAAGTGCTGTCTGTTGGAAAAGTGATAGCCCAACAATGCTAACGGCTAATAGTCAAGGGACTATTAAAGTCCTAATGCTTGCTCCATAAACCATCAAAACACTCTAGCCAACAAATGTTTGACCTACTGTAGTTGTATAATTTTGTATAAATAAATAGTGATCTGAATATTACGAAGACCTCCCTCAATGATTGAAATACTTGCATAATTGAATTCTTTTATATTTTTGCATGTGAGCTGCGACGTTCCCGACAATGGTGGTGATTTATGAAGGGTGGTAAAGTGAGCACTAATTTTGCACGAAGATCTATACATTTATCTCTGTAATAATAATAATCTGTCCGATTTGATTTGAATTGTATGCTTTTATCAATGCTTATCTTATGAACTGGGACCTAATAAAGATGACATTTCTTGGACATTCGTGTTTGTTTTCCTTCTTGGATATAATCTCCTAAGAAACAACTGACATGCAATTATGCAATATGTACGTGCTAATTGAATAACAATGAAAGATATGGAATATATGTTTAGATGTTCACTAACGTGTTGTTGGCCTTTTCATTGCACATGTCCAGTTTCAATCTATCTATGCTCGTCGCAGGACAAATGAAATGCTCTTCGGACTAATTGTCCAAATTTATTAAAAAATCATATATATTGTTGATAATCACCATCCATATACGTAACGTAACAACATAACTCTGTCCTTTTGAATTTATATTATACAGTTGGAATGGAATGGAAAGGTGTCCGTACAAATAAATAAATATAGAAAACCAACTCCACATGGGAAATACAAAAGAATCGTCCCACATCTTAGTAAAGCCATTTTTCTCTTCAACACCGCACAACCCCTTCAATCAATGCGCCACAAAGATAGATGTTGACGCTATTTTTATAATTTATGTACCCATTTACTGTTACTTCTCGCCATATTCGCTTACATTTTATTTAAAAACAAATTCGGTAAAACAAAAATAAAAGTATTTATTTCGGTGGATATTCATTCATAATTCATATAGTCACCCCCAAAGAAAGGCTCACCCAACCAACCTCGTCTCTCTATCTCTCCCGTATTTTCTTCTTTATTTATTACCTGCAAAAAAGTCTCTCAACTCTTCTCTATTTCCAAGAAATTAAGCTAAAGAAAAGCTGAAACCAAGGCAGACGACACGAAGGAGAAACAGATTGTTCATTGAAGACGATATCTTCATTCATGGCCGAGGAGGCTCATCAGGCAGCAGCTCAGAGCCCATGTAGGAATGGAAGAAGAAGAAGAAGAAGACGAAGCAGTGATTTGAATTCGCCGGAGTTTGAGTTTTGGAATATGATGAGAAATCCAAATTCGTTTCAACAATCGAATCTACACTCTGCTGATGAGTTGTTCTCAGATGGTGTTATGCTACCACTTGATCGCCTGCATATCTCATCCGACCCATATCAAAATCCGGGCCCGGAGCCTCGGAAGCCCGGCCCTGAGCCCGAGGCTGACGACGGCGCTGACGACAGGTCAGCCGCCGCCGTCCCGGCGCCGACTTCGTCCAAGAGGTGGAGGGATATGATCACATTCAGGAAACACGAGGCTAAAGACAGTGCTGAGAAGAATGGTTTGAGTATCAGCGTGAAAGAGAGTAATAAGAAAAGAGAGTCGAAGAAGAGCGCTAATTGCAGTGGCGGCGTTGCGAAGGCTAGCGCGGCGGAGCTGAAGTACATCAATATCTGGCCGTTTTCGAGGAGCAGATCGGCCGGAAACGGCGGGGCACGACCGCGAGTTGCTGCGACGGCGGGTGGAGGCGGTCGGAAAGTGAGCAGCGAGCCTTGTTCGAGGAGCAACTCCGGCGGCGAGTCGAAGACTCGTAAATGGCCGAACAGTCCGGGAAGGACGAACGCCGCCGGCGTTCACCTGGGGAGAACCAGTCCCGTGTGGCAGGTCCGGCGAAGTAGAGGCGCCGCCGCCGCCGCTGCTTCTAATGTCCAGAACGGAGGCGAGAAGAAGTGTTTGAAGAAAGGTGGAGGCGTTGAGGCTCGCCGGAAAGTTACTTCCGCCGCCGGGACCACCGGGAAGAGGGTGCTGAGTTTGAACGTGCCGACGTGTATGGGATATAGTAGGAGTCACTTGAGTTGTAAGAATGGTGCTGTGAGCGTGTCTGTCTCCGCCGTAGGTAGCGGCGGCGGAGGTGGTGTCGTCGCCGGTGAAGGGGTGCGTGAGAGTAATAATATGTTCGGCATAAGGAGCCTTTTTAACAAGAAAGTGTATTAATTAGTTACTGTAACTAGTTTATGATCGTCACATTAATCTATATCTTTAATAGCTTAAAATTTAGTCAATATTCCTCATATCATTGCGCATATGGCCTTAAAATTTAATTGAGCTATTGTATTATCTCACGAGTCAACAAAACCCTCTCTAGTTTATTAATTACCGTAAGGAGGTTATAGATTAATATTTATTTATCATTATTAAATTTGTAATAATCCTTTTGTGGTGTGATCGGAGTTAAGCGACAAGCCGATGGCTACGATTTCGCGTCTCGCGCGAGCCCTTCGTCTCCATCGTACGAACAGAAGAAGCTTAAACCCCAGCAGCTCAATTCGTTCATCTCCACGAACTATTCTACCGTTAGCTCTCTGCAATCGTACGTTTTTTAGCTCCTTCCCTTTTTAGTGTTTGTTGATTTTATCTTTCTATTAGCAGGTCGGGGATCGATCTTGGGGAGATAATTTAGCTTTCTGATCGTTTTTAGATATTGGAGTCTATTAAAAATGTGCTGTGTCTACTTTCTGTTTCTCTTCAATCAATCAATAAAGTTCAAACCTTTTTTTATTCGAGAAGGAAGTTTGGTAGAGCACAAGGAGACATGTGGAAGGGAAGCGTTGAGATCGGAAACGATCTCCAAACTTGCTATAAGCTCGATTTTAGCTGGTTTTCTGGGATTTGGGCTAACAGATGTTGCATTTGCGGATAGCAATGAGGTCTGTTTTTGTCTCACTTGTTAGATTCTTGTTTGGACGTTCAACTCAATCTATCGTAAAAAATTTGAATTTTTCGTAGGCTAAAACACCGCCCTCACATCCTGAATCTTCAGATGCTCCATCATCGCTCGAATATCCTAAATCTCCACCTGTAGGACCGCGGGCAGAAGTTTCAGGCATTCTGGGATTGGAGGAAATTGCAAGGAAGGATAGATCTCGATTAGAAGAGTTGATTAAGAGCAAAGGAGGCCGATATGGCTCTATTCCTCGCTTTACTGTTGGTGTTAAGGGCCAAAAGGTATGTCAATTTCATCCTTTCACATTCGATTCTATGTAGCTGGAGTCGTATCTACTATTCGGGGAGTTGCTGGGTTTATTTTAACGCCATTTGAAGGAAAAACAAATGCTCACTGTTAGATATCAATCAAATTCAAAGTTCCTCGGGGTTGTGAGGTGCCAGTTTTGATCACAAGCCTCGTTTCGTGCCTTGGAGTAAAGCCTGAAGATAATGGCGTTGGATCAGACATGATTTTGCGGGCTTGGCACAGGTGTCTTTCGTGTTTCATTTTGCAGCTTTTCTTTTCTATGGAAGAATCAGCAAAATTGACATCTCATTAGTTTTGCTTTGCGTCCAATGTTTGCTAACTCCAATATTTATACATGTTTTTTCAGCGGGGTTACTTGGCAACTTGCACTGAGTCGCCCAAAAACTAAGAAAGAAGTCATCGGGGATCAAGTTCAGGCTAGGGATAGTGATTCAACTGATGGAGATTTTTGCATTCTCATGTTCCGTCCGCTCATTACCTCTGATACAACCGTCAGTTCTTTAACTTGATATCCTTTTTGCCCTTTCTTTGATTTCTTTTTTAATCCAAATTATTTGGATAACTATAATTTGGGTAGGGAGTTTCCTGATAAGTTATGCGGCGGATGTGCAGGAAATTGAATTCATGAAATCAGGAAGTTTTAGTGATGAGGAACTTGATGCTTTCGCATCAATTTTACAGTTTTCTGGGCAACCAAAAAACTTAGATTTGAGGACAAAAGGAGGTGCTTCACAAGCTCAATCGAATGATAAAACAGTATCAAGTCTTGAGGAAATGGGAGTCAAAGTTTATGGACTTAAAGAACGAAATGTGGAACAGCAAAGTGCTGAAATATCCTGGGATAACATTGCTGGCTACGAAGATCAAAAGAGGTACCTTTGATTCATCGACCTGCCTTCTGTTTTTGTGCTTCATCTAGTGTATTCTACATTTTGGACAACCAATATGCAAATCATTTTTACTTTCTCGAAAGAAAAAACAAGAAAAAAACCTTCATCAGATGGAACTGGTGAATAAGTATACCCATATCTTATGAAAGTTTCCCTAGTAAAAGCCTTGTATTTCCTTGCATGTACAATATCATAGGGATATAGAAGACACAATACTGTTGGCTCTTAAGAGTCCAGAAGTGTATGATGATATTGCTTATGGAACTCGGTGCAAGTTTGAGACAAACAGACCACGTGCGGTACTTTTTGAAGGGCCACCAGGTTTGGACTCTTGTCTGAATCTTTTGATAATCAATTTGTTTGAGTTATATTTGAGAAATGATGAGGTGAATTAATGCCACAAACGCTGTCGTTCGCTGGTTAACGGTTGGTTAATCTTTTTCTGTCGAATATCCTACCGTAATACGCATCTTGAATTCCTGATGATTATCCCTAGAGTAGCAAATCAAACCTTTTTGAGTTGGAATCAAATTGAAACTCAACCGCTTGACACTTGAGTGGTCTGGTCATATTATGAAATCATTAAAAAAAGTGTTGTTTTTGAGCTATACGGTACTTTTTACTTCAGGCACCGGGAAGACATCTTGTGCTCGAGTTATTGCTGATCAAGCGGTACGTCACAACGCTTCCATCGAGCCATGTTTTTGGGTTGTTTTTATCTTTCGCCCTTAGACGTGTCATGCCTTTGATTGCATCGTGGCTGTAATAAACTTGGGATGACATTCAAGAAATGCCTTACTATTTCTGCAGGGGGTTCCTTTGTTATATGTCCCATTGGAGATCATAATGTCCAAATATTATGGTGAAAGCGAACGTTTATTGGGGAAAGTATTCTCTCTTGCTAACGAATTCCTCGATGGGGCTTTAGTGTTCTTAGACGAGGTAACCTTCATATACGATATATCTATCCACACTACATTGTGTGTGAAATTGTCCCTTTCGAACGAATAATTTAACCACCAATGCGGCGACCAAACATTTATATAGGTTGATTCTGTTGGTATAGCTCGTGATGGTGAAACACATGAAGCCACACGCAGACTGCTGTCTGTGTTATTACGAGAGGTACTTCTGCTAAATTAAGTAACATATCAGAATCCATGAAGAAGAACAAAGTTTAATCTCGTTTGCAAATCATAGCTAGTTTTGACCATCAGTGTATGAATCTAACCCGCTAACAAACTTTCTTGGTTCATGCAGATTGACGGGTTCGAGCAGGATAAGAAAGTAGTGGTTATTGCAGCAACCAACCGTAAACAAGACCTCGATCCCGCTTTGCTAAGGTTGCCACAATCCATCATCTTTTTCTTTTTTCTTTTCTATGTTAGTACCTCGACTTTCGACCCCCCTCACAACTCTTCTTTTTATTCGTTTAATTTCAGCCGATTCGACTCCATGATCACTTTCGGGCTGCCCGACCATCCCACCCGCGAAGCCATAGTGAAGCAATACGCCAAACAGTTGACCAAATCTGATGTCGCCGAAGTTGCGAAAATCACTGAAGAGTAAGTAAGCTCAAATATGAGAGATCATATCATTGCAAGTTTCATGTCTAATTATTGGAGTTAGTTTGATGATGTTAATTCATTGTTGCTCTTGCTACACACACAGAATGTCGGGGCGTGACATAAGAGACGTCTGCCAACAAGCCGAAAGGCGTTGGGCATCAAAGGTAGTAAAAACTAATCGATTGTTGTTGTTGTTGGTTTATCTTTAATCCTCACACACATGCATACAACTGCGAAACAGATTATACGAGGCCAGGCCCAGAAAAAGGAAGAGCTTCCACCCGTTAGCGAATACGTCGAAAGCGCTCTTCAACGAAGGGCTGCTATCCTAAGCGCCGAACCAGGGCAGACGCATACTAATCCGAGCCCATCTTCGAAGAAGCGTCGACTCGAATTTCTATGAAAAAGTTAACAAATTGTACCTGACTGTGTTTAGTATATTCATCTGATGGTTGAATGCTGCTGATAACATCGTATAGTGTACCATTTAAGTCTATTATATAAAGCGTTTTAAGGTTATCAGCAACTTTCCCCTCTTACTACTATTATTTTCTATAAATCATTTGACGACTATATAATGCGTGACGATTCAGCAATAGCTCCTCTCCTCTCCTAAGCTCGCTCAAGTACAAGGTTAGCCCTCGCAATCAATCTTACGCAGCAAGAAAAAAGAGTGAAAAGACAATGGCTTCTTCTTCTCGCGACAAGAAACCCTCTTCCTCTAGCAATCGTGGGATCAGAACCCTGTCAGACCTTAACCGACCGTCGGCTCATGACTCCGATAGTGATTCCGACGGACCACAAGAGTATTATACCGGCGGCGAAAAGAGGTACCTTTTGTTTGTATCTTCTTAAAATTGACGACATCTCCTCTCAATCTGTAATTAGGTCTCTTTCGCTCCAGTAATTTATCAATTGGTCGGTGGGGATTACGGAACTTAGATGAGGGAAATATGATTTATTTTAGAGGGATCAAATTACATATCCTCCTAGTTAATCCTTGTAACTGACTGTCAGTGGTATGCTCGTCCAAGACCCGTCGTCCAAGAACAACGACGTTGATGCGATATTTCATCAAGCTCGGCAATTAGGTGCTGTACAAGGGCCTTTGGAGAGCCTTGAGCCATCTTCAAGCTCTAGAAGCTTCTCTGAGACTGGTAGGTTGCTTTCAGGTGAAACTGTTCAGCCAACTCCTCAGCAGCAGCAGCAGCCTGAGAACATTGTACACAACGTTGTCTTTTGGAGAAATGGTTTCACCGTTAATGATGGTGGTCCTTTAAGGAGGTTGGATGATCCTGAAAATGCTTCTTTCATAGAGGTAACAAACGATTGCTAAATGAAATAAAGAATGGTTGAGAAACAATGTAGAAGGAAAAAAGGACGAGGCTTTGTGATTATATCTTTTTTGCAGAGCATCATAAAGTCCGAGTGCCCGAGAGAGCTAGCGCCCGAGGACAGGAGATCTTCTGTTCATGTTAATCTCATAAGGAGGGATGAAAACTTTCCTGTGAGTATTCGCTTAAAACTCTCGTGTGGTCGCTTCTTCATGACACATTTGAATAGTGACCGAGCTTATCAGAAGTAGATTATTCCACCCATCCTATTGTTGATTAGTTTCAGAAATGAAACCTCGCCTCACATAACCATATTCTCCTTTCGGCGTGGCCCCCTTTTGTCAGGAGCCAGAGGTTCGTCGCCTTCCATTCCAAGGCCAGGGCCGAACCCTTGGGAGCAGCTCTATGCCTACCGAACCCTCCCAACAGACCACTGCTGTGGTCGAGCCCCTCGTCAGTGCGCCGACCCCTAGCCAGGGGCTTGTGATCGATAGCTCGCTGCCCACGACATCGATTCAGCTGAGGCTCGGTGATGGCACACGAATGGTGGCTCGGTTCAACCACCACCACACCATAGCAGACATTCGTGGCTTCATCGATGCTTCTAGGCCTGGCGGTTCAAGAACGTATCAGCTGCAAGCTGTTGGGTTTCCCCCAAAGCCACTCAATGATCTGACTCAGACGATCGAACAAGCCGGGCTGTTGAACTCTGTGGTGCTTCAGAAGATGTAATAAGAAGGTTCATGGGATATGTTTGGGCTTGAGCCCATTTTATTGAATTATTGCCGTTTTTGTAAGTGATGTTTTCGTTTTCGGGTCTCTGCATTTTCGACCTGGATGATTCTCTATCTCGTGAAGTTTGGATATTTGGAATGTTTAATGCATGATTCTTCGTTATATTATTTGTGCCCTTTCCCTTGCTACATGGTGTGATTGCGATGCTGAGATATGTTATAAGTAACAAAAGTGAAAGCAAAATCAAATAAGCATTCTTAATGCAGTAAAAGTTCAATTTCGGAAAGTTTTTCTTGGCTGTTGACTCTGCTATCACGAGGAAAGTGAAAAAGCGAAGAGATTAGAGAGAGATATTTAGTGGGACTCGTCACGTAATTAAACACATTTCTGTTATAGATTGTGCTGTAATACTCCTGTAACAAGTGTGTTTTGGTGTGAACAAAAGCCTTGAATTTCGAGCAAAATTAAACAAGGATTTCAAGAATCATTGATATCTTTGTTTGTTTCCTAAGCGAAAAGCAAGAGAACCCCACCCCATCAGCATCTGTTCACGTTTAGAATGCAGGTTATCATAATAAATAATGTTGCTTGGATTATTTTCTGCTGTAATTTTTTTTCCCCATATAAGGTTCTAATGCCAGCTGAGATTCTATCTGGTTCTTCGCCTTTCACATGCTGGAAAAATCACTTACGTTGTCTTTGAATCATCGTACTATGGTTACACTTGTTCATATCTTTATGATACTCGTAGTTCATCATTCGAATGTAGCTTCATGCATGTCTGAAGAGAGAGGCATCTATGTCGTTCTACTCGAAGGCGATGGAACTGCTTTCTGCCAAGAAAAGAACCATGCCCGTAATAACAGGTGATTAGAGATCAGATTGGTTGCAAGTCATTTTTAAAAACATGAAATCAAAATCCTCAGAAAGGAAAATCTTGTTTGTTTTGCTCCATTATATTTAATTTACAACAGTGAGGTTTCCTTGCTGGCTCATGGGAAGCGATTGGTTGATTCTCACGATGAGTTCTTACAAAGCAATCTTGATTCAGGCAGCTACAGCAAGCTTTACAGCTTCAAACACATCGTCAATGGATTCGCAGTTCATACTTCACATTCTCAGGTCTGAATTAACAATCGTTGTGTTAATATAAACAAAACTACTTACTGATGATACCTTCTGTTTTTTTCTCTGCTGTAATAGGTCGAGAAGCTCAAGATCGCCCATGGAGTTAGGTTAATAGAAAAAGACAATGGAGTCAAGCTAATGACAACTCACACGCCCGAGTTTTTAGGGTTGCCTGACGTTTGGACAGCAGAAGTCGGTAATAACAGAGACAAAAACGCAGGCGAGGGGATAGTGATCGGTTTCGTGGATTCTGGGATAAACCCTAATCATCCGAGCTTCGCTTACGTTCCCAGAATCAAAGGTTTTTCTTCGAATAACAACGCTAGCAGCACTAAATTCTCGGGGGCATGCGAAGGCGGGCCTTTGTTCCCCGAGACTTCTTGCAATGGGAAGATCATCTCTGCAAGGTTCTTCGCCTCGGGCGCTCGAGCTGCTGCCAAGCTCAATGCTTCCATCGACATAGAATCACCCTTCGATGCAGTAGGCCATGGAAGGTATACATACATACAATTACATACTTTCTTGAAAGAACTATGACTACAGAAAGCACATACACAAAAACCAGATCTTGCAATTATCTTATGTTTTTCGACTCCTTTTTATTACAGCCACGTGGCTTCGACTGCTGCTGGAAACCATGGAGTCCCAGTAGTTGTGGACGGCTTCTTCTTCGGTCGAGCTAGTGGAATGGCTCCTCATGCAAGGTCTTCCTTAAGTAATATAATATCAACATAAATAAATAAAAATGTTCTTTCAAATTTCAGTTTTCAACATGACTATCTTGATGAACCCTAATTACTTTCCAGGATAGCTGTGTATAAGGCTATATATCCAACAGTAGGAGCTCTAGCTGATGTTCTAGCAGCAATTGACCAAGTGAGAATAAACCATCTCTTACATGCATGATTATTCTTGAAGAGCACATAGTGAAAAGAAAATTATACGTATTTCGAACCTCGATATCTAACAGGCAGTATTAGACGGCGTGGACATCCTAACGCTGTCCATAGGTCCCGATTCTCCCCCACAAGACACAATAACGTTCCTAAGCGCATTCGAAATCTTCATGCTCTCAGCGCACAGAGCAGGCGTCTTAGTCGTCCAAGCCGTGGGCAACAATGGCCCGAGCCCTTACACTGTAGTCTCTTACAGCCCATGGACCATAGGTGTCGCTTCTAGCAACACCGATCGAGCCTACCCAGGCACCCTAGTGCTGGGAAACGGTAAGAAAATCGGAGGCGTGGGCCTATCGGGCCCCACCTTAGGAGACGGCCTGCTTCAGTTCAAGCTAGTGATGGCCCGAGACGCTGCGAAGAAGAAGATTAATGCTGATAATAATAATAATAATAATAATAATAATAATAATAATACTAAAGGCGGCGCCTTTTCGAGGACGGCTGAGTACTTGTTGGAAGAGTGTCAGAGCCCAGAAGCTTTAGATGCTGATGTTGTAAGAGGTAGCCTTGTGATATGCACCTTTTCGCTAGGGTTTTTGAATGGGACTTCTACCCTAACGGCTGTAATAGACACGGCCAAGGCGCTCAGATTTGCGGGATTTGCGTTCCTTGCAAATCCCGCCCTCGGCGACTTCATTGCTCAGCCCATACCTTTCTCCGTTCCCGGGATTATGATCCCAAGAACCAGCGACTCGCAGGTAGAGATTACAATCGACTAAATACTAGCTTTCATATATACACAAGACGTGTGAAATGAGTAGTACTTATAGTTTTTTTCCTTTTTGTCGTGGTAGGGTTGTGTTGCGATACTACGAAGAGCAGACGAAGAAGGACGAGAAAGGGTTAATTGCTGTGAGGTTCGGGGGAAGAGCGTCGATTACCGAAGGGAGGTTAGCTTCTTACGGCGAACGAGCGCCTGTCGTTAGTCGATTCTCTTCGAGGGGGCCCAACTACGTAGACCAGAACAAACGCCCCGCTGACGTGCTCAAGCCCGACATCTTAGCGCCCGGCAACCAAATTTGGGCTGCTTGGAGTCCCATGAGTGCCCTCAATCCCATGCTTTCTGGTAATATATATTATTAACGACTTTCACTCAAGAACAAATAAAATTCTTCAATTTCGGTTTCACAAGGCTACGACTACGCTCTAATATCTGGGACGAGCATGGCCACGCCCCACGTGGCGGGAATAGGCGCGCTGATCAAGCAGCGCAACCCAACGTGGACCCCATCCATGATTGCTTCTGCCCTATCGACCACCGCAAAGAGGCACGACAACCTCGGAGATCCCATAATGGCGGAAGGCTTCGAACCCTACTCCGTACACGAAGCCGCCCCGTTCGGCTACGGGTCGGGCCTAGTCGACCCGGTCCGTGCCTTGGATCCCGGGCTCGTATTATCCGCAGGTAACCATATAACTCAATTCGAATTAAACTACACATTTTAAGAAAATTGACGTGAGGGGGCGTGCTGAAGTATAATACATAAAATTAAAAAAAAAAAGTTATACACTTCCTTGCAGTACAAGCTTAAGCTTTTAGGTGACGTGATCGTCCTAACAGCTTATGAAAATGGTCCGTGCAGAGTACGAAGACTACATAAGCTTCTTGTGCTCTTTGCCCGACACGGATCCCGAGAAGGTGAGGACGGCGACGGGCGGGACATGCGCGGCTCTGTTTAGCGCTCCGTCCGATTTGAATCAGCCTTCGGTGACCATAACGGCTCTCTCGGGAATGAGGACGGTGAGGAGGACAGCGAGGAACGTTGCGGGATTCCCCGAGACTTACGTTGTTGCTGTGGTCCCGCCGAGGGGAGTGACGGTCAGCGTGGGCCCGCCTTGGTTCAGGGTGGGTCCCGGGGAAACGCAGGCGTTGGAGATTAGGGTCAGTGCGTATGAAGTGCACGATGATTATGGCTTTGGTGAGATTGTCCTCACTGGGTGCTTGGGACACATTGTTAGGCTTCCCTTGTCTGTTTTACCTGTTTCTGTCTGAGCTCTTACTTACAACATATAATACTATTGTAATGAAACTTCTCTAGTGTTGCGATTAATCCTTGCTCGACAGATTATTTCATTCATGTAACGAAAATGTGCAGAAGGAGATAGATTAGATACAGAGATACAGACAGACATGGCAAGAAGCACGAAGAAACTGTACAAACGACAGCAACATTAAGCATTCGACGAAGACGACGACTAGCTAACTAGCTCACTTGCTTTGGCTTATAGAGAAGAACCCTTTAGTCTTCAACTGCCAAGATTCATGCATATAAGTTATATGTAATATTTACTCACCCGTTATTGCAGAAGCCAAAGGGCGGAAATAACAAACAGGGTTTTGTTTTAGACGGGTATTGCATCACCATTTTGACTTTCGTCGCACATAACTATAAGGCCTTGGATGTATGTAGGAAGGAGGCAGCACAGCCATCGAAAGCCTGTTGAAACTGGCTCTGAAGGTGGAACTATCATTAGGACGTTATCTTGGCGTCTCACTAAGCCCATCACGCTTACCGTGCTTCCTTCTTTGATACATCTGCCCAAACATATCGAAACAGAACAGAGTCATTTGTTAGACCAAATGTAGCAATAAACCGACGAATGAATTTTACGGAACTGATGGGTAAAGTGATGCTTACCCTTCTTTCAGGCGCATGACACGGTCGTCGCTGGACAAACCTCGATCTGCAAGCCATGTTAAGAAGCTTGGAGACAACTCTTTGTTGTCCTTGTTTACATCGACAACTACGTTTGGTTTCACAAATGGTGCAACTTTGGCCCCATAGCCAGCTTTAACCAGAGCTCTCAGACCAGATTGGAAGTCTGAGATGTAAAAATCAGCCACGTGCTTCTGTTGGAATCAGCGAGTGTAATAAATAGTGAAAAGAAGAATCTTGCGTTGCCCGACCCTTAACTACGTAATGATCAAAAAAGTTGTAGGAAAGTAGGCGAACCTCTGAGTGTCTGCATCCCCAGGACAAGAAACGGTGCTTAGGGTTTGCTGGCTTACCTCCACAGCCCCTATATTCGTACAGCTCTGAGGAAACGTATGCACATCTTGGGACACGACCAAAAGAGGTCTCAAGAGGTATGCTGCCACATGTCACAACCTGAAAGATCGATAAAAGGCGTCGGAATTATGCTATGAGTGGATACATATATGTGCAAACCCTCTCCACGAAAAATGAAGATCAGCTCATGGTTTACAAGGAAAGGCAATCACTTGATGGAATCGTATGGTCTTATCTCCAATCCAATATATATGGAGTTGCAACCTGGGGCGAAATTAACCTCAAAGATCATTACTTTTTTTCAATATTGCATCCATTAAAGCTAGAAATTATGTTAAGCGATTAGGATCAGATGACATCAAGACAAGTTTACTACGGACCACCATGAAATACTGCCAACGTGTCAATGTCGAATTTTCGACCGTTATAGCCTATACTAACCTTCCCTGCTGCATCGGAAGCTAAAGTTATAGGAAAGGTAACTTCAACAGATGTTAGGGGCCAATTATCAACATAACATCCATACCGTTTTCAGTTAGCATTTGAAAAAATTCAATACAAATCAGGCAATTAACTTTTTCTAGCATCCTCAAACTCAACTGCCTGTGATACGTGATTTGTAGTAAAGCAAATCCTACAAAGCTTTCACTTTTATATTCGATCAACACATTCGTACATCTATTGCTTGGAAAGATAACAAAAAGTGAAAAGACTGGTAGAGACTGATTATCTATCCAAAAGAAAACCAGGAGGCAAAATGGTCCCAAAAGATAAGAAAATGTGTAATAAATCAAGAAAATGAAAGAATTTCACCTTCTGAAAAGAAAAAAAACACCATAATTGGAAGCCATACCAACCAACCAAACCAGATTGAAAATAACAACTGCTAATTAGGAAAACAAATCAACGATAAGCACCAACAAATCTCCACATAACACAATCGCAGAGTTTCTATATCGATAAAGCAGACAAGACAAGAGTGAAATTACCCCCGTAACCTTGACGCACTGCCCATCGGCAGCACCTCTGAGCTCAACATCCTTCCATTCCTTCAAGAATCCCAAAATGGCCCTCTTTCTGTACAGCAAATTCCACGAAGCCAGCGCCAGAGCCACAACCACGACGGCCACCACGGCGGCGAGCACCACCACCTTCTTCACCGAAGCCACCAAAAACCCGCCGACCACCGCTCCCATCACAACCACGGCGAGAAACGCCCACACAGCCACCGTCGAAACCCTAAATCCGTACTTCACGTCCTCGCGCTTCAAGGTAGTCACGGCCGCACCGTACGCCGAAGTCGTCTTCTTGAACGACGACGCCTGGCCGTCAAGCTGACCGGAGCTCCGAGTCGACCCTACCGGGCCGGAGGTGATTAGCCCGGTCGGCTGTATCGGGGTCATCGGGCCCGAGAATGAGGAGGACGATGACTTTTTGGGAATCGGTCCCATCGGGCCGGAGTGCGGGCCGGATCTGGTATTCGGCCCGCTGGGATGGCGCGAGGGAGGCCTCGGCGGCTCCGACGCCGACATATCGATGCCGTACATCTTTCCGAGCTCGCCGGACTTCTTAACGTCGCCGCCGGTGTATGGAACGGCCCGCGAAGCCCCAATGGACGGGCGCTCCTTGTTCTGAGACTCGGGCCTACCCGAGACGACGAGCCCGTTGCTCAGCTGATGGGCCCCAGTGCGAGCACTCATCTCAGTAATTTCCTTTTTCTTTTCGCACTTTTTTTTTTTCCTTTTTGCGTCTCTGAAGTAGTAGGAAGGTAAAGTGAACTGAAGGGAGCAGTGTAGGGGAAGAGGAGTGTAGGTGTGGAAGGATTGCGGAAATTACGAAAAAGGGTATAATGAATTGACAAAATTGACCTTGTCTTCGTCAGCTCAGAGGACAGTAGTATGTGCTGTCTCTTGCTGTCAGTGTATGGTGTGTTATTGGATCTGTGAATGACCTCATTTTCTTACACAAATGATAAATACGAAACATCAGTTAATTTTAATTTAATAGAAAGAGGTTAATCTCTAAAAAAATATATGTATTTCTGCATGGGGTAATAATAGTTATTTATTTACTTATTTATGATAACCTCATCTATCTTTCTTTAATGATATCTTATATCAGTTCCTCATTATTTTGACTGTCGGTCACGAGGTCGCTACATGATATATTATTATGAAATGAAGTTCGAGGATATGATAACAAAATGTATATATTTAAATGGCTGATAGTGTTTCCAAGACAAAAAAATTTAAAAATGCAAGCAATGAATGTTGGAATTGTGGGGGGACCTCGATGGAATCCAAACCTTACCTATATTTCTTAATTCAACAATAGAAAAACATATGAAGTACGAGATGATGACTCGTAACTAAGCTTTGACAATCCTATGTAACGGTCTTGCTTCGTGTCGTGGTTTTTGCGACTTTTATCCATCGGATAATATATGATTTTAAAAAAAAATTGATTGATCGACTAAGGGTAAGGGACGATTTACATAATATTAATTTGTAGGCGACTTTATTCTATAAGCCCCTTTTATAAAAGCGTGAGTACTACTAGCTAATCATCTCTCGCTTTATCGCATTTTAGCATGTACAAGGAAAGAAAGGTGGCGTTTTTTTCCTTTTATTATAGGTATAAGCACGCAAATATTATTATTATTTGTCTAATATTTTGAGTCAAATGTTGCTAACTAGTCACTTTTAAAGATTACAATATATTATATCTACAATACAAAAGGTATCCGACACTTGGTTTGCTGTTAATAATTGGGCCCACCCAGCCCATGAGTAAAGTAATAAATAATAGAACTACAGTAAGGATTAAGAATCATTGTTAGGAACGTTATTTAATTTAAAAGTATGCTTTTCGCTGACGATATTAAAATAATTCAGATAATGACTCGATCGATGTTTTTAACGCTGGTGGGTTGGGTCTCAAAAGCATTTGCATACGTACACACTCTTAAGTATTTTTAATGTGATGTTCTCATTGTGCAAAGCAGATAAATTCATTTTAAAAAACCTAAATTATACGGAATGGGCCCTAATTGATTAAATATGTTAATCTGCAATAGTGTGATATTCAGACAATCAACTTTGAAGCGTGTTATCAACTGAATCGAACAATAAAAGACAATATTAGTTCGGACCAACCAAATATGACCCATTACTTTTGTAGGGCCCAACTAATATTGGGCTGAATACGGCCCAATTTCGGGTACATTGTATAGCAGGTCAACATGAGTCGTTATCTACTGAGATGAGAAAAAAAAAAATTACTCACCAAAGTCAAATTAAATTTTTTTTTTCCCATTTCAAGTGCAAAATTCAAACATTAGACGAGCTAATGTATGGAAATTTTACCACGGATGACTTGAACATATCATCTAATATTTACCTGCTTTCAGTTTCATATTCATATCCACTATTTCCCAGTGCTTGTATTCTTTCTTTATACTTGCAACAATTCTTACACTATAAGCCTCAAGTGATTCGTAAACTTGACTATATCACAGCATTCATCCCAAAGAAATAAAGAAATTAAATTCCAACATAAATTGAGATGGGGTCCTCTAAAATTGTATTCTTTGTGTACTCAAAACATTGACTCATATGGTCCTTAATCTTACTCTTAGACCGATTCAACAAAGACCATGCAATGACACCCACGACCAAGAAAAGCTATAGCTGTCACCATCCTCAGTCTTAGAACCGAATTAATCGAACTAAGTTAGTCATAAACGAAAAAAAAAAACAAAATGATTTCATGGGCTCATCGATGTCTAAACAATTGGCTGAGTTGAGAGCTAAACAAGGAATCATCGATGAGTACAAAAGCCAGCAAATGATAGGAGTATAAGATGAGTACAAAAAAAACTGATGGGTTTTTGTTCTTACATCGCAGGGAGATGAAGCAATCAAGAAACGAAGAGATTGCTTGATGATGGAATCAACAATTTGAAAAATAAATAGAAAAAGGTAAAGAAAAGTTTTAATGAGCGAATTCAATTCGACCCATAAGTCCAACAGATTCAAGAGAACGAACCAATGAAGCCGAGTTCTTGATCAAACACTATAATTAAATACCATAATTTGGACGTAATTATGAACTAGAAGCTCAAGAATGTTGCTGCAAAAATAGGAAGAAAATAGGAGAGGTAGATAACCAATTAAATGAACTAACAACTTCCCTTAATTTACAGCAAAGAAGAGACCGTTCTCTTACAATCCCAGAAAGACCACAGATGTAGTTCTTACTTATAATCAGAAGAAAAAAAACCCATCGAAGTAAAGAAAAAAAACCCACCTTTCTCTTTTTCTCCACCCAATTTTAAGCTTCGAAATATCCAGCTAGATTTTATCCCCAAACACCGCCCCACAAGCTCTGCCCTAGAAAGCTAACAAACCTCGTCACCGAACCACCCTTCTCATCCGCCGCCTCCGACACGTCATCACACGCGTCGCCGTCTTCAACGTCATCGACAAACTCATTCTTCCTCAAAGCCTCCGCCGCCGCCGCTTCACAAGGCAAGTCTTTGTCCAGCTTATGGCCTTGGCCGGCGTCGATTGACAAGCACCCATTCGTCTTGACTTTTTTGCCCTTACGCTTATCCCTCTTATTGCTGCTACTATTAGAGTGTTGGTTCATCTCTTTCTTCAGTAGACTGTCCTCGTAGGCGTCGATAACCTCGTGTATGAGCTGTCGATTGGGCGAAGCGTCCCACCTTACCCAGTAGCTTATGTAGCACGCGAAGCAACTGCAGCCGAAGCTCGGCGCGTGGTCTTCACTCCTCTTTCGGTGCGTGGAAGACGTCGTCGGAGACGAGCACGACACCAGGTAAGCTAGGACTTCCTTGTCCGACGGCGAGAGAGCGGCGGTCAGGGCGAATATCGCCGCGGGCAGGAAAGAGAGGAGGTGGTCGGAGACCACGGACGGCGTTGGGTGTATTGTGCCTTTCCGATAGAGTTTCTTCATCGTATTGTTTTGTTTCTCGGAGAGAGAGAGAGAGAGAGGAAGTGTGGTGGTTATTTATTTCTAGGTTTTTACGGAGAAGGGCTTCAAATTTTAAGACGAAGAGGGTTGACGGCGTGGACTTGGGGTTGTATTGATTGGACCGAAGAGACTTATTCAAAAAAATATAATGTAATCCAAAAATTAACAATGATGATAACGATATGTTACGTCGTAGTGTTGGTGATTTTGAAGAAATCAAAAGAAAAATATTGTGGTGGTGTGGGGTGGAGTGAGTAATCACGTGCGGCGCGGGTTACTAGTTGACAAGAGAAGCTGCTTTGCCACAAAAACTTATGGGGGTTTTGATTGGCTGCGGCGTAGCGCACTGATCGCTGTGCTGCGTGGGGGTCCACAGCGAATCCCCATCCCCGTATAATCCTTTTTTTTTTTTTTTCTCAGAAGCGAAACGAGCCATTTTTTTTTTCTCTCCTTGTAGTTAGGAGGAGAACTAAGAAGGTAAGTGTAAGAATAAACTTATTTCAACGGTCGTAGGAAAAGAAAAATGAACTTGGGAATTTCAGTTGTTTATGAGGATTATGGACAAGTAGTAATGATCGTTTCATGTGAGTTTGTGGTCGTAATCATGGGGCATTATTGATGATTTACGAAGAACGATGACGTTGGTTGCAGTAACTCTTTAATAGTCTACCACTATAGAAATGATCGATTTCTTGGAATAAAGACATCACCTTTCGCTTTTTTCTTTATACATACATAAATAACAATTGAACCTATGTAAGCACTTCAATGTTCACTGTAAGTCTGTAATTGTGATGGTTTCCACAGAGGATTCCTATACATATATTTAAATTAGGGTGGTATGGAAACATCCAATGATTCGCAAAGTGAAAAATTGTATCTAAATTAAAAATTAAATTTAAAGTTGACAAATTTCATGGCAGAACTTAGGTTAGGCCTGCTGATCATCATCATCGTCATTGCCGACTTTATCTGCAGTTTTGCCTTGAGATTCATTCCTTCTGTCATCAGAGTTCAATCCCAAACTCAAATCCAATGAGGAAGAGCTCTTGTTTAGATCTTGGCGCTGTTTTGGCTGTTCAACTTCTGAAGCCTTAGAGACAAACAAGTTTGAGAGAAAGAAAAAACGCCAGGCATTTATAGATGAATAAAGAGAGATACCGAAGCAGTTTTCGAGCAACCATATACAATCAATGACACACAAAGCTGAAAAAAAGCTTCATGAGCAAATCAGATTAAAAAACCTGGATTTCATTCATTGGTACATCGTTGATATCGGGTTTCTCTTCAATCTTGGACTCTGTCTCTGCTGCAGCATCATCGCCAATCTCAATGGGATTGGCTTCATCTTCGTTCTGTTCTTGGAACTCGTTGCTTTCTGCTTCGAGCACAGAAACCTGATGATGAATCAATTCGGTTAACAGAATCATATAACACAACTCGATGAACGCTGGTCTGCTGAATAAGCTCTGGAAATGTCTAAAAGAGAAGCCACTGTAAAAATAAAAAAATAAACCAGCAATGGGATTATATCTACTCAAGGTTGAAGAAATACATGCTGATCAGCATCACAGTAAGACCAGTTGATTATAAGCATCACACATGAACCACCTGAATTTTGGGAGTTTATCTACTTAATGAAAGACAAGTAGAAGGACATTGTGCTATCCAAGAACCAATCACAAGGAATAGAAGAGGGAGTACTTCATTTACAACAATCAATCATCAGAAAACCAAAAAGAGCATATTTTGGGTAAAATCTATCCAACTGTAGCACTTTCTCCGCTAGGATTCGCACACGTGTTAAATAGGTAGCTGGCATGCTGCACCCATTGTCAAGCTAAAACCTTAATAACAAAGGTCAAAAACCCTAACCTTGACTTACAACGAAGGGAAGAAAAAATTCCGATCAGCCCATCTCTACTTCAGCTCAATTCTCCACATAAACTTGGAATTTACGTCAATAAAAAGACATTACAGCACTTCACATCTCTGATGCATAACAAATAATTTACCGGAATAAATTTGAATTTGCTCCTGGGAGGCTCATCCGCCGAAACGGCGCCGCCTTTATTAGAAACCTCCGATCCGCCATTGTCATCGCCGTCGTTGTCTCTCGAGGTCGTAACGGGCGCCCATATGTACATCAACAGGTGCGACAGTCCGTCAACATCTCCGTTAGTGGATGAATAATGGTGGTGTGCCGGCGTCAGCCGAACCCACTTCTTCTTCCACTTGCGGACGGGACCCGTGAACACCGCCGTCGCCGTGTAGCGGTTTGACGACCGGCCAAATCTGGCCCCAACTCCCTCCATTACTATCTTATCTAATTTTTTAGTAAAAAAAAAAACGAGAAAAAATCACGAACGTGAATTCAGCGTACAGATATGAATGATTGGATCTTGTGAAAGAGGTAAACGTCAAGTCTATTGGCTAGTGAGTGATCGTTTCCCTTTGTTTACCAGATCGTGTTTCATTTCATTTCAGCTGTTGAGACTGAGAGTGAGACTTGAGAGTGGCAGATGAATTATTTTCCTTACAGATATATATTAGTATATATTATTAAAAGAAAGGAATTATCTAATTATCGTCTTTAAAATAATATTTAACACGTGCATATACATATATGCCCCAGTATTGTATAAAGATGGGAACATTGAAAATTGGATTCGATTATATATGATTGTCTTATCACCATCATACCCATGTTTGTACACCAGTAAATCCATCATATTTTTTAGTTTCGACACACTGGGAAAAATTTCAAAACCTAAGCGAATTGGATTATACACAATTGGTAAGGATAAAATAGACAGCCCTATACGAAATTACAGTCATATGGGGCCTAAAATGATGAACTTGCATGAGCTTGAGTTCGCTAACCTTGTTAAGCTGAATTCATAGTCCCAATATTCACAAAACACACAACAAAAAAAAACTTGGCAATATAAATTCATCATTTCAATTTTAATTTCAGGCACATTTAATCCAACAATTATATACAAGATCAATCTTCCTATTCAAACTTCAATGATGCATACAATAACCAAACCAATAGGCCTAATCAAAATGCACTTAAAAAACACCATCTTCAAGAAGCTTGAAGCTCCAAAGCCAAGTTCCCAGCAACCCTATCCTTCAATGCACGAACATCCCCATTTGATCTGCAATAAACCAACCTCGACGAAAAACCCTCGTTAGTATTATTACCCTTTTCGAACCCCACCGATTTCTTCTTCCCTTCTCCAAGAAAGCTCCCAACCACAAAATGATCCCTACTAGACGAAACCTCATTGGTCGTTCTCTTGTACGGTCCAAACCACATGTTTTGCATGTAGGCCAATCTACGCCATGGAGGCATGCTCAGCTTCCCTCTCTTCATAGACTTTCGTATCGCATTGGACATTATCCTCGTCACCTTCTTTAGTTCCGTTGGAGTTCCTATGTATATCGTGGGAAAATTCTCGAGCATAGAAGAGTAGTGATTGGTCGGGCGTGCGATTGTGAACTGCCCCGAGATCATCACTTCTACGATGTATCGTTCATTTTTGTTGTCGTTTGACGATGGGGTTATTACGTCGATGAACTCGTAGTTTCCCGCTGGGGTTTTGCCCGATTTTTTCCATTTCGACTTGCATAGGCCTGTAATAATAATAAAGATGATGATGCATTTATTGTTATTATTATGCATGTGGTAGAATGAGGAACTGTAACAGATGAAAGATTCGATTCGATTCGCTTTTTATTAGCTTTGAATGGCGAATTATTTTATTACCTGCATCGATGCCTTGAGCTCTGAGCTGAGCCATTAACAATCGCCTGAATGATGAGCCGTTTTTTATCTCAGCCAAAGCCTTGTCAACCTCTCCGTGAAGAAACCCTCTAACACCATTATCCTCGTCGTTGTTATTACTTAGCAAATTCCTCAGAGAATCTTGCAACTCAAAATCGAGGGAATTATCATCTTCTTCGCCATTGTCTTCGTTCTCATGATTATCGTTATCGCCTTCAACGCTGTGATGATAATCGATTCCTAATAATTCACCGTCGTCTCTAATTTGTTGTCTGCTGCTTTCTTGCTCGATGAAGGAGTTCACAAGATCAGACAAATCTGCAGAATGTTCGCTTCCACTGCTCTCTTCGCATGGTTTGTTGTTGCTGTAATGAATTCTTGATACCTCGTTGAAAGCCGCCGCAACCCTTTTGAATCTCATCATTTTTTTTTCTTTCTCTTCTTTTACCTTTTTTTTTCTAGAGTATATTCTGCGATCCTGAAATTTTGAAGGATGGAAGATTAGGTTTGGAGCTTTATTATATAGACGATGATGAAAATGTTGTAATAATGTTGGAAGATGTTGACAGTTTTATCTCTGTCGTTACTATGGAGTCATTTTTTGTAAGGATGAAGACATTTCTTGCAAGAATTTATAGGTTGAAAGAAAATGGAGTTTATGTAAATCTAATGGAGGGTTTTGTCCTCATCCTTGGTTGTTTAGAAGAGTTAGCTCTGATGAACCTAATGCTGAAAACTGGTCCAAGTTCAACACATGTTTATTAGCTTTTATTCCTACGAATATTCTCTTCTTCATTCGAGATTTTAATCATTTTTTGAAAATAATTATTACCGATAAGCCTTTGCCCTTTTAACTTCATTTTTTTTTTGAACTTTTTTTTCCTTTTAACTTCATTTTTTTTTGCCCTTTTTTTTTGAACTTTTAGATGTGGCGACTCGATCGACCGACGAGTTAACGGTGTGCATTCATTTGTGGCTCGAATTACGTCCAAATACATTGAATTTTGAAGGTTTATTGACCTCATGACTACCCAAGTACTATTACTACTACCAAGTACAAACATCTTTAATTATTGATTTTAAATATAACTTCAAATGTAGAAACTATTTCAATATATTATTATAAAATGAAAATTATTGCAGGATGATGCTTTTCAACATTATCTCTCGTCACACATGTAATGTATTTGCCCGAAACATCGTCTGCATACAATCATCACAATTCACAAGTGTGTTTCTATAATAGATAATTTATAGATGAAGAGATATGAATAGATAGGATGAAAACAAGATGGCCTATGTATAAGGTGCTTCACCATATTCGAGACATTTAACCTTAAGGAAGAAAATATCTTTTTATACATTATTGTAAATCAAGATTAGTTCATAAAATCAAATATCGCACTCAACATTTATCAATAGTTCTACTCTTTGGGCTCATGCTGTAATGAAGGCCCAAAATTATGAACAATATATTTTGGGCCAGTGTCAGCCCAGGTACCATTGATTAATAGAAATTAGAAATATTGTCTCAACTCAAATAATTGCTTTACCATGAAGGTGTATTTTGAGGGGAGAATTTATGTTGTCACTTGCGTCATGCGTGGAATTGAGACATTTTTTTATATTATCAGATTTTGAGGATTAGTCCCATCTTTCAGACTATGTGAAGCCAGACGAGTCCATATCCGATTGAGTAAGATATATCTAAAAAATTAATAAATAGATTAGGAATTGCTAATCATTCAATGGGAGACTAAATTCACCAATGATATTAACCCACACATGCACCTTGACTTGTTGTCGGCCAAAGTGACGCGTGTTGTTTAATTACGTGATCCATATATATATGTAGATATATCTTTAGGGGAACTTTCAATTAAATTCCTAGTTGCAAACTTTCTATCACAAAACCCCACTGTCAGAGAAATATATCAGTTAACTCCCCGATTTACCGTTTGGTACACCATACAACACATTTTGGTACATTATATCAACGTATTGTGGTACATCATACATTGAGAAAATGGTATACCAAACATCACTTTTAAGGTACGCCGTAACAACACATTTAGGTACATTATAGCAACGTGTTGTGGTACACAATGCAAACATAGAAAGGTACACTAAACTGTTACAAACAGTGATAGGATCGGTTTACGCGTTTAGAGGGGGGTGAATAAACGCTTGACGCCTTTTTGGTAGTCAACCGGTTAAGGTTAATACCGGTGCTTGATTTTTCTCTATGTGTTATTCGCGGAAGCTTGTAGATCGGTTCTGACTTAGAAACCGATAATCTGTGCGTAGTGTTAGTGTGTGTGTGAAAGAAGATACCAGTTTGTTTCTGGAAGTTCGGAGTTGAATCTCCTACGTCTCCCCTTCTTCCTCGTGAGGAAGGTTCACTAGACTTCAGTTATACACTCACAGTACAACCTACCCGGCTGCCCTCAGCCTTATCTAGTGAATCCCTAGGCAGTCGTAAAATACAATCCACCTACTTCAACAGCTTTTTACAGTCCGTCGGAATAACAATAACTCACTTACTTAACCTGACCGGTTATCGTATAGTGAGGACAACACTTTCTAAATTTCTCGCTTTGTTCTTGAATTTTGTCTGATTGATTTCTCGTGGTTGTGTTGTTGTCTTCTTCAGTGTTTCTTCTGTGATATATATACTTGTTTGTTGATGAAGAAGACCGTTGTGATATGGCTCCAAGTGCTGAGCTGTGCATTAAATGCACTTTCCCAAAATGGGTACTGTCCGGTCTTGGCAGCAGTCTATACTGTCTCATTTGCTTTTTCCATTCTAAGCTTGGCTTGACTTCGACCTGACTTCCTATGGCAGCCTTGCATTAAAGATTTCGACAGTAGGTTTCATTATCCCGCCTTGAGTAAATTTGAATCTTTGTATACGTGGCATCTTTGATGACAGAACTCCGGTCTTCGCACTTTATCGGTCCGGTATCTGAGTTCTGATCTTGGCTCCTGCCAGGTCCGGTATATGTGTGTATGCCTTTCTGTTTTAGGCACGCTTCTTCTGATAACCAGTCTTGTGTTCTTCTAACTAATATCCGGTCTCCTGCGCATATGTAATCTGCTGACTGACGTCCGGTCTTTTAATCTTCTTCTAACTGGTATCCTTAACCAGTCTTGAGCAATTTCCTTCAGACTGATTATCTGGTCTTTTAATCTTCGGTCTTATGTTCTTCTGACCGGTATTCTTAATCAAGTTTGGACAATCACCAAAACTGTTTAATCTGAATTCTTGATTCACGATTCCTAACAATTTCCCCCTTTTTGGTGATTGTCAAAACTCAACGAAGCAGAAAGGTATTTATTATATCAAAGGAGATTTGATACATAAACTACCAATCTATTACAACCGTTGTTGGCCTATCTATTCCTTAGATATGCTAAACTTCTTCGATCTTCTGGTTGTTGGCATCGTCCGGTTTCTTTGGTATATCCCGGTCTGCCTTCTGCTTCGCCTCAAAACTCAACGAAGCAGAAAGGTATTTATTATATCAAAGGAGATTTGATACATAAACTACCAATCTATTACAACCGTTGTTGGCCTATCTATTCCTTAGATATGCTAAACTTCTTCGATCTTCTGGTTGTTGGCATCGTCCGGTTTCTTTGGTATATCCCGGTCTGCCTTCTGCTTCGCCTCAGTGCTGCAGCAGTTCCATCTGCCCTTTCTCCTTAGCTAGCAGCACTTTTTCTCCACACTGCTTGTCACAACCGGTATCTATACTTCTTTGATCTTCCGGTTGTTGGCATCCCAAGTTCTCTTTGGTACGTCCTGGTCTGCCTGCAGCTTCGTTCAGTACTGCCATCTTCCCTTTCTCCCCAATTAGTATTGGGCAGTGGGCAGTACTCTTCTTCCCCCTTTTTGACAATCACTTGTCCGGTATGAGGGAAGGTAGTCATTGTGCAAGGGAGTCATCATTACAGTTGTTCTCTCCTTCTGAAGCACAATGAAACCGGTAGCTCTGTAGCTGCGCTCAGATTTGACAGGGCGCTTCAAGGTCTGAAGAAGTCTTCTTCTGACCCGTCCAGTCTTAGCAGCTCGTACAAAGCTCCGGTTGTCTCCAGGACTCACGCTTTTTGTTGAGCTCCTTGGAGGGTCGGTTGTTGCGTCATGGTGGATATCCGCTTGTTGGCACCACTCGAAGCGCAACGAAACCGATAGGAACCGGTGTCCGGGTATGTACCTGGCATGGCGTTTAATCCCGGGTAACCGGTTCTCCTTTTCCAGTCCCTTTCCTTGATGGATTCTCGACCGTCTCTTCGAGAGGCTGGTAGGAGCGGTAAGGTAACCCATGGCTTCTCAACCGCTCGGCTACTACGCCGTCTCTTGGTGGGTCGATGGTCTACAAGGGACTGGAGGGGCGCCATCTTCTCCTTTGGGTCCTTGTAGTGCCCTGATGGTTCGCCCGGTCCGCGGCATCTTTTGTTCAGCTCTGGGTAAGAAGCTGATGACTGGGTGCATCTGATCCAACTCGTCCAGTCATCAGATAGCATCCCAGGGCTCTCCTTCTGTGCCGTCGGACTTGTTTTTAAAAAGCCTGCTAGTCCACAGCAGCGTCTTTGTAGCTTTGTTTGACCGCCGTGAGGTCTTTGAATGATCAAATGAGTGAGTCTGCATCCAGTCTGTTGGAGATACTGCTTTGAGGCGATTGGGTAAGAAAACTGGGCTTGGACTTGTTAAGCTTTTTCTGGTTGTGAGGCTTATCCTGACTGAGGGTTGTGGATGTTTCGGTAACTCAGGCATTTTGAACTTAGTTGTTGTTGAGTGACTGGGATTTTGAAGAGGGTCGTGAGGTCTTTAAATAGCCGAAAAATTCCTGTCAACTTGTGTCACGGGTGTACAGTATTCCAAGCCATGCTTATCTTCTTTTCAGTGCGTCGGAACTTTATGTCTTGTCCGATGACAGAGATTCGTTGATGATATGACTATTCACCTTCTCTAATGCAAGTTTCAAAGCCAGCTGTATAAACTTCAATAATATGTGCATTGATGGGGCACAGTTATCGAAGAGACCCGGTCTTTATCCGCTCAGTAGGAGTCGCATGTTTATCCATTGGTCAGTCATGGATAGTTTCGGTTTCAGAAGGCCTTTGAGACAGCTTAGATACTTAGACAAAGAGTAAACTCTGCTTTTGAGAACCAGTCTGATGCAGTTGTGTGTAGTTCACCGGTTTGTCATTCCTGCACTTAGTCTCTCTTTCCTGATTTCAGTGCTTTCGACTATCTTCACGGGGTTGACAGCCTTGGTAATTCTACTGCTTTTCCTTTTAAGGCTGTAACCTTCCTTCAATAGAAGAGCTTGCTTGTTGACCCATGTTTGTCTGCTCCTTAACCACTAGTTAGAGTCCAAAGCTACACTCAGTCATTCAGTCGGCTGAAAACCAGTCTCCATGTAGAGCACCATCACGCCATTTGTCTGGAGCTGAGATTATTTCCCTCACCGATTGCCCTTTAGTTGTCTTTCTCCGGTATGGATTGTCGGTCTTTGATGGGAACTTCCGGACTTAGTTGATCTCAAGACTGATAAATTCCCCTTTAGTTCGTATTTCCACCAGTTATTCCGATCAGTCGCCAGGCTGATTTGATCGTCTCTTGAGCGCTATTTGGTCTTCTGAGAGCCTTCTTCTTCCCTTTGCTTGAGGCGTTCCCCCTCAGTAGGCTCCCTTAGGTGCAAACTTCTTGCAATACACTGTCCCGGTTTCTTTTAGACAAGTATCGCTCTTTTGAAACTGGTTTGTTCCTTTATTGCTTGATTTTCCCGGTTCAGAGCTTCCTTTCCGGGGTCCTGTCTGGCTGCTACCGCTTGGTTATTCTGATCATCTGTTGTGCCTTTCTCCAGACACCTGATTCCCTCTCTTTACTGCATTTTTACCTAAAGCTTGCCAGTATATAGATGACTCACAGCATACGCTATGGTCCTTAGGCATGATGTTAGTACAAGGCTTAGAAAAAGCAATTTCTGTTTTCTTTTCCTTCACTTATACAGTAACCAAGCATATTGACTGTAAGTTCTTTCTTACTTGTACCGGCTCAGACAGTTGCTGGATACCTATTTCAAAGGTAGCCGCTGACTTGGCACATGGTTCGATCTCAGCGAGAGTCTTTCCCCCTGGGCATGTGCCGACAGCATCTGCTGTCTAGAGATTAGTAGAACCGGTTGAGTTTCTGCATGTATTCCTGCAAGAACAAATAAAATCTTCGGTACTCAAGTCTCTTTGAGTCCGGTTAGGAATTAGTACCTTAGGTATCCATAATTGGATTATCCTAACGTGTCTACCGGTAGTGGGATCAATAAGATATTTATATTTATTATTCCTATTCTGAGACCGGTCTTTGGGTCTTCTGTAGCCTTGTGTCCCTGGTTTTGTATCGTGGCCATTCCCCCTTGGTCGTTGAGGTCTTCTTCTTCGTGAATCATAATTTACTCCTGTATTCCCCCTCACTTGTTGGGGTATTCCTTTATGTGGAGCATTTCTTACATTATTCCCCCTTGCTACCTGAGGTCTTGTCCTTGCGTAGGACACTGAGGAATTGTAGGTGTGTTTCACTCCAGTTTCCTTAGACCTGTTCATAGGAGCAACAGAAACTGGGTTATAGTTTGCAGGACGAACAAAGTTGATCACCTTTGGAGTAGTGGGTTGTGCGGATGTTGTTGGTTTGTCAACATCAATTCTTTCGTCGTATCCGAGTCCGGTTCGGTCACCAGCATCCCTTAGGGAACCTTGGAGACATTGGAATGTCTCTGTTGACTTAGTCCATGACTGGACCAAGGCGGTCAGCTTCTTGTTTTCTGATGCATTCTTTTCGGCTGCTTCTTTGAGCTTGAGGTTTTCTTCCTGTAGATGGCTGATCTTTTCAAGAAGAGGTCCGGTATCCTCTAGCGCTGGTGCTTTTCCTTTTTCTGCCATTTTTAACTTCTCGTTCAGTTTCCAGTATTCATCAGCCATACTTTGAAGAGCATCTAGAACTTCTTCATAGGTGAACTTATTTTCTGGATCTGATTGATCTCCCATCAGGCAGATAAGATCTGGTTCAACTTTGTGGTTGCTTGGTTCATCCTCTGAACTTGATTCATCGGAATCGGTATCATCCCATCTGTGGCTATCTCCATTAGTCGTGGAGGTTTGTGCCTTCTTCCACCTTAGGTGTTGGTTTGTCTCCTCTTTGGAGTCATTCTCAGCTTTGGATCCGGTCCTGTCATATTTAAGTTGAATGTTAGTATTATCGCTTAGCTTACGCTGATTAACCTGTGTCACATTGGATGATTTTCCGTCTTCCAGAGCTTCTGTTGGATTTTCCTTGAGCTCGTTGATTTCTTGGTTTTCCCCAAGTCGACTTAGTTTGATCCACACTTCCTTAGCGGTCTTGCCTGTCATAACTTGTCTGAAGACTTCTATGTCCAGAGTTTTGAATATGGCATTTTTTGCAATATTATCCAGATTTGTCTTTCGTCTCTCTTCTGCTGACAGCTCGTGTCTTTCCTTTGGAATTTCTCTTGGCTCGTCAGGGTAGACAGCATGTCTTGCGTTTATCTTGTTGAACACGAATGGTCCATTTTCCAGTACGTCGATCATTTCATCATCTTGCGCATAAAGGTAGGTCATCAACCTTATTTTCCACTCAAGAAAATTTTCCCTGCTAAACATAAGAAGCTGATCTGATAAAGTCATGGTTAGTAAAAAGAAATCAAGCAAACCTGGCTCTGATACCACTTGATAGGATCGGTTTACGCGTTTAGAGGGGGGGTGAATAAACGCTTGACGCCTTTTTGGTAGTTAACCGGTTAAGGTTAATACCGGTGCTTGATTTTTCTCTATGTGTTATTCGCGGAAGCTTGTAGATCGGTTCTGACTTAGAAACCGATAATCTGTGCGTAGTGTTAGTGTGTGTGTGAAAGAAGATACCAGTTTGTTTCTGGAAGTTCGGAGTTGAATCTCCTACGTCTCCCCTTCTTCCTCGTGAGGAAGGTTCACTAGACTTCAGTTATACACTCACAGTACAACCTACCCGGCTGCCCTCAGCCTTATCTAGTGAATCCCTAGGCAGTCGTAAAATACAATCCACCTACTTCAACAGCTTTTTACAGTCCGTCGGAATAACAATAACTCACTTACTTAACCTGACCGGTTATCGTATAGTGAGGACAACACTTTCTAAATTTCTCGCTTTGTTCTTGAATTTTGTCTGATTGATTTCTCGTGGTTGTGTTGTTGTCTTCTTCAGTGTTTCTTCTGTGATATATATACTTGTTTGTTGATGAAGAAGACCGTTGTGATATGGCTCCAAGTGCTGAGCTGTGCATTAAATGCACTTTCCCAAAATGGGTACTGTCCGGTCTTGGCAGCAGTCTATACTGTCTCATTTGCTTTTTCCATTCTAAGCTTGGCTTGACTTCGACCTGACTTCCTATGGCAGCCTTGCATTAAAGATTTCGACAGTAGGTTTCATTATCCCGCCTTGAGTAAATTTGAATCTTTGTATACGTGGCATCTTTGATGACAGAACTCCGGTCTTCGCACTTTATCGGTCCGGTATCTGAGTTCTGATCTTGGCTCCTGCCAGGTCCGGTATATGTGTGTATGCCTTTCTGTTTTAGGCACGCTTCTTCTGATAACCAGTCTTGTGTTCTTCTAACTAATATCCGGTCTCCTGCGCATATGTAATCTGCTGACTGACGTCCGGTCTTTTAATCTTCTTCTAACTGGTATCCTTAACCAGTCTTGAGCAATTTCCTTCAGACTGATTATCTGGTCTTTTAATCTTCGGTCTTATGTTCTTCTGACCGGTATTCTTAATCAAGTTTGGACAATCACCAAAACTGTTTAATCTGAATTCTTGATTCACGATTCCTAACAAACAGTAAATCGGGGAGTTAAGTGATATATTTCTATGACAGGGGAGTTATGTGATGGAAAGTTTGCAAATAGGTAGTTAAGTGAAGTTTCCTATCTTAAAAGCAAATACAAATGTGTTTTGATTGTCGTCGTTTTACGTGAACCAAGTCGTGTACTAGATTTAAACAAAAACGCGAGGGTTTTTTTTACTGGTCCAACACATACAGATATATATTACTTTCGTGTACGAGTTAAAAACTTCATCTTTTTAGAGCCCTTCAAGGTAATTTTCCTTCCTCTCAACTATTATAATCTGAATATTAAGAAACAAAAGAGCAACCAATACCCTTTTTCTGATACCTTGACAACTTTTTGGAAGTGGGATCTATAGTGCAACTTTTGAGACAAAATCGATGGATGTAATATTATTATAATTAAATGTGCGAAGCAAGTGACAAGCTGCGCTGTGTTACAATATGTTTTATTTTTATATAATCAAGGTTATAATTTAAAATATACACGTATGACGTAATAATTCAAATATAAAAGTCTCGAACCATCGTCTCTTCTAAGGGTACCAATCAAGAAACAAAACATAAAAATCAATTAGCAAATATACCAACCATACGTGTCAAAAATCGCAAGGGAGATAAAGTTCCCACTAATCAGACTATCACAATCTGGACACAGTAGTAACTACACTCCACCATTGTCCAAAAAGATAATGTGGGGCATATCCCAAGAAATGGAACAACGAAAACGATGATTATTAATAAAATAGTTTGGTTAGAAAATCAAACACAAAGTCGAGATGCACGTGGTCGATTAAATAAAACACATACCACGCGTCCCTCAGCCGTAGCACCTCAGTGCCTTCAACGGGGTTTATTTAAAGCTCGGCTTTTCTTTGCATCTTCCCTACGCATTAAACGCATTAAAGGTTTGGGCTGAACTTTATTACCACTAATAAAGTATGTACAGCGACTAAAAGCCTTTTCTTTACTGTAATAAGTATCACTTCTGTTGGCATTCTTTTCTTTCTTTGGACGTTGAATTGAGTTTTTTCTATTCTTGCAGCGCATGACGACGATGGTTACTAAGACTTTGGCCACTGTGTTTTTGGTGGCTTTGTTTTTCCATGGGAGCTTCGTTTCAGCGGAGACCCACCATGTCGTAGGAGAAGGTGAGAAAGACTTGGATGTCGGGTCTTGGTTGTCGGGTCGGGTTTTTAGGGTGGGCGACAAGATCTGTAAGTCATATATATAATAATCGTCTTCTTATGTATTACTACTACTGTCGAGCTCTTGTGTGTATTATACAGCTAATTATCTGCTCTATTACGCCATTTTCTTGCGAAGTCTTCAACTTTGGAAAGGGTGAGAAGATCGTCGAACTTCATGGGCCAGAAGAGTTCAAGACGTGCGACGTCTCAAACCCCATCAGAATGTACACAGACGACCACGTCGTCCTCGACAAAGAAGGTACGAGGTACTTCGCAAGCGCTAACCTCGAAAACTGCAAGAACGGCCTGAGAATCCCCGTCGCCGTCGTTCAGAGCGCCGACGGGTTCGACCCGATTCAGCCCTTCGACCCGCCGTCGAAGTTCGCCCCACCATTCACGCCGGAGCCCTTTGAGCCTCTGCCAGTTTTTGCACCACCACCGCCTTCAAGCAAACCATCATTCGCTGTGAGTTTGAAGGCGCTTACTTCCGTGCTCTTCCTAGGACTGCTGTTGTGCTTCGTCGTTGGGCTTTGAAACCTTAGTTTTCTGCGTTTTGTGTTGCTTTTCCTATTACGAATAATGTTGTCGTTTGTCATACTTAGGCCCTTATTATTATTATTACCGGGTCAACTATATTGTCTGTAAGTATGGAGCAGTAAAGACATGTTTACCTTGTATGTTTCATCATGGAAATAACTTAAAGATTTACTACAAAGCCAAGAAATCCACCGTGCATCGAACATACAACATGCATTGATCTCTAATTTCTCGGCTGGAAGCAAACTACTCCATGGTCGAGGCATAAGAGCAGTAAAAACTTAAGCTCATAATAAGGTCAGTAAAAACTTACGTTCGTAATAAGGTGTGCATTGTACAAATTATTAGTTGTCCCTGAGAACTACATAATTGGCCCCATTAGTCTTGAGTATCTTGGATATCCTCCTCAATATACCTGCAAATGCATCTTTGTCCTGCATTTCAGAGTATAAATCCTTGTCAATAACGGCATGCTACTACATATCTTGTGACTTGTCAAGAAAAGAGTTGGTAGAAAGAAATTCATATATTGAAATTGACAAAGATAATGGTTTTTTTACCTCCTTAGACTTCAATCTAGATTTGAATTTGGCTACAAGATCCTGGGTTGTGACTTGAGCCTTGTGTACTAAAACAGCTCTGATTTCCTCTTCAGTAACTGGTCCAGTGGGTGGTGGTGGTGCTTTGGCCACGGATTTCGACGACGGTTGTTGAGGCGATGGGCCTTTAGAAGGTGCCCCTGTCTTAGTTGAAGCTTCTTCTTTCACGGTTTTTGTTGATTCCTGTGAGTTGACGAGTTTACATGACTTCAAACTCGGAGAAGGGATCTTAAACGGATGCTTAGGCGAAAAAATAGAAAAACTATAAATGAAGTGAGGGAGGAGGGGAGACAGTAACTAAAGACTTACATTTTCTGTTTTAGCTTTCTTCGTAGGGACGTTCGTTGTCTTTGAGTCGTCCCCGTTGTTTTTCCTTTTTGCCTTTGAAGAAGACGTCTTCGAGGCCGACGGCGTAGAACGGTTAGTGCCAGAAGCAATTGACTTTGCGGGGCTGATGCTCTCAACAGGTTCTTCCTTGAGATTTTCCTTCTTTGGGGCGAAAACAGGGGATATATCATCTTCCATCTGACAAATTGAATTGTAATGGATAGAATATCTTTTCTTGATTATATGAATTCCTTAACCAAACATTGTTCGCACACACGAACAGTAAAGACTCGTAGTAGCAGCGCTTCGACGCAAATTCCAAAAAAAAGAGATGGAAAATGTTGTTGAAGGAATGTAGATAGGAAACATACGTCATCGTCGTCATCGTCGTCGTCTTCCTCCTCCGCATCTGACTCATTCATCCCATTAGCTCGTCCAAGGAGTTTCTTCAACTCTTTTCCAGATTTGCTCAATCCTCCACCCTCTTCTTCATCACCTTCATGCTCATCATCATCGTCCTAAAATATACAAAAGGAAGAGTAAGACGTACAAGGAATCTCCCTAAAATATTCATTTACATAAAAGACTGATATTTGTTCAAACAAACAAGTCTACTAAAAATCAAAAACATTATGCGGACTTGGTCACCTGTTTGATTTCTGGAGGAGCGGGAATTTCAGGAGCCAAATCATCTCGTTCCTCTGGGTCATTCCCAACTGCTTCATCATCATCTGTAAATATTTCTTCATGCTCCCAGTCATCACCTAAAAGTAACTCCAAGTTAACTAAGGGAAAATGGAATATTATTTCACACCCTTCAAGCCCATTTTGCAACAGATACAGAACGATTCTCACCCTTCTCAATATCATCGTCATCAAAGTCGAGGTCCCCACCTCTTGGACCTTCTTCATCGTCATCCCCACTTTTCTTATTGAGGCCTAACCTATTCTTTCGGTCCGTCTCTCCTTCTTCGTCTTCTTCACCTCTGTCGGAAGCATTAGCTTCATCTTCATCCCCTGAGGACTTTTTACGCCCTCTTCCACCACCATCACCACCACCACTTTCGCGATCGTTAAACCTATCAACTTCACCAAATGCCGCGGGCCCATTGTTAGCTACTTTCATCATCCATCTCTCGTAACCATCAGCAGTTTTTCTCCTGTTTTTCATTTTTTCCTCTGCTTCTTCCAAAGTAAGTTGCTTGTACTGAGCCACTTTGTTGAAATTGTACCTATGACATGATACAACTTCTTAAATTACTGCCACAACATGGTACTACCTACAGGTTACATGCCAGCACTAATTACCAGGAACCAGCAGGATTAGCAACGAATTCCCTTCCCTGAAGCATCAAAAGATAATAAGTAGCTGACTGAGAACCCTCAAGTTGACCTTGGTATTGGTATTGTCCGGTTTCATCTTCCAGCAGCCATGGTTTATTCTTATATTTCTCCTACACGATGAAATGATGAAATTATAACTAGCATGCAATAAAGGGGCTATTGTTATTCTCCATAATCAGGGAAGAGAAATACCCGCAATGCATCAGTAACTTGGCGCCCCTGCAAACCCTCTTTCTGCAAGGACCATCTGTTCTCATTTCTCTTCTTGAAATTAGGCAATCCTGTCGCAAATCTTCCAATAAAGTAATTCTTATCGTTACTGGAACTAGCGCGAACATTATACTCCTGCATATAACGACTAAGAGTCAGTTTCAAACACACCGAAACAAAAGAAATCTTTTTTTTTTTTGTTGCGGTAAAGAGAACTTTTTTATCCAGGTAAACAGCCATGTATAGCGCATGTGATTGGGCATACGCAAGAAGCTATCACCCCACTTCAGATGGGGCAGAAAAATCACAAGTTAGTATCTCATCCCAATCAGTATAGGCACAAATATACACACTCCCAAACCAGGGCAGCTATCAACCTAACACGGAATCTAATACTAAAAAAATTACTATTTCCATCAATATCATACAAGCCAGGTACAAAATTTAACCGAGGGCATGCTTTCACAAAACCACATAAATCAAGAAAAAATCCAAAATCAAAGCTAGCTGTTTCAAATTCGAAGAAAAAGATGATCGAAACCCTAATCAAGCGAGTGATCGGATATCCACACTCGTAGCACTTGTCACGCTTCTCAGCCATCGTTTTGCCACACGTCACGCAAAGCGTCAAATGCTTGCACGAGCTACCGTACAGCTCCACCGTCGATCCGCATCCTCCACACGACGGTTTCAAAACCAAATCCGTCATCATTTTTCTTCCCAATTGTGCTCCTTTATAACCTGCACCAACAACATAAGCAGTAAATATAAACTCTCCCGCGGAACGAATACAAGCTCTCACAAAAATTAGGTAAAGCGCTTGCGTTAGAGAACAACCTTGGTCGATCGATCAACCATAACATCAAAATACGTTCAATTTCTCATTGACTGACCTCTTGCTTATACTGACTCGTCTTGTAATTTGTGAGCTAAAATGAGAGGCAGTTTACTGGGCTGGGCCAATTTCAGATATTCAATAAATTTTTATTTTTTTATTTTCTTTTTTGTGTTCAAATTGTTGAATTTTAATTTAACCCATCTTTGATTGTGGGACGACCCAACTTACGCTAGTAACCCTACTACTTATTGCACCATCATTATTATATTAGTATAAAAAAAAAGCTAAACTTATCTCAACGTACATCAAGAAAAACATTTCTTATTTACAACCTCTTCAAGACAAAGCGATAGCAAGACAAGCTCAAATCCTTAAAAAAACGGCCGAAAGTTTCGAATTCAAGAATGACCCTATCATCTACTTTGTGTTCCAACAACTCGGGGAGAGCCAACCACATGAAGCTCAAGACCGTAAATCCAAAGACCAAACTCCCCACAACTCTCCTTGGAAGCTTCCATTTACCCTCACCATTATTATTTTCCCTCTTTAAGACAACACTCTCAATTAGGAGGCAAAAGCCATGCACTAGGAAGAACAACAGCACGCCCGAATTGGGCCTCACTCGGCCCAAATAGCAAAACAGTATCTCATGCATCAAATCCGATACTAAGAACGTCGCCAGTAGGGCCAAACGGGCGGCCCATTTACGGCCCATTACTTTCGAGGCGTGAATGATCGCGGGTTCGAATACCACCATTCGCAGGCTCTTCGAAGCCACTCGGTTCCATCTCCGAGCCCAGAAATCTTGCAGTGAGGTCGATAGGTGGGGCCTATCGAAGGGAGGTTCGACTTCGACTTTCAGTAGGAAGCGGCCGAGTAGGGCCGCGGTTTCTAGAAGGACTTCCAACCCGAAGTATACGAATACGCAGATGAAAAATGAGACGACGGTTTTGGGAAACATGTCCCTATAGAAGCCGGCATTGATCAACAATATCAAGATTAGCCCTTTTGGGATGAGGGGTAGCCATGAAACTCTTGGGCCTTTTTTTGGCTTTTCTTGTTTATGGGCTTTCTTAGATGGGCTTTGTTCAATGTTCATGGGCAGAAGAGAAATGATGACGAATTGGGCTGGACATAGAGGTTTGCTTGACAATGGGCCGTTGCCGAAAGCGAAGAGGATGAGCTTAAAAGAGCTTTGCCAAGTGACAAAGAAGGCAGTTGGGAGTACCAAGAGTACATATTTCAACTTTATAGGTAAGAGTATATGAAGATATATGACCGGCAAGAACATGAAGAGCCTAATGGCACCTTCAGGTATGAGTTTTGATACTCCGTGGCAATAAAATGAAGATGCTACGAATGAAGACCATACTATCAAGAAATTGAGCAATACGTCTTTCATGATTTATTGGGGCTCAATAGACTGTAATAATTCGAGGTGTGTTTTGAGAATAAATAAGCGAGTCATCCAAGCTTTAGTCACGAGATGTTAGAAAGGCATAAAGACCATGAGAAAATCCACATCCTCTTTGGATTTTTCAAAGTTCATCGGAGCATATTTCACGTGGGCAAACTTTTTTCTCAAAACTAAAAAGTTACAATATTCAACTAAAAAATAAATAATTTTGAAAAAAAATAACTACGTCCGTCCGTATATTGAGAGTTGAGACGTAGTTTTCAAGGGGTCATATCAACCAAAGCCCTACACACGTCCTTCACAAACGCGCCAACAGCGGCGAGTTCAGCCAACGCTCGCCGCTCCGCCCCGCACTTGAGCAGCTGCGGGAAAAACAGCCAGTACACCGTCGCCGCAACGACTCCGACGGTCAGGATCCTCCCGACCGACTCCGGCAACCGCCACGTGTTCTTCAACGCCTTCTTGGCACCCACCTCGGCGGCCAAGCACGCGCCGTGCAGTAGAAAGAACCATGTAACCTCCCAGTTTGGCCTCGCGCGGCAGAGGTAGTAGAAAATCAATTCGTGGGCCAAACCCGAAACTACGAACGTCGACATGATAGCTGGCAGTGGGGCCCATTCACGGCCGATTAACGCCGCCGACCAGCCCATCACCGGCTCGTACACGGTGGGTCGGAGCGTACGTGTCACAACAAGGTTCCACCGGCGACCCCAAAAATCCTGCCGTTAAAGAATTGAATCTAACCGTTAAAGCACAAATCAGGAAAAGTCGTCTACGGCGTTACCTAGCCACCGTCAGCTGACCTGCAATGAAGTGGAGAGATATGGCTCGTCGAACTGCGGCTCGAGCTCGGCTCGGAGCAAGCCACGCGCCGCCGACGCTGCGATGAGCAGCATGAACTCCAAGGTTAAGTACACATGAAGGCAATATACTACATAGATGATTGACCTCGGATGCAATTGCTCCTCGTAGTCATAGACCTTGATTACCAGCGCAAATATAACCCCTTTTACTGCGTACTTTAGCATGGATTTGCGAAGATCTTTGCTGTCATCATTTCGAGCGTCTTTCGATATGGGCTTGATGGGCAAGGAAGCTAAGGATACGAATCTGTTTAAGGAGATGGAAGGATCTGAAAGAGGTCCCTTGTCGGCGGCTAGCATGAAGAGCTTGAAGGTGCAAAGCCATGTAAGGAAAAAAGAGGTTATCCCCACAAAGTGCAGGGAATGGAGCTGTAATGGAAGGTACAGAAAGAGAGAGATAACTGGAGAAAAAGCGGCGAGCTTTATGAGCTTGTTGTTTCGAGGGAGGACTTTCGTGGCTAAGTAACAGTAGCACAGTGATGCGTAGGCCAGTAGCCATACCTTGGCGAAAGTCTCGACTTCGCCGGTAGTAAGGTAACGTGTTATTACACTCTTTAGATCGTCTCCTTCCATCGATCTTTTGACTTGCAGGTGATTATTGTGACATGAGAAATATATTCTGGGATTTGTTTTAAAGATCAGAACCCTAAACAGCTTAGGTTCAACAGTACTTGCCAATACAGATCTAATGTCGTTATGAGAGAGAAGAGACAACACGCAAGATAGTCAAATAATGGAATAACTGAACGAAAAGGGAACACCTATAGCTTTTCCAAGAGAAAGATATACCTATGTTTGTCTAGTTTGAAATTTTGAACATTCTTAAATTAATTGGCACTTCTTAATTTTTCTTATAAATGCAATGAATGCGATTGTCAACAAAGTTTCAAAGCAGATGTCCACATTGAAGGCGTTGTATGGAGACTTTGAATTGGCGGAATTGAAAGTGTATTTGTTGAATAATAACATATGTTGACTATATGCTACATAAAAACAAGAAAATGCAGCTCAAGCCCCCCACCCAAAGTTCATTTTATGACAGCCAAAAATATGAAAAAGGAAAAAAAAAAAAAAAAAAACTGCTATCAATAGCATAAACCAAACTTAGAATATCAACAAGACGAACATCTCAGGTATGGAGTGAACTCAGAAACTAAATCTGGTACTGTTTGTAGCAAAGTTCTAGAAAAAGATGCTTCCTTGATAAATTATCAACTCCAAGCTCACAATTCGATATGTTTCTCAACGTCGATTGCCAATCTTTCCTTATGTCGAACGTATAATTCAGCTCCAAGTCAAGTAGCACTTCTTATCGTCATCTACGAACTGCATCAAACATAAGCGAATAATGTTTCTGTTGAGTGTGGGTGATCCAAAACTCGGAAAATCAAAGACGGGTCGATCAAAACGAGCTCGGAATGCAAAAGATCGAAGGGATGGCGAACCATCAGGGTCCCACGGCCTCGTGAAGCAAGGCCCATGGCCGTGGAGCAGCTGGCAGAAGCTGCAAGAGCTCAGCCCGTCACCCCCATGGCCGTGGAGAGTATGACTTGAGGCCGTGGGGAGTTTCTGGAGGACACCATGGCCGTGGAGGTGCTGCCAGAAAACTCCCACGGCCGTGGAGGATTATGACTGTGGCCGTGGGGATGTCTTCTGAAGCAGTTCATCAGTTTTCGGCTCAACTTTATCCGTTCGATGACGAGTATTGAGGCTTCTAGGGTCAAGATTGAAGCTTGGAGGATCAACTCCCAACCCATCTAGTGGAGAATAACCGATCAAACTGCTCCCGAGCGGTTTTCTACAAAAGTAGGGAGGTTACAAACACACTACATAAAGCAGTTTTATGTGGTCAAGTGTGTGTGTGTTGAACTGCCCGTAACTTGCGAACGAGAGAGTTTGAGAGCTTGATGTAAACACGAAAGTTAGAGAGAAAGATCTGATCTTGTAATCACAAAAGGTGGAATCAATAAAACATTCTCTGTTCGATCCGTGGACGTAGGCTAAAGTTGAAGCCGAACCACGTTAAGATTTGTGTTCAGATTTTACATTTTTGCTGTTTTTCATTTTGATCAAGCTTGATATCGAATCCCTCGATATTAAGAACACACATACACGAAACTACGTCCAACTACGAATCTAGATTGGCCTAATTCTCAACAGTTTCGATCTTGGAGAAGTTCGATAATGCAATAGAAAGAAACAATTACGGTATTATTACACAACATTCTTACCTCTGTCTTAGCTGAATATGATCCCCAGGCAAATATGCCACAAGGGGTCGTTTCTTCGGGAATTTCGCGAGTACAAGTCTCCGCCTGTGGTCTAGAAGTCCCAATCATCTGCTTGCTTTCCCATCACTGTATAACAGAAAAACAAGATCCGTCGAAAAAAATCTAATCTTTTCATCTTCAGTAGCAGAACAACCGTTTAGGTTTGAGGTTGTAAAACCTTTATTATTAACCCCAGCTTTCCACACGGTGTTCTTGTACCTGAGGCCAGAGACAATGTTGTTGCTGACCTGGAAAGTGAATACGAGGTTGTAATGGCTCCCTTCCTTCTTTGAGCGTAAACCCACTGGCAGGCATTTAGGGCTTGGATTTCCATCTTCGGGGATTGGGAGGATAATGCTTTCCCTGCCAGGCGAAAATTTATCGCAAAGCTCAGTATCTTCACGTGTGGGGATCGAGGAATTCTGCAAACCGATCGAACCCATTGAAAGATTGAGTCTTCAGTTATGATTATCATTTTCTTGGTGAATAACTGCATTTTACTCTTCCATGGATCTGGCATTTTGTTCACAGTCGCCTCATAAAAATCCCACCAATTAAAGACAAATGACCAAGAGAGATATTGAGAAGAAAAGAAAAAAACCAAATTCGTTGGCATAGCTATATTACCATATTAAATGCTTAATCTTGGAAGGTGGAGAGAGAGAACGTGAGTCGTGAAGGTCACTAAGGTGCATAAACTTTGAATAGTGAATAGTGTTGCGTTTTCCTACTATATGATATATGATACAAATTGTAGTTTCATTCCATAAACTGGGTAGTACCATACCATAAACCATTACATAATTCTTCTGTGTAATATATAAATCATCACACTCTATCTTCGTTCCATAAAGCCAATAAGCTTCTTCTCACCACCTTCGTTGGTAACCAGCACATCAACATCGTACTTCTTCGAATCAGAAGCTTCGATTATCAGAGCATACGTTGTTCCAACGTTGCTGCCTAAATAACCAGCCTCAAGAACAGCTTTGAATATTATTTTGGCATTGTTCTCTTTGTTGTACTCATCAACTGAAAACTTAGCAAGGCCCACAACTTCAGGGTCCTTTGGATTTAGAGGAACGTAAGTATATTGGGACTTTGGTTCTGCTGTTACTTCATCGTCGACTCTTTCTAAGGTTTTGCGTGAACAAGGAAGGGCACTATTACAGGCCAGCAACGACATTAGAGTGAAAAGAACTGCTACAAATAATTGTGAAGAAAGAGCCATGACGATGGATGGAAAGAATAAACGACGTGTTTACGTTCGTCTCGAATTGTTCTTTCTTGTGTGGTTTGTGAGGTACAGTTTTGTGCTGCTTATATAGGGCTTTGAACGTGGTGTGATTTTCTTTGCTTGACAACGTTGTCTTAATATTTTTCGAATTCTATTCTCCTTGTAATGAATGAAAAGGTTTGACTAAATGATATGGATTTTGCCAAATGTCAGATAATATATTATAGTTATCTTGTGTCGTCTGCCTTGACTCACTTACGAATTTTTTGTATTATTTATCATATTGTATGTGAGAAATGAAATTATAGAGTCTTCCCATATTATGATATTCAAAATTCGAAAAAAAAAATGTGAGTTGCACGCATCAATCAAATGGCATGAAGAAAAATCATGCAAATATATATAGAGATCGTCTTACAAAAAACGACTTTTGACTTCGGAGTTGAATCAATCATATGCTATAAGCTTATCTCTAATATCAACAATTATATATAGTGGAACTAGTTTGTTGCCCGTGCAATGCACGGGTATTTTTATTCCGAAATATTTAATTGGAATATGTTTGTAATAATTATGATTTAAAAATATTTAATTAGCATATTAATATGAATAATCTATTAAGTTATTTTATTAACTTATATTAATAACATATAGTTAAGACTCTACGAAGGTATACACAGGCATCCTCATACCGCCTACTGTTTTTTTTTTCTCAAAAATTAGTCACATGAAACAAATACACAATAATGGGCGTAGGTGACAATCATGGTAACTAATTGACATAAATAGGGACTAAAAATCAGAATTTTAGTTTATATGAAAATGAAGGCTCAGGTGAAAGAAACAGAAATTGATCAAAACTGCACACAAACTTCCAATTAGATTATTCCAAAGGGAATAGTGCAATTGCTCGTAAGGTCGTTCGATCAGCTTTAAGCTTCTCAACTTCTTGGAATAGAGCAATTGCTCGATCTTTCGAAGATGGTGACAATGATGGATTATGGCTTAAGCTTGACGTTGGTTTCTTCTAATGAAGATGTTATTGAGCATATGCTACTGATTGACAATTGATGAGGGCCACATTAGCACATTGGCATCAATCGAGAAAAACCAAATCAAGCCCTCACCAAAAAATCACAAACAACAATGCTAGACAAAAAAACAAAGAAATCGAGTAAAAAAGACAACAATCTTTACACCCAGTTGGAAGATTATCGGCGCAACTGATAAGCATGTTCAGTTTGCTATTGCCGTCTGATGCTAATGACGTCCGTTGCTGGTCGAGATCGATGGCTCTCAAGTCGTGGAGAGCGATTACAACTCCCTCGACCTCCAAGTTGGGCAGACTGTATGTTCTGGTCAAGGCCAACCAAACCCTCCGTTTTTACACTGCATTATCTAAAAGATTTCGTTACCAAAACCAAGCAACATTCAAAGTAAATAAAACAAAATCACCCACATGAGCCTCACGGGACTTCATCATAGCATCTCTCGACACCCCAACCATGCTAGCTCGACTGAACCTTTCTGCACGAACCCCTCGCGGCCTCGCCTGTTCGCAACCCTCAGGCATGATAGCCCTGACCACCCACGGCAGCCCGTGCCGTCGCACACAGAACCGACCAGCGCGCCGATTGCCATGTGAAGCACTACAGCAAATGTATGTCTGTGCTACTCTGCACGCCCTAACAGCCCCAAAAAATTCCCAATCCGACCCTAGCCCACTTAAAATCTTTAACTCCAAACTTTAAAAGGAGATTTCAACTGGTATAAAGTTTATGTCTTGCGAGCTGGACGGTTTCTGTTGGAGAATGCTCTGAGTTTCCAAACCACAGAAATGCTTTCGAAAACCGTACAAAAATCGCAAAAATATTAAACGATCGGTTTCAATCCGTACTTTTGTCAATTACGTGAGTTAGTGGCACTTTTTATCATTTTCTTATTATTTGTTTTTGTTGAGGGACACGTGTCGAAATATGGGAACACCTACATTTAAATGTATATATAAGATTTGTATTTATTGCTACGGCTATTGCAGCGTTGAATGGAGCTTGCTGCGCTACTAATCTTATCTCTAATTATCAACTAATATACATGCAATTTGTATTTATTGCATCGCTATTACAGCATTGCAAGGAGCTTCGTCGTGCTTCTTATATATAAACACCCACACTTAGCTAAGATCGTCGAGGTAATATTATAATATCCCATATCAACGTAAACAGCTCATTATTTAAGCAAAAAAAAGACGAAAAAATGAATCCTAAATCACTTTTCCCTCGTCATCCTCGTTCTGTCTCACGTTGTAGCATTCGAATGCTCTCAGACGGGAAAGTGGCTTAAGATCAAAAACTTGAAGGATCAGTCGGTGGTGGAAAGCGGGAAATTCGCAGTAGAAGAGCATAATTTGAAAGCAAAGACACATTTGAAGTTCGAACATGTCAAACAAGGAATAAGCAAACAAATCGATCATGGCATCACGTATTTGCTTGATGTTACCGTGAGAAATGGCGAATCCAAGAACGAAAGGTATATTGCGTTGGTCCACTACAACTCTAAGGACAAGAAAAGGGTACTTGGAGACATTTTGAAGCTGCATGGAGTTATGTTGTAATAATGTGACTTCATAGTCGAATGAGATGTAAGAATAATGCAATAAATAATAAGAGTTTGAGGGTTTTCTTATATTTCATCAAGATTCTTTTGTTTTCTTCGTCACACACACACACACAGACAGACACACACATACACACGACACGATGCATATCAAAGATATTGCATACCATCTATTCTATTATATAAATGCTCTAGGGGGGATAAAAACCGTCGAATTCTACTACAATTTGGTCTGTCAATTTAAAGGATCGACCAATCATATTTAAGTGTAGAATAAATATTAACTAAAATAAAAATTAACTTACGAACCCACGTCTAATTAAAACCCACTTTGCCAATTAACATCCACATCAGTCACGTTAAAAACTACATGAGGGACAGAAATGATTGGTGGAGTCTTTATTGCAGTTTTTGCTTTCCCATAAATCACAGACGTCTCGAGGGCATTAAGAGTTGCTGCAGAAAATCAGGATTTCTTCGGTGCATATCCTGCAACTGATAGTGAAGGGGCACATTCGCAGGCTATCTGACAGACAGGTTGATCACGATAGTACAACTGAAGCAATCATGGAGAAGCAACTACAAAACAATTAACATTATCTGCACATATGTCCGTCTTTTTCTATCAGTGGACTGCGTTAGCATATGCTCTTTTTTCTTATTTTTTTTTGGAAAATCGCAATGCTCTTGAATTAATAATTATTTAGAGTATTTTCAACACTTCTCATTTACCATCCCTTTCAGCGAGTTTTTTCAACAATGTTCATTTAATAACACTGTTCATATTTCAAATTGCTACATTTCCCAATCTTTGACCGATGTAGTGTATGCCGTATTTTGTTTCTTTTTGTCTAATTTAGTTCTTCATTTTCTTTCAATATCTCTTATATTTTGTATTCCCTGTTGTTGATATTTTTAATCTCGAAAACTACATAATTTGCAGAAACAAACATTTATTACTTTAACATTCTTTAACAAATGTTAATTTAAATATTAATGTGATTACATGCGCTATTAAGTTTGTTAACTGATTATTGTTTTTTTTTCTTTTTTTTGTACAGCAAACAGACACAAAATAACTCATCTGTACCGAAGGCCATAATGAACAGTCGTGCACGACGTACGATAAATGAACGGGATAGAGTACAATCGATGACCAGTGATCAAAGAAATGAATACCTATCTCGGCGACGTGACTCTTACAAAAGGCGTAAATTAGATGCAACATTTGCATCTACTTCAAATACATTATCAACTCATTCAATTGACAAAGGCAGGGACGTCCACCTGGATTCCATTTGGATTTTAATGTTATTTAAATTTCATTGTGTATGTTTAATTGAAATTTTAATTACTAAAAATTTGCTTTCATGTTTCCAATTTATATCAGATTACATGGAAACATACTCCATTCCTGATAACATTGATGTTACAAACAATTTGCATGAAGTACCGATTTGTCAGGGTAATAATTTGACTATATATTACATAATCTCCAAGTTTGATAATTCATAATTCTTACTCTTTGAATTTTACGTGTACACATATATAATATTTTTTAATTATTAGTTCGTAAAAATTTACATTCTTATATGTCTTATTTTGAGATTTGAATCGGAGTCCAAATTGCCTGCAAATGGGATCAGACCACGACCACTCATTTCTTACTGAATTGCAATATGTGACCGTGCTTCAAGGTAATATTTTATCTACATCTGCAATTGTTCATTTCTCATGTTAAATATTTTTCATGCATATGTTCTTACATTCATTATTTCGATAAATTTTCAGAATTTCATATTATAGATACTTTATTTCAATATATAATTTTCACTATTGAATGTTAACATGTTTTCATTTTATTTTGCTTAATACAGGTAATACATCAACTTCAAACCGGACTGTTATGGGAACATGCTATGAGCATGGTACTTCAAGTGGGATTTATCATGTACCAGTTCAACAAGGTTACTTCGTAAATTATTTTTTAAAATTCTTAATCGCTTTTTTCTAAAAATTAACTATTTACTTATTCTATTTTATTTAATGAAATATAATCTTCTTATTGGACTTTAGGTACAATAGATACTGCTTATAATAGCACAGAACGTATTATTAGAAACACACGACCTTCTAATGTTGTTGTACGCCCCAATCGCCGAAACCATAACTTGGGAAGAGGTTTTCATGAATCTATGGGATCTTCCAAATTTCAACTGCCTTCCCCTAGAGCATGTCCACATTGTTCAGCCAGATTATTCTTAGGCGAAACTTACCAACTATGTTGTCGTAGTGGACTGATTAGATTGCCTATGATATCATCTCCATGTGAGTTAAGAGAACTATTCGACGCAGAAAATGCAGAAGGACGCCATTTTAGGCAGTATCTGAGATCATATAACCATGTCCTATCATTTACTTCTATTGGCGTCCATATCGATGAAAATTTAGCATATGGGGGTAGAGGTGTATACTCATTGCGTGCTCATGGCACAATATATCATCGTATAGGAAGTCTTATTCCAATTTCAGATGAAAGGCCTCGATACCTTCAAGCGTGGATTGTAGATACGGAACATGAAATCGACAATAGGCTAATGGAAAATCAAAGTTTGGACAGAGATATAATTATCAAGCTACAACTGATACTGGACACTTTCAACCCATTTGTGCGTGTTTTTCGACAACTTGGTCAACGTCAGGATTTACCTCAATGCAGACTTCTTATAAAGCAACAGGCTCCCAACCGTCGACAATATTGTCTTCCAACAACGTCTCAGGTTGCAGCTATTATTGCTGATGACGATGAAATTGAAAACTTGAACGACAGGGATATTATAATTCAATCCGCGGATGGTTCTCTTATAAATATTCAAGACATTGTCGGCTACTACGACCCAATGCAGTATCCCCTTCTTCTACCTTATGGTACGTACGGTTGGGACGTAAACTGTAAAACTCTTGATGGAAATCGCCTCACATGCCGAGAATTTTATGCATATTATTTTCAGGTACTCTTCTTCTTACCGAATATTTTATGAAAATATATGTTAGTGTAATAAATAATACTTTAACTTATCATTAATTAACCATATAATGCAAATTGCAGATAAGAGATAATGATGATTCTCTTATATTACGCGGCGGACGTTTGCTTCAACAATACGTAGTAGACAACTACATAAAGATTGAAAAGCAAAAGCTTAGATGGGTTCGCCAAAACCAACATAATATTCGTGCAGAAATTTACCGAGGACTTGAAGATTGCTTACACAATGGAGAAGATAATGCAGGTATACATAAGCATAATGTATATATAGTTTTTTTTTTATTTACTTGATTGACTTTTAAGAAAACAATCTTTGGTAAAGGTAATGTTGGACATAGAATAATTCTACCATCGTCGTTCCTTGGAAGCCCACGTGATATGCATCAAAGATATCAAGATGCAATGGCTTTGGTGCAAAGATATGGAAAACCGGACCTTATGATCACAATTACCTGCAACCCCAATTGGATAGAGATAAAACAACAACTTCGAAGAGGACAATCACCTCAAGATCGTCCAGATTTAATAACAAGAGTATTTCGGTCAAAGTTCGACGAGTTTAAGAAAGACATAATTGATAAGGGTGTTCTTGGAAGAGTGATCGCTTACTCATATGTTATTGAGTATCAAAAACGAGGACTACCACACGCCCACATGATTGTCATTTTTGACAACAACGACAAGTTGCGAAATCCAGATAATTTTGATAAAGTCGTACGTGCAGAAATTCCTTCGAAAGAAGATGAACCTACGCTGTTCGACATTGTTACGAAGCATATGATTCATGGACCATGTGGTAGTTATAATCCCCAGTGTCCATGCATGAAAGAAGGGTTATGTAAAAAGAAATTTCCAAAGGCATTTGCGTCAACTACTTCTCCAGGAAACGATTCGTATCCTTTGTACAGGAGACGACCAGGTACCTCTTTTCCTTTACAGAGTAATAGGGACGTGATGGTTGATAATGGTTGGGTTGTTCCCTACAATCCGTGGCTTCTTCTCAAGTATGATTGTCATATCAATGTGGAAGTTTGTGGGGGGATTAAAGGAGTCAAATATATTTACAAGTACGTCCACAAAGGTCCAGATAGAGCAGCTCTACAGGTGCGTGGTCCGAATAATAATGATGAAATACAACATTTTATTGATGGACGATGGATTTGTTCTCCAGAAGCATTCTGGCGTATATTTCAATTTATCCCGAGTAGAATGTATCCCTCGGTTATAAGATTGCAGATACATTTACAAAATCAACAGTTAATCTGCTTCAATGATCAACAAAGAGTCAATGACGTGTTGAGCAATGAGGATAACTCCAAAACTATGCTCACCGAATTCTTTCGGATGAATTGTGCTTCTTCTTTGACGGGAAGATATTTATATGTTGAGTTTCCAGAGCACTTCAGATGGATACACTCTCAGAAGAAATGGGTGCGACGTACCAGCACCCATAGAGTGATAGGAAGAATATATACTGTGTCGCCAACATCCGGTGAAACGTTTTACCTGCGTATTCTTCTAAATCATGTTAGAGGGCCGAAATCTTTTGAAGATTTAATGACAGTTAATGGTGTAACATTTTCAACGTTCAAAGAAGGTGCGCAAAGGCGTGGAATTCTTCATGAAGATGATTATGTTCGTAAATGTTTGGATGAAGCGAGCAACATACACATGCCGTGTTCGTTGAGGAGATTGTTTGTGTCGATATTGGTGTTCTGTCAGCCAGTTGGAGTTCGACAGCTCTGGGATGAATATTATCAATACATGGGTGAGGATTATGTCAGAGAAGGAGTACTAAATAATTTGCAGCTCACTAATATTTTATTGCTTGAATTACGAAGGTTGTTGCAATTCTACAAAAAAGATCTTTCAGAGTTCGACCTCCCCTTATTTAGCAATGAAGCCATGGTAGATTCCTCAGTTCCACAGATTATTCAAGAAGAATTGTCTGTACAAATTCCACCAGACGATTTGTTATCAGTTGAGCGACTTAATCATAACCAAAAGGAAGCATTTGATGTTATCACAACAGCGATTATGAACAAGAACTCTAGGATTTTCTTCATTGATGGTCCTGGAGGATGTGGAAAAACGTATCTATATCGTTCAATTCTTGCATATTTGCGTAATCAAGGTTCCATTGTGATTGCTGTAGCAACGTCAGGAATAGGGCAACCCTTCTACCTGGTGGTCGTACAGCTCATTCTAGGTTTAAAATTCCCCTTTTACCGACAGCATCAACTATATGCAATATTGATAAGCAATCAGACTTGGCCGAACTGATTCGGCGTTCTTCAGCTATAATATGGGATGAAGCACCGATGGCCAATAGACGTGCTTTTGAGTCTGTGGATAAGTCCTTACAAGATATAATGGGAAATCAAATACCGTTCGGTGGTAAAATTATTGTATTGGGTGGAGATTTTAGGCAATTGTTGCCCGTAATAAAAGGAGGATCAATGCAGATGCAAATAGCATCGACTGTTTCAAAATCCTATTTTTGGAGGCATTGCGAAATTTTACGTCTACAACGCAATATGCGCTCTATGCATGATGAGGAGTTCTCCAATTTTCTAAAGCTAATAGGAGATGGCGATCAACCGGTTTCTAATGGTGACTTCATAGAACTGCCTCAAACCATGGTTATACCGTGGGAAGGTGAACATTCGCTCTACCAGTTGATTGATGCTATTTTTCCGAATATGTCTGAGCATACAGATGATATGAGTTATATGGTAGGCCGAGCCATTATTACACCGAAGAATATAGACGTTGATAAGATCAACGAAATTCTTATTGGATATTTTCCCGGAGAGGAAACATTATACACGTCATGGGATTCAGTCGAGGATGATACTCATAACCTTTATAATGTTGAGTTTCTCAACTCGCTACGGCCAAGTGGTTTGCCACCTCATCGACTTATCTTAAAAAGGGGATCACCAATTATGCTCCTTAGGAATATCGCACCCGAGCTTGGATTATGCAATGGCACACGACTTATATGTCGTAATCTTTGTAACAATTTCATCGATTCAGAGATAATGACTGGTCCATTTAAGGGTACTCGATATTTTTTACATCGACTTCCTATGAAGACTGAAGAGAACTCTGGACTACCATTTGTTATGACACGTTCACAATTTCCTATAAGATTGAGTTTTGCACTTACGATTAACAAATCTCAAGGTCAGACGATTCCAAATGTTGGAATCTTTTTAAGAGATCCTGTCTTAGTCATGGACAACTCTATGTTGCATTATCCAGGGGTACTTCAAAAGAAACAACAAAGGTTTTGGTAAAAAACGATAAGCAAGTTAGGCGATCTGGTGTATGCACAAGAAATGTAGTCTACAAACAAGTTCTCCTGCCTTCAAATACTTGAAATTCTATAATGGTATGTAACTTTCATATAATTATTTTCCGTGTACTAATAATATATTGTGTTAAATCATATATGTTTCCCTTCTGTTTGCAGAGCGTGGTTCTTCAAGGACATTTAACACTACTGAAGAGATTTGTCCAAAAACAATTGAAGTTTGTTTTAGGATGGAGATAAACTCCATTGCATATGGCAGCTAAGAACGAATGTAATGAAACTGCAAGGTTACTCCTTGCTCATGGTGCTTTCATCGAAGCCAAGGCAAATGTGAGTTTGTATACCCTTTTGTGTTAATGCTGGTCATGGAAAGTTTCCATTGTTGGGTTGCTTTGTAAATTCAAAAAATCTGTAATGGAATATTTATAGTTTTGTAGACGTGAATACTTTATCTTATCACTTACCTCTCTGTTGTGTTTGTAACATTTATGTTTGTTGTAGTTAAAAAAAAAATATTGGTTAGCACAGGTGTAGACTGTGCACGGTTACTAGTCATAATAACATATGGGGAAACCCCTGCATTATCCAAGAGAGAGAGAGAGAGAGAGAGAGAGAGAGAGAGAGAAAGAGGAAAAAGAAGGAAAAATCACTCTTTACGTGATTATTAAATCTTTTTTTTTTTTTTTTTTTTTTTTTTTTTTTTTTTTTTTTTTTTGGTAACCGGGTAAAGCCGATGGTAAACCCCGGGGCCGACCCACTACCTGCTAAACAGGTCGACCAGGTCAATCGCACATGTCTGGGCCCATGTGGGCAGGCTTAGGGAAATGTCACAGGGATGAGATTCGAACCCAGGACCTCTCCCAACATGACCCTAAGCACCTCCCCCTCAGCAATCAATATTGTCATGACAAAAATCACTCTTTGTAAATATATACATTCGATGTAAATCACAAAAGAAAGACACTATGCTTTCCTCATGCAGGAGTTTCTCTAAAAGAAAAGCAAAAAAAAAAAACATGCATATCATTATAACCAAACCGGCGAGATAGTCATTAACTGTATATGGGCATTAATGACACTAATTTGAAGTAATATAGCATTTACTACAAGCCGCTGATTAAAAACATATTAACATCGAGCCTCTCACCACTCCAATACAATAATATACACTATAACATATATCATCAAAATACAATACATGGATACAAATACAATAAGCAGGCCATTCTACGCAGCCATTGTTCTCATACTATCATGCATTGTTCTTAATACGCAATGCTCTCCTAACACAGGCGATGATGATTGGAAACCATTGAAGAACTTAAACGATAAACCTGCGGTGTTAAGTGCGAAATTTGCAGTTCTCCAACACAATAAAGATGCTGGGACACATTTGGTCTTCCAGCGATTGATGTCGGGGAAATATCAGTTTAAAGACGGCGTAATAGATTTTTACCTCGTCGTCTCCGCCAAAGATGGAAAAAAGTACGCAGTTTATGTAAGATATAACCCCACTTTGATGGTTAGGAGTCTCAAGTTCTTTCGGAAAGCAACTTGATATTATCGGTTGTGTCAAAGGCATATCATACGTAAATGTACTACTGTAATATATTACTTGAAGTTGAACATCGTATTTTCTAAATTATATCGCTAGGTGTTACATTTTGAGTTGATGTTCAAGAATAATGTGAATTATAAAGCTTGTGACAAAGGGTTCGTTTGAATAACATATATATATATACATTGCTGTATGTGCGAAAATAAACCCCTAGTTTTATATAGTATTGATGTAGTTATCTTTATTTACTATTTATGCCTCGTGGGGCATGCTTGATTTTTTAGGTCTAATGTTTGTTTTTTTTTTCTCTTTTTCTTTTTACTTGTTTTTCTTCAGAAAAAATGGGATCCAACCAAATAAATATATGCGATGATGCGAAATTAAAGCTCATCCATTTAAACATAACTAACCCCACTAAAATAATGAAGATTCACGAATATTTACCCTATAAATAAATGCCTATTAATCCGCAAACTAGTACCACGAGAGTCGCAAAATAAGAAATCAAGAACAAACTATTAATCAACAAAGGAAATTTATATTTTGAAAAAAAAAACAAAATGGCTCTCAGATCATCATCACTTTCTTTACTGGCCATCGTCGTCCTCTCTCTAATGGTTGCCTCTACCTACGCATTGCTCGGCGGTTGGACGCAAATCAACAACCCTAATTCCCCAGAAATTGCAGAAATAGCTAAGTTCGCCGTGTCTGAATACAACACACAGAACAAGAAAGCCTTGTCCTTTGTCAACGTTCTCAAGGCAGAGGAAAAGGTTGTCTCGGCATGAGCTATAGGCTTGTAATATCCGCCGAGGATGGCCCTGCCCAGAAAAATAACTACGTAGCCGTTGTATACGTGAAGACCAACCAATCGAAGTTGCTCGTTTCTTTCGACGAGTTACTTCAGTAAGAAATTTTTTGAGGGACGGAAGAGGCGAGGGTCATGTAATAACATTTTATCATCGATTATTTAATTGATTGATGGAAGTGATTATCATTGTATGCATGGATTGTGGATTAATGAAAACACGAGGGATTCTGGAATTAAGATATAACGAATCGTCTTCTCAAGATTTTTGTATTAACTAAGACGTGAGAGTTTTAAGTTTTAAACTGGCAAATTTAATACAAATAATCGCGGCGAGTGAAGTGTCAATGGCATTCGTCATTCAAGGTTATAGTATTTTATTTTCAAGCGCCGTTAAAAAGAATAAAAATAATGATTCCACATAAAATAATGTTAATATTTCGATTACAATAATCATGCAGAGAAGTGGTACTAGTTTTCTCAAAATGTACGTTCTTATGTATTCACTTACAAGTGTCGCATGCTTTTTCATGGGTTCGAATGGAATATAGAGAGATAGAACTCATTACAACAAACAATTAGGTGCGGAACTCATTAATACAACTTTTGTTTATACTTTATAGATTAGGGGAATCAACAGAAAAATACCCATTTGTACAAAAACTTGCAAGTCAGTATCCTATCAGTGTTTTTTATATGTAGATACCTATTAGAATAATTTTTTTGCACATTGGTACCTGATCCGCGGGAAGGTACGTCGTATGACACATTTAGGTACCATATGACAACGTATTGTGGTACATAATACAGTGAGAAAATGTACATCATATAACACATTAATGTACCATATAGAAACGTATATGGGTACCATATAAACGCGTGACGTGGTACATAATACACATATAAAAGGTATGTCAAGACTGGAAAAATGGTACACACAGTCAAAACGGATACTTGTATAAAAAAATTCTGAGAGAGGTACTGACATACAAATTTTTTATTCTTTTTATTTTTATTCAATGGGGTATTTTTTTTAGATTCACCAGTAGATTATTAGGTACCAGAATTATCATCATTAATACCCCATCTTTTTCTTCCTCACCCACTCCTTTAAATACCCCCACACCAAACATGAGCACAAAAGAAACCATTCGTAGAACAAAAGCACAATCTCAATTAAAAACAATGGCGGCGGCGGCGGCGCTCAAAGCTGTGATTTTGCTCTCTTTTGCTGCAGTTCTTTCGTTCTCTGCTAATAATACACAACCTAATACGCCTGGAGCCTGGGAAACCATCGTCGACCCTGGGAATCGAAATTAGTGGCAGAAATCGCCAATTTCGCCGTCGAACAGCACAACAAGGATGCAAAAACGAACCTTGTGCTCGTGAAAGTCGTGAGCGGTGAGTCGCAGGTTGTCTCGGGTACGAATTATAGGCTCGTGATATCTGCAAAGGATGGTCAACAGCAATCGAAGAACTACCAAGCCGTTGTTTGGGACAAGCCATGGTTGAAATTCAGACAGCTCATTTCCTTTAAGGAGGTTTAATACCAACAACATTATTATTTAGGGTTTTGTTCTACCCTTTTGTTGTTTATGGCTGGCAGTTCTTGATGTAATGAATTTATGGATGAGAGAGTATTGTTGAATTTTATGGATTTTCTATTGTGGGATAAACCAACCAGTTACTCTTTTGCTTCATATTAGAGAACAAAAAAATGAAGTCATAAACGATAATTTTCTATAAATAGATATAAAGAAGTTCGTTTGGTTTGCGTCACGTGAGAAAGTTGCCAAGATCAAGTTTTATTCATTTTTCTCGGACAGCATTGTATATTACAGAGAAAATGAGCTTGGCTTTGCATGTACATCATATTGTTCAGTTTATATCAAGTATCTGTGTTTTTTTTCCCACTTGAATCTTCTTCATCCGTGTTGTTCTTGTTTATTAGTTCATTGGAGAGTGCTGCAACAACTTATTTTTAGATAATGGTACAATGGAAGTAAACCGATGATTAGTTCAAGCATCTTTACAAGTTCTAAAACAATAATGCTTTGATGTAAGGAGGTTTAATTAGTTGGAGAGTTTTAATGCGATGTGCTAATGAATAAATGACCTATGGATATCCAGTTATTCCGATTGCTATCATGTTGTATCATCTTCAATCAACGGCCTTCAAATGATCCAGGAAACATAGATAAACAATAATATTATACACATACGAAAAAGAACAAATATCAATATGAGGTATATCAGCAACCAAAACGCGAAAAAAAAAAAGTACACAGAGCTGTAAAAACAGAGTGAGCAAAAGCTGTAAACCACTCCCTGCAAGTTAAACCTCGTCCAAGAAAACTAATCAAACACAACATTATACAATCGTAAGAAGAAGAAGAAAAAAAACTAAGCACCCTTTCTTCTTCTTCTTCTTCATAGTCTGTCCTGCGCCGTAGATCCTCCATATCCATTATGACTGTTGTAACCATTACTGTTCTTGGCTCCTCCTCCATTGCTGTACGGCGTCGTAGGGTGTTGGTTATTACCAGCCGCCGCCGATCTCTTCCTCTTCAAGACAATAATCCACGTGTAAACTTCCAAGAACAGGGCAAGCACGGCCAAGCTGATGAGAATTCCGACGTAAGCCCTCTTCCACTTGTCGGCGGGATTCAAGATGTCGAAACCCTTGAAGATGTTTGCTATGCTTAGGGCGATCACAGAGTATCCAATCGAATGGTGGTAAATGTTCCAAAAGATTCTGTACTTATGGTCCTTCTTTGGTCGCAGTAATAGAGCCGAAAGCTGCCATGGATATACGCACGCATAATTGGTCAAAATCGAAATGGGTTTTTATTACAGAGGAAGTACATATTGGTCTTCAATGGAGTAAGTCCTTACCTGAAGGGTTCCAAGGCAGAAGATTATGATTCCGATGACCCTATGTGAATTGTATTGGATGCCCTTTGAATCGCTGCCGAGCTTCAGGCCGGTGGCCCAGCCGGCGACGCCTATGATGTACGCCGAGGACTGACACGCCACGTGGAGGTAGAACCAAGCTGGGTCCGCCGAGGGGAAAACCTTAACGTAACGAGCGATGATTGCTCCGATCGGTAATAAAGTCCCCCAACTCACGGCGTTAAGTACTCCGTGAATCTGTGTACCAAGAAAAGTCAGACGAATGATTAAAAATCTCGCTCTCAGTGCAGAAAAGTCAAAAGCTTTTATGTATACTGCTTACGTTTCTCTTCCTCGTTCTTGAAGAAATTCCGCCGCCGGCGGAACCCGCCTCGCCGGAGAGGAGGTTCAAGCTACCCATGGACTGAAGGTTGGCGCCGGTGGTGTCGTGGACACGTGGCACGTCGTTGGAAACTGGGCCCTCCTGCCATACCTGGTTCACGGTGGTGCTCAAGCTTCCCAGGCCGAGGGTGGCGAATATGATCATCTCGCCGCCGGAGAAAGTGGCGTTGAGCTCAGACACCGGAAAACTCAAATCGCCTTGCTGGAGCTGCGTATTAAAACTGGTCACCGGCGACGTGTAGGCCCTCACGGTGCCGTCGGATCTCTGATAGGCGACGAGGGCTTGAGATCCGATCATTCCCTGGCCGGTAGGGTTTATGGCCCACGCAACCCACCTTGACGGCGAAAGTCCGGTGTGTCTGTAGGCGATCCTGGCCGTCCTCGACGACTGATCGTAGCTGTAATGGAGGTGGGAGTTTAAGACTGGAGAGTATTACACGAAGTGTAGATTGCGTTGCTGGCGAAGGTGTAGCTATTGCAAGACTGGCCGTGAGACGGTGCCACGTGGATGGCTAGGAAGAGGACAACGGCGGCGATGAGAGCTGATCTTATCGTCATGGTGGTGGTGGTCGGCGGCTGAGAATCTCCGTCGCTTCTTCGTCGAGAGAGAGAGAGAAAGAGAGAAGGAGAGAGATTGGAGTTAATAATGGAAGAAAAGGGATTTTAGGGGGTAATTATATAAAGTGTGGAAAAGACGGTGGGGGCAAAGGAGTTGTTACAATTAGGTGAAGGAAGTTTCTAAATAATAGGAGGGTTTCAATGTTTTGAGGAGCACTTGGCAAATGTATACTAAAACTAAGGCCGTTTTTTTTTTTTTTTTTAAGATTCAAAATATTTTTTCTTTCCATTCACACTAATGTGGTGTCCTAATTTCAACCGTCGTTGTACTTGCTATAGTTTATTTCACTTTAATGTAATTTTCTTTTTCTAAATTGATTAGTCTTCGGTCCGCGGTTGAGGAAAAAACTTTCCGAAATGGCCGTACTTGACTGGGTATGTTTTTTTTATTTTCTTTACGCGGTTCTCCGATGAAAAGAAAAAATTTTGAAGTTTCCTTGAGAATTAATCAATTCAATATTTTTCTATTTAAAATTAAATTGAATGCGAAAAAGACGGAAAGACTAGTCAAACTATGGTTACCAGCAAATTGAAATTATTAATTATATATGATCCAAACGAATCCGTCCACAAATTCTTTATGGAAGCTCATCACTTTCTTCGTATATTTATTCCCCTTTTTTTCTGGTTCATAATATTCGCATTATTATTAGGGGATTTTACGTAAAAAATACCCATTAATATAAAAATTAGCAAGTCAGTATCCTGTCAGTTTTTTTTATATGCAGGTACCTATCAAAATAAATTTTTGCACATTAGTACCTGCCCGCCGCAAGGTACATCATATCACACATTTAGGTACCATAGAGAAACGTATTGTGGTACGTAATACAGCTAGAAAATTGTACCATTATATAGTCAGCCGCAAGGTACCGTATGGAACGTATATAGGTACCATATATGGGTACCATATAAATGCGTGACGTGGTACACAATACACATATAAAAAGGTACGTCAAGACGGGAAAATGATACGCACAGTGACCTGGTTACTTATATGAAAAACTTTCTGACATGGATACTTACTTGCAAATTTTTATACAATTGAGCATTTTTTTTATAGATTCACCTTATTATTATTATTATTATTATTATTATTATTATTATTATGTGATATCAAGGCCAACAACTTCATCAAGAAAGCAAAAAGAAATGAAATAGTCACACCTCGATCTTGTCAAGTTATTGAATTTTCCAAGGATAACAAATTCACTTTTAAACCACATGCTAGTTTTTCGTCGTGGAACAAGTCGCATAGTGAATACATGAACTGAAATATAATGTACGGTAATTTGTATCTAACCTTTATAGTGTAGAGAAATATTTTATTATTTTACTAGGAAGGACATTGACCTGGTATTATTACTACATGTACAAGTTGGATTTGGTTGAACCATATGAACAAAAATATATGAAGTGGGAGCTCACATTTGGTCAAACCAAATCCAATTTTTTCTACTTACATTATTGCTAAGTTGACTAGCAATTGCTCTTTAATTTCAATATTATCGTTCGTACAAGAAATAGTTTGTTCTTCTTAACATGTATATATATGTTGTTGGCCTGTTCGTGACTTCGTCTCCAGGTTGGACAAAGGAAAAAAAAAATGTTTCCCACAAATAAATTATCAAGCATTATGTTAATTTGATTATTTTTTGCATGTGCGCACCATACATTGTGATATACTATATATGTATATAATTAAGAATTTTAATAGAAACAAGGCATAGGATTCTTCGAACATTTATCGGAAAACTTACTTTTTATATTCTAATAAGAATTAAAGTCCCCTAAATAATATTTTCTGATGCACTCAAATGATGATTAACCACTTTCTGATCACTTTATTTCTTGATTCATTGATTGCCTCTTTTCACGTTAATGTACGATACAGGTGCTTGACAATGCTCTAATTACTTGTTTCAATCAATAACTATTACCGAAAAAAAAATAATTTAAATGATATCATGAGATTAGGACTAAAACATGTCCATTATTCTCTTTGTCCCATTCTAACTTAACCACATGGGCACTTCCCAAAAGATTATTCTTTTACCATATGATTTGATGCATAGAAATCAAATTTTCATATAATTAATTATTAGGAATATGACAATTAAAATGACGTAGGCGTGACGAATCCACGAGTATCGACAATTGTTACTCAATTATTTTAACTCCAAGTCATAATCACCGAACGAAGCAGTGTTTAAGTAGGTTGAACTTCATTATTTCCAAGCAAAATATTGATTAATTGCGAGAGACGTTTAGTTTTTAATATTTTTATTACATGGGTTGTTGGTAAGGAATGTGACTTTTGTGGACGAGGCACACGTAGCATAACATGCAAGACTATATTTGGCCAATCAAATTCGTGTCACAGATTTGAGATCTAACGCTTGTTTACATTAATATAAACTTACGAAGATTGCTCAAGTTATAAATAAATGAAAATTTGAAACTTCTATCACCACCATTGATGTTTCTTGTAATAAATCGCAACCGTTGAGACGTTTGTTTCAGCTACTACCTAACCTACCACGTTTGTAGGCAGATTAACTATAATAAAGTCCACTTCAAAGTTGAAGACTATGAATCAAATATATAGAGTGTTACACCCTTGAGTGCCACGTCATCAGCCCGCTCATGGCCGGGCTATAGAAGTAGCGATGATGTGCGGGTCCAAGGCGCACGAGTTGGCGGGGAACAACACTTGGACGATTTAACCCAAGACGCATGGGCGGAGCCGGCGAGGTAACGGGGGACTCGGCCGGAGCCGGCGAGGTCAGCCACGGTGGCCGGCCAGGCAGGCGGCCTGGCCGGGCCGCGCGCCCACACCGGGCGCGGGGCTGTGCGCGCGGCGCGCGCGCACACATGCGCGGGCTGCGGGGGCAGCGGCGCGCGCACCATGGGCACGTTGGGCTAAGGGCGTGCGGGGACTTCTCGGCAGGGTGTGCGAGAGTCCGCGCGCACGGGACTTAGGCTTGGGCGAGAGTTGGCCGCGCGCAGAGGTGCGAGACTTCTCGGCAGGGACGTGCGAGAGTTGGCGCGCTGATAGGCGGGACTTCTCGGCAGGGCTTGGCGAGGCCGGGGCAGCGCGCGCGGACAAGTGCGGCACGCAGGCGCGGCCCTTAGGCAGGCCAGCGCACGCGATGAGGCGGGCGCGAATGCAAGCCGGCGCGGACGCTGAGGTCCGGCGGCGGCGACGGCGGACGGCGGCGGCAGTCTGGCAGACGGCGACGGCGGTGCACGGCGGTGCAAGGCGGCGGTCGGCGGGGCACGGCGGTGCTCGACGGCGGTGCGCGGCGGCGCACGACGGCGCACGGCGGCGGCGACGGCGGTGGTCGGCGGCGGCGCTGAGGTGACGACGGCCAAGCGTGGAGGCGAGGCCGGACCTGGCCCACGTGGCGGGCCAGATTGGTGTGCGACGAGGCACGCGCGCGGCGAGTGCGCGCGGTGCGGAGCTGGGGCGAGCGGCGGACGCGGTTTGCACGCGGAGTCCACGGAAGCTTCTAGGAGGATGACTTGGTTTAAAAGGTTTGAGATCTTTGGGGGAGGATCTTGTTTGATTATTTACTATATTTAGAAGATATGAAAACAAGATATGGAAGATCTCTTTGGGAGATCTTTTTGGGAGATCTTTACCAAGTCACAAAAGGAAGCTTGAGGCCTATAAATAGACCTCATTCGCCCAAGCCAAGGGACACCACGAGATTTGGAGAGCCACGCAATTGAGAGTCTTTGAGAGCAGAATTTCGAGAGCACACCAAGTCACACATCGAGTCTTTTGGGAGATTCGACGGGGTCGCGTTGAGGCGTTCACTAGCGAGTTAGGTTAGTGATTAAGATCCCGAAGGGACACTTAGGATAACCGTGTAGTAGCTCGTTTGGGTTAGCAAGGTGAGGCCGAGGCTTGTTCGGTTCCACACGGGTCGAGTATTCCTATAGTGTACGTTTTGTTCGCCGAGGAATAAAACGGGCTAAGTCGAGGAGCGAACCTCGGCGAGGCACCTTAAATTTACGTTGTCTTGTTCCATTTCCGCTTTACAAGGCAGGGCGACGTGTGGGAGAGGCTGATCGTGTCTAAGGCGGAACGCACGGGGCGGATCGACTTAGACGCGAGCCGGTCACGGGCGCGTTTTGGGGTTGGGAAATTTCGAAAAAAAATATTCTAAGTCCTTTTCGGCGTGACAAGCTTGCTATTAGATTCGTCATCTCGTAAAATATAAAAAAAAATATTCATGTCGATATCTCGTAAGATCTCTAATCATGTGTATAGACAAAAATGAAAAAGAAAACAGTCTCAATCGTAAATATGGCCTTTATTGTTCGACTTGTAACCCAATAACGATTGGGCTTGCTTCAGTTTTATAGATAGATAGATAGATAGATAGATAGATAGATAGAGAGAGAGAGAGAGAGAGAGAGAGAGAGAGAGAGAGAGAGAGAGAGAGATGCAAACCTCATAAATGATATATTATACATCTGCTATTACCTGCAACTCCATTCATAGCAACTCTATCACAAACCAAAAAGCATATATATAAATAAATATAATTTATAAGTAGACGATATTCTTCCTAATATCAATGGATTTAAATAACGATTAAAGAAAAGGCCTCAAGATCTATATCGCATATATATTTTGAGCAAGTCCACATGTTAGTTTACCACATGCAAAAAGAAGAAAATTACGCAAAGCTCTTCCAATTGTCAACATCATGCCCTAAGATCGCGTGGAGCAACTCAATCTTTCGCAATTTTATTTTTTTGCAGAGATATATCTTCATATCTCTTTGAATTAAATGTGTCTCGTCGTCGCTTAATGAGGGGACCTCTAATTATTAGGTAGATCACCTAACAGTTAAGGCGAATACATACTTAGGGTTTGAGATTGGACCACTTATCTTCATACTATGTTTGGATGAAGATGAACCCCCTTTTACTACTTTCTAAGTACAATGTCTTTGTTAAATTATTTAGTGTAACACAGTACAAATCTGTCCTCTTTCATTTATGCTTAAAGATTGAAAATGTGCCTTTGAAGGCCATATCTTTCGTACTTCTCAATCTCGACCTTAAAACTCATGACCTCATCTTTTTTTCACTATTAATATATTCTTACACTAATTAACCACACTTTATGCTACAATGTAAAGAACTATTATTAGATGTAATGGGCTTTCAATTAAGTGGCCCGTGGGAGCCTACATCAGCAGAGTATGGCCCACATTTCTTATTTTCCTTTTGTTTATATTACATAGGTAAAATTGCTGAATCTGAGATATCTATCTACTATCTACATCATTGTTTCTCTATTGCAACGATTCTTTTCCTCTCAAAATCAAATCTTGAAACCTAACCCTAGTGTAACATAAACCCACAACTGTTTAAGATTGATGCATCTCTGATAAAGGAGCGTATGTTATTGTTTCTTTGATCTGCATTCCGTAAAGGATTCTGATTTGATCAAAGTTTGTCGAGGGATCACAAGTATTGAGCGGAGCTGTTCTTTTTTCAGTTTATGGGTATGTTTCAATTTTTCTTTTTGTGGTTCTTGATTTTGTCTGTTCATGTGAAGTTGGTGGGATCAGTATCACTTTGCTGGGAATGGGTTGATAAAAATGTAAACTTTTTAAGGCTAAATAGATAGTATCTTGAGGAAGTAGCGTGCCAGTTCATGATCTTGAGCGTCTGTATCCTTAGAAGAGAATGTTATTACTTGAATGCTGGTTTTTGTGGTTGCTTCTTTAACGGTAAAAAAAGTCAGGAAGTATTAACATTTGGTCAAATTGTATGAAAAAAGGCGCCGGAAAGAGGGAAAAACATGTTGGATTTACTGTAGCTAGTTTACCACATTTCATGGAGCATGCTTCATTCATTCTATGGAAGTTTCCACAGCTCGGATGGTGAATAGTAGATAAGGATTGATTGCTTTGATACGTTGAATTCGAAGCAACACAAGTTCCATTCTCGTTCAAAGCACTTTGTTTATTTTAGTTGTGAATATTGCTCCTTGGTACATTTTCCAGCTGAAATAGTTTGTTTACTAGGGCTGTGTAGTGGCAGTAGGGATTGTGGCTTTGTTCAAATTTGAAGTATTTTTTTCCGATGACGTCCATAGAGTTGTATTGTGCCGCCATTCTTCTCTTTTCATATTCTGTGATTTTGTACCGCTTCTTCCGTTCGATTTTTCTGTTGTAATTATTCTGCATTTTTCTTGATAATGCAGGTGGGGATTAGCTTTTGTAAAGGGTTAGAGTGGAATCTGTTTCACTTGCTTCTCTGGTTTTGTCTTAAAGCTGCCATTTGAAGGGATTCTTAGCTTCAGCACCCCAAACTTTGACGTTCACATAACTCTATGAAGACCTTCGTGTTTCACTCACCTTAAATTTTTCTCCATTCTGGTATTTCTCGACGTTGAGAAAAATCCAAAAAAGGATCCTCATTACTACAAAGGGCATAGACAAACGGTTGAGAAACGGTTATTATATAGCCCCGCGAAATAAAACATGTCATACAATAACGAGGACGAGCGAATCGAAGATTATCTCTTCAAGATTGTGTTGATCGGCGATTCGGCGGTTGGAAAATCGAATCTTCTCGCCAGATTCGCAAGGGACGAGTTTTACCCTAATTCAAAGTCAACCATCGGCGTAGAATTTCAGACGCAGAAGATGGAGATCAACGGAAAAGAAGTCAAGGCGCAGATATGGGACACGGCAGGCCAAGAAAGGTTTAGGGCAGTTACTTCTGCTTATTACAGAGGAGCCGTTGGCGCCCTTTTGGTCTATGACGTCAGCAGAAGACAAACGTTCGAAAGCGTTGGGAGGTGGCTTAACGAACTACACAGTAAGTATTTATTGCGATTTAATAACCCCTCAAAACCCTATTTTTCCTGCATGTCTGATTCTTGATCCTAATTTAAATCTTGCTAAAAACAGCTCATTCAGATATGAATGTCGTGACCATACTCGTGGGGAACAAATCGGATTTGGAAGATGATCGTGAGGTAACAACTGCAGAAGGGAAATCCATGGCAGAAACTCACAGTTTGTTCTTCATTGAAACCTCGGCGTTGGATTCGTCGAACGTAACGACCGCTTTTCAAATGGTTGTAAGAGAGATATTCAACATTCTGAGCAGAAAAGTCATTCAATCTCAAGAGCTCGGCCAAAGAGATACAAGTTGGCTGTCTAACGGGAAAACGGTCGTACTTCAATCTGATGAGGGTCATCGTCAAGATGGAGACGGGCAAGCTAAGAAAGGCGGGTGCTGTTCTTCGTAACGTATTGTGAAGTGTTGTGATATGGTCATCTTCTCTGAGATGAAGCTTTTAGCTTGTAACTCTCTGTTTCTGTCTGTTAATGTTTCAAGATTTTCTGTTGTTGATGAAGTCTCTGTAAATCACTTGAGAAGAAGGTTTCTGTTCATGTTAGAAAATCGTTACTTCTAACCACAAAACATACACGACCATAGTCGAAAAAAGGGCACAAAAAAGTAAAAACATACGATACAAAGAAACTTAACCAATACCTATCTCCAGGCAGAACACGTCACCAACGCTCTGTTCCTCCAGCCAAGATAAAGCGCACCATTACCTTCGGCGATTCGATAGTTCGAGCTATACTCCCTCAACATATCCGCCACAGCATAGCTCACCGATCGGCTAAGCTGCACCTGGGAATAACCCGCCATCGCAAGCCTAACCCTCCACTTCCCAAAAAGCTCGTGCCTTTCGAGCCTATCCGCCCCTTCACAAGCTATGATATTCACCACGTCTCTCGCCAGGCAATGCTCCTCCGCGCTGGTCCTCTGCCCGTCGTCCCTCTTCCTCGCATCGTCGATCGACTCGAACATGGCAGAGTAATAATCCAACGTTTCGCAGAACCTCTGAAAGAAAGTGCCCGTGTTAGTGTTCGATTCTTGCTCCAAGAGGGTCACCACCTTGGGAGAGAGGCCCTTGACCAGCCTCAGTAGGCGGTCCCTATGGTTCGTGGTGGTCACGCTCTCGTCGGGCACGTGGTGAAGAATGTAGGGGAAGTTCACCGCCAGGGCTTCACCGCTGCGTATTTGTAGGTTCTCTAGCTGGACTTGGCTTGCCGAGACTGCAGCTGCGTTGAACTCGAATGGCACACCCCATGACTCGGCGGCTTGGGCCAGCCTCTGGCCGACGAGCTGCAGCCCACCGCCTCGGGCGTGGGCTGACTGCGAGTCGTCGATGCCCGTGATTCGAACGTGAGGGGGCCCGCCGGGCCGGCGTGAGATGGCTTGAATGAAGGCGGCCCACTGACTTCCCTGCGCGATCTGAAAGTCTATGATGTGGATTCTGCCTTCGTTCTCCATGGCTTCTGAGATTATTACATTGGATGAGGCGTAGGCGAACTTGTAGTGTGGAGACATTTGGTAGAGGACTTGCATGTAAGAGAGTAGCTCGGCGCTCGTCGGCTCGTTGTTGCACTTCAGCTTTTTGTAGATTGTGCTCCCTGAAGATAAGAGTCGTGCCCTTAGCCCTTCTAGCATGTAGGCTCCCAGCCTCTGCATAGGTTCGCCGTGGACTGAGACGTTTTTTCTCTAACACGTCCATTAGTGCCTCGGCAGCTGATATTGCGAACTGTCTCTCTGAGGAGGAGAGTAGGTCTGATTCTGACATTATTTCGGCGCATGACATGAGGAGCTGCGTGAGGTCCATCTGCGGAGCAATTTCCATGATTCTGTTGTACTTGGTGAAGTAAGAAGGCTCGGGCACTCCTCCTCCGTTGAAGAAGTCGCTGTCTTCGGTCTCAGACTCTGGCCCGAGCAGTTCGTTTCTTAGCATCGAAAGAGCGTGAATCAGCTTGTTGTCATGATCACAACCATTAGACTGTCCACTCAAGGGAGAGCCATAGGCAGAAGAGTGATAAGGATCGGATATGAATGAATGAGACCACTGAGGAGGAGAAAAGTCGCATTTGATTGAAGAGGAAGAAATGGCGGGAGAGGGACTATACGAAGAGAAATCAACTGCTGGGGTTGATTCCAAGGTGAAGAACTGATCGGTGCACTTGTCGAAAGAAATTTCGGTTTGTTGGCTTTTCATAGGAGTCGAATTGTTGTTGGGGAGCTGTCTAAACTGGTGCATAGATGGAGGATACAGACTACGAAAATTAGCTGGTGACTGGGATTCGTGGGATGCGTGCATTTCTACGAAAAAACGTGAGAGTTGAAAGACTGTAATATCAAGCTAGTCTCAGATGAATAAGACGATGATCTAATGAGTAGATGGGACAAAGATAACGACTGCATAGGAAGTGTTGTTCGAGAACGACGGTGTAAGACTCTTGTGCATCTTGGCTATTTCAAAGGATTTCCAGCAACTATGGAGGTGATAAACTAACAAAACCTGCAAATACAGAGAATGTCACGTCAAAACAAAGAAGCACGAGGGGGGTCGCCTACAAAGTAGTCAACGAAGGATAGTTCGAAACATTAAACAATCAATAAAGAGTCTTCCAAAAAGAGATGATATAAATTGCTAAAAGCGGATAGCCTCATAAAATCTTACTGATTACCAACCAACTACCATAAACTCTCGTTAACGAGACCTTTTTACTCCACAGTTTGTTTTAGATAGGCAAAACCACAACTACTGTATCTGACAGGTTTAACATTATCCGAAAGCGAAAAGTGAAATTGATTTCTTCGCTTCTCAGCTCATTAATCAAATAATATATTAACAGGAGTTATTAGACGCGAAGGTTCGAAGAAGAACAAATTCTTTCCCGCAAAATACTTCAATTTGACAATCAATATCTGCCGACAAAGGTAATCAGCGACCGAACCACAGGAAAAGACGAAACGAAAAGGAAACAAGCATACGAAACATACGATAAAAACAAACCTCGGAAGAAAGTTAATCACGTTACCTAATTAAAACTTTCCTCCCAATCTCAGACCGATTATGGAACTTAATAACTACACATATTAGCCCAAAGTTCTCGATGGGAATGGCCGCGTACGTACCTTACGAAGAAAATCAGCTCAAGCCGCCATAGTTCAGCTCAGACGACGATCGACGATGGTTGAAAAATGAGAGATTTATCGTTGTCTGTCGCTCAACATATATATAGCGGGACGACTTTTCCTTTTTCTTTCTTCCATAAATGCCCCTCGTTAGCGCGTCGACCTACCGCAGTCCACATAAATAACATATTTTAATTTATTTTTCAAAGCTAAAAGTAATAGTAAACACGTCGACACGCCAGCAGCAACTACTTGCGAAGGTTGCTTTATCATTTTCTTATAATTGAAAGGAATAAATGATTTTATTAGTTTTGCATCTAATGTAGGTTTTATATATAAATACTATGGTATGTTCCATGGAAAAATCAAAACCACCATGAGCTAATCCCATCCCACTTCACTTATGGCGATGCTTCGTTATTCTTTCCCCTTGTTTCGGCCTAAACTTCCAAACACTACCTTACAAGTCAACAACGTTGAATATATTTTGTAATTCTTGAAAAAAAGCCCTCTTGCAATTAATATTTCTATAATACATTGTGTTAATCCAACAATATAATGTATAAACAAAATATAGTCAAGAATTGTTCGCAATTGAGTCCTATTTGATTGGACTAAATTACATATTCATGCCAAAGCCAATTTAACATGATCCCATCATCCGTATATGTTCGCAAATCGCAATAGTCAATGTCAAATACACGAAAGTCAAGATTAGACATCGCTATCTTTGTGGGCCCCACCATCGAGCGCGCCACCGGTAACCGGATAAACCGGCAGCATTATCCCACTAATTTATTTACGTCTTTCTTCAACGGGTCAAAATGAGTGAACCTTGCGAGCCTTTACAAAGCTAAGATTAGGGTTTCCGAAAGGGGAACGGAGAAAACAAGAATACGACTTGAGAAGCTTCTCAAACCTCGATCTTCTTTTACAGTTTTGCTCCGTCAGGTAAAAGTTCTGATCTTTTGCATCTAAATTCCCCTTTTGTGTTGACTTTTATGTTGTTATGCCTAGCCTTCGATTTTGCTTGTGATGTGTTTAGATTGTGCGATTTAAATCTATGCCTGCTTGATAAACGTATTTAATACGTTTATTGTTATGTTTATTTGGGTTATAATAGGAAACTTTTGATCATTCTATGCATTTATTGGCTCTATTTACACTCATTTAAATATTGTAGGACCTTAGAATGATTATCGAGAGAAGATTAACGAAAACGAGGCGAAAACGACGCGAAAACGGCAAAGTTTGAAGCTGCCAGTAATCAGTCACGGCCGTGAACGATCTTGCAAGAGGCCGTGAACGAGGGCAGTAAGCTTAAGGAGAAAAAGTCCCAACAGTCACGGCCGTGAATCATCTTGCACAAGGTCGTGAACGTGGGCAGTGAGCTCAAGATTCAGTGTCGCGGCCGTGAACGCTCATGTAAGAAGCCGTGAACGTGGACAGAGAGTTTTAAAGAACGTGTCACGGCCGTGAATACTCATGTCAAAGGCCGTGACTCGCGGCAGAGACTAAGCAACCGCTATGCTATTCACTGTCACGGCCGTGAACCTGTATGCAAGAGGCCGTGACCCTCTCCAGAGAGTCAATATTTAGGGTTTAAGCCGCCGTCACGGCCGTGAAGATCGGTGCACGAGGCCGTGACTCATGCCAGGAAGTCAAGAAATAGGGTTTTTAGCCGCCTTCACGGCCGTGAAGGCCCAGTAAGAAGCCGTGAACGTGCCAAAATTCAGGGTTTTAGCCCATTTTCGAAGCATAAAAGGAGGGCTCTCCTCAGGACTCAAAAAACAACCTCATAGGGACGAAAACTTAGAGCAAAGAAGGGAAGAAAGAACACTAGAAGCGGCCCCGTGATTCGGAGAAGCTCAAGGGACGATCCAACAACGTAGCCACGCCCGGTCGATCGAGGAACGAGAGCTCCACCTCAGAAACGCCATACTACTTCTTAGGGAAGTTTTATGAGTCCTTTATCTTCGTTTCCTTTGAATCTCGTTGTTGTTATGCCTAATATGAGTAGCTAATCCTCTTGTGTGTTTGGGAGTAGATGAACGTTGGGATATGTCGTAGTTAAGACGTAGGATAATCGTGAACACGTGTATTCGACTATTTATCGATCTATGATATTGTTTCTTCGTATCAATATGTCTATGTGTTGATATGAATGTGTGGTATATCGTTTAGGGCGACAGCTAAATAACGATTAGGCCGTTCATAGACGTTAGGACTCAAGTATAGGGCGACAGCAAATACTCGATCCTCGCCTTCTAGTAATCGCTAAACTTAGATCCCCACGAACGTTTAGGGCGACATCAAATCCGTGAGTGGGTAGGAAATTACTGCGATTTAGTTGATAATCACGTCGGAGCGATATTCCGTAGCCTTAGCCGACAACACCCTTCGGGATTCGAACCCCGAACACATATTTGTCACCTTAAGTCACTCTTATTATTTCTAGTTGTACCTCCTTGTCTTCCAATCCTTTAAGTTGTTCTGTTAAATTAGTTCGTAGTATAAACAAATCCTGCTATTTTATTTAGGTTAAATATCGAGTCGATAGGTTAATACTAGTACTCAATTTATTCCTCATGTTCGATACTCGGATATTCGCTATAGCTATATTACAGACGATAGGTACACTGCCTATCGCGCGTGATTCTAGTTATAATATATTCGTTTTAATTATTACTTGACGTACTCGCACGATCTTTTATTTAAACATACACACACGCGATCACTGCTTTACTAGCTTCAGCTGCTTGATACACGGAGTCCCTCTATTTTTTGTGCTCGAGTATTTTTTTTTTTTTTTTTGAAGTTTCTTGATTTTATTTCAAATCAAGCCTTGTTGGAATTTATCGTGTGCCACATGATTGATTTTCTGTCAGCTGATAAAGATATGGTTCTCCAAACTTAGTCGTTGAGGTAAGAAAGTATAGTCGAATAGTGTTCTTGCTAAATATAGAAATCATATGGGTAAGTGAATTTTTTTTTCGTCCAGGTTGTTTAGGGTTCAAGCTCTGATAAGGCCCGCAACCACAACTACTGTATCTGACAGGTTTAACATTATCCGTAAGCGAAAAGCGAAATTGATTTCTTCGCTTCCCAGCTCATTAATCAAACAGAATACTAACAGGAGTTATTAGACGCGAAGGTTCCAAGAAGACCGCAAAATTCTTTCCCGCAAAATGCTTCAATTTGACAATCAGTATCTGCCGACAAAAGTTATCAGCGATCGAACCACAAAGAAAAGAAGAAACGAAAAAGGAAACAAGCATACGAACATACGATTGCACCACCAACAGATGATTAAACAAACCTCGGAAGAAAGTTAATCACGTCACCTGATTAGAACTTTCCTCCCAGTCTCAGGCTGATTATGGAACTTGATAACTACGCATATTAGCCCAAAGTTCTCGAGAGGAATAGCTGCGTACGTACCTTACGAAGAAAATCAGCTCAAGCCGCCATAGTTCAGCTCAGACGACGATCGTCACGATGGTTGAAAAATGAGAGATTGTCGTTGCTCAACGTCAATACTGTTTATTAAGCGCGAGGCCCTTGGATAAACTGCCGAATTTCAATTGGAATTTGTCTGTATAATAGAAACTGCCGAATTTTCAATTGGAATTGGTCAATGTAATTTAATTACCAAAACAAAATTAGTTAGCCACGATCTCTATAATAGAAAGAAATTGTTCCACGAATTTGTTTAATCTTATTGGTGCACTCGCATCGAGTGTGCACACGGATTGCTAGTTTATTTTTATGGCTGACCTCATATATACATGCATGCGCTATTAAGTGATTATCAGGGCCGGCTTTCGGGTAAAGCAAAAAGCAAGGGTTTTAGGCCCCCAAATTTTTAGAGCCTCATAACCTTAATTTGGTAATGTAGTTATGTGAAAAAAAAACATTAATTTGGGGCCCTCGATTTTGTAGTGCCCCGTGAACTTCAGTATTGGTAGTTATGAAAAAATATTAATCAAAGCCCAATATTTTGAGGTCGTCGAATTTTTTAGGGTCTCATAACCTTAATTTGGTAATGTAGTTATATAAAAAAATACCAATTATGCGTAATATTTTGAGGCCTCAGTATAACAAATTACTTACTAATTACTATGTTTATTTTCTTTGATTAAATTAGCCATTTTTGCATTTATGTTTTCACAGTCTGCCTTTTCAGCTTTCATTTCCTTTCCATCCCTCTAATTTTACGTGCCTTTAAATTTGTTTAGTTTCTCTATATTTTTAATCAATCGCATCCCTCCTTGTTAATAGGTTATGAGAGAATTTGCTAAAAAAAACTAGAAAATAAATCTCTTCTAGAAACTCTTTTTTATTGTAAAAAATATCCATTTCACAAAAAAAAAAGTTTCAATGTTATATGTTAACATCACGTTCTATAAACTCAAAGCTTCTAGTTGCCGATATCCCCCAAGTCCAGATAAAGGGAGGCATGCGCTGGATTGACACATAATTTTTTTGTCATATAATCTTTTCAAATAAAAAGCCCTGTGTTTCAGTTTTGCTTTAGGCTCGTATTATGGTGAGCCGCCCCTGGTGATTATATACTACACCAACACAACGCCGGCGCCTATATAGTAAAGTTCTCAATATATGTGATGTGTTAATCAAATTTCAAAAAGTTGGTTCAATCAAGTATTCACATATTCGACGTTTGTTGCCTCCATATGTTGAGTGATATTTAAAGAGCCTCCTTTAATTATATAATAATATTCATCATCTTTTTTGTCATACACATGTGTATATACATACATATATATATATATGTTAGTATTTCCCTCATACTCTATATGTGTACCAAAAAATTACAATATTTTATTGTAGTATTCATAATTTATAGTGTTTGATGAAATATTATTTTCACATATGTAAAAGGAAAAATGATTTGTGGAGATATTTTATAACAAATAAAAATAATAGAGGAGTGGAATGATAAATTACCTTTAAGTATAATTAAAAATTAATTTGCTTGATATAATTAGAATAAGTAAAAAATTAGAAAACATGATAATTGGAAAGTTGTACACGGAGCTAAGAAGTTGATAAGTGGTTAGTCAAAGACAGTTGCAAATAGAAAAAAACCTCGAAATTTTAGATAATATTTGGTCAAAGACATAGTTTTTAAAGCTTTAATTAATTTTGTGATAATTAATAGGGGGTCTAAATAGAATTCATGGGGTATGTATAGAATTACCCTACTTAGAAATACTGAAAATAAAATAATTGTTTTTGACTTTATTAATTTTGTCTCCGTGGCTTTTCTATTTCTTTTTTCCTCGACAAATGTGCTTGGTATGCAAAGAATTTAATAATGTTTGTTAGTTAAGTGTGACGTTTATCATTGTAAGATATTCAAGTGACTTAATTGAGCCAAACCCTCTATATATAGTATTTATTATACTTTGATATGTCGCCTACTATAATATCATTCTTGAATTGCGATCTTATCGTACGTTATTACACGAGACTTTCTCGAACCCGTATGCCATGCATTTTGATTCCTTTACTATCTATGGCATTTTATCATAATACTTTTTACACACATACCATTTTATATCTGCTATTATTTTGCACTTCAGCAAATATATTCTACCATTTTCATCTTTTTTCTTCCTCGTTCTTTCCTAGTTTTTATAGATACAAGCAGAGGGTTATTCTTGTTTTTGGCTCTTAATTTAATACCACCCAAGGTTATTATTTTATTTTTTTTATATGTGATTTTACCTTTTTTAGTACCCTTTGCATTGGTCATTATTACAGTTCATTTTCATGCAAGTTTGTATCAGGGACCGTCTAAGAATTAACTGAAGAAAAAAAGAATTTGCAGTGTTGCTTTTGCTTGCTGCTTCGTTATCCCATATGTCTGAATCTCCACGCGGGAGCTTACACAGATATATATATATATATATATATATATATGTCTGTGTTTCCAAACGTTTTGAAATTCATTTGTCCACATAACCTATTGTTGACCATTTAATTAATAACAACTTTTTTCATATTTCATACTTGTGAGAGGACCTCGATCATACATGTATGCGCCATTATTAGTACGTTACACCAATATATATGTGATTTAAAAACAAACGATGTATGTACCGTATAATATTCTAAAAGCAGATTATAAGTTTTCACAAAAACGATAGGATATTTGTAAAGGCTACTAAAAACCCTACTATACTGGAAAAATAGGTGTATTCTCTGCCTCCGTACTCGTCTAGCCTGAAAATTGAAACTTTTTCAAAATAAAAAAAAACATAAACACACAAACAAAGAACTAAGCAGACAGCGAAAAGAGAAGAAGAGAACCCCATTGAGACCAGTGACGAAAGGACTAAAAAGCAATCAAATAGGGGTCGTCGTTCGCTGATACTGAAGGCATTTGCCGTAAGTCTCTCTCTCTTTTTCTTTCGTACGTTAATCTTGGTGTTATCTTCATGTTGAAAGCACTCGAGTTATCTTCATTTGTTAATCTTGCCGCAAGGACTCGAGTTATCTTTTTTTTTTTCGTATGTTAATCTTGGTGTTATCTTTTTTTTCTTTCATATGTTAATCTTGGTGTTATCTTCATGTTGAAAGGACTCGAGTTATCTTCATTTGTTAATCTTGCCGTAAGGAGCCGAGTTAACTTTTTCTTTTATTCTTACGTTAATCTTGGTGTTATCTTTTTTCTTCATATGTTAATCTTGGTGTTATCTTCATGTTGATACTGGAAAGGCATTAAGACCAGTGACGAAAGGCATGTTATGTTACAAAAAGTAGACCAAGTGTAGGACTCTCACTGAGCATTTTCATATGTTAATACCCAGTGAAGAAGGATGCATTTTATACACGTTCATCTTCATTTTTTTTTATGTTACCTATTAAGACCTGTGAAGAATATGTTGGACTCGGGCCATTTCGTATGTTAATCTTAATGTGATAGCATTTTTCTTAGGTTAATAATGTTAGTCATGTTTATGTAACATAAGTGTAGACCCGTGAAGAATGGTTTAGGACTCACTCAAGCATTTCATATGTGAACGGCTTCTCATGTTAGACGAAATTTCATATGGATCTGTTTTGTTTACAGATATATAAGCTGAGATCGCATTCGGGACATAAAAATGGCGAAGAGAAGACGAAATGGGAATAAGAAGAATCTCCTGCCTCCTCCCAGCACCTCCATATCAACAGCAATGTCCAAGGCCTCCAAGACAAGGTAATATTTCCATTTTCATTAAGGAAAAACCTACTTCAAATCAAATACAGACGGCCATATATTGTGTGTTGTTTATGGTAATATTAATTGGTTGTGGTGAGTCGCTGCTGTTGCATTAACTTGTTTGTTAAATCATATACATCGGGGTGGCCTGAAAATGTATAGTCACTGGAGTATGAACAACCTCAGAAACATAAAACAAGTAAAACAAAATACTGCCCAGCATAAATGTTTGCATCTGTTGATTTGTGCTTGGCTCCATTGATTAATTATTGTTTTTGTATGTAATCTATATGTGTTGAACAACAACTTTTCGTCGATCAGTTTCGAATTTGTATGTGGTTTTTGGACAAACCGTTGATATTAACCTCTTATGTTGGTTGGCAGTACCACCATGAAGTTTGGAATTGGGCTTTTCGTCCTTGTGGCCCTGGTCGTTCCCGCGGGCAAAGATTATCCTTCTAACGCTTGGACCATCTCACCCATTAGACCTCTCAGTACATTTACCTTCGGTGTCGTCGTCCGGGTGGGCCAGCATAAGGTTCGCCAGCACCTACTCGTCGATACAGGCAGCACCCTGACGTGGATACGGTGCCGGCCCGGGCATCCATACGCGGTAAATACGGAGTACGACTCGAGATGGTCGTCCTCGTACGAAGCCGTGGATTGCCACTCTAAGTTCTGCCTCCAGGGATGCGATCGCCGTCTGAACAAGTGCCGGCATCATAGCTACTACGGATCCGGACAGAGCAGCAGCAGCATCCTGAGTCGCGAGGACTTTTTCTTCGACGGACCGCACAGCTTGGTTGAGGCGCCCCTAAAGGGTTTCGTGATTGGTTGTTCTAGCGGCCCGGACATATTAATGGACGGTATTTTAGGATTGAAGGGCGGACTGCTTTCAATTCTATCCCAGACATCGACTACCAAGTTCTCCTACTGCTTGGGCTACTTGGACGATGATGACGATGGCTACCACCACAGCAGACTGGTCATGGGAGAGCCCATCAAAGATTCGCTTAAATACGTGATCCCCATGACAATCTACGGAGGCTACTACATCGATATTGCGGCTATATACGTCGGAGAAACTAGAGTGAAGTTTGCCAAGAACGCTCTCACAAGGGACGCCGACCAAGCGAGAGGTGGGATGTTAGTTGACTCGGGGTCTCAGTTTACTCACTTCCCCCAGGTTGTGTATGGTCCATTCGAAGCACAAGTGGAGAAGCTCATTGAGCATCGATCGCTGACGCGATACCACGGTCGTCCGAGTATGTCGTGCTATGAGGGGCGGTTTCAGAGGGATCTCGTGGGATTTCCAGCCGTCACACTGCGTTTCAGAGAGGCAGCGTACATGAAGCTACGGACGGTGCACTTGTTCAATCAGAACTCGGACTTCTTCTGTCTTTCTTTCAGGCCAACATCGAGGGACCATGGGGTTTTTGGCGTCAATCTACAGCAAGGACATTACGTGTCCTACGATATTGGGGCATCCACTTTCGCATTTGAGGAGATGGACTGTTGACTCTAGACAAGTTGTAGTAGGATTTCATTTTTAGTTTGTTGGCTGTTTTGTGGGATATGTTTCAAGAATTCGATCTTTATGTTTTACTCGCTCTATAATCATCGATATTACCTTGTTAGGTTGGTGTCTGTCAACTTATGGGTTCGCTCTACCTGTGGTTGCCGCCATATATTTGTAAAAATAAAAAATTCTGATGAGGGCTACCGAAGAAGAAATCAAGGCCTTTAGAGATGCTGCTAAGGTATGCCTTCAGTAACAACAGGCTTATTTAAGCTCATCTTTTCTAAAGTGTTCTTTTGTATGTAACGTGTAATCTTATGGTGCAGTACATAGATTCGAAACCAACTCTCAAAGAACTGCAAAGGTCTACAACTGGGAATGCCTTCTAATTCATCAACTTGTTCGTTTCTGAGTTTATCCGCTCATAAAATCTTTGATTATATTTGCTTCGAGTGGCTACTCGTTAGAGCAAGCTGAATAGGAATAAGCACTATTGGGTTCGGATTGATGATCCAGACTTTCTTGTTTGTTTTTTTTTTTTTTTTTTTGAGGTTTGAATATGTTTCATTTATACTTTAGGTTATGTTTCCGGCAGCTTCAGATAGATTGTGAAGTGTGATGTGAAGTAATCATTTTTTGAACTATCAAATCCCCTTTTAATAATCAATTATATGCATTTTCTTGTCTAAGTAATAGTAACAAATCGGGCCCAACAACACAAGAAAATCAGCAGGTCGAACAGATCAATCTCATATACAGTGGCAGTGCAATAATAAATACTAACTAGTAAACTAAATAACTAGAATAATGTACCCACAAAACCAACTTATCATCCACACACGCACAACACATAACACATCATAACATGACATAACTAAACTAGCCCGAGAGACCAAGCATATACTCATCGACTATGGTCTGATTTCCATTGCAGATCACTTTGAGAGCTTCATAGTATTCGGACGGCACCGTTCTTGACTGTTGGTATCCGTGGTAAATAGTACGACCCCAACCAACACAGCTATCATATATCACACCCATCCAAGGATCCTCCATGACTATGCTTCTAGGAAGCTGAGTGATTCTCAAACACTCAACCCAGTCATTCACATCCATTGGCCATTTAATGTCGCCCATTACCCCGACATTATTGCTCAACAAGAAGCAGAAGAAAAAGAAGACCATCAACACCACACCACCTTTCATCGCAAAAGTCAATTTATCCTGTACAAGTAAAGCATTCGTCCTCGTATTAAAAACTAAAGATAACAAATTAAGGCGCAAACCGCATTTCAAATCAGCTTCAAAAGCAATCATACATAAACCAAAACCAACGGACCAATTAATTAATGTCAGCTAACTTAACATAGAGGCTTCGAATCGAATCTGGAACAATTGGATTTTGATGGCGATAAAGTTTATAAAAGGGCGTAGTCAAAACTTTAAATGTCAGCTTCTTTTCTTTTGTCTCCACTCCAGGCAAACACGGTCAACACAACAAATTTCCTATCAAACAAAATCTTAACTTACAGCAAGTGCTGAAGACAGAGAGAACATCAATTTATAAAACTGAGAGAGACAAACAAAACTTATAACAATATACATGGAAAGATCAATCAACAATAAATATATGTCATATACAACGCCGATAATCAATTAAGGCTATTTCGAAAATGAACACCAAGCGCACAAGCTAAATTAAGCTAGAGTGCCATAATCCTCACTCAGACCCCCAAGCTTATTTAGCAACCTTGACTTGAGTAGTAATCCAAAACAAATTCCAAGCCTACCCGAAAATCAATAAGGAAGCAAAGAAAATTTAGCTGTTGGCAACCTCATACAAGAAACTCGAGAGGACAAACAGCAATCAATCTCAATCTGCTCGAGTACTAAGGGCATAGATCTCGCACTGCAGCTCACATTCTCAGACGCGAAAGGAAACAAAAAAAAAACCCCAAACAAGCAGTGAAAAACAACGATTTCGTGGCCGCGGGGATCAAATTACCAGAAACACCGTGAATGAACGTAAATACAAAGGACGAGAAGATGAATAACGGAGGCGGATCGAATTCTTCTCTTATTAATTGATCTGAGCTTAGCTGATCTGAGTTGGGAAGCAGACTCCAAGAGAAAAAACGGGGAAAGAATGGTATGTTCACGAAAGAAAACCGAGAAGTAGAAGAGGCAAGACGTTGGATAAACACGAGTTATTTACACATTACACCCTTGGCTTTCATCAAACTATCATATAGGCATCAGAAATATACCTTAATTGACGTGATCAACGTAGAGTAGAATCCTTTTAATGGGCCTGGCTATCCTTTTTCGAAGCCATAAGTAAGGCCCAGCTAAAAACAAGTTGACCGAGCTTTGACTTTTCAAATTAAATGAGTAAGCAAAGCATAAGCAGCAGCAAGAAATGTCAAGTAGTGATGAAGTGACGATAAAATATTTGAATCTGTCGGCGATCGGCAACGTAAACAAATTGGAAGTGTCATTTGATTGTCTATTTAGGGTTTGGGAGGGCTTATGCTTGTTGTTTACATCTAATGTAGGTTTTATATATATAAATGCTATGGTATGTTCCATGGAAGAATGAAAACCACCATGAGCTAATCCCATCCCACTTGTGACGATGCTTCGTTATTCTATTCCCCTTCTTTCGGCCTAAACTTCCAAACACTACCTTACAAGTCAACAACGTTGAATATATTTTGTAATTCTTGAAAAAAAAGCCCCTCTTGCAATTAATAATTCTATAACACATTGATTTAATCCAAAAATATAGTGTTTAAACAAAATATAGTCAATAATTTTTCGGAATCGAGTCCTATTTGATTGGACTAAATTACATATTATATACACTAATGATGCCATGATCCCATCGTCCGTATATGTTAGCAATAGTCAAATACACGAAAGTCAAGATTCGATAAACGGTATGTGGGCCCCCCCAATCGAGCGCGTCACCGGTAACCGGATAAACCCGGCAGCATTATCCCACTAATATCTTTACGTCTTTCTTCAACGGGTCAAAATAAGTGAACCTTGCGAGCTTTACAAAGATAAGATTAGGGTTTCCGAAAGGGGAACGGAGAAAACGAAAATACGACTTGAGAAGCTTCTCAAACCTCGATCTTCTTTTACAGTTTTGCTCCGTCAGGTAAAAGATCTGATCTTTTGCATCTAAATTCCCCTTTTGTGTTGACTTTTATGTTGTTATGCCTAGTCTCTATTTTGCTTGTGATGTGTTTAGATTGTGTGATTTAAATCTATACCTGCTTTACTAGTTTATTACTTCAGCTGCTTGATACACGGAGTTCCTCTATTTTTTTGTGCTCGAGTTTTTTGAAGTTTGTTTTATTTCAACCTTGTTGGAATTTATCGTGTGCCACATGATTGATTTTCTGTTAGCTGATAAAGATATGGTTCTCCAAACTTAGTCGTTGAGGTAAGAAAGTATAGTCGAATAGTGTTTGTTCTTGCTAAATATAGAAAGCATATGGGTAAGTGAATAAAATTACAGAGCTTTTTTTCGTCCAGGTTGTTTAGGGTTCAACGGCCAGTTTTCGATGCTTCCTCCTCGTCAACAACCTCGATCTGTAGGAGGTGCGCTTCAGACGTCTCTGTCCTTGGTCCCTCCTGATGCAAACATGCAAGAGCGCGGTTCAAACTCTGATCAGGCCCGCGAATCCCCGTCAGAAAGTGCCAGTTCAAGAGAAACTTGGCCCGCTGGCGATGCTTTGGTTTCCAAGAAAATCGAAAGAGAGAAGGAAAGAGAAATTGGTTTCGCGGAGCACTCAGTTGTACGACATATCTCAAACTCTGATAAGCTGTCTCTCCGTGATCTTGCTTCAGAGAGGGTGGAAACCATAGCAGAGAGAATGCAGAATCTCCCAGACGAGTATCTGGACAGGTTTAAGAACGAGCTCCGTGCTTTTCTTGAAGGGTTGGGCAGTTCTCTGCAGAGAGAAGAATTCTTGTCCTTGCAGAAAATGGTTCATAGCAGAGGCGATCTGACCGAGAAGACACTAATTTTGGCTCACAGGGTTCAGTTAGAAATCTTAGTTTCTATAAAAACTGGAATCCAAGCATTTCTGCACCCTAGCGTCAGCCTGTCCCAAGCTTCTCTAATCGATATTTTCCTGTACAAAAAGTGTAGAAACATAGCTTGTGGCAGCCCATTGCCTGCAGAGGACTGTACTTGTGAACTGTGCTCCAAGAGGAATGGTTTTTGCAACCTCTGCATGTGTGTGATCTGCAATAAGTTTGATTTCGAGGTCAACACCTGTCGATGGATTGGGTGCGATTTGTGCTCTCACTGGACTCACACCGATTGTGCTATCAGACACGGGCAGATCGGTATGGGCCCTTCTGTCAAGAACGGTCTGAGTTCAGCAGAGATGTTGTTCAGGTGCCGAGCTTGTAGTAGAACCTCAGAGTTATTAGGATGGGTTAGAGATGTTTTCCAGCATTGTGCACCGAGCTGGGATAGGGATGCTTTGATTCGAGAACTTGACTACGTTGGTCGAATTTTTCGCGGGAGTGAAGATGCTAGAGGTAGGAAACTGCTGTGGAAGTGTGAGGAGACTATTGAGAAACTGAGAAGTGGTGTCCCAGAACCTAACCCTTCTAAATCAATCTTGATGTTCTTTCAGGGTATGAATTCTTTGTTTTTTCTACTTTATTTCGGTTCCGTTCTCTATATATATATTCGTATACATGCTACTTATTAGTTCTGTCATGAGCTATCTAGAATTTTCCCTTTTTTCTCAGAAATTGATGCAGACTCCTTAAGGAACCAAGAACCCGAAGAATCAGCAAGAATGATTTCGCCGCAAGAAGCCTTCAGCAAAATCGCTGAGGTAGTCCAAGAAGCAGTTAAGAAAATGGAAGCTGTTGCAGAAGAAAAGATGCGTATGGTGAAAAAGGCCCGACTAGCAGTAGAAGCTTGCGAACAAGAACTCAAAGACAAAGCCAGGGAAGTCTCTGCACTCAAACTGGAAAGACAGAGGAAGAAGATACAGATCGAAGAGCTCGAAAGCATCGTACGACTCAAACAAGCTGAGGCTGAGATGTTCGATCTGAAAGCCAACGAGGCGCGAAGAGAAGCTGAGAGGCTACAGAGGATTGCAATGGCCAAAACAGACAAGTCTGACGAGGACTACACGACTCAGTACCTGAAGCAGAAACTGCACGAAGCAGAAGCTGAGAAGCAGTTTATATTCGAAAAGTTTAAGCTTCAAGAGAGTTCTTCGAGGGCCTCGCAAAGCAGTGCTGGGACAAGCGATCCTTCTCAAATGATGTACAACAAAATCCAGGATCTTCTCAAGAACATGTATACTCCTCCACCTTCGAAGGGAGATAATCCATCGTCTGATCTTCATTCGATTCCTTGAGGGTTTGGTATGTATATTATATCGAATTATCGGCATGTTCACCGTTGTCTTTGAACTTATTTAAATCTGTCTTTAGGATTTCTTGATGGTATGTACTATGTTACTCTTTGGATTCAAAATATGTTTGTCGTCCTAAATATTTCATTTGAGAACACTGCCAGGGCCACCACTAACATTTTCATTCCCACTTCCCCTAAATATGTAGAATTCCTAAATCCTCATGTCTTTAATCTTTGACCACTGTCTTCAGATGTCTGATGATCACTCTTTGTTCAACTGCCACATTAAATGCCGAATGTACGGAGATTAGACAAACGTAATAAATTAATAACCTCTACCACCCTCCCATTAATTTGGCTATATGGAAATTTTACTCAATTATTCGACTAGGAAAAAATAATAATTTAAAAATGGGACATTCATACAGCGCAAAGCGAAGTTAATGGTGTCTGTATATATGCAGTGGAAGGGCGTAGAGGTAGTTGGAAAGCATTGAGTTTCACTACCAAACTATTCCACACTCTCTATCTCTCTCCAGCCACTTTTGGTTGGTAGTTCAAAGTAGCCAAGTGATTCAAGACTCGATTCTGCAAAAGTTGAAGATGATTGAGAGAAAGATAAGGCTTACAGAGTTGGTCTTAAGGTGTTTGATATGCTGTCTCTCCATTGCTTCTGCTGTCTTAATAGGGACAGATTCTCAAGTTAGAGAGATCTTCAGCATAAGGAAGAAGGCCAAGTTCACAGACATGAACGCCATTGTGTAAGCTTCAAGCCCTAATTAATTTGCATATCCTTTTTACCACACTATCTAGCCTTAAAGAATATATCTTCTCTTACTGCAGTTTCTTGGTGGTGGCGAACGGATTTGCTGCTGCTTACTCTCTCTTACAAGCTTTGAGGTGTGCTGTAATGATGGTTAGAGGAACGGTGCTTCTCCACAAGCCCTCGGCGTGGGTCATATTCTCCGGCGATCAAGTGACGGCTTACCTGACATTATCAGCCATCTCAGCCTCGGCACAAGCGGCGGTGCTGTCCAAGTATGGGCAGCCTCAGCTTCAGTGGATCAACACTTGCGAGTTGTACGAAAAGTTCTGCAATCAAATCGGCGAAGGCATTGCTAGCTCCGTACTTGTCTGCGTTTTGACCGTCGCTCTTTCTGCTATGTCTGCTTTTAACCTTTTTCGTCTCTACGAAGGAGACGGTGAAGGAAAGAATGTTAGCAATGGTAAATAAAACTGAGTTTTATTTGTTAAGTATATTAGAAATCGTAATGTAAGATATGTTCTTGATCTGGTTGAGTTTCTCACGCGAATCTGTTGTGATAGTTAGCTAAATGTGTGTATGTGTGTGTGTGTGTGTTTGCTATATATGTATTAATGTCACGGGAAATGTATTATTCATAAGGTTTTTTTCTTGGTGAATTTGATGTATGAATGACGTTATAAATTCGTGTTATGTGATTAAAAAAAATGCAATATTTATTAAATAAAAAGCAAACGAGTGAACACCAGAATTGACAATTGACTAACCTTCCGCGGTTCACAATCACAAGATTCACAACCAATATCAGCGGGTCATAAATGAAGAAATAAGAAATAAGAGGAGCTGTTTGGTAAATAAAAAGTGTCCTAGGTTTCTGAACCCTCTCAGTCCTTACAGACGACATAGCACTCACTGACAGAAGACTTCTCGGATCTGCTCAACAAAGATCTTCTACGGTCAACCATTCGAAACTCAGAACAATGGTATATTATATAACACAAACAAAACACACGGAATTTACATATATGCTCTTCGTGTTTATAAGCGTTATGTGTTTTATTTTTAGATTTTTCTCTACGTTATGAGGCGGGTTATTCGAGCCATTAGAAATCATTGAAGAATAATTCGGTTTTATCAATGGTAGATCTAATCTATGAGCTCTAGTTTTCTTTTTTTAATAATCTATTTTCTTTGATTTTTCATGAAATAAGTCAAGTTTTCGATACCATGTGTAAAGGTGGCAATACAATACCGTGTGTTTCTGCTGTTTTCTATTCATAGGTTTTTGGAGGTTTCAGCACAGAACCGTTACTACATTTTCTCGTCCTCTTTCCTCGTAATAATCTAGGCTGAAATAATGAACCTACAAGAAATTAATTTACGATGAGAATATATAGATTGTCTTTTTTTGTGAAAAGATTGAACTACAGACATACGAGATGTCAACGGGAGTTTTTATTTTTTCAATATATATTCTTAAATAGGGTTTTATCTTTATGTTTTTGGTGTTCTTCTTCTTCTTCGTCGTCTAACATCTTTTTCCTAATTCACCTCTTTTTTATTTTTATTACAGACTGTTTCGAAGCGTCTATCGGGGAAGAAAGTAGCGAGGTTCGAAAAGAACATAACAAGAAGAGGAATTGGTCCTAATAATAATACACAGAAAAGCCAGCAATTAGAACCAGCACATTACATTCTTATCCTATTTGCAGTTTTGGTGGTTGCCTCATGTAAGTCTTCTTTCTCTTCTTCTGTTAGTCACCAATAATATTTTTAAACATGTCCTATGATCATATATCCCTAAGAAATAGTTATTAATATGTGTGATGGGTTTATTTTTTATATATTTATTTAACATGTATGTATCGTATTGGATATGCAGTTGTCTTCCAGATAGTTAGGATGGCCATCAACAGTGAAACGCCTGCAGAAACCTCATGAAAAATGGCTGCTTCAAATCTTATAACATATCATTTAAGGACAATGATAATTATTAAAATATTATGGTGCGTCGGCAAATGCTTAGAAACTGCTCTAGTTTCAATATTATGAAAAACACCTGCGTTTTTCTGAACATTTTACAGGACTCAATCTCTCTTGCAATCTTTATCTCTTGATCATCCCTGTTCTGTTGCACACTATTCTTACAATACGAACGCAAAGCACACTCAAAATTCCTTGCATACATACATATAAAAAGTGATTATTTTTTATAGCAACAGTACAAGATTGAAATGAGAGCAATAAAATAAGCAAAGCCAAGGGTTATTACATTACAGACAGCAAAATCGATCAGAAGAGCTTGCTCTGATGCATCTGCGTCATATATCCTTTCGTACTGCATTTGATTTTCCCCTGATCTATGAGATGAACGAGCTGAGCCACTGTTCATAGATTTGCAGGATTTGCAACAGTCTGAGCTCTTGGAGATGCTTTGTGTAATGGAATCTTTGTTGTGATAATCTGATGACCCCATCGTGCTTTTGAACGACGAGGCATCAGCTTCGGGTGAAAGAACGCAAGGATCATATTCCTAAATGAGACATAACAAATCAATTCAACAGAAGTGATGAAGATTGGATCATTTTGGATTCAAGCAATGTTCGAAAGTAACACTTGGCCGGTCTTTATTATTGCAAAGGACTGACCTTGGACTTTGTCTTGGAATAACGAGGCGTGAGGCATGGATTCAAGTCGTTGAGATACATATCATCTGGGGTTGTATAGTCCCCAGAGCTAAATTCTTGATCATACTGCACAACGAAATCGGTAAAGAACGAGTTAAATGATATGTACTTGGTATCATATTCAATTCAAGAATGTCCCAAAATCGATTCGCTATATTTGCTCTCTATTTCAAGAACTTCACTGATTGTAATATATGAATTCTACTTACCAGATAATGAGCTGCATCTTCTTGATCGTACGGTGGAGTCCTCGATGAGCTAAAACGGTTGTCACAGAATCCTCTTGAATTGTATTTTTCAGCCTTCACCTGCGATACAATACAAAATCGACTTATCAAATCCATCGTTGTTGAATATACGTAAGCAAAAAAGTATTTCTCGCAAGCTTCAAGAACACAGTAATGTTTCACCTCTGCTAGATCATCGGCAAGACTTTGAAGCTGTCCCGTTAGTGAAGAAACCTGTCTTTGAAGACTTGGAATGAGCTTCTTTGCATGTTTTAGCTCTGAATTTTGGGTCTCTAACATGTCCTGAAGCTGAGAATTCATGGTGTCGGGAAAGAGAACCGCGCTCTTTAGAGACTTTATCTCTTCCCTTTGCTTTAAGCACAGATCTTTCAGCTTTTCAACCTATTTTTTCACAAACTCCACATTACAACCTTAGCATAGGAATCACTATCAATTAACCTTAAGAGTTAAGACTAACTATTTGTTTATAGTATGAATTGGCTTTTGCCTAACCAAACAAAAGTGGAGCCACGATAAAGCATGCGAATACAGAAAAATCAGGCAATGATGAAGAGATAAGCAAAGATTAAGACTAAATCGATACAGAAAGAAGAAATTCGGACCTCTCTGTTTTTCTCCTCAAGCAAAGATTTAAGCTCAGCAATCTCTCTATCCTTTTCTTGATTCAAACTCAGCAACTCCCTCTCACTCCTCAACACCATCGCCAGAGTCCTCGTATTGGCTTTCACTTCGGTCAAAGCCTTCCTCGAACCCTCCTGAATTTCCGCTTTTGCCCCCGATTTTGACCCTTTGAACAGCTTCTTGTGAAGCCCAGCAATACCGCTGCTCTTCTTCGCATTCTTCTTCAACTCCTCTGACAATACCTGATTCGCAATCACGAACTGAGGGCCCTTTTCGTAATTACCTTTGGTCCTTTTGCTCTCCACGAGCTTCTTCACCATCGAAGTGAAGTTGACGCTGTTCTGGGCGTGGCTCTTCTTGGCGGCGGCGACCACCGTGAGGTCGCGTGAGGCGGCGCGCGAAGATGAGAACTCCGACGACGACGATGGGTCGGACTTGGTGGAAGCGTTCACGGCGGTGTTGCTGTAGCGCGACGCAGACCTCATTGATGATGCCATTTTCAGTGCTAATCGCTATTTTCTTTGCTTGATTTGGGAGGTTATGAGGTTTTTCTTTTATGGCTGTCAGAAAGAACTCAGTAGTGAATTCGATTTTAGTCTGAGAATTGTTGTTCGGTGGCGCTGAGTGTATGAATTTCAAAATTTTCAGAGGTGTGAGGACGAAAAAGCCCTCGGGTTTTGCCATGATTAGGGGTACAAAAGTCAATTAACGGCCGGCCCCTGCTTCTATGTTTTGAAATAAGAAAAGGCGGGTTTTTTAATTGTTTTTTTTCTCATTAGAAGAAAATCCTGATTTGAATGATAAGTATATAGTAGGCTGTTATGTTAATATTTGTCAGCATTGAGAAAGTTCATACATAATACTCCCTCTGGCCCGAATACTTTTGGACATTTGAGAGTTGGCACGAGAATCAAGAAACTGAATTAATAATATAGTACAATTAAAAGGTAAAAAAGTGTATATTTTGACACGTCTTTTAAGAATATTTAATATTATTATATTGATTGTTTGTGATAGTTTTTTTTTGCTAAATAAGAAAATGTACAAAAGATTTGGGACGCCCGATTTAGTAGAATGTATAAAATGGTTTGGGACGGAGGGAGTATATCTCTTATGGGGTTTTTACAATTCATGCCCCATCATAAGTTTCATTTAGGTTTCACGCTCCTGACAGAAAATTTTTAGTTTTAAGAACCCGATTTCTGCAGTATTACTTCGTTGTTCTGCAGTACCACTTCGTTGTTCTGCAGTACCACTTAACTGTTCTGTAGTACCACTTCATTTGTTCTGCAGTACCACTTCATTTATCTGCAGAAACAATAAAGTGGTACTGAAGAACAACGAGTGGTACTGCAGAACAATAAAGTAGTATTGCAGAAATCGAGTCCTTAAAATTAAAAATTTTCTGACAGGGGCTGAATCATAATTAACACATCTTTTTTTGTCTTATGGCAGTGGGTCAATAATTCTCGGCACTATGCGTCGGTAGCTAAATTTTACTGTTTTAAAAAGATTGGGCCGATAAGTTTTACTTTGTCATATGAATAAAACGAATATACCTGATATTTATTACCTTTATTCTTTACTTGCTAGGAATAAACTTTTGCTGTTGACCTTGCCGTTATTAGTACGCAGATATATAATATATCCATTATATGTACCTCCATCTCTATCCACGTTGTCCGTGTATCTACTAGAAACTTCAGAATCCACCTTACCTTTTCCTTTCTTTATTACAGTATTTATCCAAAATCATTTCGACTTCTCACATCCATCATCTTTCAAAACTTTTCAACATGTATCTATGTAAGCAATTCAAGATGTATATATACATAGAGTGACCAAAATTAGAATCCAAATACTATCTGCAAGAGAAGACGTTAGCGAGCTCTTATGATATGCAATAAAAGAGTTTCTTTTGTAATACATAAAAATGGATCGGCGGAGTGAAACAGCTGCAGAGAAGTACTCTCATTTGATCGTCAAGAAATTAGCTCTTCAGTTTCTAATCCCAGTTTCGATCTTTTCTCTCTTATTATTATACACTTACTGTTCGTCGTCATCATCAGGCTTCCCACTATTGACCTCGTACTACAATCTCCATTTTTCGAGTTTGATATTCTCCTTGCTAGCTGAGGCCCTCGATAGGAAGTACATGTTCTTGGTCTGCAATGGAATCCTAGCGTTTGTCGTAAACAGTTTCAAGCTCAGCAATAATGGCGATTGTGGGACTTTTTCGGACAACCTAGGATCAGATAATAATAACGAGGAAGGTGGTGATAGAGATGGTTTTCTAGTAAATGTTGCGTGCGTTGCAGAAGATAGAAGAACCTTGGAACGAATAGACGACGGAGATGAAGATGGTGACGATGATGAAGTCATCGTGGCTGCTAATATAGGAGAAGGAGATAATGAACGTACTTATCGTTCGTGTTCGTCGATCGATCGTAGCTCGAGCACAGAAGAATTAAACAAGAAGGTGGAAGAATTTATTAGGAAGATGAAGGAAGAGATTAGGGTTGAATCATCCCAGCAACCACTTGCTGTAGCTGTAGTAGAAGAATAATTACTATTGTAGTAAGTTTATATAATAAGCGTAATTATATACATTTGTGTGTATTATTGTGCAGTGTAGTGTAGTGTTCGTATTAATTATCTGATATATGTTACTACTGCTATTCAGTCCAAGTTTACCTATATAGATAGATAGACAGATAGGTACGAGGTTGTTGATGAGTAATAGCTTCAAATTCAGATGCTTACGAATAATATATATGAGAATTCAATTGAGAACCATTTGATTATTATATTAAGTTTATTCCCAAGTACAACGTTAATGCTTGAGAAATCAAATATGTATATATAATTGAAAAGAAAATGCCATATGGCAAATCAGAAAACCACTACAGGAATCCATTCCAAGCAAAGATCACATAACTTCATCCCAAATAATACTATACTATTTATATTTTGTTCATACTTGATAGCAAAATGGTGCTTCATTTTATCTTGATTAACTACGGTTCAGGAAATATCATCTTTTTTTTTCTGAATTTTGTGTTCGTCGTAAGAGATTAAGAGCATCTCCAACCCGCATCATGAAAATGCAGTTAATTCTCCACAATATTACAGCTGCTACAGTGCTTTTACTCCAACCCATAAACTCTATTTTCTACACTAATTTTCACTTCAACCCATTAACTCTATTTTCTACTCTAAAAATCAAATTCCTATATTAAACTTAATATTATAATAATTAAAAAGTAATAAATTATAATAATTAATATTTAAAATTTATAAACTTAGCATATGATTTAATTATAATTTTATTAAATTAAAATGTAAATATAAATAAATAATAGGATATTAATATTATTTTTAGTTTTATTATTATAAGAATATCAAATATTTAAATATAATTAAAATAATTTTTATTAAATAAATTATAAATAAATAGAAAGTACAACACAATTTTGTGTTGAAAATTGTGTGTACTCTACATCTAGAGTATCTCACAATATTAGTGCTAGATATAGACCCATTGGAGTAAAGACGTACCCGTTGGAGATGCTCTAAGCGGGATGTTAGGAGCGTTTAGGCTCTTAAGCAATTCACTTAGTAGTAGCCACATTTTGCTACCAGATTTATGTAAAGTCAATTTTTAGCAATCTCTTTCTTATCTGGGCAAAACATCATTATAGAGCTACGCAGAAAAATAAAGGTTTATGTAATTGGCAAGTCTCATAACATATATTTGGAAATTTTAAATACAAACAAAATCCACCTAATTAATTACCAACCATCACTTGCAGCTTAGAACAACGACTTGAATATTTAATTAACCACTAATTCCACATTACCAACAACCAAATGAGATTGTTATTAAGGTTTGAATATTTATCCTATTTATTATATAAAAGCCGTCTTGGGCCTGTTTTTGTTACATTATTTTGTTTGTTGCTTTCAAGTGCTTGCTTAAGAATATGGAAATCCGACACTTTGCGGTCAATTTCCTTACAAGTATGGACTCAAACGTGGATTAGGAACGAATGTAATAATCAAAAACCATTGTTATGTTGTTCTTCCTTCAGACATCATATCTGCTACTTAACTAAAAGCCTTTGACGCACAACAACTACACTTTCTTATTGTATGTACTCTGCTATAATAAAATCCCCCCTTTCGATCCATCGATACGTTCATTCGTTTCTGTCGAAGGAGAGAGTTATTTGCGTTCGTCTAAAAAAGAATGACGGGCTTCGAAGAAATGGTTTTCGACGACTTTTCGATCCTTTCTCAGTCGGCCCCCATCGTGTTGGAGCTCGACAAGCTTCAGAATCAACTCAAAGGTGACATTTTTTTCGCGGTTGATTTCGTTACGAGTCGAAATGATTTGCGCAATTTCGTTTGCATGACGAATATATTGCGTCGTTGTTTCAGAGAAGGAATGGGAACTGGGAAAGGCTCAATCCGAGATTCGAGCGCTTCGAGCGAGCGAAGTCATGAAGGAAAAGGCCGTCGAAGAGGTATGTCCTGAGAATCAAATTAAACAAAATCATTGCGAAGATTCTTCTTCTTCTTCTTTTTTTTTTCTGTCACATGTTTGTATATTTAATTATAGTTTCGAAACGAGGCCGAAAGATTGGAGGAGAAGCTCAGATTCAACGAAAACCTCGTCGAACAGAAGGTTGTGTGCAAGAGAAAGTATTAATCTTCAGATGTTCGAAATTCGACAAGTTGTAATTTTCTCTTTTCTCGGGTGTGTGTGTGAGCGTGCGCAGAATCTCGACATAAAAAAGCTGAAAAACGAGAAAAAAGAAGCGCTAGCAGCGCAGTACGCGGCCGAGGCCACACTTAGAAGAGTCTACGCCGATCAAAAGGACGACGATTCCATCCCCATCGAGTCGATCACCGCTCCTTTAGAGGCAGAACTCAGAATTTGCAGAAACGAGGTATTTTACACGCATAAATATCACACATGTTAAAAAAGTTCTCATTTTTTTATTAATCTCGGCGTATCGCATCTCTTCATAGCTCGCCGGAGCTCAAGAAGACAAGAGGGCTTTAGAGCGCCTGACGAAATCTAAAGAATCGGCCTTGCTCGAAGCCGAACGAATACTAAGAAGCGCCCTCGAACGAGCACTCATCGTCGAAGAGGTTCAGAACCAAAACTTCGAGCTTCGTAGGCAAATCGAGATATGCCACGTACGATAGAAACCGTCGAACAACCATCTTTCTTTTTTTCTTTTCGATGACGAAATTGTCATAATTCTTGCAAATATTGTTGTCAGGAGGAGAACAGAGTACTCGAAAAGACGAACAGGCAAAAGGTCTTAGATGTCGAAAGGCTTAGCGGAACCATAAAAGAACTCGAGGAGGCCGTACTCGCCGGCGGAGAAACAGCCAATACTATTCGAGAATACAGACGAAAGATGTCAGAATTGAACGTAAAAAAAAACTTACATAGTACAAACATAGAACTATTTCGTATGTAGTTCGTTTTTTTTTCTTTACGTTATATTATATTTAGGAGGAGAAGAGGACGCTCGAGAGGGAACTTGCGAGAATAAAGGTCTCGGCTAGTCGAGTGGCGAGCATTATGGCTAATGAGTGGAAGGACGATAATGACAAGGTCATGCCCGTCAAGCAATGGCTCGAAGAGAGGAGATTATTGCAGGTAAATATCGCCGTCTTAAAATTCAATTTTAGTTCGATTTGAATCGAGAATGTATTATTACAGGCGGAGATGCAGAGATTGAAGGAAAAGTTAGCCATCTCAGAGAGAACGGCGAAGGCAGAAGCGCAAGTCAAGGTGGCGTGGCGCTTTTTAAGTTTGAAGGCTGTTTTTTAACCACTCGATTTCTTCGTCTTGGATTCTGAAATGATTTCTATTACAGGAAAAGTTGAAGCTTAGACTGAAGACGGTCGAAGAAGGCCTTAAGGGTCGCATGCCATCGCCTAAGAACGAGAGATCTCACAACATATTCGGGATTTTATCGAGCAGTTCGAAAACTGCAAAGAGGTCTTCTTCGCAGCCTAGAGGTTCATCAATTACAAGGAGTTCGGTGAACGGAGATAAAGAAACGAAGAAGATCGACGATGGTACGCTGAAGAAGGGTTTGTGGGCGCCGAGGAATAAGACCGTCGATCGAAGCGAGAAAGAAAATTCTGAGACGAGCGAAAATGGAGGTTGTAAGGAAGACGAGGCTAAGGAAGGCGATATGGTGTCGGGATTTCTGTACGACAGGCTTCAGAAGGAAGTCCTAAGCCTGAGAAAGTCGTGCGAACTTAAAGAGGACACTTTGAAGTCGAAAGACGAAGAGATTAAGGTTTTAAAAACTAGTTATGATCCTCTTTCGATCTTCTTACAATATCATTTTTGGGTTTATAAGCGTCGCCATAACTGTGTATCGCAGATTCTGATGAAGAAAGTCGAGATGCTCAGCAGAGCCATGGAAGTCGAGTATCGGAAGATGAAGAGAGAAGCTACTGCTGTAAGAGGGAGAGATTCGTCGAATTCGATCAGAAATGCAGACTCGTAGAATGACCAGCAAACTGAGACTAGCTAGCAGCAAACTCATCCCAAAGATTATGCTATTTTATACATAAAAGACTGTATATCGCTTGATGCCTTTTTTCGAACAATATGGTAAATAAACCAGATTGAAGTATTACCATGTGAAACATTACAATCTAAAAACATGAGATTATTACATTATAGTAGCTTCAACACACACCTCATCAATCTCCTACAAAAGGAGTTATGGGGTAGCAGTTTGTATTCATGTCAATAACCCAAAGATTCTTCGAGTTCGGAAATCATATCCAAACATGGGCTCCATAATTAAAGAAGAAATATAATTGAAAAAAGGGGGAAAAAAAGGCTTTTCGATGGGAAAATCTTGCTGAAATCAGAACATCTCAGGGTTCAGTTCAAAAACCTCAAAAGAGTCTAATATTTCAACCTTGCGCCAAATACATCAACATACAGTACGCAACAGATCTGTTATCACCCACAATCATATTCTCATGCTTATCTTTTTTTGCTTCGTTTTATCTTCTTACCTCTTTCTGTATAGACTTGTAGAGCACAACGGTCACGTACTTGTTAAGGAACCGATTGGTCGAACCGAGGGCTACGACCGAGGGACGGGTCCTATCCTTGTGCATGTAAAGATGGTTCAGCACGACGTGCTGAGGCCTCGAGTGTGGAGGTGGGATCTCCATTTGAGGCGAAGGGACGTTGAGAAGAGTTGAGTTAAGGTGTGAAGGAACTAAAGGTGGCTCCTTTTGAAAATCTTCGGGCCCGAGCAGAGCGTCGTTGTAGCTAGAGACAGGGGATTGAGGTGGCTCGAAGCTCGAAATGCTGTCTAAATCTTCAGGAACATAGTCCTGCGAAAGAACCGAAAGATGTAAATGCAAGAGAAGAGAGGAGATTAAAGGGTGTAATAACAGAACGAACCTGCAAGTCAAGAATGTTGTAAGAATGTCCAGATTCGTCCTGTTCGGAGGGTTGATCGGGCGAGTGAGTCCAATGGCCATCGACTATGAATCTGTATCTATAAACGCCAGAAGGAAGTACTTTCATGATAGTGAAGTCTTTGCCCGACCTCTGCAATGGTTTCCTGCGATAAAAGTGGGCCAGTGTTCGAAAAGGAAATGAGCATATATGTGCAAGCATATGCAATTGCGCAAAGAAAGAGTGGTAAGGAAAGAAAACCTTGATTTCCAATCATCCCAAGATCCCTCGACAGCAACGTCCTTACCACCGTAGCTCCAAGTAATCATGGTTGGGATGAATTGTTCGTTAAGAACTTCTTCTTGGGTGGAGTTAGCAGTCTGCATCCACGATGGGTTTGGGACGCGCAGTTCATCTGGCCTTCGTAAGGGAACCGTTGGCATCTGATAAGAATGAATAGATTAAATCGGTGAATAACTCCAAAGAAACGATATCAAGATTGAACTTTTAGACTTGAATGCAAATGCATAACGGTCACAACGAACAAACCGAATGAATCCAAATCGGTCATGTACGATCCCAAATCAAAGTAGTCCGACAATCAAAGTCGAATGGCGCTAGATTTATCTCTTTTCCGTACACTCTACGAATCTTGTCTCAAGATATGCATACTTCACCTTACTAACAGTAATTCACATAGCTAAACCACAGAAGAAGAAACAAAGGATCTCTGCCCATAATCCATCATCGAATAATTTCAATAGGCTTACTCAGATCTACCTTCATTACACATTTCAGAGTCATCCCTACACATAGCTACAAGGACTTCACAATACAAAGAAGACCATCAAGCTTCACTCAAAATTAAAATTAACACAATCACAGCTAAATAGAATCAAATCTGAACACGTATAATCCAACAAGAAGACCTAAAAGGGCGCTATTTCAGTATCATGAGATAACACTAAAAAAGTAAAGGAAAAGAACTTTCTTTCCTTTTTTTTTAATTCCTAAACAAATAACTGACCTGGGGTCTAAACATCAGAGGCGATTGAGTAGCTCTGGGACTCGCCGGCGGAGACTGACCCATATACTCAACACCGCCGCCACCTCCAACGCCGACGTCCGAATGGTAGCTACCGTCCTGATCGGTCATGCCAACATGCGCCGAACGAACACTGTCAGATGGGCTGTTTTCGCCGCCGCTCTCCTCTCTTCCATTGGCATTACCCATAGCTCGAAACAGCTCAATTATTAGATTCCGTACTTGAAATATTCCTCTTAAGGGAACAGTAGACGTGCTCGAAAAAGGGAAGCATAAAAGAAACGGAGAGAATGGGATTAAAGCGAAAGGGCTCTCGATTTTATGATGCGTTGGATTGGAGATTTAGATTCAGCAAAAAAAAAAAAGTAAAATAAATTGCAGACCTTTCGCATTAATTGCATCCATTGATGAATCTTGCTGGTTACTAATGGAAGTAATTTCTGTTTGATGGCTATGTTTTTATTATTTTATTATATTAATTATTACAACTTTATTAGCTACAAACAAAAGTGTGACGTTGGAACTAATTGGTGATTATGGGTTTCTACGCTTTTGTTGTTGGCAATAATTGTGAATTAATATACCAAATTCTTCATTTCACAGAATCTTAACCGAGGAGTAATTATAAATATATTTTCTTCGACGCCTTACATACAATACAAATGATTGATTAAATAAATAACTGAATTGCTATTCACCGCCCCCTTTTTCCTAGTCACCGCCCCCTAAAGGGCTGAAAAAAGACGATTTTGCCCCTTTGAATTTAATTTCTATTTAAAGTCCTTTTCCAGACCACAATTTTGATATAGCAATTAAACATTCAAATCAGACTCAAACAAAACAAAAAAAACGTTCAAATCGCAATGAATCGTCTATTTGGGAAATGGAAAAGTCAAAAGAAAGCGTCTATTGGAGCGGATGGTAATCAAATTCTCGTAAATTTGGTTTTTATAGACGTGAATTCCCGAAAAACGGTCGGATTCAAGCGAAAATTTCGCACCGACCGAAACATAATTTCGGTCAACACAAGGGGTGACCGAACAACAATTTCGGTCAACCCTTGTGATGACCGAAAATCAGATTCGGTCGCCCAAGATGGTGACCGAAAATGTTGTTCGGTCACCGGCTGTCGTAGCCGAAATCTGGATTCGGCTACGACTGTGAGCACCGAAATCCGGCTTCGGCTACGACAGACGTGACCGAAATAACATTTCGGTCGACTCTTATGTTGACCGAAATTTGATTTCGGTTATTATATTTTTTTTTTTTTTGTCAGACTTGGAGAGTGTTCCGGAGGATTCCACGAGCGACGGGATAAACTACAGTCGGCATTTTCGCGAAGGAGGACGATTTTCAACCGACGTGGAAGCCATTAACTGGGCGAAAGGCGTCGCTATTGGTCTTGGTTTCGAGGTGATAATTTCGTCGCACAAGAAATTAGGAACAAAAAAATTGATTAGATGTTCTCGCGGAGAACGTTATAGAGGCAAGGAGGATGAATTGGAGAGGCTGTCGAAGTCTAACAAGTGCAGGTGTCCGTTTGTAGTCATAGCCCAGCAAGATCCAGCTACTAAGGAATGGTTCATTCGTACGGGCCCACATGAAAAATCAACGCACAATCACCCTCTGATACATTATCCCGAGGGACACCGCCAGACGAGTGGGTTAAGCAGCCAGGCAAAGAAGGTCGTTGAGGAAATGAGTGCTGCGCAAGCGAAACCATCACATATCCTCTCAGCGATGAGGGCTCGACACAGCGTAGATAACGCGACGATCCGACATATTTATAATTACAGAGATCGTTTGAAGAAGCAATATTCTGAGGGTCGAGACGTTGTGAGCCACTGCTTAAGCGACCGAAGAACGGACGCACGCTGCTCGCACTTCAGCAGGGGTCGTTCCTCCTCACCCATCCAGATGCGGGGGGCGATGTGCCCCAAGTAACTAGGGATCACCTCGCCGTCTTCTGGACCACCTGGCTGTGGCCCCTGCACCCTCCACGAATCGTCATCTACGACTCTGGAGCGCTTGCTCCCTATTTTATTTTTTAAGAATTTCCCAAAAATAAATATTACTTATTGTACTTATATTAAATCACTACATCGCAATACAGTTTATAAAGGAGAATGAAATTACCTGCGGAGACCGGTATCGCATCGTCGTCGGATGACTCAAACGACGCCGCATCGTAGGGCACCTCCTCATCCGCAGGCGCCTCCTCATCCGCATGCGGATCGTATTCCGCATATACGGAATGAGAATCAAGAGCTCGTTGCCGCCTCTCCTCCTCCCGTTGCCTACGAACGGAGGCATCAACGCCGCGCGCCCTCGTATGACGCTCTCCAGATCCCTCCTCCGCCTCCAGGGCCGGTCTGCTGCTCCCTCCAAGTAGGGACTTCCCACCCTTGGCCTGCAATTACATATTTATTAAAAAAAAAAAAAAATTTGACCAAAAAACAATTTCGGTCAATCAGTGGAATAACCGAAATCAAGTTTCGGTCGTCGAGGAAACGACCGAAACTTGATTTCGGTCGAGACAGATCCGACCGAAACATGATTTCGGTCGGAATCTTGGCGACCGACGAATGATTTCGGTCGTTAAGCACACGACCGAAATCTTGTTTCGGTCGGCCATGTTGCGACCGAAATCTGATTTCGGTCGTGTCTTGAACGACCGAAATCTCGTTTTGGTCGCGACTTGGCCGACCGAAATTTCGGTTTGGTCGTGCCGTTTTCGCCCTATTTCGCGTCCGATCGCCCGTTTTCAGCCTAATTCGATCCGTTTTCGACAATCTATCTACATACGAATGAACTTACGACAGTTTTCTTACCAATCGTGACAGGACCCCCTTTCCCTTTCCCTTTCCGTGTCCTCGCTCCATTACGATTTGCAAATTCTCTGTTTTTTTGTTTAATTTGGTTGTGTGATTTGAAAAGTGTTGCGTCGTGTAGGAATTTAAAGAAAATTCTTACTTTTTATTATATTTTACCTTTTTAAATTAATTTAAATAACATAAGGGCATAAACGTCTTTTTTTCAGCCCTTTAGGGGGCGGTAACTAGGAAAAAGGGGGCGGTAAATAGTAATTCCCAATAAATAATGATGATAAGAAACATCATTTCGTGTGTGGGGAAGATATGAGGCCCAAATTCGAAAGTCCGAGGGCCCCACCTCAAATGAATGTCACATCACCCACGCACATTACGTTCTTTGGTTCGCAATTCATTATTTATATTGCGTTGTTTTATGCAAATTTAGATTGAGTTTATTTTGTAATTTATCTTATAATAAATTGCGATTAAATAATGTACACTGCCAGTACCCTCATCATGAAGTTCACATCCATGAAGTTTAAGGGTGTTAGAGGGGTTCGGGAATACATCATGACTATGAGAGACATTGCGGCTCAGCTCAATGAGTTGAAGGTTGATTTTTCTGATTCTTTTCTTGTGCACTTTATTCTGAATTCACTTCCCGCACAGTATGATCCTTTCAAAATCTCTTATAACACACATAAGGAAAAGTGGTCTATTAATGAATTTATGACCATGTGTGTGCAAGAGGAGGAGAGACTACTGATGGAGAAAGGGAATGCTGAAACTGCATATATGGCAATGCACGGAAAGAAGAAGAAAGATTATAAAGGTAAAGGGAAAGCACCGCTTGGTCCTACTGCGAAGATTAAGAAAGAACCTAGTTGCTTTTTCTGTAAGAAGAAAGGGCACGTGAAGAAGGAATGCCTAAAGTTCAAGCAGTGGATGGAGAAGAAAGGTATTTTTTCTCTAGTATGTTATGAATCCAATATGACTGAAGTTGCACACAATACATGGTGGGTTGATTGTGGTAGTACAACTCACATTTCGAATGTGATGCAGGGTATGGTCAACCTAAGGAAGCCGAACAGAAGTGAAGAAGTCGTCTTTTCAGGAAACAAGTTGACGTCAGTCGTTCGTGCAGTTGGCGATGTTTTTATTACGTTAAGTAGTGGACATATTATGAAGTTAGAAAAGACCTTTTATGTTCCCGGTTTTTCTAGAAATTTAGTTTCGCTTTCTAGACTTGCACCTTTTGGTTATTCCTTTTATTTTTCAGATTGTGGCAGAATCGATGTTTATCACAATTCTGAAGTTGTTGGAAATGGTGTTATGTATAACGGTCTTTATCAACTTAACTTAAGTGAAAACGTCTGCTTTAATATTGAACACAATAAAGTAAATAACAAATCTTCTAAGTTGTGGCATCGGAGATTGGGACATATCTCCATTAATAGGGTTAAGAAGTTAGTTTCTGAAGGAGTACTTGATGCTCTGGATTTTACGGATTTCGATACCTGTATTGGTTGTATAAAGGGTAAACAAACCAATATCTCAAATAAAGGCCCAGCTAAAAGAAGCTCAAGCATATTGGAAATAATACATACAGACATTTGCAGCCCGAGTTTTGACAGTCAAGATCAACGATATTTCATCACATTTATCGACGACTATTCGCGATTCATGTATCTCTATCTGCTCGATCACAAAAGTGAAGCTTTAGATGTCTTCAAAATATTCAAGGCAGAAGTAGAGAAACAATGTGGAAAACAAATCAAAATAGTTCGTTCGGATCGGGGTGGTGAATATTACGGTAAATACACAGAAAGTGGACAAGCTAAAGGTCCATTTGCAAGGTTCCTACAGGAACATGGGATTGTTGCCCAATACACTACACCAGGATCACCAAATCAGAACGGTGTGGCTGAAAGAAGGAATAGGACCTTGCAGGACATGGTTAGAAGCATGATAGCGGGTTCTAAGCTTTCATCTTCATTGTGGCCTGAAGCTCTTAAGACGGCAGTGTACATATTGAATCGGGTTCCAACCAAGGTTGTCTCAAAGACGCCATTTGAGTTATGGAAAGGTTGGAAACCGAGTTTAAAACACGTACGCATTTGGGGATGCCCAGCTGAAGTCAGGATTTATAACCCACATGAGAAGAAGCTCGACCCTAGGACCATTAGTGGCTATTTCGTCGGTTACTGTGAACGGTCCAAAGGCTATCGATTTTATTGTCCTTTTTATAGCACAAAATTTGTGGAGTCAAGAAACGCAAAGTTTCTAGAGGAATGATTGATTTGTGGGAGCGATTCTATTTTAGACCCTAAGAATCGTGAGATCGAGATTCCAACGGAGACTACTACATTAGATTCACAGTATACAGTGGCAGTTTTACCTGATTTGTCGTTTCCCAGCCGAGTCGTACCTGATTTAGGCTATACAGTGGGAGAACCTTCTAGCTCAGGACAACAAAACGACATATCTGTAGAACCGCCTACTGTGAACACAAGTATAGAGACTCCACAACAAGAGGTTGATGTTCACGTAGACACTGTTGCTCAGGATCTGCCTGAATTTCCGCAACATGAAGTTGTACCGAATTCTCATCAGGAGAATGTCGAAACAGCATTAAGAAGGTCTAGTAGAGCAAAAAGATCAGCCATTTCGAACGATTATGTTGTGTATTTACAAGAAATCGGTTGCAATGAAGGAGCCGAAAATGATCCCGAAACGTTTTCACAAGCAATGAGTTCTAAAAAGTGTGACTTATGGATGAATGCCATGAAAGATGAGATGAATTCTATGAAGGATAACGATGTATGGGAACTTGTTGAGTTACCAAGCGACCATAAAGCTATAGGTTGCAAGTGGGTCTTTAAAACTAAGATAGACTCATCGGGTAATATTGAGCGATACAAGGCCCGACTTGTGGCTAAAGGATTCACTCAGGTAGAAGGGGTTGATTACAGGGAAACATTTTCTCCTGTATCAAAGAAAGACTCACTTCGTATTATCTTGGCTTTAGTTGCACATTTTAATATGGAACTCCATCAGATGGACGTGAAGACGGCCTTCTTAAATGGGCACCTAGAAGAAGAGGTTTATATGAAACAACCCGAAGGATTCCTTTCAAAGGATCGTGAACATTTGGTCTGCAAGTTGAAGAGGTCAATCTACGGCTTGAAACAAGCCTCCCGTCAATGGTATCTTAAGTTCCACGAAGTTATTTCTTCATTTGGATTTGAAGAAAATATAATGGATAATTGTATATACCATAAGATCAGTGGGAGCAAAATATGTTTCTTAATATTATATGTTGACGATATTCTACTTGCCACTAAGGATTTGAGTATGTTACATGACGTGAAACAATTTCTCTCGAAGAATTTTGATATGAAGGATATGGGAGAAGCCTCCTATGTCATTGGGATTAAAATTCATAGAGATAGACATCAAGGTCTACTAGGTTTATCTCAAGAAGCATATATTAACAAAATTCTAGAGCGATTCAGGATGAAAAATTGTTCACCAAGTATAGCACCTATATTGAAAGGAGACAAACTCCATTTGGATCAATGCCCTCAAAATGAACTCGAAAATGAGCAAATGCGCAACATCCCATATGCGTCTGCAGTCGGTAGCTTAATGTACCTTCAGGTCTGCACTAGGCCAGACATAGCTTTTGCCGTAGGGATGTTGGGTAGGTACCAAAGTAACCCTGGAATGGAACACTGGCGAGCTGCGAAGAAAGTTATGCGCTATCTTCAGGGGACCAAGAACCACATGCTCATATATAAACCAGCTCAAACACTTGAAGTGGTTGGATATTCCGATGCAGACCTCGCAGGCTGCACTGACACACGGAAATCCACATCAGGTTACATATTTATGTTAGCTGGCGGAGCTGTATCTTGGAAAAGCGCTAAACAGTCAATGATTGCCACGTCCACTACGGAGGCAGAGTTCATAGCCCTCTACGAGACTACAATTGACGGGATATGGATAAGAAGTTTCGTTACTGGTCTGAGAGTCATGGATTCTATATCAAGACCACTGAAGCTCTTCTGCGACAACACTGCAGCAGTGCATTTAGCCAAAAACAACAAAAGAAGTCGAAAAACGTATATCGACATCAAATTCTTGGCTGTTAGAGATCGTGTTAAAGAAGGTCAAGTTTCGATCGAGCACATAAGCACTGATTTAATGTTGGCAGATCCCTTGACTAAAGGTTTGGCGCCATCAAGATTCAAGGGTCATGTTGAAAACATGGGAATTAGTCCTACTTTGGATGTATATTGAAACTTTTATCGAAGTTGTGATATTTTCTTCTTTAGTTGTATACATTAAGTTTTTCATTAATAGTATCACATTTAGAGGACCTCGAATAAACGTATGGTTTATTCATTAAGAGCGCGTGTCACGATTAAGGGAGATATATAATATATTGTGGTACATGGAAGAAAGGTTTTTGATAGATAAGAGCCGATCGCTTTGACCCGTAGATTATGTTTCTCAATGCGTATTGGACCAGTGGGAGAATATTGGATTTTATGGTCCAATATATTAACTTGATATTAATTCTTTTATTAATTGAGTAGTGGCACGTCTGTGTTGAGCAGTTTCCATATCCCACTTGTGGGTAACTGCCATAGCAGTTTCTGATGGAGAAACTTCCTTTAGTTTTTATTATAAATATGGAGGTCCCCGTGTCTTCTTACGTACGCTGAAAATCCCATCAATAATAGCAGTAAGATAGACTTGGAAAACACCTCTGTTCCTTTCAACGTGACGGTTCTTCTCATCAATGGCTGGAGGTAATTCTGTTTCACTCTTCCGCATAAATCTGATGTTCTAAACTGCTGTCATTGTGTAATACATGTATACTTAGAACGTATTTAGATGATTTATTTCTTACAACTAATTGAAGTAATTTCTGTTTGATGGCTATGTTTTTATTATTTTTATTATATTAATTATTACAACTTTATTAGCTACAAACAAAAGTGTGACGTTGGAACTAATTGGTGATTATGGGTTTCTACGCTTTTGTTGTTGGCAATAATTGTGAATTAATATACCAAATTCTTCATTTCACAGAATCTTAACCGAGGAGTAATTATAAATATATTTTCTTCGACGCCTTACATACAATACAAATGATTGATTAAATAAATAATGATGATAAGAAACATCATTTCGTGTGTGGGGAAGATATGAGGCCCAAATTCGAAAGTCCGAGGGCCCCACCTCAAATGAATGTCACATCACCCACGCACATTACGTTCTTTGGTTCGCAATTCATTATTTATATTGCGTTGTTTTATGCAAATTTAGATTGAGTTTATTTTGTAATTTATCTTATAATAAATTGCGATTAAATAATGTAAACATCTGGTTTGAAACCTCTCACATATGTTATTTCTATTATTTTATTATTTGATTAACTTTCGACAAGATAGAAAAACGGTGGCCATGATTTTCATCAATGGAATCTTGAATTTTTTGGAAGAGTAGTTACGCGTCGTAGTCATCATACAATCGATTTTAGTAAAAATTAGGAGTTTTACACATAAATACTCGTTCGAATACAAACTTGTAATTTAGTATCATGTCATTATTTTTTTATATATAGATACCTAAGAGAATAAATTTTTTGCACATAGGTACCCGATCGGCCACAGATACGCCATATAACACATTAATGTACCATATAGTAACCGTATAGGGTACCGTATAAACACGTGACTACGCAATACACACATAAAAAAGGTACGGCAAGATTGAGAAAATTGGTACAAACAGTAAAACGGATACTTATCTGTAAAAATTTGTGACATAAGTACTGATTTGTAAATTTTTACTCAATTGGGTATTTATTTATAGATGTCACTAGAAATTAAAAATAGAACTTATGGAAATTTGTGGCAAATAAATTTAATAATAATTGGAAGCATCTTTTTTGTGACATTGGGACCAAAAGAGCAAAAGTAGCTCCCTTGGGTGGACCCAAAATTATAATAATAATTATTTTATTATTATTATCACTCGAATTAATATAATAAATAACCATCTTAATAATCTGGAGACAACATGGAATATTGCTCTATCTATTGACTGCCATAAAACCCTTCAATATATAAAGGTGGCAAATTTTTATTTTTTCACGCTGTTCTTCATCAATCCCTCGAATTCAGACTCTAAAATCTTCGCAATATCGTCCTCGTCAGCATCCTCGGGAATCGAAACGTGCACCGATCCCTGCTTCTCGGGAATTCGACGACGGCGAACGCTCAATTGCTTCATATAATCATAGTGTCTCCGATGAAAAGGATGATCCAATGAGAAGCAGTTGTTCTCTTCGCTGATCGAAGACGATGATCTCTTACGGCAGAAATGAGGGAGCGACGAATAATCCATTATCTGCAATGATTTTATAGTTTTTTCGTAAGAAAACTCGTTGTCGAATCTCTAAATTTTTTTGAAAAAAAGAAGAAAAGATCGAACCTTTAAGAGCTCGTCTTGTCCCGAGCCAGAAAGTACGTCGATTTTCCTCCGCGTTCTTTCTTGTAAGAGAGGCTTAACGACCTTCCAACAAGCTGAGAAAACGTAAGGTGCGTTCACTATGTAATAAGTCTGCGTCTTCTCGGGATAGTTCAGATCGTCGATCGAAGAAATCATCGTCATTAGCTGCGCAATATCAGAAAAAAAAAAGAAAATCATAGTTCATATCCGTCGATATTTTTTGGGGTCGTATATATTTCTATCGAGAATTTATTGGCGCGCACCTTTATCTGGTTCAAAGCAGAGAGCTTGAGGCCAGACATGTCGAGAATCTTTACGCATTTGCTGATGTGTCTACCGTAATTCTTCGTCGCGCTAGGCTGAGTATGAAACATTATGGTAAGTCGATCGATCGATAGCTGGGATTTCGATAAAAAAAAAAGACTGCGTTTCTTACCAGAATCACACGGTCACGGTATTCGTTGAGCTGAATATGGGATTGGATGTAATAATGAACCTAAAAAAGAAGAAGCGAAAGGTAAGAAGAAAAAAATATGGTCGAATACTGTGAAAGCAAAGAAAAGCGACTCACAGATGCTTTGTCGTACGTGCTCAGGCCTACAGCGATGGCAAAGACGGGGAGACCCTATTTCCAAATTCGAGCAATGAAGCTAAGGAATCGAATTTCAAGACTCGCTTTTGTTTCTTTTTTTAAATTACGACATGATTAAACTCTCACCTCATTCGTATAGCCCGATAATCCTATGAGCTGGGAATCGCGTATTGCACGGTAAAGTTCTATTGGAATGATTGGCTTCTGCGATGAAACGAAAAGGGAACAATCTCATTTAAGGAGTGACTTAACCTTAAACATCGCAACTATTGCACTTAATAAGACTTACGGACAACATATCATCGATGTTGTTCTGTACTCTCCAGTTCAGGCAATCGACAAGCTGAAATGAGGGTTATTTGTGAGTCGAAAAGATCATAACTGAGAAGAAAAGACTGAACTTTTCGCGCAAGATATTGACCGACCATCTCATGAGCCTTTTCGACGCTTCCATCTCTGGCCTTTAGGAATCTTGTAAGAGTCTCTTGAGGATGTCCTTGATGAATGTTCTGTGATGCATTAGATGGATTATGTGAGCTATCGTATTCATGTATTTACAGACATATTTCAAGCAGTAGAAAGAAAAGAACTAACCTTGAATGTTTTCTTGAGGGGTTCGTCAACTGAATAGAGATGCAGCAGGGGATTAAGCAGGGAAGAAGAGCCAACAAAAGGAAGAGTATTGTATTATACGATTGATGTAATAAGGACCAAATATGAGCTGACCTTCCTTCATTAGATCTTCGAACTGTCTGATGGGTTCTTGTGAGAAAACAGCCATTTTTCTTCTCCTTCAACAGGCGACACAATCAAAGATTTGTTGAGTTTAAATAGAGATCATACAGCTGAAAACAGAGGACTAGTCAACAATGTTTACTTTTGAATGTTCTACGAAAGGAAGACTCTTTTACACAGTCGGCCAAAGGGAAAGAAAAAGACAAATACGTGAGATGGGCACTGGCAATTAAAGATTCCAACTTTATTCATAATGATAGAAGAAAAAAAGTCTAAATGGGGGTCGCAATTCAAGAACGGCAACCCCATCCCATCTTTTGGCTCCAAAAAGGAAAAAGGAAAAGAAAAGATAGCGTCCCTTGTACTAAGAGCCTCTTATAGTGCGAGTGGAGAATAGAAGACTAAAGTCAACTGATAGGCATCTTCTTCATCCTTTTACATAGAAATCAGTACCAGCACAGAGAGAGAGAGAGAGAGAGAGAGAGAGAGAGAGAGAATCTGCTTACCTTTGTCTATGTTAGTCGGAAACTAACAAAGATGTGTTCTTGTTTATGGGTTTTTATGTCGTTAAATAATGAAGTTGATGTAATGAACAAAAAACAAAGTCAACATATCCGATGGTTGATGTTTCTACCATTTCCTAATTTCAACGACCAAACAAGCCAAATAATTATAAAGACAATTAGCAGGCAAAACCTTCTGCACCATCTTCACATTCAAGAATCGACAAGGACGATGATTTCCATACACTTCAAAGAAAAAAAAAAACAGTGCAGATTCTAGGCAGCAGTAGTACAAATTTTAGCTTAAAAGAAATCGAATTCAAGGTACTTTTCGCCTTTCGAATCTCTAACAGTAGCCGCCTTTTGACCTTCGAATTGCGCCGTCGTAAGCATCTCCTCGTAATCCACAGCCCTCGGAATCTCGGGCGGAGAAGCGCATCGAATCAGCGCCCAATTAACTCCCTCGAAAAAAGGGTGCTGCTTTATCTCAGTCGCGCCCCTCTTATACGCCAGCCTATGCTGAGGCTCTTTCACCAGCAATCCCCTCACCAGATCCCGGGCAGCAAAGCTGACCACGGGCGCCTCGGGAAACCTAAGCGGCTGCCCGACGACGTTGAACAGCGTCGCCCTATTTCCCGACCCCTTAAAAGGCGTCCTACCGAAAAGAAGCTCGTAGATAAATATCCCGAAAGTCCACCAATCCACAGCGCTGCCATGGCCTTCCCCCTTTATGATCTCAGGCGCCAAGTACTCGTGCGTGCCCACGAACGACATGGAACGAGCGCTGCTTGGCTCGGCGACTAGCTCGGGCATTGGGCTCACTTGGTTCCCTACTTCGTTCTTGGGCTTTCTTTCTTTCTTGGATTTGCTCGACGAAAAGAGACGTGGAGAGAAGAAGCATGTTGTTGGGATTGGGACGGCGCATGATGGCTGGATCATGCATGATGATGCGGGCTCGATGCACGCGGGCTGGGTCGGGTTCTTACGGGTTGGGTCGGAGCCCGAACCCGTTGATTCTGTCCTGACAAGGGTGGGGCTTACGGAGCAGCGAAGCGAAAGGTCGAAGTCTGAGAGCATTATGTGGCCGTCCTCTCTAACGAGTATGTTTTCTGGCTTAAGATCACGGTATACGATCCCGAGCATGTGTAGGTACTCTAACGAAAGCAGCACTTCTGCTACGTAAAATCTGCCCAAGAGAAAAGAAACGAGCAAAATCAAGAAGATGGCTCAGATTCTCAATAGATGATAAATATATGGTCTTACTTTCTAAATTTTCTCAGTTGAATAACCTTAGTTTACTTCATCTAATGCGCATAAGACCCTTAATTAGGTGCACAGAAGAAAAACGAGCAAAATCAAGATGATGGCTCGAAATCTCAATAGAAGATACATATATGATCTTAACTTTCTCAGGTGGATAACCTTCGTTTACTTCATCTAATGCGCAAAAAAAAACCCTTAATTAGGCGCCGAAAAAAAAGAGATCTTTTTCACCTGACGGCTTGTTCTGAGAAATATTTCCCGGGCTGTCTCTGCCTAAGAGTGTGCAAGTCTCCGCCCGGGCAAAACTCCATAACCAAGCAAGAAAACTTATCGGTCTCAAAATGGGCGTAGAGGCTGGGCAAGAAAGGGTGGTCGAGAGACTGAAGTATCTCCCTTTCGGTCTGAGCTCGAGCCATCTTCTTACGGCTGGTTAGGGACGCCTTGTCCATGACTTTCATCGCAAAATAACACTTAGTCCCGCTAAGCTCGGCTAGGTAAACGCTGCCTATATCTCCACAGCCAAGCCTCTTAAGAAGCTTGAAATGGCTCAATCCCAAGGAGCCATCCCTGAGCCTAACGGCTCGAATGGCTTCCCATCGAACGTCGTTTGCTTTGTGGGGTTTATTTACGCTGCTGCTGTAGTTACTACAAGCGCTGTCTTCGCTTTTGTTACTGCAAACACTGTTTTTCCCGCTATCAATATGATCGGTTCGTTTGGCTGATAACGAACTCGCCTGAACACTTTCAGATTCAGCTTTTTCTTGATTGACGCAAGTTTTGGGCGGGAGTTTATTTTCGTGATCAAGAACTGACTCGGGCGATGGGGTGCTCGGAAAATCACTGAGGCTTGTCGGAGATTGTTGCAATGGATCTTCTTTACTGGGATTTGATGGTTTGTGAGGTTTAACAGACTGAGCACTGAGGTTTTTCTGCTGCATTGCCGATGGAATCTTAGCAGCAGCTTTTGAGGACATTGTATGCAAATATGAAGCTGAAACTTTTCAGACAAAGATCCAATATACAGAGGCTTATGTTTGGGTGCTAAAAATGGCGATAAAATCCTGGCTATCAACTATCGGGCATTCGTCGGGTCGAGCTCTCTCAGATGATAACTGTATCAATGAAAGGAAATTTAGCAATGTAATATCTGTAAACAATAACTTGAAAACAAAAATACCGACGACTGAACAATTCATTCAGAAATGTAGAGCTTCGATGCGCTAGAGATCATCACTAACAAAGCAAGAAGAGAGCAACAATAAATACTAAGAGCTCTTCATTTTAACGCTGAAGATAACCTAAGCAAATAAAAGAGAAGGAAAAGAATACCAAAACACAAGCAGGGATGATGCAATGCAACTAAAGAATGCAGACTGACTCCTTTATAATTAAGATGCCTTTTACCACAGAACTAAAAGAGATGCTTTACCTAGACCACAGATCAAACCCACCCCACCATGGTATAAACCTGAAAAGAGCAAACCTACAATAACAACATTCTCAAAGAGGAATCAAGGACCACAAGAGAAGAGAGAGCTCGGAAGAAAAAAGGAAAAGAAAAGAACTGAATCGAGTCAGCTATAGACAAAAAAAAAAATGCAACAGCTTTATTTATCACGTCAGGCAACTAATAGCACGAATCAACTGTAACTAGCTCATAAAAAAACATATCTTTATCACAAACCCATGATTAAAATTGGAATCCCACCGCAGATCCAAATTAAGAGAATCACAGAAGCACAAAGAAAGAAAGATAACCCATAAGTGAGCAGTTTACCATTTCTGCAATGATCAGATAATTTTTCAGCTTTAGCATTGAGGGTGTGGAAAGAATGAAGTCGCCTCCTCATATGATTATGAAGGGCCGTCTTCAGTGGTAGTAGTTGTACTGTATATCACCAACCAACTAGTCGAGAGAGAAAGAGACGACAAATTTTTGTTCTTTCACCTCAATTAACAATTAATTGAGAATTTGGAAAAAAAAAAAAAACAATTAATTGAGAAAGAAACGCTCATGGAAAGCAGTAGAGACCAATTATTGAAGAATTGTTAAAAAAATAGTTGATGAATCTATTGAGTTGAGGATCGACTCAGCGATCATTTTACAAAGAAAAGTTGCATAATCCATCCTAGTAAATTAGTGTTATTACAGAGCCTGTTGAGATACATATGGCAATAACTAATTATCCGTTCAATTATGTATATTTAGTGATCTGATATTTCCTTAATTACGGAATTGCTGCTTTCGTAATATATGCATTTAATGACTCCAACGAATCAAATTACCAAGGAAATAAGTATTTTTCCTGAAGCATGTAGCTTTGAATGGCAACCAAACTAGTAATTTAATTACAGCTTTATTATTGAAAGCTTAGCCAACGTACTAAAAGTCGCTTGGACCACCGACGAAACGAACGTCGTTTGGCCCAATGCATTAAACATCTAGTAGTATCACTATTCCTAATAATACTACTATACGGATATACAATTTATCAGTTTGGTACGTACGATTATTTTATATATAATATACATTTCAAACACTTAATTAATGAAGAAGACGTTTATTATTCAACTACTTGATCATTTGGTGGTAATAATAATTTCACTATAATTACACAAAAGGACCCATCATCGCCATGGTCTCCGATAACGACTATGAGATGAGCCCACAGAAGAGTTTTAGTCCAAATCCAATTCAGTAGCAGACAAAGATCAACAACAAAAAAAAAAAAAAAACAACAGTTATAACTTCTTTCTACTGATCTCTAACATAACAGTACTTCTCTGTGCAGTAATACTACATTTCTCCCTAATCTGATTCCTTCCAACCAACGACATTAAGGTTCTCTTTTCCTCAGCGTAATAAGGCCCGAAAACCCCAGAAGAAACCAAGCAAAACCATCCCTTCGAACCTCAAACTCAACCACATCGACGAAGACACGTCGGTCCCAACGAGGAACCTGCAATCGCCAACCGAAGGGTCCAAGAACGTGACCATACCGAGCCCATCGAACTCACAGCTCTTAGGATTCTGTTTCTGAGCTTGGTAATAACCGTTGAACGCATAAGACACGTTACCCTTGTCGCCTATGCCACCGCACGAGCCACCGTAGCTCAGCGCGGTGCAGTCAGCGTAGCCACACGCTAGCCTGACGTGGTCACCAACAGCAGATAAATCCCTGGTCGGGTTAGCCACGCACCACCTCGAGGGCAGATAGCCGACCGCCCGAGCATTCCTCAAGTACTGCCCATTCCCTATGTTCAATGGATACTTTGCCTGCCCGTCGAAGGTGAACAGTCCCCAATGCCTCTCGAAATTCCCGGGGAGGACGCTTTTTGCCCCTTCGTCTAACAGCCCAAAGAGGTAAATGTCTAAAGGAGGAGTATTAGGCCTTAAAGGCGTCCCCTTGTTGCTCAGAACATGGCTCACGAGCCCTTGGTTGAAGACCTTAGCCGCGGTTCGATTTGCGCTGATGTCACCATCCGTGGGCCACCCTATCTCTCCTATAACGATGGGCATCTGAGGATACCCTAATTTGCTCAGGGCAGAGACTAACGTGTCGTAGTTGCCATCGAAGGCGTTGTAATAAACGTTGGGCCCGTCGACGACTGAATGGGCTGTGCCCTCGAAGAAGGCGTAGTCTTGTGGGAAATCTGAGTTACCGTAGAGGCTAAGGAAAGGGTATATGTTGACTACAAAGGGTGCATTATTTGAGCTTAGGAAGGAGACGAGCTGAGCCATGATTTGGGATAGGTCGGGCCTGAAGGCTCCTTGTGAGGGCAGAGAAGAGCCGTATGCATCTGCGTTGCAGGGGACTACGAGCTTTATCCTTTCGGCGAGGTTCGATTTGATTAAGGATTGCTGAAGGTTTGTAAGAGCTGGGATGATGTAGTTTTCGAACTGGCCTGAATAGCTTGTAAGGAAGGGCTCGTTACCAACTGCTATGTACCTGCGATCGCTCACCGTAAGCAATTTACGCATAAGGCATTGTTAAGATATGAAAAAGGCAACACCTTTCCTTTTAGTTTTTCCTCAAAGATTCCAAGAACAGCTTCATCCACACTCATATATGAATCCCTCCTCAGTTTATTACAATAAACAGCCCAGCCCTCATATCATAACAATATCAAGCGAAAGAAGAAAATGGTATCTTAATCTGATGATAGAAGGCACCGTTAAGACATTAAAAAAAAAAAAAGACTTGACTTCAGTTTCTCCTTAAAGATTTCAAGAACAGCTTCATCCCCATTCATATATGAATCCCTCCCTACTAAGTTTATTACAATAACAGCCATCATAGCAGAACAATATCGATGAAATCGAGCGAAAGAAGAACACATTAGAGCTAGTATTCTCCAAGTATCAGAAGAAATTGGTCAGGAAAAAAAGAGAATACCTAATGTCGGCGCCGCCTTTGCCCATATATCTCGACACGTTCTGAGAAACCCACAGATCGGAGTACGAGGTTGAGGTGCTGAGCTGCGCCAAAAGCTCGTTAGGTATTCCGACCATTACTTCGATCCCACTTCCCATGAGTGCCCTCATCGCATCTGGGTCGGATTGAACAGCTTCACTTTGCTGATCATGTTATCCTTCAAGAGATTCACCACCGTCTCCGGCGAAATACGGTGGAGCGCCACCGTGCCCCAGTTCACTCCTATGGCCGATTCAACCACTAAACACACCGACGCAAGCAATAATGTCGTTATGAAGAGGAAGGTCCTCGAACAGCTCGGATCGGTTGTCTTTCTTCCCCACATGGTCACAAAGGTTGTCTTAACGTGAAACGCGGCCGACGAGCCACCGTAATAGGTAGAGAAATTCCACTGTAATCGAAGCTGCTCGAGTGTTTGAAGTGTACTAATTACTATACTATACAGTTTATGATTAAAAAAGAAACTGAAATTAATCAACCCATCGCTAATTGTGAAAAATACGAAAGTATCCCTGAAACTGCCAACTGCAAGGTTTAAGGAGCTCAAAGTCAAAAGCTAAACTTTTGTGGTAAATACACGACAAGGTGATGAGGTTGATTTTTATTTATTATCATGTATTAATGTTTAGGATAAATCAAATTATCGGTTTATTTGACATTAGCAATATCTGACAATCATCCTCAAACATTTTTATAGTCAAACCCTAATATTACAAATAAAACCAAAACAAGGAAAAAAAATAAAACCCTTCTTTAAATGCAGAAAAACGGTCGTCCTATTACACGAATCCGATCATGCAAATCTCATTACATCACACCCCCAAACAAAAAAAGAAGAAAAAAATTTAAATATAAGAAAACCCCACAGCATCCATCATTTACATCGATAATAACAAAAAGAAATGGCAAAGCACTCTCAATATTCAACTCTTCTCATTTCAACCACCATCTTCTTCTTCACAACCACCTCCTTCGCAACCCATCAAGAAAAACCTTTAGATTTAGCCATAGACATTTGCAAGAACACCACAGATTTCATTTTCTGCAAACAAACCCTATACTCAGATCCACACGTTCCTACCGAAGACCTAGGAATGATCACCTCTGTAATATTTCGCCTTGCCTTGAGCAATGCAACCCACACAAGGGATCACATAAAATCTGCCCTAAATCATACTAATGATAATAAGCCAATCAGAGGTGCGCTGGTCAAGTGCCTCGTTTCTTACACCAGGTCCTCGGAAGTCTTGACTTCGATGCTTGAGGATTTCGATTCTGACACGTTCGATAAGTTCGATGTTAGGTCGAAGGAGGTCGAAGGTTACGTTAGGGAATGCGTTAAAGAGTTTGCTGGGATTCGAAGATCTGATGAGGTTGAAGAGATGGGTACGAGGAATAAGGATATGTTGAGGCTTGCCGACATTTGTTATGTTGTTTCCAAGCTGTATAAGTATGGTGTGGATGATGATTAGTTAGGAATGTTGTTTTAGATTATTATTTTTCATGTTTTCGGTTGATGCATGATATGTTGAGAAGGTTATTTGAGAAAGTTAAGAAACGAGATAAAAATTGCGTGTTTAAGCGATCATTAGAATAATGATGATATGATCTCTTATTACCGAAGGAAAACCTAAGTCGATGATAAGGATTGGCAATGATATTTTACTTGGTAAGAAATCCGACGACTAATTTGGATTTTATAGCAAGGAAAAAAAGGGAGTAAAATATGATTTTACATCTTAATTGTCATCGATGTTATAGCCATCTATGATCGAGAGAAGGTCAAGAAATTATGATTATGTTTCTTCTCGTGGGCCTTATTGTATGGTAGATATCAATAATTGTTATTTAATACGTGATAATGAAATGTTATATTTCGACGTGTGGATGCAAAGCGAAGCACCAAACAAACACATCCATATTTTTTATGCTTTTGTGTTCGTTAATCTATTTTAGTTTATACATTGTTTACGCCAAAATCAAGTTCAACCATTTGAAATTCAAATAGTATAATTTAACGTACGTAACGTAACATCTTTTCGCACCTCCTTGTCTTTGTCTTGATATGCTTCTGCCAAATTGTACATTTATTAAGAAGCCGTACGTCTTAGAACAAGTTAAGTATAAATTATATTAAACATAACAAACATTATCGAATTCACAAACATAAATGATATTTTCAGAGATATATTGCTAATTATAATTTGGTTGGTTAGCCTTAATTAATTAAAAATGCATAAAGAAAATGAAATTGGGCCACAATAATGGGACCGTCTTCCTTGTCTATACGCTATGCTGAGCTGAGACGTAGCATTCCGCACAAAAAAAGTGAATCCTTACAGAGAAATGGATGGATGAGCCCATCTACCAATCTCCTTTTTTTTTTGTTGTAAGCTTTTTGTTCTCTCAAGTCATCGCTTGACCAGGTGTGCGTAATCGTTGATTAGCTGCGCTAATTCAGTGAAAAATCTTGCTGGGTTCAGAGAGTTATTCGGCTGAAAAGTGGTGGTTAAGGTGGCGGGCGGAGATGGGCGGCGCGTTGGAAAAAGCGGCGAAGAAAATATTCTCGCCGACCTGCGACCGAAGACATCGACAACACAACCAAACCCACCATGTCCTGGACACTGTAATAACTTGCTCTCTCTCACCCCAGCAATTACAGAAATTATGATATTCTTGAAATGTAGCTACTCGACTGTGTAGATTGTCTGTGTTAGCAGCTCAATTTCGTTTTGAGCGACGATCCTTCAATTTGATCACGATTTTGAGGAATACATGCTTTTAGTACTCAATTTCGTGCCATTTATATGTTGGGCATTTCTTCTGTTTGCAGTCTGAGTAAACCTAGTAGTTCTCTTTAGCTCCTTGTCTTCCTCGTTTTCTTTGATGTTCAGGCTTCACCTGCTTCTTCCCCACCGACGAACACATCATCATGTAAGAAGATCACATCAGAAACTCAATCTCATCAAGCCAATTCGACCACCGGCCCTTCTTCTGCTAACAAGGTCTGCTTTTTACTCACTTACTGCATTCCCTGCTTTTTAATCCCTCTGTTTGGTAAGAAATAGAACCAAGATTCTAACATTTTTCCTCTGCTTTCATATGCCTAACTACTCATCAGAATCTATGCACGATATGCCTCGATCCCTTAAGCTATAGCCCTGGGCAAGGCAACATATTCACAGCACAATGCTCCCACGCCTTCCACTTTGCGTGCATCTCCTCCAACGTCAGCCACGGAAGCCTAACTTGCCCCATCTGCAGAGCCCATTGGACCCAACTACCACGCCGCAGAAACCCTAAACCCCGCCTCTCCGACCCGTCGACCCGCCTCAGTTTCTCTCTCCTGCCCGTTTCAGGCGCAGGGATGGCGTACTGCCTGAACGTGAAGCTGTCCGGGCGGCCCCCCATCGACCTTGTCCTGACCGCTTGCCCGAGGGGGCCCCACCAGCTCAGGCGGACGAAGCAGATGATGGCCGTGGTGGTGTTTTCCCTCAGGCCCGTCGACCGCCTGGCCGTGGTGGCGCAGTCCTCCTCCTCGGCCGCCTTGCGGCGCATGTCGCCGCACGGCAAGAGGATGGCCCTTGCGGCCGTTGACGGGCTGACCTGCACCCCCGGACAGGCGGGACGCACGGAGGCGTTGGAGAGGGGAGTCAGAATCCTCGAGGAGCGGGCCCACAAGAACTCCCATTCGTGCGTCTTTCACCTGACCGACGGCCCGTCGGGCCCAGCACCGTTCGACGGCGAGGCTCCCTTTGTCGTCCATAGGTTCGACGTGGGTCTGGGGTTTGGGGTGTCGGGCGGGTTCGTGGTTCATGGGTTCGAGGATTTCTTGTCGGCGGCGCTGGGCGGGGGCGTGAGGAGCGTGAGGCTGAGGATTGGGGAGGAAGGAGGGTTTCTTGGGATCGGAGACATGAGGGGAGGGGAGGAGAGGAATTTTCCGGTGGATGAGCTGGCGGCGGTTAGAGTTGAGTACGGTTACGTGGAGTGTGGCGACGGTGAGGAAGGACGTGAGGTAATGGGCGAGGCTTTTGTGAGGGTTGGAGAGGATGATGACGTGGAAGAAGGTGGTTGGGAGATGAGCAGTGGTTATGGGGATAATCGTGATGCGTTAATTGCTAGAAGATGGGCTAAGCATTTAATTTGCATGTATAATAAATGAATAAATTAATAGATTTGTGCTTTACTGTACTTTTAATTGGTAATGAAATTACTTACGTTCTGCCATTGGAATTCGTTGGTTTAGAAGCTACAATTTTTAACTAGAATCGTTGACAGTGGCGGCAATTTACGGTAAAACGAACCAACCGTTGACAAAAAATGGGAATATTTACTCTAATGCAATCGAATTGTCGGTAAATTTATTTGCCTTCATTTAGGGATCGTAAAACCAATTTTGTCAATTGGTTCCCTTCCCTCATTTGATGGCAAATCAGCTCTACAACTACAAAGCCACTTCATCCTATGTCGCCGGCGCCACCTCTCGATCCGAAGCGTCCGATTATCTTACCGGCGGAAGCATTGCGACGAAGTACTTGACCACGGAGTTGGTCTCGTCATCGGCGATGCGCAACAATCTCCATCATAATTACTCTATAACTCCAGTGCAACCGTATGTACCGCCGGGGGTCGATGGTGGGGCTGCTGTTGCTTCTTCAGCTGAGCCGCTGTACGCTTCTTTGAAGCGTAATTTATCTGAATGTAAGAGCTTGTTATATTTTGTGTATATATGCTAAATGTATACGATTTTAGTTGGGAAGTTGTGAAATTTAAAAGGAATAACTAGAGATTAGGATCAAACTTGACTCTATGTCCGTATTCGGGGTTAAAACCTAAGGTGAAACTTCTAATGGATGCTTGCTTGACGTGTGTTTTTAAGGTTGAACTTTGTCTGGATGCTTAAGTTATGTTTGGCAGTGGCCTTTGGGTTGATTGGCATTGGTTAACGAGATTCGTTAGAGTTTAGTACATGTAAACAACCGAGAGCTGTTGATTAAGCCTGCTGTTTTATTGCTATTCTTGGCTTGCAAAGCTTGTGCCAGACAGAATTCCTCTCCTCATGATGCTTTACGCTTTTTGATAAAGTGATAATCTGCTAACCATGAGAGTGGTTTCATTACTATATATTTACTTATATTCAGCTTCATTTGTCATACAATCCTTACATCCTGTAATGTAGTACGCACATGTGAGTCTTACAAAAATGTATCCTGTCTTGGTTAATAATAAATACAGTCCTATAACGACTGCAATATCTTTATTAAACTTATATGCTTACTATAATATCTATATATATGTGTATATTTATATGGATCTATGTATGTATACATAGCTCTCTACCATCAGACTATTCTTGCTGCGTATAGCAAAGTTGGACAAAACGAAGCTTGGTATCCATCTGACCCTTTAGCCAAGCGAACTAGGTATGAGAGTACTAGCCATTTGCTTATTTACCCACAGAGACCTGGTGAGAAGGAGTGTGCATTTTATATGCAAACAAGAACCTGTAAATTTGGAGAAAGCTGCAAATTTGACCACCCTATTCAGGTTCCAGAAGGGGGTATCCCTGATTGGAAAGAGGTGATAATATTTGTTACTTTATCATAAGAAAATCAGATATTCCATTAATGGCTATTCAGTGCTAGTGTTTTCTTATATTTATATTTTGTTTATGCCTAAATCAATTAGATCTATCTAACCAGTGTCGATTCTATGAGACTGGTGGCGATAGCATGCTGATTGAAGCATTGCTACTAGTTGCTCTATGTTTTTGCCTGTTAACCGAGGCGATATGGTACACATTGTGACATAGAAAGAAATCCTTTACAACTCTCTTTTTCTCCTGAATATGTAGTTTATAGTAGTCATATTTGAAATTTGATGGTGGCGAATATTTTTTGGGCAGTTATTATGTATCCTCGCTCTATCTGAGCCATATTTTTCTGATTAGTAAAGCTTCTTTCTTTCACTCAATGCATACATGCCAAATTTGGTTTTACGATTGTTCAAAATATGCGACTTAATGGCACTATTTGCTTGCATTTTCAGTTATTTGTTTTAGATGGTTGGATATTCGTATTTGTTTTGCTATGAATTTCCTGTATTCTTCTGAAATTCTTTTGTCCAATCTGTTTTATCTTCACAATCTGTTATTCTTCAGTGTACATTTGATCTCAAATTTATGAAGAGTTTGCTCGTTGACTTGGTTTTAGGGTCCTTCTGCGGGCATTGCTGCTACTTCCTCCTCCTCGTCCTCCTTACCCGAGAGGCCATCAGAGCCTCCTTGTGCTGTAAGACTCCTCCTTATTAGAGATTTCGTGATACTCTATTCATGAGTAAGCATTTTAAGTAGCCCTTTAACAGTTCTATATGAAAACCGGGAAGTGTAAATATGGGGCATCCTGCAAATTTCACCATCCCAAAGAGGTGCAAATACAATTATCGTTAGCCGGAGCTGAAAGCCAACCGCACGACAAACTTGGAGTTACAAAGCCAGCACAGCCATCGCTTACCCCTTCAGTGACGTATAACTCAAAAGGGCTTCCTATCAGAATGGTATGTACATACGTCTTTATATATAAAGAAAGCTCCGCATAACTAGAAAAAAAAAACTTTTCCTTTAAGATGTTCGACTGATCATTGTATCTAGAAGTCGGTTGAACTTGGTTTGCTTTGGTTGGGTCAAGTCTGTTATGAAATTCATGATGATCTCTAACTTAATAGCACCATGTGACAGGGTGAAGAAGACTGCCCTTTCTATCTTAAAGCTGGCAGGTTTAGATACTCTCTGGTCTTTACGTTACAGATCCAAAGCTAGAAATAAATGATTGTTCGCTTAAGTCTGTATTAAATTTTGATCAGCTGTAAATACGGGGCGACCTGTCGTTTCAGCCATCCAGAAACATCGTACTTGCCAATCAATGTTAATCCAATAGCTGCAGCAATTGGCTCCTCTTCCACTCTTCTGCCCTCTCCATCACTATCAGCATATTACAACCCTAGCGTTGGTTCTTCAGCAGCATCTCTTCTATCAACCTACAATCCAAGGCCAGCTCAGTCATCGGTAAACTCCATCTCTGATCTCATCTACATCTTAGTAGTGCCATTGTTGATTATGATATGAGCTGTCTTTCTCATTGATTTAAATTTCTCAATTCCAGCTTGGTCTAGGCCACACTGTATATCCTCAACGACCAGGACAGCCCCCGTGTGACGTACGTTAATTTTCTTACCATACACTTATCAGTAATCGTCATGCATCTTCTCGTCTAATCCTTTTCTTTCTTTCTTCCGAATCATTTTCTGATTTGGCTCTTCAAGTATTACATGAAACATGGAACATGCAAGTTTGCCGCTAACTGCAAGTTTCACCATCCAATCGATCGATCAGCTCCCATTCCATCGATCAAAGAGGCTGCCCCTCAGCAGCAAAACAACGTCAAACTAACTCTCGCGGGCTTACCAAGAAGAGAGGTAATAAATCTACTAAGAATTCCAATATCGTAATCGAACAACGCCTGCATTATTTATTCATTTTGGTGATCTATCTACCTATCAATAGGGTGCCATAAATTGCCCCTATTATATGAAGACGGGGACTTGCAAATTCGGCTCAACGTGCAAGTTTGACCACCCGACTCCAGGCGAAGTGTTGGCCCTTGCAGCAACAAATTCTAACGCTACTGCTGCTACTGCTGCTGAAGGTGAACAACAAGATGATCAATCTGCTTAATGGTTTTTACTTTTAGTTATTTAATACATACATACTTTGTATTTTCATTGGCGTGGGATTGGTTTGACTTGGGGGATTTATATTTATGTGTTGTATTTTGTAATGCGATGAATATCATTGATCAACCAAGATATGTTATGTTATTTACCTTTAGTTGATTTGATATTTTCTCTTTTACGGACGCAATCTTTTACAAGTTTTTCAGATACTAACATATGCTACCCATTTTGATTAGTATTGTTGAGGACGTGGGGGTTTAAACTTTATTTTATTATGTATTTATATTAAACTTACTGTTTATTTTTGTAGCACGACTTCCTTACTATTCGGAAAAATAAGAAGCTTCAACGATGTCAGCTAAAACGTGTCGAGCGCAAACCAAAAACGAACGGGTTTGAGGTAATCTACATATGTACCCCTGTACCCTTCAGCCTTCTAGATGAATAAGAGATTTCTAATTAATATAATACGTGTGATGCGATGATAATTACAGTGGCTAGGCGAGGGAGGAGAAATTTCAAAGTCAAAGAAGAAAGAGCTTGGATTGGAGGAAAGTAAAAGGAAAAATACATATAAAGAAGAAACCAACAACCTGACACATTATCTTCTGCTTTCTGATAAATTATTGCCTGCTATACCAAACCCTCTTCAAGTTGTCTTCTTCCCAATAATCCCAATCAGTTCCAGCGTTGATAGGTTTTGACTCTGCTGATTCATTTATTATTTGTTTTCCGAGAACAAAAAGCTCCGATTTTTTTTTCTTTGATTGAGTGATGAGCTCAAATGCTCCGTCTTCAAGCGGTGTAGGACCTGGATCGGCCGAATCCAATGGTCCGCGGAGGAATTCCAAGAGACCAAAGTGTATGTATTTCGTCACATATGCACATATAGTAGCCATTTCTGACCTATAATCGAGATGGGTTTTGGCAGATTCTAATGATTCGCATGTTTTTTCATTGTGTTCTTCAGATTCCAGGTTTACACAGCAGGAACTTCCAGCATGTAAACCTATTCTTACTCCTAAGTGGGTAAGTAAAAATCTTCATATCCCTTCTTTCTCTCATCTTTTCAACGTTTGTTCACATGAGCTCATTTGCCGTGCAGGTAATCTCAACGTTCTTGCTTGTCAGCGTCGTCTTCATTCCCATCGGAGTCGTCTCCCTCTCTGCCTCTCGAGATGTGAGCTTCGATTTTAGCTTTCTATCGTTTGCTTTCTTTTGTTATGCTTTCCATTGACTGGTCATCTTCTTCTCCTCCCTTTTTTCCAGGTAGTTGAAATAATCGATCGGTACGACAGCGTTTGCGTACCTGAAGGCTCGAAAAACGACAAGGTTGGCTTTATTCAGAGCCAATCTGACAAAACCTGCAATAGAACTCTTATAGTGAGATCATCTCCCTCTTCCGATCATATATGGTTTGATTTGAGATTTTAAATTGGAAAACGTTGATCTGATATCAATATTGCTCGAAATTCAGGTTCCAAAGCATATGAAAAGTCCAATCTTTGTGTACTACCAGCTCGACAATTTCTATCAGAATCATCGCAGGTATTGATTGATAAACCAGAAATCAGATGAGAATTTGTCGTTTCTTTTCGTCTCTCATGGGCTGCGATTTTCGTTATAGATACGTAAAGAGTCGAAGTGATCAGCAGTTGAGGAACGCCGGCGACGAGCGCGATACAAGTCCCTGCAGCCCTGAGGATACTACGCCCGATGGGCAGCCAATCGTCCCTTGTGGGCTCATCGCTTGGAGTCTTTTCAACGATACCTACGACTTTACGCTCAACAGCCAACAGTTGGCTGTGAACACAAAGGACATCTCATGGAAGAGCGATAGGGATCACAAATTTGGGAGTAACGTCTTCCCCAAGAATTTTCAGAATGGGACCTTAATCGGCGGTGGCAAACTCAATCTTTCTAAGCCCGTAAGATCATATCATTTTATTACCGCGTGGCGTATTAAATTCGATTGTATTCTCATGACTGAAAGAATGTGATGCTATCATCCCAACAGCTGAACGAGCAGGAGAACCTAATCGTATGGATGAGAACGGCTGCTCTGCCTACTTTCAGAAAGCCCATTGGGAGAATAGAAGTGGATCTTCAAGCTGGGGATACGATCGAGGTCGCCGTAGGGAACAATTATAACACTTACAGTTTCGACGGTAAGAAGAAGCTTGTACTTTCGACTGCCAGCTGGCTCGGCGGTAAGAACGACTTTATGGGCATAGCGTATCTCACTGTGGGCGGATTGTGCTTCTCGTTGGCTTTGGTTTTCATGCTTATGTACCTCATCAAGCCAAGGTACAGACTACATGCAGTCTTGGTGTGGTGCTCATAAGAAACTAAAAAAAAAAGTGATCTTTTCTACTATATAACTTCTTGTGAGGGAATCTAATTCTATAGTATTGCTTGTAATGCAGGCAACTTGGAGATCCAACTTATCTTTCTTGGAACAGAAATCCAGGAGGTCACTGATGACTACTACTTGTAATGTTTTTGCTCTGTTTCTGTTCTGTCTCCTCACCGACCTATGTCCAATGTATGTACTGTTGTCGATGAAGGGAAAGAAATGAAAAAATTTCGTACCGTACGAAGTGAAAAACTTCTTTTCATCAGTCAAGACGCCGCAACAAGTCGTGGCGTTATTATGATACGACACTTACTTACACACAAAAAGTGAAGGGAAATTACAAACAAAACTCAGTTTCGAAGCTCGACACATTTATTTTACCAAGACATCGTATTATTATAGAGTATTCATTCCTTGGTCGTAGTAGTATGATCATCGCCTTCTTCTTTCGGATACTGACCCACGAGCATGTCTTTGGTGGTCTGACCTATCTCCATTATAGTTTCGCCGATAGCTTGGAGTACGCTTCCGCTCTGTTCCCCGCCCGTTTCTTCTCCCATTTGTCCTCTGTTTTGTTCTTGTTCAGTTTGCTCTGTTTCTTGGCCATGGTGGACTTCGTATTGTTCTCCTCCTCCTCCTTGTCCAATTTCTACCTAGAAAATAAAAACACCATCTTTGGTGAAGTTCAAGATGATAAGCTTTTTTTGTAAGAAAATAAAAACCTTTTCTTCAAGGTGCTTCTCCTCCAACCCTTTCTCAGCCTCAGCCTTCTTCCTCGCAGCCATCTCCGCCGCCTTCTCCTCCATGCCCACCACCGCGTCCTTTGCCGCCGCTATCTTCTCCACCACCATCTCCTTCACAGCGCCTCCCTTCTCCCCAGTGTACCCAGCAACGGTGGACGTCGCTCCGGCCACCGCCTTGGTCGCCTCAGTCACCTTCTCCAGCGTGTAGTGAGTCGCACCCCAACCAGCAACCACCGCCCGGTCCTTCACCTTCCCCGCCACGTCAGCAGCGTACCCGGCGGCTCCCTTGCCGCCCTCCACCGTCGCGTCCTTCACAGTCCCAGCCTTGGACGAAATGACGTCTTTCGCCTCAGCTGCTTTCTGCGCCGCCATATCTTTGGCTTGCCTACCCTTCTCCACGGCCGTATCCTTCACCGCCGCTCCGCCCTTAGCCTTTTCGTACCTTTCATGGGCGGCGTTGACGGCGTCGAAAGACTTCTGCTGAGCCGCCTGTCTCAGATCTGTAATCTCCTCAAGACTAGGGCCCTTCTTCTGTGCCTCCTCCGATTCCATGTCAGGACGGTGGTGCTTAGTTTCCTGACCACCGCCGCCGCCTGCCGTCGGCATTGAAGAGGCGACGGCCCTCTGAGTCTGACCAGTGGGTGCTTGTGAAGGTTGAGGAGCTGTAATAACATGAGCCTCCTCCACGTGTTCGATTGGCCTGTCACCTTGGGGACGAAGACTGAGTCCCTCTTTGGCCTTCTCAGCTAGAGATTCGAAATGGGTCGCCATTTTTGGAACTTTATCTCTCTCAACATCATCGCTCTGTACGTTCTCTCTTCTCATTTGATCTGAAGCCATCTTTCGCTTTAATAAAGGCAAGTGCGAGCTTTCGTTCCCACGAAAAGATTATGATGTTGTCAAAAGTCGTCTATTATATAAAGGCCTTCTTAGACAGAGATTAGTGTCAATTTGGCGGTTGCGGCTTAAATGAGAGTGTAAATTTAATAAGCAGACAGGTGTTTGCTCCGCCACGTGTCAGTGTGACCGCTTATGAGTGATGATTAAGCACTTTTTATTGTGAAATTTTTGTGAATATGTATGGGATAGGATATGATATTTGCTTCGTTTGTACTCAACTCCATTTGGGGATGATTATCCAGCGAATAGAAATAAGATAAAAAAAGATGAAGAAAATTAAACCATGTGTCTGTGTGGTGAACGGATTATCTTTCCCACATTTATATTCTATTTTATATATCATTTTTTAAAATATATAAAATAACATAATACCTAGGAATATCGAAAATTATAAAATATAGATATCAATATGATCGTAACGAAACAAATAATAAATTAAGTATGTTTATTTGATTATATCATATAAATCTAACGAATCATTGATGATTTTAGAATTTGGTGTAATATGTAACTAAAAAATTATAATTAAACCAAAAGGGAAATTTTAACACTTTAATTGGACATTTGTCACCTATCCGTTGTGGACAGAAAATGAGACAAAAGAGGAGTTAATTACAAATAGGGCACCTTACCAAGAGTTACTTACAAATTAGGCACTTTTTAAATTTGAATTTCAAAAATAGGTATTATGTGAATTGTATTTCGAAAAAGGCATTTTTTTTATTTTATTTTTTTTCTGTGAATTAATTTTATTATTTGCACATATTTACTACAAAAATTTTAATTTATTTTTTATGATTAATTTGACAATATACACAATTAAAAGGTAATACAATTGAACTATGATTCATAAAATGAAAGAAAAACATACGATTCACGCAAATAAATGAAATATAGTGCACAATCGAAAAACGTAAACCATAATAATCACCACTAATTTTCCTCCATATTTAAAAGTATTTTATGTCGACACAATTTTTGTCATGAACAGGTAAAACCTGCACTGAACCAACTAAAAAAGCAAATCGGCGAAGCGAAAAAAGCTGTATATTAAATGTGGTTCAAAAATGTTGCTTGCTAATTAAAAATAGAATATTTTTACTCATTTATTTATTTAGAAATGAAAAATCATTTATATTACTATGTAAAATAAGAACATTAAAAAGGTGCCTACGAAAAATCGTATATATTACTATGAAAAATCATATTAGTTCCGGAAAAATTGTGATATAAAATTAGAAACAAAATACCGAATTGAAAAAAACCCGATTCCGTAATTTAGAGAAACGATTACTAGTTCGGTTTGATTCAATTTGTGAAGAACATATTAAATTTAAGTAAAAAAATAAATCAGAAATATATTACCAATAAAAAATTATGAAAATAAATTTTAAAATAAATTGTGCCTATTTTTGTAATGGTTAACACATAGTGCCTATATTTGTAAATGACTATTAAAAATGTGCCTATAAACGTAAAACACCCCTTTACCAAGTGTCAATTACAAAAAAGACAGTGTGTGTATTTTATTTCAAAAATAGGCATTCTTTATTTTTGTTTCTTTTTCTGAATTAATTTTATTATAGACAAATAAGTTATCAATAAATGTCATATTTTTATCTACTTTCTTATTATTAATTGTTTTTAAAATCAAATTAAAGACAAAAATGAAATTGATGTTCGATACTATCCGTATAAATGAAAATAAATTAAACATACAACTATATTAGTTAGCTTTTTCTATTTTTTCAATATTCTGCCGTAGAGTACTTGTTATTCATTGTATTTATAGAAATCGACGCAATTTACAGTAGTTTCAAGAACCGAAATCGATCTGATAGCCCAAAGAAGTTGATCGATTCTCGAGAAATCAAAACTACAACCAAAACCACTAACTATAATACATAACGTAAATTACTAAATTATTTCATATATCAAATTTAGTCCGAATGGGTCTAACCTAAAATTTTCCGTTGAAATTTTTAAAACCATATGCCGAACCAAATTTTTGGCCTGATTTTGTTGTTTATTGAAATTTCACAGTTCTGTTAAGTTAAGTGACTAAAGCCAACTTTTAGTAAAAAATAAAATTAAATAATATCTAATATTATAATGATATAATTTCTTATATATTATGTTTAAATTAATAAAAAATAGTTTTTTGGTTTCAAAATAGTAGGTTATAACTATTAGATAGTTAATATCAAATCCAAATTTTGTATGCTATGCGAACCGAAAATTTCTGTATGCGGTTCGCCTGGTTAAGCTAACTATGAACTCCCAATAATTTATATAATCAATAGTAGAAGCAATAATAAATTAGGAAATATTAGAAGCAATAATAAATTAGGAAAATAAAAAAAAATAGTTATGCCTAAAATTGTAAAACACCCACAAAAGAGTGGGACAGGGAATTAATTAACTTATTAGTTATTCACATGTTACCCGTGAAACATGCTGGGCCATTATATCATATATATATCATACAACATACACCACACACGATCCACCGACATATCTAAGATATCTTGGAAAACGTTTTGGAAAAACAACCAACTCAATTTAAAATATGATCAAGTGGAAAATGTGGGCAAAAAAATAGTAACACGTCTTCCAATAATAGCAAGTAAGCATCATGGAGGAGAAAGACGACGAGTTGAAGAAATCTGCTGAAGAAGAAGAAGAAGAAGTGCAGCAAAGGCTACTCCCAACACTTGAGCAAGCAACGTACTGGGATGGAAACACTATCGTCAAATACAAAGGGTTTTGGTATCGACCCAAGTGGCTCAAGCGAATACTCCGCATTGAGAGGCACTTCAAGCCAAGAAACACCGATGTAATACTTTCGAGCATGCCTAAATCAGGCACGACGTGGCTGAAATCTATCACGTACTCCATAGCAAACAGAAGCGTTTATCCTCCCAACAACGACGATAATCAAGAAAGCAACCACCCTCTCTTCACTTCGAACCCTCACGACCTCGTACAAAGTCTTGAGCTGTCTTTCTACATGTTGCAAGAAAACCCTAATCTTGAATCCATCCCTAGCCCGAGAATATTCTCAACCCACCTCTCTTACGACGCCCTACCTAGCACCGTCCACGAGTCTCCCTGCAAGATCATCTACATATGCAGAAACCCTATGGACCGTTTCGTCTCTGAAAGGCATTTCGTCTTCGAAAACGGACGTGCGAATAGGGACGCCGAGGCCCTTTTTGCGGAGGATTCTTTGGACGAGTTTGGCCGAGGGATAGCTCTTTTCGGGCCGTCTTGGGAACACATTTTAAGCTACTGGGAAGCCCACAAAAAGAACCCCGATAGAGTGCTGTTCCTCAAGTACGAGGATTTGAAGAGAGACGAAAATGAAAACATCATAAAGATTGCTGAGTTCATGGGGTTCCCTTTTTCGGCGGAAGAAGTGGAGAGGGATTTGATGGTGGAGAAGATATCGAAGCTTTGCAGCTTTGGGAATCTGAAGGAAGCGAACAGAGAAGGGGTTACTGGGATCCTGCCGTTGAAGAAGAGTTCGTTCTTTAGAAAGGGTGAAGTTGGAGATTGGAGTAATTACCTCAGCAAGGAAATGGCTCAGCGCATGAAAGATGTGATGAAGAGCAAGCTAGAAGGATCTGGCTTTACCATTGAATTCCCAGGACTTTGATGATGACTTTTTCTAATGTAATCGCTATTATATCTGTTTATGTTGTCTCTTGGTTTTTTTGTTGTGTGCCATTTGCTTTTCCAACGAACTCAATAAAATCATGGCAATGTTCAGCTAAACTGCTATTAGCCAATATGACTGTCAACGATTATATGTTAGCTTGCTTAGAACATTTTTACTAATTTATTTATTTAGTAATGAAAAATCGTTTATATTACTATGTAAAATAAGAACATTAAAAAAGTGCCTATGAAAAATCGTATATATTACTATGAAAAATCGCATTTATTTAGTTCCGAAGAAATTGTGATATAAAATTAGAAACAAATACCGAATTGAAAAAACCAGATTCCGTAATCGAGAATGATTACTAGTTCGGTTTGATTCAATTTGTGAAGAACATATTAAATTTAAGTAAGAAAGTAAATCTGAAATATATTACAAATAAAAAAATTATGAAAAGAAATTATAACATAAATTGTGGCTATTTTTGTAATGGTTAACACATAGTGCCTATATTTGTAAATGACTATTGAAAAGGTGCCTATAAACGTAAACACCCATTTACCAAGTGTCAATTACAAAAAAGGCATTGTATGTATTCTATTTCAAAAATAGGCATTCTTTATTTTTGTTTCTTTTTCTGAATTAATTTTATTATAGACAAAAAAGCTATCAATAAATGTCATATTTTTAATCTACTTTCTTGTTATTAATTGTTTTTATAATCAAATTAAAGACAAAAAATGAAATTGATGTTTGATACTATCCGTATAAATGAAAAATAAATTAAAAACATACAACTATATTAGTTAGTTTTTTTTTAATTTTTTCAATATTCTGCCGTATTAGAGTACTTTTTCTTCATTTTATTTATAGAAATCGATGCAAATTACAATAGTTTCAAGAACCGAAATCGATCTGGTAGCCCAAAGAAGCTGATCGGTTAAGTTAAGTGCTTAAAGCCAACTTTTAGTAAAAAAATAAAATTAAATAATGTCTAAACATATTATGCTTAAATTAATAAAAATTACTTTTTTGGTTTGAAAATAGTAGGTTAAAAATATTAGATGGTTAATAATCAAATCGAAATTCTGTATGCTATGAAAACCGAAAATTTCCGTATTTGGTTCGACTGGTTAAGCTAACTATGAACTCCCCAATAATTTATACAATCAATAAAAAATTCATAAATAATAGAAGCAATAGAAAATTAGGAAATTAAAAAAAAATATATTTATGCATAGTTTTGTAGTAATTTACACACATTGGCTAGTTTTGCTAGTCATTATCGAAATTCGAAAGGATGCCTAAAAGTGTAAAACACCCACAAAAGAGTGGGACATAGAATTGATTAACTTATTCACGTGATTACCCTTTTGAAACATGCTGCGCCAGTCATTCTACTTGATATCATATCGCATCCAGCGACATATCTAAAATATCTTGGAAAAACAACAACCAACTCAATTTAAATATGATCGAGTGGAAAATGTGGACCAAAAAACTTGTATTATGTTTGCATTGCACATCTTTATTTAAAAGATTGACGAAGAAAGATCAGAGCCAAGTCGCCGTAATTGTAGCAACTAATAATAGCAAATAATCATCATGGAGGATCAGAAATATGACGGTGATCAGTTGAAGAAATCTGCTGAAGAAGATGCTCCAATGGACGAAGAAGAAGAAGAAGAAGAAGTGCAGCAAAGGCTACTCCCAACACTTGAGCAAGCAACGTATTGGGATGGAACCACTATCCTCAAATACAAAGGGTTTTGGTATCGACCCATTTGGCTCAAGCCAATACTACGCATTGAGAGGCACTTCAAGCCAAGAAACACCGATGTAATAATTTCGAGCATTCCTAAATCAGGCACGACGTGGCTGAAATCTCTCGCCTACTCCATAGCAAACAGAAGCGTTCATCCTCCCAACAACAACGATAATCAAGAAACCAACCACCCTCACTTCACTTCGAACCCTCACGACCTCGTACCAACTCTTGAGATGTCTCTCTACATGTTGCACGAAAACCCTAATCTTGACTCCATCCCTAGCCCTAGAATATTCTCAACCCACCTCTCTTACGACGCCCTTATACCTAGCACCGTCCATGAGTCTCCTTGCAAGATCATCTACATATGCAGAAACCCCATGGACCGTTTCGTCTCTGAAAGGCATTTCATCTTCGAAAACGGACATGCGAATAGGGACGCCGAGGCCCTTTTTGCGGAGGATTCTTTGGACGAGTTTGGCCGAGGGATAGCTCTTTTCGGGCCGTCTTGGGAACACATTTTAAGCTACTGGGAAGCGCACAAAAAGAACCCTGATAGAGTGATGTTCCTCAAGTACGAGGATTTGAAGAGAGACGAAAATGAAAACATCATAAGGATTGCTGAGTTCATGGGGTTCCCTTTTTCGGCGGAAGAACTGGAAAGGGATTTGATGGTGGAGAAGATATCGAAGCTTTGCAGCTTTGGGAATCTGAAGGAAGCGAACAGAGAAGGGGTTACTGCTATCCTGCCGGCGAAGAAGAGTTCGTTCTTTAGAAAGGGTGAAGTTGGAGATTGGAGTAATTACCTCAGCAAGGAAATGGCTCAGCGCATGAAAGATGTGATGAAGAGCAAGCTAGAGGGATCTGGCTTGACCATTGAATTCCCAGGACTTTGATGATGACTTGTTCTAATGTAATCGTTATTATATCTGTTTATGTTGTCTCTTGGTTGTTTGTTGTGTGCCATTTGCTTTTCCAACGAACTCAATAAAATCATGGCAATGTTCAGCTAAACTTCTATTAGCCAATATGACTGTCAACGATTATATGTTAGCTAACTTATCTTCAAAAGCTTCAGAGAAAGTAATTAATTGGCTTCCATGGCAGAATCTCACAGAGCTAAGACTGGTTTTTTTTTTTTTTTTTCCAGAAATAAAATAACACTAACGTCTTAGTTTTACGCTTTGAACTTCTGACCTGTTTCTTTGGTCAACGGCTCGAGCTCAGTCTCGCTCGTCGTTCTATACGTTTGTCATTTTAGGTAATTATTAGTTACACCACTATGTTTGTGGCTTATTGCATTTCATTCATTGAATGTAATATTTTCACCAATTCTTCATTCAATTTGTCCCATTGGCCGCCATATCCGTGAAATCCAACATTCTTGAAATGATTTCTTCAATCAAAATTCTTAACACAAGCTACAAAACACGACCACCTTTGTAAGAAAAAATAGCATGCAACTAATGCAATCCATCGATTCGAAGCGTCAACTTATACAAGAAGACTAGTTTTATATAATTGCAATGGATTGCTTTTACTCAGAGTTGTAAAATTCGGCCTAGGTAGGCGCTAGTCGGCATGCCACCGCAGCAAAAACCACTGATGCGGCCAACTAATCGGCTTACCGATTAATCGTCCGAATTACCCGATTAATCGCCGAAAATTCAATTAATCGGCCGATTAATATAATTATTCGGCCAACTAACCTTACCTAAAAAAACCAAAAAATACTAACTATAAGAGTAATAAGGCACACAGTATTTATAAGTTGCCTCACCATGTGTGCATAGTTAAAGCCCAATGCATTTATATAGAATAGTTTCTCAGACCAGTTCAGTAAGACATTCGGTGTGGGACAATAGATTCACTACAGAACTTATTTTTCAGCTTTGAACTAGTAATAAATATTCATAAACTGGTCTAGTGGATGGGAGGAAAACGTTATTGCTCTTCCTTTACCAGGGTTTGATCCCAACATATGCACATGTATATATTTTTTTTTACTATTTTCATATATAGATAGATTTAGGGGTAATTTCAATATTTAATCTATTCTTGAAGTTGAGTTTATAATATTTCTTTTTTATAATTAAACGACTATGAGGTTAACTTCATTTGCAATTGTTCTGTTGGCAAAAAATCGAAATTCCAGCTGAAGTGCTTCGATTAGTTCCAATTTTGTGTTTTAGCACTGGTTTGTTCCTAATTCCAGCTGAAGTATTTGAACAAATGTTTCATTGTTTTGAAATGTTGAAGTGTTTTAATATATTGATGAAAAAATAGACGGACCGTATAATTTCCGCCTAGAACCGCCTAGGCGCTAGGCCCCCCTCGGGCGCCTAGCGCATTTTACAACCTTGCTTTTATTTACTTATCAAAAAGCAAATTTTATTTCCCTAATTAGGCCCCTCCTTAAGTGTAAACTTCGATGAGGGACCTCGAGCCAAACGCGCCAAGAACAACGTTATAATCTGCGAAACCTGCGTCGGAGAAAAGCTTTGCCCATTCTTTCTCTGTCCTTTCCTTCCCATTGACGTAATTCATCAAAGCTAAGTCAAAATTGACCTGAGATTCATAAGCCATCGTGTCTCCATCTTTATTATCCACTACCATCTCGATGACTATTAATCGTCCACCATTGTTGATGAGTAATGATTCTTTGCATTTCTTCAGTATTTTAAGGCATGCTTCGTCGTCCCAATCGTGTAACACCCACTACAGTACAAATTAACTAAAATTGAGTTTCACTAAAACCAAGTTTTCGACTTTCGTCATATATATATATATATATATATATATATATATATATATATATGTAGCGCATACCTTTAAGAGAAGAACATCCGCAGGTGGTATCATCTCAAACATGTTACCTCGAACATAACTCAGATTTCCATTATTATTACAATTGTTAGAATTCTCATTATTATACTTCAAGCCATCCACAACATGAGGAAGATCAAGAACCGTACATCTCACCCCTAGGAAAGAATCAGCGATCGCTCTCCCGCTATTACCTATATATATATATATATATATATATATGTATATATAGTAGGCCCTTTGTTAATTCACAGAACAAAAGAATATCTACTTGAAATATAAATATGATAAAAAAAAACAGGTATGCAAAAGAAAGGTTACTTAAGGGTTTTATATATAATTCAAAGTACGTACGTAAGTACGTAACTAACTATATTTGTAGTATTATTACCTGTGCCTCCTGCTACGTCAACTAAAGAATCGATCCCTTCAAAATACTTTCCGAAGTTTCGAACCAAAACCCTACTGACAAGAGTCGAGTCACGAGCCATCGCATCATAAAACAACTGCGTGAGCCTCGAATCTTTAGAGAAGGCAGATTCCCAAAGGTTTTCTCCATGCGCAGTTTCAAATAGGGACAAATGGCGGTCAACAACCTTATTATTATCTCCAATGAGCAACCATTCGCTCACTTGTTCCCACGGCTTGGTTAGGACAGGGTCCAAGACAACCTCGACAAGCGAAGACATGCTCATGGGCTCGTCTTTTAAGAGGAGGAGAGAAGCTGCTGTAAGAGAATAGCAGGCTTCTTCTTCTTCTTCTTCATCATCATGGGAGATTATTACGGTGAAGAACTTGGAGTGTACTAACATGCGCATTATGCGACTGAGGCTTTGGGATTTATAGGCGTCGAGCTTTAGGGTTTTGGATAAGAGTGATAGTGACATGGGCTTGCCGTGTTTGTGAATTATGTCTGGTATGTTTAGTTCTATCGCGGATTTCAGACACATGGATTTTTCGAAGGCAAATATATGGTTCCATACGTGAGCCTGGGCTTGAAGGAGCTCCTCTGAGCTCATTGCTTGTAGTAGTTCTCCATCGTAAAATGACGTATTAGTCGACATTTCTTCGATCATACCAAGAAAATATATATATGTTTTTTGTAATTTCAGTTTATGCTTATAATTTCATTTAGATTGGTGTGGTTATATATAAAGGCAGAGAGAGACGTGCTTATATGGTGTTCATCATGAGGTGACGGGATCTATTATTGACTTTTTCGCATTGATTTTAACATGATATACTAAGTTATAATTATAACTTAATTTGTTTCTTGTAAATTACGGTATTCTTTGTTTTTTTCGGCTGCCCACAACAATAATAATAGCGAATTGATGGCCAGCCATCGTTTAACGCAAGAGAAAAAGAAGAATTTGCATTTGCTTTTGGTATATACGAACGACTGCTCAAGTCAAGGAAGTGGCGCGCTGCGCAGTTTTTCCCAAAAAGTTCATCAGTCAAAACAAAAAATGAGACGCCAGTCGAACATCTCACACTGCTTAATTGCCACAAATAAAATCTTATATTTTGTTCGCTTAATTTTCTCAAAAGGTTTTTGGTCAACGGTTAGCTCGGAGGTAAGACGTAAGAGCTCAATCTCTATGTTAGGCTAATTTCTTGAATATGTTAATGCCATAACAATTTTTCTTGAAATTATTTCTTCAACCAAGATTCTCGACACAACTTTTTTATCACATAAGAGAATTTATAAGAGAAATAACATGCAACGCAAGGCCAATCCATTATCCATATATCGATCGAACTTCATCCGTTTATACAAGAATATTTAGTTTATTTTACTGTCTGCGACGGATAATTATTCATCTGAAAGCAAATTTTATTTTCCCTTAGGGCCTTAAGGGTAAACTTCGATGAGGGACCTCGAGCCAAACGCGCCAAGAACAACCTTATAATTTGCGAAACCTGCGTCTGAGAAAAGCTTTGCCCATTCCTTCTCTGTCCTTTCCTTTCCATTGATGTAAGCCATTACAGCTAAATCAAAATTGACCTGAGATTCATAAATGTCTCCATCTTTACTATCCACTACCATGTCGATGATTAACATTCTCCCACCATTGTTGATGAGCAATGATTCTTTGCATTTCTTCAGTATTTCAAGGCATGCTTCGTCGTCCCAATCGTGTAACACCCACTGTTACAAAAATAACTAAAATTGAGCTTCACTCAAACCATGTTTTTGTATAAATACATACGATATATACTCATGTACCTTTAAGAGAAGAATATCGGCAGGTGGTATCATCTCAAACATGTTACCTCCAACATATATCGGATTTTCATTATCATTACAATTGGTAGAATTCTCATTATTATATTTCAAGCCATCCACAACATGAGGAAGATCAAGAACCGTGCATCTCACCCTTGGGAAAGAACCAGCGATTGCTTTCGCCATATTACCTGTTTTTACACGATGGTTAATAAGCTCATTTTTACTTATAACAATTATTTACACATGCCATAAATGAACATTGAAAAGATTACGTGTACGTTATAGTTATGTTCATGATGATCATCGCAAAAGAAAGATACTTTTGTGCAGGGTTTTTAAATTAAATTAGTGTAGTACCCGTGCCACCTCCTACGTCCACTAATGTGCCGATCCCTTCAAAATAACCTCCGAATTTTCGAACAAAAACCCTACTGACAAGAGCAGAATCACGAGCCATAGCATCGTAAAACAAGTGCTTGAGCCTCGAATCTTTAGAAAAGGCAGATTCCCAAATGCTTTCTCCATGCGCAGTTTCAAAAGGGGAGTGATCTCCAATGAGCAATAACCATTCGCTCAAGTTCTGACATGGCTTAGTTAGGACAGGGTCCAAGACAAGCTCAACAAGCGAATAAACGCTCATGGGCTCGTCTTTTAAAAGGAGGCGAGAAGCTGTTGTAAGAGAATAGCAGGCTTCTTCTTCTTCTTCTTCTTCTTCTACGTGGGAGGTTATTATGGTGAAGAACTTGGCATGTACTAAAATGCGCATCATGCGACTAAGGCGCTGGGATTTTTGGGAGTCGAGCTTTAGGGTTTTGGATAAGAGTGATAGTGACATGGGCTTGCCGTGTTTGTGAATTATGTCTGGTATGTTCAGTTCTATAGCGGATTTCAGACACATGGATTTTTCGAAGGCAAACATATGGTTCCATACGTGAGCCTGGGCTTGGAGGAGCTCCTCGTCTGAGCTGATTTCTTGTAGTAATTCTCCATCGTAAGATGACGAAGTCTTGCCGTTGATGATCTTCAGTAGTGACATTTCTCTTCACTGAAGAATAGAAAATATATGTTTTTATATGTAGTTTTTTCAGTTTTGCTTCTAATTTCATATACATAGGTGGTTATATATAGGCCGATACGTGCGCAGATGGCGTTGAGATGAGGTGACATATTACAGGTAGTTTCTTGTAAATTATGGTGATAAATATAGTTGTAGATATTGCCCTTTTCATGCTGCAAATATCCACATCAAAATCTATAGTATCATGTTACAATAAAAAGGGAAATGGGCCATGCATATGTTGTGTGTACTTACTTCGATGTAGTAACTCGGCCAACGATGCTAAATTGTCGACGGCCTACATTCAATTTGCTTTAATTTAATATATTTATAACATATGAAAGAAAAATTTAATATAATAAAATAATGCACTCCACATAGTTGATATAATGATTAATACGGTCGTAACCCGTGAAAGATGCTCAATTGTGTCATTTAAATTTGGGTAAAATGCATATAACCCCCTCGCAATCTCACCTAAATGCACATAAACCCCCGTGATTTTTTTATTGTACGGTACTCCCCCGTGGTTTAACTAATGTTGCACCGTACCCTCGGACAGCAGTTTTTGCCCGAAATTGGATTACACACGCTCTTACTGCAGGTGGTTAAGCTTGGACCATATTATTTACTGTTAAATGATCAGAATAACCCCAACTATTCACCTTGTTTTCAAACGATAACCCCCGGGGCAGTAGTTTTGCCCGAAATTGGATTATACGCGCTTAAATGACCATATTATTTCCTGTTAAATGACTAGAATAACCCGCACTATTCACCTTCTGGTCATTTAACAGTAAATAATATGATTCAAGCTTAACCCACCTGCAGTAAGAGCGTGTGTAATCCAATTTCGGGCAAAAACTGCTGCCCGGGGGGTATGGTGCAACATTAGTTAAACCACGAGGGAGTACCGTGCAATAAAAAAACAATGGGGGTTTATGTGCATTTCGGCGAAACCACGAGGGGGTTATATGCATTTTACCCTTTAAATTTTGTTGGGTCCAGCTATAGCTTGTGTCAAGCTGTCCAACCCCTAAGGCAAACTTATGCGCAGAAAGTGGACAACAAGGCTCTTGTGAAGATGGTATATGCGATGACATTTAGTTCATTGGCTTGTAGTGTATGTTTATGCCTATATAAAAGGCTTGCACGATCAGTTGTAGAACACACCACAAGATGAAAAGCAAAAACCGGTGAGAGAGAGAGAGAAATAAATTGTGAGACGAAAATTTATTCGGGTGGATAAGGTTGAGAGCGAGTTTAGTTTTATTGGGGTAGTTGGGAGTATATACAAATACATTACCAGGGTGGGTAAGGGTTCTCGGGTTTGGGTTTAAACACGAGCATTAAATTTGTACAGTGTAATATTCTCAATATAGTAAAGTTGGCGCTCTCCGTGGAGGTAGGCGATACTGGCCGAACCATGTAAAAATCTGGTGTTCTCTCTCGGTGTAATTTCAGCTTTATACTGTTCCGATTAAAATTGTCGCGAGCGCAAAATCAACTTTTTAGTGGGCCCGAAAAATTACTGCATACCCCAACAAATTTGAGATTACAGTCTTTGAATCATTGGAGAATTTAGGGTTTTCTGATTATATGGTCGGATATTCTCTAGAAACTGTTTGGAAATTCATTTTCCAAAGACAATATTTGAACCCTATTTTCGAGTTGCATCAAATTTGTCCCGAGATAAGACTAGAGATTATTTCCTGCGGTTTCTATGTATTTATGTCGATTGTTATTACATGTATATATAACCCAAGCAAGAATATGTTGTGTCTGAACAGTGTCTGTTCATTTGGCCCATGCACACCCTTTCAGGGTGAAGGGGTTTCAACCCTGATTTCGAAAGGTTTTCTATCTCTTCGGGAAGGCGTTTCGGTGGAGAGGTTTTGGGGAGCTGCCCCTAGGACCCCGCAAGGACCCCCTCATGGTTTTGGGTTCTGAAATAGAACGCTTTCCGAGCGTGAACTCCTCACCTCCTAACTCGTAAACGTCGTATTCCTAATTACACTAAAATATAAAACAATCCTCCTCCATTTAGTGCAATTCCCTTAAATACAAACAACACAAAACACAAGACTAATGCATAAATGAAAATGTCATAAAGATTGAATTTCCACCTTAGTACACTACACATTCTAAATACTCGAGAAGATATGGTGTTCTAAGAATTGAACCCATCGACCCATTTGAATACATGAAGATAATGCACACACTAGTCTTCAGAACACAAAAATTAAACTTGACACCATTATGAGCCACGTGTCCATATCCAGACATACGCCTTTGCCAAAGTGGCAGAGCTATCACAGTGGATCGATATAGGTGATATCGGTTTAGGCCGCAATGGAATCTCATAAACTAAATTCCTTAGCCATTCTGCTTCTTTGCCAGCTGCTGCTAGGGCAACAAATTCAGATTCCATTGTCGAGTTAGTGATACATGTTTGCTTCTTAGAAGCTCACGATATAGCACCTCCTCCAAGCAAAATGCATATTCGCTTGTCGAGGAATGATCTTATGGATTAGTGATCCAACTCGCATCACCATATCTTTCTTGAACCGAAGGAGATCCAACATAGAACAAACTATAAATTATAGTTTTCTTTAAGTACTTAAGCACCCGCCTTATAGCCTGCAGTGATGTGTACTTGAATTACTCGCAAACCTACTAAGTTTTCCTACAGCATAAGCAATGCCCGGCCTTGTGCTTGTCATGGCATACATTAAGCATCCATTTTAAGAACATCTCACACTGCTTATTGCCACTATTGGAGAAATAAACGCTTATATTCTGTTCGATTAATTTTCTTATAAGCTTTCGGAGAAAAGTAATCATTGCGCTGCAGTTCATGAATTCACAGCTTGATATAATAAAATAATACTAACGTTTTGTTTAGCTTTTAAACTTCTTCAGAGTGCGTTTGGATTCGCGTATTTGAACGGAATCGCTTGACTTTAAATTAGAGTGCGTTTGGATTCGCGTATTTGAACGAAATCGCTTGATTTAAAATTACGATTTTCAAAATCGTAATTTCAAATCCAATTCACTGTTTGGCAAACGTTAGGATTTCGAAATTCGGATTTTAAAACAGAGCTCGACTCGACCTCGTGAAGCTCGTCGAACTCGAATTCTAATTTTTTTATAAATAATTTAAAAAAGTACAAAATAAAATAAGACAAAAATCATGAATAATATAAAAAACAAGCTCGTGAGCTGGCTTGCGAGCTTTCGAGCGCCCACGATTGAGCTCGAGCTCGAGCCGGCGCATTCGCGAACCCGTGACGTGACGAGCTCAAGTCGGCTCATCGAGCTTGCGAATCGACTCGACTCAACGTCCACCTCCTAATTATTATTATTATTATTATTATTATTATTATTATTGTTATACTATTATTATTATCAGTTACGAATAACTCGTTACGTGCTCAGCTTTGGATTTCAAAAACGGACCATTTGCCACGGAATTTCAAATCCGACGAATTGTAAGAGTTTGGATTTCCCTCGAATTTGGACGAAATCGAAATACAAATCGGTGCGATTGCCGAACGGAAGATTTGGGGGAAATCCGAATTTCAAATCGAAATCCGAAATCCAAACGTGGCATTGAATTTCAAAATCGTAATTTCAAATCCAAATTCACCGTTTGGCAAACAATATGATTTCGAATTCGATTCAAAACAGAGCTCGACTCGAGTTCGTGAAGTTCGTCGAACTCAATTTCTAACTTTTTCTAAAATAATTTAAAAGGTACAAAACAAAATAAAAATCATATTAAAAAAAGCTCGCGAGCCGGCTCATTCGCGAACCCGTGACGACCTCGACCTCGACAAGAGCTCGTCGACTCGAGCCGGCTCATTCACGAATCAATTAGGAGCGCGAGCTTGCGAATCGGCTCGACTCATCGTCCACCCTAATTATTATTATTATTATTGTTATTATTGTTATTATTATATTTTCTCATTATTATTATTATACTATTATTGCTGTACTATTACTATTATTATTATTGTTATTGTTATCATTATATTTTTTCATTATTATTATTATTATTATACTATTATTGTTATACTATTACTATTACTTTTTATCAGCGAAAACTCGTTACGTGCTCAGCTTTTTGGATTTCGAAAATGGACCATTTGACACGGAATTTCAAATCCGACGAATTATAAGAGTTTGAATTTCCCTCGGATTTGGGCAAAATCGAAATACAAATCGGTGCGATTGTCAAACGGAAGATTTGAGCGAAATCCGGATTTCAAAGCGAAATCCGGAATCCAAACCGGGCATCGGGGTTTTTGGTCAACGGTTCCTTATAATTTTTTGGCTAATTTATTGTATATGTTATTGCCATAACCATTTTTCTTGAAATGATTTCTTCAACCTAGATTCTCGACACAACTTTTTTTTTATCACATAAGACAATTTATATGAAAAATAACATGCGATGCAAGGCCAATCCATATATCGGTCGAACTTCATCCATTTATACAAGAATATTTAGTTTATTTACCGTCTGCGGACGGATAATTATTCATCTGAAAGCAAATTTTATTTTCCCTTAGGGCCTTAAGGGTAAACTTCGATGAGGGACCTCGGGCCAAACGCGCCACGAACAACCTTATAATTCGCGAAACCTGCGTCTGAGAAAAGCTTTGCCCATTCCTTCTCTGTCCTTTCCTTTCCATTGACGCAAATCATAGCAGCTAAATCAAAATTGACTTGAGATTCATAAATGTCTCCATCTTTACTATCCACTACCATGTCGACGATTAACATTCTCCCACCATTGTTGATGAGTAATGATTCTTTGCATTTCTTCAGTATTTTAAGGCATGCTTCGTCGTCCCAATCGTGTAACACCCACTGTTACAAAAAATAACTAAAATTGAGTTTCACTCAAACCAAGTTTTTTTTGTATAAATACATATGATGTACGCATATACCTTTAAGAGAAGAATATCGGCAGGTGGTATCATCTCAAACATGTTGCCTCCAACATATATCGGATTTCCATTATCATACAATTATCAGAATTCTCATTATTAAATTTCAAGCCATCCACAACATGAGGAAGATCAAGAACCGTGCATCTCACCCTTGGGAAAGAACCAGCGATTGCTTTCGCCATATTACCTGTTTTTACACGATGGTTAAAATGAGATCATTTACTTATAACAATTATTCACACATGCCATGAATGAACATTGAAAAGATTATGTGTACCTTATAGTCTATGTTCATGATGATCGTCGCAAAAGAAAGATACTTTTGTGCAGGGTTTTTATAAATTAGTATATATATAGAGTACCTGTACCACCTCCTACGTCCACTAATGTGTCGATCCCTTCAAAATATTCTCCGAATTTTCGAACAAAAATCCTACCGACAAGAGCAGAATCACGAGCCGTAGCATCGTGAAACAACTGTGTAAGCCTCGAATCTTTAGAGAAGGCAGATTCCCAAATGCTTTCTCCATGCGCAGTTTCAAAAGGGGAGTGATCTCCAATGAGCAGTAACCATTCGCTCAAGTGCCTCCATGGCTTAGTTAGGACAGGGTCCAAGAGAAGCTCAACAAGCGAATAAGCGCTCATGGGCTCGTCTTTTAATAGAAGGCGAGAAGCTGTTGTAAGAGAATAGCAGGAATCTTCTTCTTCTTCGTTGGAGGTTATTATGGTGAAGAACTTGGCATGTACTAAAATGCGCATCATGCGACTAAGGCACTGGGATTTTTTGGAGTCGAGCTTTAGGGTTTTGGATAGAAGTGATAGTGACATGGGCTTGCCGTGTTTGTGAATTATGTCTGGTATGCTTAGTTCTATCGCGGATTTCAGACACATGGATTTTTCGAAGGCAAACATATGGTTCCATACGTGAGCCTGGGCTTGGAGGAGCTCCTCGTCTGAGCTGATTTCTTGTAGTAATTGTGCGTCGTAAGATGACGAAGTCTTGCCCTTGATGATCTTCGGTAGTGACATTTTTCTTCACTGAAGAATAGAAAATATATGTTTTATATATAGTTTTTTCAGTTTTTGCTTCTGATTTCATATACATAGGTGGTTATATATATAGGCCGATACGTGCGCGTATGGCGTAGATGAGGTGACATATATTGCCATATAGGTAGTTTCTTGTAAATTATGGTGATAAATATAGTTGTAGATATTATCCTTTTCGTGCTGCAAATATCCACATCAAAATCTATAGTATCATGTTACAATAAAAAGGGAAATGGGCCATGAATATGTGTATTTCCTTCAATTTGATTTAATTTAATATATGTATCACTTAACTGCACATAGCTGAAATAAAATTTAAGATAATAAAATAATGACAACTATGCACTCCACATAGTTGATGTAATGATCAATACCCGTGAAAGATGCTCTATTATGTCATTTTAATTTGAAACTACAATCTTTGGAAAGATTGATGAATAATCGTGGTAAATAAAGCTAGTTAACATATTAATGACAACATTAAAAGATCCCTTCCCTTACTATATCCAAGTAAACCTTAGTTATTACTGAACTTGATAGTCACATATTATAAGGTATATGGTTTATCTATACTCTTTTATTAATGGTGAGGGGCTTTTAAAAACTGTCTAATTTTGATTCAATTTGGTGTAGCAATTACACCAAAAATTTGAGCCAATTAGGTAGTTATTTATTTATCAAAACTGTCTCACGTGAAAAAGAAAAACTGCCGGCAGACTATATTTACTTAAAATGAAAAATAAATACTAAAATATACAACTGCTCATTTCGTTGGCACCCACGTAGGGGGTGCATTATGCTAGTATATGTTATGGTACGACGAGATCATATGGTAAGATTGAGAAGAACGTAATAAGTGTATGTATTTAATCGAAGAAATGGCAATACTGTTCTTGTATCTAATACGAAACCCTAGAAACGGGTATATCGTTGTTGGGCCTAATTGTGGGTCGGGTCGGCAAAACCAATGGACTGATATGCTACCGAACTCTGGAAATTATTACATCACAAACAGAAGTAAATACAGAGAAGGATTTTATAAAACTCACCCCCCTACAAAAAACACATGATTATGATGAAACTAAATCTTGATTCTCCATTACATGCCCCAAAACTATCTACTATCTTTTCTCCTTTTTTCACTCAAAATCAAATATATTACTACTACGATTTTCCTTCCTAAAGAGCGCAAAGTATCCAAGAACGGCACAGATAGCAGCAACAACGTTCCCTTCCTTGATCAAAACCCTTATCACGGAACCACTAATCTCAGCCGTCAATTTCTTTCCCTCGACGACGACATCTTTCCTGGGCTTCCCACAAAACGTCAGCAGCACTAGCACCGTGATCCACGTCACCACCGTCGCCGGCACCGCCACGGCTAGAGCAGCCACCGCCGACAGAACGCCGAAGGCCAATCCTAATAACACCGATGCATACATAGCTCCCCAAGTGCTCGACGACGAGGAATTATTGTTCTGTTCGTACCATGTTAGGACAGCTTTGATTAGGTTCCACGAAAGAGATAGGAGGACTGCGTAGGCTGAGACGAAGAGGCAAGCCCACGTTCTTCTATTGCTCGGCAGTTTGATGAGAAAATTAATATTATTATTAACAGATGATGTGTTCTGCGATTCTCCTCGTTGGGTTTCCATGAACAATCGGAGACGGGTTGGAGTTTGGACTTCGATTTCAGTGATTGATTAGATTCTCTTGTGTTTCTTTTCTTTAATGTGCTTTTCTTTCTTGGAAGTGTTTGAGATGTTTCCTCTGCGGACAGATAGGGTAGACGCGCTACGTGGCGCGTGGCAAAATGTAATTAAAGAATTGCCTTTTGCTCTTCTCTTACATATGAAGCCATAGCCAATATACTACTAATAAAAGCACATGATCAAGCCAATCACTAAAGCCGTCGTCGCCATCTGCAATTTCGAACAAGCGAAGGCACTAATCGCCGCCGCGCTCGGCTGATTATTGCGACGATCATCGCCGCCGCCGCCGCCCTCGACGGGGACAACGTCGCTGCAGTCCAAGCCTTCCTTATCGTCCTTGCACAGAGCTGCGAACAGCCCAGGCGGATACTTACCGTACAGATTAACGTAGCTGAAGAACGTGTCGGCGCACGTTGTCGTAAGGTCGTTGATTTCGTCTTTCACCGGGCAAAGAAGCTGCTTCAATGGCGTGCAGCATAGATCCGGCGTGTAGTTCGGCCCTTTGCATTTGCTCGTAATCACAGTGTAGTTCATGTTCTCCAAATCCAATGGGCAAGCTGCCGTTCGATCGAATCGAAGAATTAGATAAAGATTTCCTTATGTAATTTAAATATGAAAAAATGGAACGCAAAAAAAAGGGATTTACTCTTTTTCTGCTGCAGAAGGCTACGGTGGCCTACCGATGTAAATGAGCCATGGGCGTCATCATCTGTTGATCGATCACGAAAAATAAGTTGTGATGTTTTTTTTCTCTTCTTTTATTAGAAAAGTTGGAAGAAATCTACGATGAGTAAAATGTGATATTACTTGAGATGAATGATGAGGACGAAAGTCCAACCAGAAGGAAGAAAAGACACATCTAAAATGATTTTCTTGATTCCATTGATTGTTTTCTTCGTCGTCTTCTTCCTTGGGGAGATGTGAATGATCCCAAGTTTAGTCTCCAAATTGTTGGAACCTTTTTCATGTAATTGCTTTTCTTAGTAATGTCTTATTTTTCCATGATTATAGGAGGGATTCGTTTAACTTCTGGTGAGAAAAGAATATGGAAAGGAATGGCAATGCAAGAAGGGCTTTTTGTCTTTTGATCTCATCCAAACATGCAATACAACTGTTTGAAATAAACCTCGTAACCAAGTACTATGAACGAACATACAATTCAACAACAACAAAAAAGATTCCTTCAGTATTGATCTCACCAATAATCCTTTTCAGCAATAACCATGTTGTCAGCAAAACAGTTCTTCTGTTTATAAGAGCAAGTTAGGTGCTTTAGTACAAAGCTAAGTAATTACTAGCAGATATCTGTATTGTGCCTTTCTTTTCGAGAGATGGATCTTCCCATCCTTAGCCTTCGAGAGGTAAGTGATTCTAACAGAACCTCTAATCCCATCTCAATAGCTTCGGCTTGTTTGTCTAACTCAAAGCAACTAAACTCTGCTATTTGATGGAGTTCGCAGAGTAAGCCCATCGCTGCAGCTGCTGTACACGTTCGATCCCACGATGGTTGAGGCCTAATACGATCAAAATCAAATCATATTTACTTGCAACTATGAGATATTATATATACGAATACTATACAAATCATACCTCAGTTTATGCATCAGCGAAACGCCATTGTTCAATGATAGGCATGAAAGTCCCTTCCCACCCCATATTAATTCAGCTTGGTCCTGCATATACTCGCAGATTACGATTCTACTGAATAAAAAGATATTTCCTACGAATGCATCGATTTAAAAAAGGAGGGACGTCGTCAAGAAAGCTACCTGCAAACGCCTGAACATTGCACTTGAGTTGCTCCAAGTACCATCGATCAGAATGAAGTGCATGGTTTGTTTTCCACTTTCCTACGCAGATATTACAAGATATACATACACTTTCTACATGCTTTTGTGTCTCAGGACATAGCATTATGTGTAGATTTAAGATTGAAATATTACAGGGATTGATTGGCTTTCGATGTTTGTGGAAATTTTGCAGCTAATACCATCCTTAATGGACTGTGTACCTTCTTCCCCATTGCTTGGATAAAGGCACCATACATTGTCTCTACCTGAAAATAATTTAAGTTATATAGTTGAAGTAGAGAACAAGTGTAGTCATCAATCTTGATATCATAGGTAATCACCTGCTCGATTAAATTCATCCCACATCATCTTTTCATGCTCCGTTATTCCAAATAGACACAATGTTGCAGCTTGAAGGCCAAAGATTTGCCACAGTAACTTACCTGTATTGTTCTGTCTTAAAAAATCCTGCAAATCGAACCCTTTTTCTGTCGAAATAATCGCAACGAAATAACAGATAGTTTCTAAAATCAACACATAAAGCGAAGTTAAGTACCTTTGGATGCATATACAGCCAGAAATGCACACGATCCCACATGGGAAACATCGTTAGTCTCGAACACATGCAATCTTCCATTGGAAGCCAGCACTGTAAGATAATTGGAAAAGGAGAAGGACCATATGAGGAAAATCGAAGCATATATCCAATATCAGACATGGATGACAAAGAAGTTATGTTCATGAGCACCTTTTGGCAAAGATAACCTCGACTTCCAAGTAGCCGACATGCTATCTGTCGAGCTGAAAAAAATTGGATTTTTTCTTCATTACCTACTAAAGATGCATATTTAGCTCTATGCTTCTTGTCCTCTTGCACCTTGAATTCTCCCTGAAACTTGAAATCAAACTGTATCAAAAACCCCAGCTAAGAATCAAACAGCTACTGGTTAAAAGAACAAGAGAAACACGAGGTAATACACACATCAATATTCTTAACAATATCAAAGAATTAAAGAAAAAGTTGAGTTTTTTCATGTCCCCTTGATAGAGATCAATCTCAAAGGTAAATGTTTGATAAAAGATCAATCATTTCACCGATAACTTTCCGTGGTTGCCACCGAATGTCATCTGGGAATCAATCTGTTTCTCCAAAAGCTTCAATTCTTGAATGACTTGGACAACCATTGACGGCACGGGGGACATTGTGCCCCAACCTTGCCATTCTTGGACACTGATTGGCGATGCAATTTCTTCTTGAACCATTGACGATTGGGACTTTGAGATTGTGCCCATGCGACGGATTAGAGCTTTGCTTGGAGCTTTATGCTGGCGATGAAACAAGAGTGGGGCTTTAGGGCTCAACAAGGTGGACTTTGGAGGGGAAAGGAACATCCTTTTCTTTTTCTCTGTGCTTTTATTTATTTATTATTTACTATTTTGGTATTCTAACAGTAATGTAATGTAAGGAACATAGGGTGACATTGTCGATTAGACAATATATTGGATAACTTTGAAATTTTAATCGCATTTTTGGGATTCTTTTTTGGCCCTTTATTTTGTAAATATAAGGTGGTGCCGTGGTGGTATTGAATTATTCATCGGTGTTGTATACAATGAAAAATTAAGAAAAAAAAAAGAAAGTAACATGAAAACATAAAAAAATTAGCTTACGTTGATGTAAGAGAAAACAAGATCAAAGTATTATACAAGGAGTGTAAGAGTATGGACGAGCCCAAATTGCCCGACCAACAATAAGAGCAGCCAAGAAATAACCCAACGACGAGAAGCTGCAGAAAATTCTCGCCGGAGAAATGAGACGCACTGAACACAATCGAATTGACAATAACCGCCCGTCGCCAGCTCATCTCTGAGGCGAGAGACGTAAGAAGAAAGCCTCGATACACAATTTCTTCTAACAGAGGCGTTACAACGCAATATACGAGGACGCAGGCTATTACAGAGCTTGGCCCGCTCGATAGGATCTCCTTGAGAATGGGATCGTCGTTCACGTCCTATAGTGACGTTATGTGTTACAACGTTACGATTGTATCGAAGAAAAAGGATAAGTTTTTTCTTTTTCAGAAACTAATGGATGGATCACCTTGGGACCGAGAAATCTGTCAGCAACGTACGAGGTTGTGAAGATCAGCGAAAGAAGAAGCACGAAGCCCACTGCTGATGAAAGAAACCAGCTTCTTTTATGGGAAGATTTGCCCGTGTTAAAGAAATCGAGAATATTGTAATGAGACGAATTTCGCAGCAGCAGCAGCACAGTGCCGAGCTCCAATGTCTGTATTGCGAGTATAAGAAAGGCCTGCGAAAGAATTTCATTAGAGCCGAGGTTTGATTACTTAATAGTTCATCCACTTATCGTCATCATCTATATATGAGTGAGAAAGGAAATGCCTTTTTTTTTTTAAACCTGAATCTGAGGTTCAAGAATGGGCTGATGCAAGATCTTTGAAGCTGCAGAAATTCCGCCGAAACTCAAAGGGACGTGGATGGTAAATATATAAAACCCCATCGAGCTCCACGCGGTACCAATATCGCGTCGAACATCTGTTTTGAGATTCGAGAAACCCTGGAAAATATTGCTGACGTTGCTGAGTAAGGAAACTGAAATATAGAATGTTCGTGGATGTTGCTTGAGTTTGCAAAAATTCGAACTTAGCTAAAATGAATCACTTTAAAAACAGCAATATCTTCAAAAATCACTATCTTGAATTTCCTCGAGCAAATGTCATTTCTTGCCTGGTTAAACATATTGCCGAACACCTTATGTGCTCTAGTGACCACACAGTAGCTCACTTCAAGAATAATTGAAAAAACAGAGACGTTGACTACCATAAAAGAATTAGAAATTAATGAGACCCATACAATTCTGCACAAGTTCTATGATGAAACTAATGAACACCTGGTGGGATTCTGAAGTTCTTTCACGTTTGATGCAGCGACATTTTAAAGAAGACGATGATAACTCTCCGATTCTTTCACGCTTGATGCAGCGAAATTCGAAAGAAGACGATGATAACTTTCTGTTGTATCTGAACCATTCCCGAAAATTTGTGCCTGTTAATGACATTATGAGAGGTTCATACATAAGCGTCTTCATAGAATCAACGTTCAAATATTATACTTTGGAGCGAACATCTATCTCATAGTAATTAGTATACTTGGAAAAATAAAAGACAGAGAAAAATTTGTCAAAAATGTTGCTGCCCAGGATCGAACTGGGGACCTTTAGTGTGTAAGACTAACGTGATAACCACTACACCACAGCAACAATCTGACATTTACTTTTTATTTTCTATTATTGCAGCAAAATTGTAGTGTCCACCTCTCCAAAACCAATACCAACAGCAACAACGTTGACATTTGTTTCATTCGTTTGATTTGACAACTTCAAGAACCCTAACTCTCTCATCCGACTGCTCGAGTTAGGGCTATTTCCTTCCGATTTCCTCGATTCTTATCGATTGCCAAGCTGAATAAAATCCACATTTCTCCAATTTGATAACCTGAAACAAAAATCAAAGTAAATATGGGTCGTTTGGCGCGTAGCTGCATGCAATCAATATTAAAGCTGGTGAATTCGGGTTTGGGAATGTTTGGTGTCGCGATGATCGTCTACGCCCTTTGGATGCTCAGGACATGGCTTCGCCACGATGAATCATCTATTGCCCCTATCCGTGGTATGTAATTTGTCTAGTTATTCGACTTCGAGCGACCTTTGTCTTCATCTGTGTAACCATATTTTGTGAATTTTTTTTCTTTATTTTTTTATCAAATTGGAGGTTAATATACACGATACTTGGCCTCGGGGCTGCTTTGTGCGTAATAACGTGTTCGGGCCATATAGCAGCCGAGACGGTTAATGGATGTTGCCTTTACATTGTATCCTGATCACATATTATTGGTATCGTTATCGTTATGGTCGGAATTCGTGGCGTATTTAATATCTATGGTGTCTGGTAATCTTAAAAGATATTGGAAAACTTGTTACCTCAACCATTCTTATTTGTTCGATCATGGACCACTTCCATTCGATCGATATTGTTTCTCTATTTATCATTTTCTTGACGACCCAAGCATATGAATTCCACGCCAGTTGTTGGCCTTAATGGGAATTAGTACATGGTCTTTGTCTTTCTGATTTTTGTCTTAGAAGCAGCAGTCACTGCAGATGTATTCTTAAATCGCAACTGGGAGGAGGTGAGTTTCTAACTAGCATGATCCTTTTTTTACAATGCCAATATTTGGAGGTTAATATATGTTACATGACATCGTAGGACTTCCCTGTTGACCCAAGTGGGAATTTTGCTAACCTAAAGCACTTTATAAAGGAGAACTTCGACATATGCAAATGGATTGGATTGACAGTAGTTGCCTTACAGGTGCGTTCATCCAACATTCACTCCTGATGTCGATGCTGCATAAGAATTTTACCACCCGGTGATTCATATGCTAGTAAAATATGATACGTTTGAAGGTAGATGGGCTGTAGATAATTGGGAATATATTTATAGCGGAAGCTAATTGGAAACTCTAGAGCCCTATGATTTTGTAAGACTTTGTGGTGGTGATGATGGTTTCGTTTTGCAGGGATTAAGTATGTTGTTAGCTATGATTCTCAAAGCTTTAGGACCGCACCCCGAGAGGTATTACGAGAGCGATGACGAGTACCTGCCTGAACGAGTGCCATTGCTGAAGAGCTACAATCCTCCCCAAGCCTATGTTGTTAGTGATCAGCCATATGGAGAAAAACACGCTGCTTGGAATGCAAGAGTTAATAGTAAGGTACGATTATCGTGGATAGATAGATTGATCTTTATCATCGCTTACTTTTATCCAAGATCTGAATTTTTCCTCTTTATGTCCTTGCCAGGTTAGCAGATGATCACAAATTTGTGCTTTAGTCGTCGATAATTTGAAAGGAACTAGTGATTATTGAATGTTCATTGTTCATGATTAGGGTGGATTTGTGATGTGCGAACAACTTGTAATGCAATGTCTTGCTAAGTATGTTATATGACTTTGCATAGAAGAATGTCATGGCCCAATAATCCCCGCGTCATTCTTGATAAATTAAATTGCTAAAATATTCTATTAATATCAAAACATTAATATATTTTTCTCGTGTCTTCTCACAATGAAACCTGGTCAAAAATAAACGTAGACGAGAATTCCATGTGGATTCTTCTCATTTACTTGTAGAAGACTGATGGGGATTCTTCGAATTTCGATGGTGTGCATGCACGTTCTTAAAATCATCCTCACAATTCTCAAACAAGCGTATTATCATAGTATGGAATTACGCAATCGTCAAGATAAATTGGACAATACGTTATTCCACGAAGATTTATTGTCTTATGATAATAACGTGTGGAAAATATTCACGAATTATTTTTTTCCATAATCTCTTGCTCAAAAATACTATAAAAGGAGGCCTAATTAATAAGTTACTGTTCCAAATAACGATCGGCGAAGAACAGCGCGCGCGCAGCCATGATAGCCCCAGTGCAGTCCAAGAACCACCTCGATTTCGCTAATTCAGAAGCGCCTTCGAACTACGTCGCCGGGATAGGACGTGGTGCGACGGGATTCACGACGCGTTCTGATATTGGACCCGCCCGTGCTTCCTCGAACCTTCCTGATCGGACGATCGGTCAGCCACCTCCTGGCGGTGGTGCTCTGAAGGATGACGGCGATGAGAAGTTTGATGATTTCGAGGGGAACTACGCTGGTCTCTTTGCTACGGGCGATTACGAAGAAGAGGATAAAGAGGCTGACGCTGTTTGGGATGCGATTGACGAGAGGATGGGTTCGAGGAGAAGAAATCGTAAAGAGGCTAGGTTGAAGGAGGAGGTTGAAAATCACCGAGCTTCTAATCCGAAGATCAGCGAACAGTTTGCAGATTTGAAGCGAAAATTGCACACTCTATCTGCCGATGAGTGGGATAGTATACCTGAAATAGGCGATTATTCATCGAGGAATAAGAAGAGGAGGTTTGAGAGCTTCGTCCCAGTTCCCGATACTTTGCTAGAGAAGGCTAGGCAGGAAAAACAGCATGTGAGCTCATTCGATCCCAATAGTCGAGCGTTGGGGGGGACTGATTTGACGGCAGTGGGCGAAGGAAGAGACGCCGTTTTGTCTCTGAAGTTGGATAGGTTGTCTGATTCTGTCTCGGGCCAGACGGTGGTTGACCCAAAGGGTTATCTCACCGATTTGAATAAGAGTATGAGGCTCGTTAATGGCGTGGAGGTCTCAGATATGAAGAAGGCAAGGCTGTTGTTCAAGTCCATAACACAGACGAATCCAAAGCATCCGCACGGTTGGATTGGAGCTGCGAGGCTGGAAGAGGCCGATGGTAGGATCAAGGAAGCTCGAGTGTTGATCCGACGAGGTTGTACCTATTGTCCGAAGAGCGAGGATATGTGGTTGGAGGCTTGTCGATTGGCAACGCACGACGAGGCAAAGGCTGTGATCGCCAGGGGCACAAGGGCGATCCCTAAATCGGTGAAGCTTTGGATGCAGGCTTCATGGCTCGAGAAGGACGTCGCAACTCAGAGGCGGGTTTTGTTCGAAGGCCTCCATCGTAATAAGAATTCGGTGAACCTGTGGAAGGCGGCGGTCGAGCTCTCCGTGGACGACGAGGCGAGAACTCTGCTTCGTAGAGCAGTTGTGTGCTGCCCGCTCCACGTGGAGCTATGGCTGGCACTCGCTAGGCTGGAGGAATACGATGATGCGAAGAAGGTGCTGAACGAAGCAGCGAAGAAGCTTCCCAAGGAGCCTGCGATTTGGATCGCTTTTGCAGAGTTGGAAGAAGCCAATGGAAGCGACGAAGATGTGGTCGAACAGACAATGAAAGAAGGGATTAGGGTTTTGCGGGAAAAAGGCCTAAAGATCGACGGAGAGACGTGGATGAAAGAGGCTGAGGCTGCTGAGAAGGCTGGCTCTACCTTAACCTGTCGAGCTATCATCCATAGCACGATTGAGGTTGGCGTGGAAGAAGAAGAAGATAGGAAGAGGAATTGGGTTGCTGATGCCAAAGAGTGTATGGAGAGGGCTTCTACCGAGACGGCAAGGGCCATCTTTGCCCATGCTCGCAAAGTTTTCCCGACGAAGAAGAGCGTATGGCTCGGCGCTGCTCAGCTTGAAAAGAGCTACGGTACGAAGGAGTCTCTAGATGCTCTTTTGCAAGAGGCTGTCGAGCGCGTAACTCAGGCCGAAGCCCTATGGCTTATGGCTGCAAAAGAAAAGCGGCTCGCCGGCGATGTGCCTGCGGCTAGGGGTATTCTTGGAAAAGCACGCGTTGCTGTTCCTAACTCAGAGGAGATCCTACTTGCTTCGATTAGCCTCGAGCTGGAGGCCCACGAGCCCGAACGGGCTCGGGAGCTCCTTGTCAAGGCCCGAGAAATGGGAGTAAGAACAGAGAGAGTTTTGATGAAATCTGCTATCGTGGAGAGACGACTTGGCAACGCTGATGAGGAGAGGAGGCTTCTGAACGAAGCCCTGAAGCAGTTTCCCTCGTTCTTCAAGCTATGGTTAATGCTCGGTCAGTTGGAGGAACGTCTTGGGAACTTGGAGAAGGCAAAGGAGGCGTACAAACTGGGCTCTACGAACCACTGCCCTCACTGCATCCCTCTGTGGCTCTCCCTCGCGCTCCTCGAGGAGGAGGCGAACGGGCTCGGCAAAGCCCGGGCTGTCCTCACCATGGCCCGAAGGAAGAACCCTCAGAACCCCGAGCTGTGGCTCGCTGCGGTTCGAGCTGAGGCTCGAAACGGCTACAAGAACCAAGCCGACGTGTTGATGGCCAAGGCACTTCAAGAATGCCCCTCTAGCCGGATCTTATGGGCAGCTTCCGTAGAAATGGCTCCACGGCCTGAGCAGATGACTAAGAGCAGAGACGCGTTAAAGAATTGTGGGGACAATAATCCCCACGTCGTTGCAGCTGTGGGGAAAGTATTTTGGCAGGAGAGGAAACTCGTTACGGCCCGTTCTAGGTTCGACCAGGCCGTGGCTATTGAGCCCGACGTTGGTGACTTTTGGGCTCTGTACTACAAATTCGAGCTACAGCACGGCAATGGGAAGACTTTAAACGATGTGATGAGTAGGTGCGTTTCGGCGGAGCCTAAGCATGGCGAGAAATGGCAGGCTTTGTCGAAAGCTGTGGAGAATTCTCATCAGAAGACTGAAGTTATACTGAAGAAGGTTGTGGTTGCTATGGGGAAAGAGATGATGATGTTGGAACGTGCGGCGGAGGCCTAAGCATGCCTTTCTGTTCAATTTCTGGTAATCTTCTTCTCCTTCTGTGTTTAGTTATATATATATGTATATATTGCTTCTAAGCTTTTCTTTGGGGGCCTAGATTGTGTTATAGTTCTCTTTGTTGGGAATGGGATGTTTCTTGATGGGAATTTTAGTAGTATTAACTAATAATATTGATGGTTTTGAAGAGAGGTGACATGATATTCAAATCTAACGTCTAGCGTGAGTGTAAAGTCATGAGAGTTAAACATGTACCACCATTGCGAACGCGAGGATTTTGAGGCAATATATCATTTTTCATCATCATACCCATAACATATCTTGATTCTTCTTCTCCATCGTCTTCTTCATCATAAAAGATCCATAACCTTTCTTTGACCTTTCTATATCTCTCTTTCCTCTTGTCATTTCTTTGATTAAAGCCAACTGAAAATCAAGCTCCAGCTTTTCTCAAACCATGTATCATTGAAAAGGGTTCTCTTTCCCTTCTCATGAGATAACAACACACATAGACAGGTATTGCAAGATTATTTTTTTTTCCCTAAAAGTTGGTAATTTGATGATGTGGGTCTGCTCGCCGTATACCATTCTTGGATCGTTCTCCGTGATTATGCACAATAGCCAACAATATGGAAAAAAACATCATCTTTAATCATGGGCTGAAACCCCATTATCCGTAATTGCCATTTGATTGCGCTGTTATTCTCCTTCTCTCCAGGAAATCATCGCTGAAAAAAAAAGATGTTAGAATATCACCTGCCTTTTTTCGATCCTTAGCGAACGAATTTATTGGAGCATGCTCAATGATTGTAATTATATTGGATTTGTCATTATGTTTCCAACTTTTGTGTTATTTTAATGTCAGTTAGGCTGATGAAGAAAGAACCATGCTGGGACAGAACCAGGCGAGAGGAAGAACCAGCATGGTCACATACATAATTAGACTCACAAAATACACAGTTACCTCAGCCCTTTAGTGAGTAAAGATCGTATTGATTCTCTTCTTCTACTCTTGCCCCGTTTGTTTAATTCCCTCCTCCCATGCATTCAAAAGTATCTTTAGCTTTCATGTTCCTTGTTAATCTATGATCAATTCTGGGATCTCATACGACTTTTAGCTAATGCTATGGTTGGGCCGCGTGCATTCCTTGGAGGCTTATTTAGCCGAGCTAGCTACAGAAAATTTGGAAGCGGCAGATTTCCCAACCATAGCTTAACTCAGATTCAGGTAAACAAAATGATCATGTCTCCCTATGATCTGAACGAATCTCAATGCAACAGTTCATCATATCATCATATATAATCTTCCATAAGAATGAAATAACTATGGTTCTGGCATTGCCCTTTGTGAACCCTTTTAGGAAAAAAGACTGCATAGACTCAAAGAAAGACTAGGAGTACCTTTCGATGAGGATCGTGCTGATCATCAGGTATGTACTCAGAAAGAAAGATGGTGATTCTTCCATAAAAAAAAAAGAAAAAAGAAAAAACTAGTGCTCAAAAGGTGATGAAATATCTCTCTGCTTTTGCTAGCAAGCTCTCCAAGACTTGTGGGAAGCTGCTTTTCCAGATATTAAGCTTAAAGGATTGATCTCTGAGCAGTGGAAAGATATGGGCTGGCAAGGGCATAACCCATCAACTGATTTGAGGTGAGTCGTAATGTTCTCTTCCATTTCTTTTCGAAATATCTTTAACCAACACATGTAATGTACTTTGGACACAAATGTTCTACTGCGTCTTCTTTATCTTCTTCATGTAATATGGCCTATTTAATTACCTTAGGAGCTATGGATTCTTATCCGTCGAAAATTTGCTCTTTTTCGCCAGGACTTACCCGGTACTTTCAGATCATTTCTTGCTTTTTTTTTCCCAGATTAAAAGAATAACAGTTTCTTTTCCATCATATTTCTACTAAGAGAGAAACATTTGAAGGTTCCTTTTCGTAGGTTGCTCCTAAAACAAGTCGGAGCACGCGCCGAATGGGAGTATCCTTTCGCTGTCGCTGGCATTAACATAACCTTTATGCTGATACAGATGTTGGATTTGCAATTAGGTGATTCTACATTTCTCAGATCTTTTCACTTTATACGTATATATAAAAAAAGATTACGACCCAATTTTTCTACTCGTCTGCAGAGAAACCGAGATGTCGTCCCGGGCATAATTTTGTTAAATTAGTCGGAGGTAAAACGACAAAGATGAACTGAACCCGTTAACCTTCACTGCCCGAGTTTTCGGGGTATCGATGGTTGATTAGCTTCGATTCTTTTTGCAGAAGATGAAGAGGCATTCGACATACTCTACTGCATGGCCTTTGCAATGATGGATGCTCAGTGGCTTGCAATGCAGGCTTCATACATGGAGTTCAATGTAGCAGTTCTTACACACTCCTTTGCCCTTTCTGCATAGGGTTCTTACAATCTCGGAAAAGTTTCAAACTTTTTACGGTGAATTTAAAATCTTTTTCAGGAGGTTTTACAAGTGACAAGAACACAGTTAGAGAGAGAGCTTTCGCTAGAAGATGTTCATAAGATCAGAGACTTGCCTGCATACAACCTCTTGTATTGATTAGCTGCAGAAATCATTTGCTCATTACTGCTACTGCTATTACACTTTTTTTTTTTGTGTTGGGACAACAAATATTCATATTCATTTGCACATTGCCTTACATATGATCCAACTAACAAATGCACTCGCAGATCTTTGAAATAATTCCCTATACATCAACTCACTTATGAAGATTATGTTATCTGTGCAAGGAAGAGTTTAAACTTTAAACGCACCTACGATATAACTGAGCAGTGAAGTAATGATGCCAAGAAAAGTTCTAACGTCTCCTTCATTAATAATGCCCAATTAATAATGCCCAAAATGAGAGCTTTTCATCGTTTCCGTGTACCTCTCAACAACGCCCGCCTGAGGAAAATCAGTGTAGTAACCTTCGCCGACCACAACACCTTCTTCTCCGGCGATCCTCTCGACCTCCGCCTGAACCCGCCGCCCACTGACCCGACCCGTGTCCAATATATTACAAGCCACCTCGATTGTACCTTCGCCGTGGGCCAAAGCCATGGACTCCACCGACTCAAGGCCGCCGCCACGGCCGCTGACTTTCAGGGCAATCCTCGAAGCCAAAGGCATGTCGTCGGAGAAGATGGGAACGTTGTAATTGTCGACCCATTGGGTCGCACCGATCGTAATCACGCCCTTGTTTCTGACGGCGCGTGACGGGCCCTCGTCGGGTTCTAGCGGTAGGGATTCTTGGTGGGGCCCGCCCGACCATTCGTTGCCCTGTGAGTCGTTGGGCTTGAAGTAGCCGAGCTTTCTTCTGATCGAGGCGAGGCGGCGGCGTTCGCCGTGTGCTGCGCCGTACAAGTATGCGGCGACTGTGACGAGGAGCTAATTTCGTCGGAACGATGCGGTCCAAACTGAGGAAGAAAGAAACGATTTTTAACGCAGAATAACAGCTAACGAACCTTGAAGCTTCGAGCCCACGTCAGCAGCCAAAGATCTAGCAGTTCCGGCGACGCTATCGAGAGAAACGCCGGCCAAGGGAAAGAAGCAGACGTGGTCGACGACGCCGAGCCTGGGGTGGGTCCCACGATGAGTGTCGAGATCGATGGCCTCGAAAGCTGCCTTCACCATTTCAAACACTGCATTTTTCAACGGAGACGACGACGACGAGTCTTGATTGCTGCTGATTTCTTGACCCATATCGGCGACCAGCGTATACCCAACTCTGTTGTAGGTTTCATCCACGAATCTGTTGATGATCGGCGCCGATCGACGGTAGAGCTTCGCCGCTGTTTCAATGGCTTCGAGGGCTACCTTGTTTCTGCTTTCTGATATGTACACTTTGCAGCAAGTTAGCATTTGCTTCGACATGTTATCGCCTTGACTGTTGTAAGTGTAATAAGATCGAGTTTGTTGTGGTCTGTATTTATAGCAGATAATTTCCGGCAAAGAAAATAGGAATAGCGTCTAAATGATCCCAAAAGTAGGGGTGTTCATTCGGTAAAAAACGAACCGAACCGAAAATTCGGTTACCGAAAATTTCGTTTTATTTTAAGAACCGAAAACCGAACCGAATTTAGTCGGTTCGGTTTCGGTTAAAACCGAATTTTTCGGTTACCGACCGAAAACCGAAATAATAAAAAAAAAAATTTTGGGGATATTTTAATACCAAAACCTGATAATTTATATATATAATTAAATATTAATACAAAAACCGAATTAATTATATTATATATTAAATTAATATTAAATATAATTTCGTTTTTTTCGGTTTTTATTCGTTAACCGAATTACCGAACCGAAAAAACCGAGAATTTCGGTTTTCTATTTTTAAGAACCGAAAACCGAACCGAACCGATTCGGTTCGGTTCGGTTCATACCGAATTTTCGGTTTTCGGTTCGGTAATTCGGTTAAACCGACTTTTGAACACTACCCAAAAGAATGCCACGCAAATTAAGCTCAAGAAATCCCACATCAATAGTAATAATATCATAAAATACAATGACTTGTTTGACACATTCTAAAGAATAAACACAGATGAGAAGGGTTTCTCTTTACAACAAAATACGAGGTAAGGTTTTTAACCTTTGCATTCTTCTATCTACAAGCCCAGAGCAAAGAAGAACACCTCACCTCATGACAAAAATTAAAACGGAAAAATCAGACCTTTGTCTTCTTTTGTGAACTTATTCTTTAATAACCCATCTTCGACCACGAATTTCGAAACCAGTGTAAGTCGTATCATTACTGCTTTCCCCTCCGCTCTCAGCGCTCGTATAACCAGATTTACGACGGTGTTTTTTCCTTCTAGAGCTGCTACTGCTATCGCTGATGCTTCCTCCATTTAAGAGAGGATCGTCTATGCCTCTGATGATTCTACGAGTTGGTGAGGAGGTTAATATGCAGCTATCGTCCTTTGTTGTTCTTCGTCCTTTGTCATGTCTCTTTATGTTTTGAGAGATTTTGGTCTTGAACTTGTTGATGCCTTTCTCCACGGGCTCAACTGCTTGAGTTACAGTAAATTTCACGTCTTTGACGATCTGTGGAGGAGAAAAACTTGTAAAAAATCACATAAGATATGAACGAAAAACCAACTACTCAGCATGTGGAAGAGGAAGGAAAAACTTACGTATTCACCAGCACCGATGAAAACATCCTTAACGCTTTCTCGGATAGTCATTCCACTTCTAACATCAATGTCAGGGCGTGGAAGTCTTAACTTTGTGGGACGTTCGCTGTCTCTAATCTCTTCGGGGTCTATAGGGCAATCGACAGAAGCGTAATCTCCCAATACTGCTGTGCTCCCAGAGAAAAGATCTCCCATTAATTCATAAGGCTTTGCAGGGAAAACATAAAGGTGAACTACTGAAGCAATCCCCATCTGTTCTGGACAAAATACAAGAATTAACAAGCTAACATTACCAAACAACTCGAAAGAATTGGGAGGCACTAAGAAACTTGGGAAAAGCACAGATTCGAGCCATTACCTCGATACAAATGATGAAGTCCTGAACACTCGACTTAAACTGCAGCGATTGAGCTATTGGGCTTTGAAATAAGCCAACGGCGTAGAGAAGAGCAATAGCAACACCTTGCCACCATGTTAAGAACACGATGGACTTGAACGTCAAAAACTTATACAGTGGTTTAATGTGTGCTAATTCATCCTTCGTGATGGCGTAAAAATGAACCAAGCAATACAAGGCCCACGACTGACTGAAGTTTAATACTACGGCTAGGTAGGGGTACCTGAAAGGGAAAACAAAAGATACTGTTGAAGCTAGCGCACCACTTTATTTTTTTCAACACATTGGCCAAATGAATAAAAGAAACTCATTAAGATTTTAGGGTGGAAAAAGCGATCAACTATGCAATCAAAATTATGCAAAAAAAATCCAAAACACTTGAGAAAGCCAAACAATGAAGCACAATCATAGAAAATGGGTAATGGAAGGCCTATATATGAAACCAAAGTCTTGACAGAGCGACTCAAGAATCCTTGCATAGCAAGAATATGCATTAGCGTAGAAAATTCTATTATATTAAAAAACTTCAAGATAAGTAGTTCGTGCAGTTTACAATATTAAAAATGTTACTTACCCACAATTCCATTTGAAGTCTCCCTCACAATAGACATCAAAAGCTTCAAGAATAACAGCAGAGATGGCGGTTAAAGCTTTTATAATCATCTGACAAAGAAAAACATAGACTACTCAATGCATCTTAGAAGAAGATACAGAGCATATCATGAAGATATACATTTATACAGTACAATGTTATCAGTTACAAAGAGAACTTACATACTGAACAATTCCGAATTTGATAACCTGATAAACCCATCGACCAAGCCTCCAAGGCTTTAAAACATAGTTCATGGGAAAGGGATGCTTTAAGATTCCCCTTTCATGGTCATGGCCATGATCTAGTAGTGGTGCTTTCGCACTTAAACGGCCTTCCCTCTCCATAAATTCTATTGCCCTCTCTTCTCCACCTAATACAAACATGAGAAAAATAAAGCGGAAAGTTGAATACGGAGAAAAATCAGTGACTAATTTCATTATAATAAATCAACCTCTTGAGTGTTTTGCTCATAAAAAATAAAGTGAACAGTTGATTACGCTAAAGCAGAGAATACAAGATGACAAGAATTATACCTAAAGAAGCAACAAGATACCTCCCAAAGCAGTACATCGCAAATGATTCATAGCAATCGCGAAGAATTCCGATATCAACACTAATCGAAGGGTGTACCAACGATATAAACTGCAATAAAAATGATGTCTTTGTGCGGTACCATTCTTATAAAAGGCTGTGAAAAATAATCTAACAGTAGGTGAGAAACCACACAAGATTTCCAATAGGAACATAATCTATCTATATGATGCCCTATGTTTCTAAAAGCTAACGAAAGCAGTCGACATGAACAAAGAGAGCTAGCAACACACAGAGGCCATAAGACATACCGATTCAACAGCGTAACATGGCACCATCAATATCACCCCAATCAGAAACTTTTGCTCCTACACAAACCAAAAAAAATAAAAATAGGAACATAAATTCAAAAGTAGCGAATAAAGACTTCAATTCAACACAGCTCATCACATAAAAATACAAATATCCCCCAAAAAAGGTTAAAAAGAAAGGGAAAAAAGTACAAAACAAAAAAAGAAAAGAAAAAACCTCGGGATTCTTGTACGTCGACAAATGCTCGAAAATGAGGAAAACAGAGAGCGTCAGAGTCGTCACAACGAGACACCCCGCGATCAAAGTTGCCCATATGGGTGTCGTATACTCGCTCTTCAACAGCCAATTCAGATGGATTGAATAATAGCGATAACCTGAATTCAATATGTCCTGCAGCATCAAATCTCTTTTTTCTGAAATCTCCGGTTTGTTCTTGCTGCGGAGGCCGATCGAAGTTCATACGACCACGCGACTTGAAATCGATGACGATGATTGATGATTGGTCAGAGCAATAATGGGGCACATTGATAACGTTGTTTTTAAACAGGTTATTGTCGCAGTGTAAATAAACTATTGTGTTTTTTCTTTTCCCTTTTTGTTCTGTAAATTAATATGTTAGGTAGAGAAAACAAAAAAGAAAAAATATGGGGAAAAACTATAAAACATAAAAAGATAAGGGTGATGATACGAAATACTACAAGCCCAATTATATCATGTAATATTACAAAGCAACCTTAAATTACATAAGCAGTAACATTCTACTCAAATGACTACTAGTCAACACTACAACGGTACAAAGCACATTTACTAATTCACATAAGACATCAAAACTCGACCATTGCCATTGAAAGCTTTAATCACTCAATTAAGACATTATTCAGACTCATCAGCTATGGGCCGAAGCCGCTGGGAGAGAGGCCAAGCCATCAGTTGCAGAGCTGAGCTCTTCGCTAGCATGACGCACAAACTCTTCGGGGGACAAATGAGAACCATGGCAAGCACAAACTATCCTTATTTGGGTCGGGCTGAACCTGTAAGTCACGCCCGAGATGGTTCGACCATTAGGACCCGAACCCGTCGTAGAAACCCACGGTAGATTTGGGGCCGACCCGCAACCACCGAACTTAATATCAGCTGCTATCCCTGGTTTTATCGCAGGGAATTCTGCTGTAGTTGATTCTGTTCGGGCCTGAGAAGACGCTAAAGGTGAGCCCTTTGCTTGGCTAGCAGAGTTGTGCCGTTGTTTCTCACTGCCTTTGGGGTCGTCTACGAATTTAAGATGAATTTTGCTGTGATTATTAGTTCATGGGATGATGCATTGACATAGAAAAAGAAGAGAATTGAAGAAATTAAACCTTGATTCAAGTGCATCGACTGAGGATGAGTGATGGTACCGCGAGAATTATCCCTGTCTAGCATTGGAAGCTGCACGGTATTCCCAAACATGACGGGGAAATTAGCTGGCACCATACTTGGTCCTTCTCCCGCCACTATGCTCGTGTTCACTAGTTGACCTTGGTGGTATGGGACGCCATAAGGCTTAGACATCGTTTCGTTGTTCGATGATGAAATAGTAAACCTCCTCTGTCCTAAAAATTCTACACCGCTTTGGCCACCGTATAAATCCTTCTGCTGCCTCAAGGTGGAACTGGCCATTTCGGAATCAGCCACGTCTTCATTATCAGCGGTGGATCCTTCATCGGTGGTAATTGAAACGTGGGATGTCTTTGTCTTATCCGCCGAATTGTGATGATTGGCCTCACGTTCTTGCTTCTTTTGATGGCTCCCATCGGTGAACAAGCTCTTCCTCTTCTCGCTGGTGCCCGATCTCTTCTCTTCCTCGGTTTCGGTGTTTGCCCACCACATTCCTCCGTTGTTGGAATTCTTGGAAGTTTCTGGCTCAGCAATGGATTTACCCAGCTTCGGAAGATTACCTTCAGTTTTCGGAAAGTGTTGGATCCCATTTCCACCTTCTAGAAAATTCTTGAAGTCGTTGATTATTTTGATATCTCTGTCTTCTTTGTTTGATCTACTGTCAGATGAGCTCCCATCCTTGGCTTTTGCAGAGGAGTTACTTCCACGACATGGTAAACCCAAGCTCAGATCAAGATTCTTCTCGTTCTCCATCTCTAGTAGGCAGGATAAGAGTGCAATCATCAACTTCCTCAATAGAGCCTTTATTCCTAGAATAAAATGAGTCGAAGGAGTTCAAAAAGCATCGAAATTTCATGGGATCTCTGTCGTACTTCACAATACTGAACATGAAATTCATTTTTCAGATCAAGAAATATCATTGACTGGCGATTAATGAATTTCTCCATTCAAACTCAAACAGCTGAAAAGGAATGACAAAACCTTATGAACCCATCCCATGAAAATGAGGGAAGAAAGATACCATACAATGGGTTCTCCATGACAGAAGAAACACGAGAGCTCATTTCATAACAATAAGTGCCACATAACTTAGCTAAACAGTATCATCATCATAATTTCAGGCTATTAATTGAACTGGTATACCATATTGGCAAAACAATTCCACTTTCTTCTATTGTCAATCGTAAAAATTCTAACAATCTAGAGTGGACTACTTCACAATAACTCTGATGCCAAAAAAGGAATGAACAAGCGCAGATCCTGACAAATATTATCTCGCGGAAGGATGAAGAAGCGAGCACAAAGCTGGATTCTCATAAATTAACACAACCAAAACACACAGATAAACAAAGTAAATAAAAAATGGAGCTGCGGCACAACAACGGATAACCAGATCCATTAAAACAATTTAACAAGAAACATCAAAAGCGGATATACAGATGATTTGTTCTTCACCAACAACAATAGCTGGCTATTAATTAGTCCCAAACAGCACGATAGAAAATCAGAAATCAAAACATCTCCATTAACAAACCTTGAAGACGTAGTAGAGCTCCGTAGAGAGAGAGAGTCTTCGTTTTTGTGGGAGAGTAATCCTAAATAAATAAACATAAAAGAAAGTGAAAATGTGGAGTTTCTGTTTAGGGTGTGGGCGTTAATGTATGGCATGTTTTGCACGTGGCCTACAAAATGTAATTGTATTCATATTTCCCAAATTTTCCAATAGGTCCTTTCACTTAAATTTAACTTTATACTAGCACTATACTAATTTATTTTCGTGTGTGCAATTGCAAATGATGAAATTGGGCCTATTATGGGCCGATGGAGCAGAACCAACAAATGGGCCACAAACTGGGCTCGTTCTATTTTACGGACTTCAGTACAAGTTCTGAAATTATGTTAGTATAAATAACAATCTTGAATAAATTCATAAACATTTCAACACTTATATTTTTAGGTCAATTGGAATAAACAAAAGGACGATACTGCGAAACGTGTCCATCTACCAGTGCTCGTTTTTTGTTTATTTATTTAAAAATTAAGATTTACCATACGTATGGTGTCCCCATGCAGCCAACCATACACGTACTTGACATGCAGATATTATCTAGCGTGACATACGAATATCATATGTTCAACTAGTTCACATTACAATTATACACGACAATAGATATAGTTTACAAGATTAAGACCAATTTCTATATATTTATTATTATATAAAATCGCATGCATCACTATGACGACTTTACAGGCTTCAAGCTTGATGATGTGGGAATAGTTGACGACAAGCAACCTATGTAAGAAAATGTATTACGTTAGCAGATCTTTATTTTCAACGCAATATATCATGTAGATTTTGTGTGGTTAATAGATAACTTAATTAATCATCATTTTCTCAATGCAGATTTTGTTCGACAATGGGGACTTTGTTCGATTCAATGAGGATGGTTTGGTGGTCGAAGTGTGTGGCTGATTCTATTAGGGTTTGAATAATTGATCGAAGTCTCATTCACGTTCTGTTCCACAAGTTATTCAAGTTTCTTTTCTTATTACCTTTTTTCTGTCTCTATTATTGTTTATTTTAATGTTAAATTATTTTTTTTAATTTTCTGGCGGGCAGCCCGCGGGGTAGCCCGCCGCGCCCCGCCAAACCCCGCGCCCCGCGCGGGCTTACCCGCTCAGGCCCGCCTCCAAACGGGCCTAAAATTTCAGAGCCGGCCCCGCCACTTTGGCGGGACGGGGCGGGGCCGCCCGCGGGCCCGAGCCCGTTTTGACAGTACGAATAATTATCATAATGTGGACACAACAAACATTATCTTTTACTATATACGTAGTCAACGAACGAGAGATAAAATGTGTCCTACATGGATAAGTTCCTACAGAATTAGGAGCACATTTGGTGTATAATGACGACGTTAATGGTTTACATAAGTGTTTCTAAATGTTATATAAAAGAAAATGTCCATTTAGATGTCAAGTAGTTTCCAATTTTTATGCTATAATTATCAACCGTTGGACCTTATTAGAAGCACATATATCTGATCGATATGCCCCACGTTCAATAATCGCGTAATGATATATTTGCAATGACAACGAGATGTTCAGAATAATTAATTAGGTGTCCCATTCAATAAGTAAATAATAAAAGGAACGGGTTTTTATTCAAACCAAGCAATCTACGAGAAAAGGAAGATGCATGGTGTTTTTTTCCTTGTTATTGGGTAAGAGATGCAACAACCATACCAACTTTAATAAGTCTTCGTTGTAAAGACTTCTTTTGCATGGTCAAAACTCAAAAGGCATCATCCTTTAGCCACCTGTCCTTAACAAATCAGTTGGGTAATAAACTTAATTTTATCTTCTGTCATTAATCGGTTTCTTGTAAGAAGTTTCCTTTTTGAAATTTTACTTTCATCGTGGAAAAAAGATGCATATTGTCAGTGCTACTATATAAGATGGAAAGTGTGTGAAAATTTAACATGTGCCGTGTTCATCGACTACATGTTGAAGTTGGTAATAATAAGGGACAAAAAAAAAAGGAGAAACGACGTTATTATCGCCTATAAATAAATGGTATTTCCCGTTTTAGTATATTAATATTTCTTTTCGAAAGACTAGATAGCTTTTACAGAACACAACAAAAGAGAAAAACAATAGATTGATGTCGACCACACTGCCGACGGTACCAAATATTATTGACTTCAATCAAATTCACACACACATACACAACACAAAGTACAACACGTCTTTGATCTCATATCGTCTATACATATAGAAGAACTCATCGACCTTGGATTTCTGCTATCTTGTCTCTTTTTTTCTCCAAAAAGTTCTCTTTTGTCTTCTTCATTAAAGAAAAACATATACGGATATTAAAAAAGAAAAGAAAAATAAAATGGGAAGATCGCCATGTTGCGACAAAAATGGTCTGAAGAAAGGTCCATGGACGCCTGAAGAAGACATGAAGCTCATTCAGTACATTCAGACCCATGGCCCTGGAAATTGGAGAAGCCTTCCAAGGAACGCTGGTATTCTTTTCTTTCTTTTTTTATTATGTAAGTTTTTGTATTTGAGAGATCTTGTAATTAATTATTCACGGACATGAAAAACATGTTGATGCTGTCTAATAAGGGCTTCAAAGGTGTGGTAAGAGTTGTCGTCTGAGATGGACTAATTACCTAAGGCCCGATATAAAGAGAGGAAGGTTTTCTTTCGAGGAAGAAGAGACTATTATCCAACTACACAGCCTTCTTGGTAACAAGTATGTATATATTATTATCATCGTCATTTTCTTGAATTTTATAATATGCAGATTCTTATACGGTGGTGTCTTACATCATTTTTCGATAAATATTTAATAGGTGGTCTGCAATAGCTGAAAAGTTGCCTGGAAGAACAGATAATGAGATCAAGAACTATTGGAATACTCATATCAGAAAAAGGCTGCTGAGAATGGGGATCGATCCCATAACTCACACTCGTCGCCTCGATTTCTTGGATATATCGCCTCAAATCAATAACCTCTCGAACTTGATCAAGCTTCAGACACTTTTGAATCCACAAACCCTAAAATTATTAGCCTTGAATATCGTATCGCCCGATCAAAACCCTAATCATGTTTTACTGCAGAGGCTTCGAGAACATCATCATCAGCTGTTATTCAATCCTCCTCAAAACCATAGCTGCCCAAATTTCCAACCCAATCATCATAGTTTCGAAAGCAACTATATGTGCTCTTCTTTAATAAATGATCAAAGCGATAATAAGCCTCAGCAAGCCATGCAAGGGTTTGATAGTGGGGATTTCTCGATGAACATGGACGACACTCATCAAATGTTTCAGAAGAATACACTGACGAAGACAGACCAAACGAGTTCTAATTTCTACGGCGTTTCTGAAAATAATAATACGAATAACTTGTCTAGTGGGATTTGTTCAGTTATTTCAACTCCTTTATCGAGCTCATCACCTCCTCGAAATTCTGCCTCGACGACGTTCGTTAAGAGTGGCGCCGGCGCAGAAGATGAATATGGTAGCTTTTGCAGCGACCTGTTAAGGTTTGAGATTCCAGATAATATGGACTTGGATCATTATTTCATTTAAAACTGCCGATATAAAACAACTACCCTTCATATTTGTTTCGTCTCCTCCTAGCTAGGTTGTGTAAGTACAATGGATCCACATTTATTAGTATTACATTTGAAGGCGAATGTTTGATTAAAGATTTATTCTGACTTTGTCACTTGTAAAGAAACTATGTAATAGTGTGCATGTATGTCCATTATTTTGCATGCAATAGATATGTTCATTATGACGTCCGAAAATCATATAAATTGAAAAGAATGAACGTTCACTTACCGTTTTATCAGAGTTAAAATCACAAGTTAAAAATGCCGAGGCTCTGTACTTTTACCTATTGGAGTAGAGGGCTGACTTTTTACCTCTCAAGTTTGGTCCCAATTGCTCAAAATGGAGTTGACTTTCACTATGATCGATCAGACAAGTTGGGCGGCTTCATAGGCTGCGGTAATTGGTTGACTTTTATGGACAACCACAACTGTCACCACCCAACCAAGAGCACTACAAAATGAAAAAACAAGCACCACTATTAGTTACTTCTTTGCTTACATTATATATATGCGCTGTTGTCTCAGTCAAAAAAAATTAATCTATATTTATCTTGCAAATAATATGGAAGAAGCAAGCATGTATATTAGTTATAATAATAATTATCACCTCAAGAGTAAACCTCGATTCCATGTCCCAATAATATTGATAATCACGTTGACTTTTCTTCTTCTTCTTCTTCATCTTACATTATTAAAAGCAGCAGAAGGACTTGGTGTAAGAGAAACAACGACTGATACAATCTCCTTCAATGCATCTCTCAGAGATACACAAGGCGGAGCCGTAGTATCTCGCAATGGGCTGTATAAGCTGGGTTTCTACTCGCCGGAGAACTCCACCAGCCGTTACATGGCCGTCTTCTTCGCCTACTCGGAATCACAAGCTGTTTGGATAGCAAACAGAGACAGACCGCTCAAAGATTCCTCTGGGGTCATTACAGTGTCCACAGAAGGCAACCTCGTACTCACGAACGGCCACGGCGAGGTTCTGTGGTCGACCAACGCCGCCGCCGTCACAGCTGGTCGCCAGCAAACCCTCGCCGCTTCTGCTCAGATCCTCGACACTGGAAACCTCGTCCTCTACGGCGGAGGCCGACCGATTTGGGAAAGTTTTTCTCAGCCCTCCAACGTCTGGCTTCCAACAATGGCGTTGACCGACGACACAATCACAGGTATATATATATATATATATATATAATTGGGTTGGGTATTTCATTTTTTTTTTTCATTTTTCTTTTTTCTTAATTAATTGGGTTTACTTACCATACCAAAGGCGAAAAGGTGATGCTATCATCTTGGAAAAACAGCTCCGACCCCACAATAGGAAGCTTCAGGCTCGGAATTCAAGCCAAGAACATCCCACAGTTCTTCATATGGCACGACGACGGCCGGCCCCACCACCGCTCCGGCCAGTGGAACGGCCGGATATTCATCGGAGAGATAGCCGAGTACAAATCCATCTACACCGGCGGGTACAACGTCTCAGAGATCTCTCAGGGACGAATCGTCCAGCTTTCCATACCACCTCTTCCGCTTCGCTACTTCTTCTTCCTCGACGACCAAGGAACTATGATCCCTAAGATATGGAACGATGAGAACAAAAGCTGGGTTCCCACCAAGTGGAAGCCGGCGAACGACTGCGACGTCTATGGAAAGTGCGGCAGTTTCGGAGTATGTAATATAAACACACCTCAGCAGATATGTTCTTGCATGAGGGGGTTCGAACCCGTGGACAGAGAGGAATGGGTTCGCGGGAATTGGACCAAAGGGTGTGTTAGAAAGAGGCAACTGCACTGTAGTTACGATAATGGAAGAGGATCAATAGGAAAAGAAAAAGATGGGTTTTTTCGACTGCAGTATTTGAAGGTGCCAGACTTTGCCGAGCAGTTGAAATCTGCTGATGATGAGGATGGATGTAAGGTTGGTTGCTTACGTAACTGTTCTTGCATAGCTTATGCCTACGTACCGTATCAGATCGGATGTATGATTTGGAGGGAGAGAGAGGGCAGCGAAGGGCTGATTGATACTCAGCAGTTTCCTGGGGTTGGCGTTGATCTTCACCTTCGTCTCGCAGATTCTGAACTACTAGGTAAGAAATCGACTTGTAATAATATATATCGAATCGCTACTTGGAATTTACGTTTGATTCGTCTGTCAAAGGCGATGGCAGAGACGAAAGGTTGATCATCGTGATCAGTGTTACGATTTCAGTGCTGGTGTTGATCTTCATCGCCGGTGTGTGTTGGAAGGTTAAGATGAAAAAAGGTTGAACTTGATCTTCTTTTTGTTATTCGAGTGATAGTTAATCTTCGTTCTTCTCTAAGTCTAACGTTTTCCTGGAAACTATGTAGTAAAAGGAAACGAAGCCGAATTAGGACAAAACAATCTATCACATTCGACTCGGATTTTCGTCCAAGACATATCGGAAAGATCTGTCAAGTTTAAAGAGTTGCAGCTATTCGCTTACGACGCTATCGCAGTTGCGACGAACAATTTCCACTGCGGTAACTTGCTTGGGAAAGGTGGATTCGGACATGTTTATAAGGTACACACAGGTTTTATCGACTTTATTTCAGATATATTATGCAGACATTAGTTTAAAACATAGAAATGTCAAAAGGGAACACTCGGAAACGGCAAGGAAATTGCAGTGAAGAGGCTCTCGAAAACATCAAGTCAAGGGTTAGAAGAGTTCACAAACGAAGTGCTCGTGATATGTAAACTACAGCACAGGAACCTCGTCGGACTAATCGGTTGCTGCGTGGAGGAAGGCGAGAAGATGTTGGTATACGAGTTTATGCCTAATAAAAGCTTGGACGTTCATCTTTTCGGTTAGTCGTCGACAATCATAAACAAAATAAGAAGCCCAGTTTCTGAAGATCATTTTTGTTCTAACGAGTATTTTCTGCTCGTAGATCGCTCGCATCCATCTAGAAAGATTCTAGGCTGGAAAGAACGCCTCAACATCATTAAAGGAGTCGGTCGTGGACTCCTATACCTTCACAAAGACTCGAGACTGAGGATAATCCACCGCGATCTCAAGGCAAGCAATGTGCTGCTCGACCAAGAATGGGAGCCGAAGATATCCGATTTTGGGATGGCACGGATATTTGGAACAAACCAAGATCAAGCCAATACTGTTAGAGTTGCAGGAACCTAGTAAGTGTGATATACCTATCCCTTCAAACATCGAATAAAGAGATGTGCCTTTCTTTTCTAACTCAATATTTCTTTTTTCTTTTCGTCAGTGGATATATGGCGCCTGAGTATGCGACCGACGGGATATTCTCCGAGAAGTCCGACGTTTATAGCTTCGGAGTTCTAATCCTGGAGATAATAAGCGGAAAGAAGAACACAGACTATTACAATACTGAATTATATTTGGGTCTTCTCGGATGCGTAAGGACGCCTTTATCTAACCTTTCCATGCTTTTTTTACGTTTCTTAGCTAAGATAGTTATGGAAAGAATAAAACTTACTCTAGGCGTGGAAATTCTGGAAAAAGGATTACGGTGGGGCTTTTCTTGATCAAGGCATCGAGGTGTCGAATTCGCTGGACGAAATGGTAAGGTGCATTCACATTGCCCTTTTATGCGTTCAAGAATTTGCTGAAGACAGGCCTACGGTACAAGCTGTTCAATCGATGCTCCAAGGCGAAGTCATGGACTTACTAATGCCAGAACAACCGCTGTTTGCTGAGAAATGGAACCGTACAGATCGATCGACGAATCAAATCAGTGTCACCGAGCTTCAAGGAAGATGAATATATGAACTCAGTCAGCAATATACTTACTTGTATTTGAACTATGGTGAATCATTCAAACCATACAAAAGGCTTGCTCTTCTCATTCTTACAGTACAGTGTTTCCCTTAACAATGACTCATCAGATAGGTAAATTCTTCTTTACCTCTGTACAGACTATCACAATCAAGAAAAACGATATTCTATGTCATCAATCTTAGCACCTCGGCTCAGCCTCCTTAATAAGCTGACCCTGCTCAGTCGTACCCCGAAAAAACCAGACGGGTCAATCCTTCTCTTCTTTCCTCTTGCATTAAGACTACTCTCAGCTTCTACTTTTGCATCATCAGATCCAAGAGAAGCTACTTCCTCTACTTTCTCATCTAACTGGCTTCTTCTCCAAGACGCTTGCTTGGTCCCACAAATGTGTCCGAAGTAATAGCTGGGATCACTATAAGACAAAGATGTCGAAACGATACCTTTGAGCTTAACGGGCCTGAGAAGCTCGATGAATTCTCGAATCTCGGAGAAACACGAGTGGTCTGAATAGGGAACTACATAAATATACTCGTTGTATCTTCCTAAGCTGCAACCAACATCATCATGTGTTGTTGTGAGATTAACCTTTTTGGCAGCGTCGTTTGAGGTTTCGTGGCATTGATAAGAGTTAGAAGAGCCGAAGACGTTCTTCTTTCCTTTCATTGCTTTTGCAGCCCATGGAAGCCCAGAGGGCATAATCCCTATAGTTGGGCACAGAATGTTTAGCCCCTCGAGGGTTTCGTTGCTAAAACTGTAACGAGGGATTGCACGGATTCTAGTAAGAGAGGTCTGGGTCGTGAAGTTTTCGTGGTAGCCGAGGAGATGCATTATCTGCAATCTTTCTGGCCACACGCAAATCTGTAACGCGTCAAAGTTAGCATGCATACTCAAAATTAGACAATAATCTATCTTTTACGGATCTATTGATAAGAACGACAAGTACCTTAATGTTCAAGGCACGTGATATGTAGAGCAGAAGCTCTTCTTTGCCTAGGGTATCGATTCCGATGACCACTTGATGATTCGGGTGAGAGGTGATGATTTCTACAACCTGTAGCCAATAGTACATGCTAATGATTGACCATGAATCGCTTCATCTTCTGACAGGGGAATTATTCTCTAACTTCCAAATTAAGCGATTAGACTACTCTTACTGCCATCCATCAAAATTAATGTTGTACTGGAGCCAGTCCGATTTGGCGTGTTTTACTTGCAAGGGTAATAATGAGGTTACTCCTCTTGTGTCATCAAGATTTTATGCACTTTGAACTTCTTAAATGCTTCATCAAACTAAGAACACATGCTGAAATTCGAACCATGAAACACCATCTTCAAGAAAAAATAAAGCGAGAACGTGAAAGATGACAAAAGTTAGTTTAGGTACCTTTCTTGCAGCAGCTTCACGAGAAGGAAATGAGTATCTTGGACTGCAGTAAGTGTTGTCCAGGTAAAGGACATTGAGCGTGTCGTGCTTGAGAGCATCGAGCAACAGGGCCTTGCTCTGTTCTGCTCCTTCACTACATTTCTCCCAGCGAAAATCTCCGGTAAAAAGCATGCACCCAAAGTTGCCACGAAATAAGTACATGACAGAACCTATTCCATCACAACAGGCAACAAATGGACAATACCAGTTAGGAGCAATTACAGAAGAAAATGTCAGTAGATGATAGTATAACACTGAACAGGAGATACTCATGAACAAAATAGTCGGCAGAGAGGGCTGACTGTGATTTCGGACGACGTTAAAATGAAACTTTTAATATGAAATTCAGAAGCTGTCATAGATACGGAGAGATGTAGTAGTATCAATCAATCACTGTTCTTAATCTATAAAAAACGACCAGTTTCATGATGAAATGATTCATGGAAAAACGAGATGAAACAAGTAAGACGATGTTGAGCTCATTGGTTTCCTGGCAAAATTTTGCGTCCGATCCAAATTTCAGTCAAATGCATTTTGACCAGGTTCATCTCATTACCACATATACCGACGATATATTCATGATACAATGTCTTCCATACTATGATGATCGTATTTTGTAATTGTAAATTTGAGCTTCGACAAAACGAATGAAACTTAAAACCGTAGCACTTGCCAATTTATCGAAACTCAAACGACCACAAATTCGCGAACATCTGACCAAAATTCGAACTCATCCTCCACCAAAGGACCGATCCACAACCCATGGCAACACAGATTCACCTATCCGGCTAAAAAATAACATCAAACACATCAGACAAATATTGTTTCCATAATTACCAGGGCAGTGATGCGCGTCAATCGCCATCACGCATACGGTCGTCGCAGAGCCAGAGGAAGGCGTGGTGAGCGAAAGCTCGTGCCAAGCCCCCAGTCGTACCACACGAATCAGCGATAGGTCAAACCCTGGGAACTTGCAAGGGATGAGCTGAGCGCTGATCCTCGAGCAGTAAAGCGGTCCCCTGCACCAAGCCGCCGTGAGTCCCACCGTGTGGTCCGCGTGGAGGTGGCTGAGGAAATACGCTTGGCTGTTCGACCTCCACTTGTCTACGGATATCATCCCCACTTCCATCCTCTCGAAATCCTCGGATTGACTGCTTTCCTTTTAGCGAGCTTGAAGAATTGAGTCTTCTACTTTTCGTTCCTTATGAGAAAGATACAGTTACACTGAGCCGGAGGACCGAAACGTGCGTACACCGAATATTTTGGAAATTTTCGAAATGGGAATTATTATTGTCATCTGTACTATTATGTAATTGGGGAGAGGGGATACAAAGTGCCAAATCAAAATTGATTTGGTACGTAGTTTTTAATTAATAAAATAATAATATATTCTATTTAAAGTAAACAATAAAAAATAAAATATATATAAATAACCACCCACTACTCTCAGTTAATTACTATGTTATCCCTCTATTTTTAGTTAAAATTAACATGATTTATTTTTATATTATTGCACACGCATTTGAGGGTGCAGTATATAATTAATACGATAAATGTGACTCGAACTCCCAACTCCCAATATGCACATGACCGATTTCTCTTCTCATTAAGAAATTGGTCGAAACGACACTTCACACCAAATATTTTTCAATAGGAAATAGAAGTCCAATAAATATTACATAATCAAACCACACACACAACAAAAGCAAATAACAACAAACCATATATCCTCTCGAAATCAATCAAATCCATTCAATAATAATATGTATAGTAATAGCAAACAACTCAGATCTTCAAAGTTCAAATCAAATGGCTCCCAAGTTTCCCTCACTACGGCTCCTCGGCATCAAGAAATCATTCCTCAAATCCATAACAGCCTTACTACCACCGTAGTAATCTGCCCCAGACAACCTCATACCGCTTGGAGGAGGGGGCGGGCGGACCCCATGCCTACTACCCCTACTACTCGGCTTCTGAGAAGGTAAATGACCCTTTCGCCCATGAGCCGAAGAAGACGAAGCAGACACCTTCTGCCCGACGGCGCCTTTCTTGAATCTCGTCGATCTATCAGACGATGGATCCTTAACGGAGGTGGTCGTCAGCCCAGTTTTGACGGGCAGCCTATTGTAATAAGCGAGGTGTGGTAAGAGGCTTTGTACGTACTTCTTCAGTGGCTCGTCCCCTACGTTCTTCGAGGCTGGGTTTCCTTCCAAGCTTAGGGCTTGGAGGCAGTTGTAGTTGGCGGCGAGCTGGCCGAGGCACTTGGTGGTTGAGATTTTGTTGAAGCGAAGGTCGAGGACGTTTAGTTTCAGTAGGCGGTGAAGGCCTTCGACTTCGCTGATCTTGTTTCCCGCTAGGTATAGTTCCTTGAGCGAGGAACATGATGAGAGGCCTGAGAAAAATTCCAAGAATTGTATCGGAGATGGGTCGTCCAATACATACTGATGACGGTGTTATTTCAATAAGCTCCAGATGGGAATCATACCGTGGCCGATTCTTATTATTCGGTTATAGCTCAAGTCGAGCACACGGAGTCGAGTAAGTTCCCTCAGACCTTCGATGGTGGAAATACTGTTTCTTGAGAGATTCAGAACGTGGAGTCCTCGTGGTAGAGCGCCAGCAGTAATCCTCACTGAAATGGGATAACAGTTGGTGAAGAACAGTAGTTTCGATAATAGGGAAAAAAACAAGCTTGAGGAAGGAAACGAACCTATGGCATTTCCGGATAAGTTAAGAGCTTTAATGCTTACGAAAGCACTGAAAAATGGGATTGTGACGAGGCCGAGGTTCGTCAGCTGAGCAGCTGTGGCTGAGGCATTCAGTGACGAGATATAGTTCTTTGCTGCTTCTGTACCCATGCCGATCTTCACTTCTGTCTTTACTACCACTGGTTCTCCCATTACAGCCTTCCCTTTAGACGAATTATTAACATATAATTGATCGAAATCTTCAGATAATGGAGAACAGTGCTGAAGATCTGCAACCCAATCCTCGATTCGTTTTAGTTTAAAATCCTTAGGCGGAACATCATCTGCATGATGATACAGCAAAGATTCTCCTTCCATACTTTTTTCCCCATCGGGCGCAGGTACTATCCAGTCTTTTGATAAACCGACATACTCAACATAAGTATCATCAGCAAGATTTTCTTCATGATTCTGGTCATCGTTGATTACTGAATCAAATCTTTCTTCATGCTGATGAACTTCGTTTCCAAATCCATGGGACATGTTCCTCTTCCCAAATTCTAAAGCGTTCAGATCCTCGACAGATCTAGTGCGTCGCATAACGGATGGGGAATGTTGGCTAAGAGAAGTCATGTTAGGCACAGAGCTTGATTTTGTGATAATAGGTTGAGTATGAGGAGTGTCATTGCCAGATTTGGCCACACCAAATAAGCAATAATCATCTTGATGATGAGTATGCTCCTCCTCGAACTGTAGTGGATCCCCAACAGAAAATATAGACATATACTTCTCACAGTCGGAATTTACTCGAACGGAATCAGAGGGCACTGGTTCCTGAAGTTGATCTTGCACTCCAAGCCCACTATCACTAAGCTCTGTTTCTCTCTTACCAACTGACTCGTCAGATGATATTCTCTGGTCAGGACCATTAGCACCAGATGTTCTCCTTACCAAATTTAATCCACTTCCCAGGGATTGGCTCTTTCTAATCGGTGGATTGTTATGAACCTCAAGATTAACATTATTCTCAAGTTCTTCAGATCTGCACTCACGCTCCGTAGGAGATTGTTCAGTCGCACGATCAGCAGAATAGTGTGAATCTCCCTCCTCGTTCAGACAAGGCAGCTTCTCCGTAACTGAGTAAGAAATATTCTGAAGCACACGACCTCTAGAAGAGTTGTCTGGTGCTGTACGCATTGTTTCACGAGGTAACCTCAAAGTTTTCTGGACGATAAATGAAATGTTTGATTCTTAGCACGGTTTGAATATTGAAAGAACCAAACTTAAATATGCATTGACATCAAATTAGAAGTTGATTCACTGACCTTATGTTTCTCGGAGTGGACGGGACCTTGGAAGCACGAAAACCCAAACATCGTAAATAAACTTAATCACGCCTGATCTAACACTGTTATTCCGATACCAAAGCCAACTGAAAAACTCTTCCCTATTTTTGAACAATACTAAAGAACATTCCAGATTAAGAAAATCACATTGTGACAATGCTAAGGGATTCTACCAAGGCAAACCTTAGCCGTAATCAAGCGATAATCCTACACAAATGCGGCACAATCTCCACACATACGATGATCTTGATTTTCTCAGCGCACATAGAAGTAGTACTCTCTCGTTAACACCCCACACCTTGCCAGAGGTGTGAAAAACCTCAGATATTACGGTGGCTGCCAGACTGAAATGGAATCTTCTGTAACAGTATGAGCGGAAATTTGACGGTGCACATAAAAGAGGGGTGCCTGATGATAAACAAAATGACGTCATTAGCAAAAACGATCAGTAATAAGGAGGGTCAGTCCAAGCAAGTACTCTTCAACTGAAAGGTAAAAAAGAGTTCAGCTGAACGTAGACGTAGAGATGGTTCGTAAGTTATTGTTGTTCTTCTCACCGTACACAAACAAAGAAAAGCTAATCGCAGTAGACGATTTCAATAATGATTTATCAGGTCTTTCATTAAATCTACACATGTTCAAATCCTGACTTATAATTCTCGCAAACTAATACAGAAAAGGTTTGATTTTTGCCTATTTTTCTCTTCATGTAGATGGGAAGATATCACAAGTTACTCAATGACACACATACAATTGTGGAAACATAGATCTTAAAGATGATAAATTATGGAATACGCACAAATGGTACTCAGGAAACATATCATATCATGGGTTCTAACTCCATAAGATATATTTGGGTTAAAAAGTGTTTGAAATTTTGCTGTACAAACAAAACAATGATAAATGCAATGGCAACACCTCTCCTTTGAGGTCTAGCAATAAACAAAAGACCGAGAAAGCTCCAGGCATGATTAGCTCCACAATAAAACACCACATACAATTCCCGAGGTAAAATAGAACCACAACAGCTGCAACAAATCATCAGCAGCACAAATAAACATACACACCATAAACCCTCCTCCAATCCAATTCCAAATTAACAAGATATAGTTAACAATTTACAAAATCCTTTAGTAATTACAAAAAATAGTAATAAGCAAACCTCTTGCAAGCCAGATTGCTGAGCTTATGGAGACGAACGAGACGATAAATCAATCGGAAAAAGATGAAGAGTTATCTCCTGGAACCCTTAATGGTTGTAGACGAGTCGGTTGGCTCCGATTTTATAGTGAAATTAAAGGTCATAAATCGCAATAATTACCCAAACCCAGATTTGGTGAATCAGATGAGGAAACAGTCAACAAAGAATTAAACTCGGATGATATCGAAAAGAAAAAAAAAAAAAAAGTGAAGCTTTGTGCGTAAAGGAAAATCAAAGCAGCTCTATTTTGTGGTCATCGGAAGTTCGAACATGTCCTCTTTTTTTCTCTAGCTGAGGCTGATATTTCTCCTAACGGAACATGACTATTTACTTATTACAATTTTGTAAATTAATAAATTTAAGTAGACTTTTCATATTATTCTCTACAACGGCATTGCTCTGTCCACATAACTTACTTTTTTCTATTATTTTCCTTAAACAATCTATTTTTTTTAATAATAACAAGCCTAAATAATTGCACTCCACTTGGTCTCATATGTCTGTAACATATTAATTCAAGCCTGTCAACTTTAATAATTGAAAAACAATTGTCAACTACTATAGTATGGCGAGCAGGAATTCGAAGAAGTCGGTTTAATATGTTCTCCGAATTAATAAAATCAATCGCATATGTCACGATTTAATATCTTTTAGGGTGTCCACAACAATAACACACCCATAATACTATCACATCAGCTTTTCACTATATTTTCCTATATTTTATTATATAACACTTTTATTCTACTTTTCCTACAATAATAACACTACTATAACACGGACCCACAACTATAAATAAATAATTTCTTTTTTTTTCTCCATCATTCTCTCTCCTCCATAATACTATAATATTCCTATAACACAGTGTCATAAATATGACACATTGTCATGCTCATGACACATTCACAATGATGGTGTGTCATATAAAGTGCCAAATAAGCACATATGACACACATATAAACCACCATTGTGGTTACCCTTAGGTAATTAACTTTTATATTAATGTGTTGAAATGCGACCACCACTTATTTCTCTGTCCAATCACACGATCAAAAAGATTTGAACCACAAATCATGATGCTGACGGGCCAATTAATAGACTATGATTTTTCATTTATTGATAATCGTTTTAATCGATGTACCTTTGACGACACTCAAACTAAGGTTGTCGTATGATCATTAACTGTGTATGAATATTTAGATGGCGTAGAAATGATGTTCATGATATGATCGTACCAAAAAGTGATCTCCACCACAATTTTAACGGACGAACCATATTCTTAAGTTATATTTTACTCCATCCGTCCCATAAGTTTATGGACATTTGGGTATTGGCACGGGAATTAAAAAACTGAATATTTTAATAATATAGTGTGTTGGAAAGGTAAAAAAGTGTATGTTTTGGCACGTCTTTTGATGATATTTAATATTATTATATTGATTGTTTGTGGTAGTTTTTTGCTATAAAAGGAAATGTCCAAAATGATTTGGGATGTCCAAAACGGTTTGGGATGGAGGTAGTAACTATTTTCAAGTTGCATCTTACCCCAAGTAAAACCCGAAATGCTTGAACCCACTGTGTAATGTTTAATAAATGGACCACCAACTCGTAGACATTTCCTAGGAAATGATAGAAAAACATAAATATCTGGGAAATATTCGAAATAGAATAATAATATGAACACCTCGATTGGGACAAACTTTAGCGTAGACCAAGACTAACCACGCATAGCGAAGAGAAATAACGTTCACAAACTTAAATAGTAAGAATTAGTGGTGTATACAAGTTCCCGTAAAGTAATCAACTTTATGCTATTGGCGATTAGATATATTCTAATGCATCGATGTTTAACGATCATACAATATATATTATATATATATATATATAAACGAAAAACTTCGAATTGACATACCAATTACCAAAAAAAAAAAAAACACAAAGAATATTACATTAACATGGCTTAACTAATTAATCCTCACGCAATTTCTTCCTAACCCTAATAACAAAGTATCTCTCCTCATAATCCCATAATTTGAATCTCCATTACCGTCTAAAGAACTTGAAAAAATTAGCTCTCACTTCTTGAAAACAGCCGCAACTCAAAATGCGCATAGATCTCCATAAGTTTATACTACTCATTCACTATCCCGACGACCCGCTTTTGCCTCCGTGATCCGACCCGAACTCCTCGTTCTCCGGCGACGGCGGCGGCGACCACGGCACGACGTGATTCTCCTCCACGACCTCTTGCTTCTCGTTAGGAGGAGCTGCGTTGCCATGATGATCTATATTTCGTCGTCGGCGGCGACGCAGTAAGCATTGCTGGCAAAGGCACAGGGTTGGGCTTAGCTTCGGACCCGAGGCTGTCCACGGCGTAGGTCGACGGCAGAGATGGCAGAGGAGGGATCTGCTGTGACGCGCCACTAGGAAGTTCGCCGAGTGGACCTTCGCGTCGCAGTCCCAGCATAGGTGGGCCATGTCTGGCTCGCAGAAGATCCCAGCCTTTTCCTTACACAGCTCGCACCTCTCCGCCGTCGCACCACAGATCGTTCTCTTCGCCATCGTACTATTGGAGAGAGAGAGAGAGAGAGATGAAATTCCCAAGATTATGAACCATGCGATTATTTATTTATATTTACCACCAACCGCCACGAGTAGGAGTTCCGTTGTAATATCATGATTGCCCATCTGTGTAGTCATTTTTCTTGGAGGAGTCGAGGGCAAAATTGGAATTACGGGAGGACATTCATTCTAGAAGTGAGTAAACTAATGCTGCGTGTGGGTCCCAGCTCATTCGCGGCGATGTGTGGCTAGGAATGGTGACACATGTCGGCGAGTTAAGAAGCATTGAGAGCAGTTCAATGATAGGCGCGCAGAAGCAGATATTTATTGTAACGGCTGACGTGGCTTTAGGTGGACCCATGTCCAGATACTCCTCATATGCTGACGTGGCTGGTCACGTGATCCACCACCACCACCTTCGTTGCCCTTGCGGTGTTGTCGCGTCACGTGGCCGTGAACAGGGATTGTCGTTGGCTCTGACGATTTAACCAAAATTATCGAGGTTTACCGCACAATGGAAAAATTATAAAAATGGGTCTAATTATGCCAATTGTCGATTTTGGATCACTAAGTTTGCCACTTACAAAACTAGGTCACTAATTATGTATATAGTAACAAAATTGGGTCAATAGTTACAAAACTAGGTCATTAAGTACGGATATAGTTGCAAATTTGGGTCACTGAATATGTATACAATAAGAAAAAAGAGGTCAGTGACCCAATTTTGTTACAATATACATACTTAGTGACCTAGTTTTGTAACTGGCAAAGTGACCCAAAATAAAAAATTGGCATACTTAGTGACCCATTTTTATAATTTTGTTACAATATACATACTTAGTGACCTAGTTTTGTAACTGGCAAACATAGTGATCCAAAATCGAAAATTGGCATACTTAGTGACCAGTTTTTATAATCTTTTATCGCAATTCGCAACGAGTGCTCTTGATATTATTTCGCATCAGTGTAAGACAAGTGATGTTCTGTATATAAAATTTATTTATTAAACTGTTCGTTTATTATTATAATTTATTGGATATAATATTATTATTTTTCCTTTTAGTCCTACGCACGTCCCCCCCCTCTCTCTCTCTCTGAAGAATGCACCGTCTCAACGAACAAAAATCCAGGACATAAATTTAATTTCTTGAATCTTTCATTGAATTTTTATTGTACAAAAAACATTATTGGGGTTTGAGAATAATCACAGGTATAATCTGAATGCTTCCGTATTTGTTTCTTAGAAACTCCCAACATTGAAGGAAGGGTTAAGGGCGGGAGGAGCTTTGTCGCCGTTGGCATGCAACATAGCTATATTTATTAGCTATGTGGTTTCATCACCTCTGAGAAATGGACAAGAAATCTCTGGCGTTTGTGGTTGCTTTAATCTACCTTCTTGCAGGAAATAACTCAGAAGGAAACAGGAAATTACCTGAAAGCTCTCCAGATTGTGCTGTCTCATGCGATGCCCATGAAATCGACGCAAATAAGGTATCGGAAATTGATCAATTTGAGTTTTTCGATATATGAGAGAGAACATTCACCAAAGGAAGAGGAAAATTAAAATTGATAGCTGAGCTTTCATTATCATGGCAGCTGATGTTTTATGTGCATGTTAGAAGGGCTTAAACCAAAGCCTCAGAACTTGACATAGATCCCATGTTAGCATTGCATCCTCTGGTTTTATGTTGTGAAATGGACAGCTTAACGAAATTGGAAATGACTGTGAGGATTAAGTGGACACGGGAATTTACGTGGAAAACCCCTTTTTAACTTGGGGTAAAAAACCACGGGCGAGGTAGAGATTTATTACTGGGGTAAAAACAGGGGTTACAACCTCTCAATCTATAAAGGAGAAAACACTCACTATCTCTCTTTATAGTTGGAGCAAATACCGAACAAACCCTCTATTTTTTTTTTCTTTCTTTCTCCCTCTCTCTCTCTTCTTTTCTTTCTTTGGTGTGTTTTCTATCGCATCTAAGCTATGCTATTTATAGCAAAAGCCTATCTAATAACAATATAATAATATTATAATTAAATATTATTATAATGTTAGGTGAAGTGGGTTGGTGGCCAACCCACTCAACACCATTTTCCATCAATCTCCCACTTGAAGATTTGATTGATGACCAATCAGATCTTCACACCATCCTTCTAGCTCGCCTTTGCATGTTACTTATGCTCAGTCAATCCACATGAGGAACGACACCACATAAACTTGTCCACAGGAATTGCTTTGGTCATGTAGTCTGCCAGATTATCTGCAGTGTGAACTTTTTGCATGTCCACAGTCCCCTCTTCCACTTGTTCACGAACAAAGTGGTATTGGACCCGGATGTGTTTGGTTCTTGAATGATATGCTGGATTCCTTGCAAGATGCAACGCACTCTGGCTATCACAATAGAGAACAATATTCTCCTGTTTGTGGCCGAGTTCTTCCAGCAACATCTTCAACCATATTGCCTCTTTACTGGCTTGCGTAGCTGCGACATATTCTGCTTCCGTTGTTGACGTTACAACAATGGACTGCAGTTTTGAAACCCAGCTTACAGCACCGCCAGCAAGATTAAACACATATCCGGTTGTGGATCTGCTTTTATCAAGTTCACCTGCATAATCTGCATCAACAAAACCATGGATAGTAAAATCTGTACCTCCGTAATATAAGGCGAGATCCGAGGTTCCTTTGATATATCTGAGAATCCTCTTAACAGCACTCCAGTGCTCCCGACCAGGGTTGGACATGTATCGGCTAACGACTCCCACTGCATGGGCAATGTCTGGTCTGGTACAGATCATTGCGAACATTAGACTTCCTACCGCCGATGCATATGGCAGTCGAGACATTTCTATCCTCTCGTCTTCATCAGTAGGACACATCTCGGAGGATAACTTAAAATTAGCAGCAAGAGGGGTAGATATTGGCTTACTATCTTGCATGTTGAACCTTCGCAAGATTTTCTTCAAATAATTCTTTTGGGAAAGCCAGATCTTCCGCTTGCTTCTGTCTCGAGAAATTTGCACGCCAAGGATTTTGTTTGCCGGTCCCAAGTCCTTCATTTCGAATTCACTGGCCAGTTGAGTCTTTAAGTCGGCGATACGACCTTTGTTGGGTCCTGCTACCAGCATATCGTCGACGTACAACAGCAACATGATGAAATCGTCATCGCCAAATCTCTTGAAATACGCACAAGGATCTGAATATAGCCTGTTGTAGCCAAGACTCATTATGAAGGAATCAAATCTCTTATACCAGCATCGAGGTGCTTGTTTGAGCCCGTAGAGAGATTTGATCAATCTGCAAACCAGATCTTCTTTTCCTTGTTCCTCGAAACCTTCTGGTTGAAGCATATATATTTCTTCATCCAGGTCACCATGGAGAAAGGTCGTCTTTACATCCAGCTGCTCAAGATGCAAGTCGAATGTAGCACACATTGACAAGACCACCCTGACTGTTGTAAGTCGAACCACCGGTGAGAAAATTTCGTTGAAGTCAATCCCTTCTTTCTGAGCATATCCTTTTACAACCAGTCTAGCACGGTATCGCTCTATCTGGTCATCACCATTCCGCTTGACTTTGTACACCCATTTGTTGCCAATGGGTTTCCTTCCTTGCGGCAATGGCACCAACTCCATGTCTTATTTTTATAGAGAGCTTCCATTTCCTCTTGCATCGCTGAAATCCACAGACTCGCATCTGAATTATTCAGTGCTTCTTGGAAAGTGGTTGGCTCTCCATCCTCCGTTAGAAAACAGTATGCAAGATTGCTCTCTATCTCATAATCTGAGTGCCAACTTGGCGGCCTACGCTCGCGTGATGACCGCCAGAGATCCGGTACTTCAGATTCGACTGGGTTGAGCTCTTCGTGCGCCGGTTCAGCTTCAGAAGAATTATATTGCTCCAATTTTCTTTTCATCGGTGTAGTCTCTGTCACACCTTTTGAACTGCTATCATTTTCGACTTGCTCCTTATCGCTATCTTCCAGGAAGATAACATCTCTGCTGATAATCACTTTGTGGTCAGTGAGATCGATCCCACAAGCGATACCCCTTTACTCCATCAGCGTACCCCAAGAATAGACATTTCCTGGACTTTGGATCCAACTTCGTCGTTTCTTGGTTGTGGTACATCGTGTACGTTGAACTTCCAAATATATGGAGGTTTGAATAGTCTGCAGGTGCACCAGTCCACATTTCCATCGGTGTCCGCATCTCTATAGCAGTAGATGGGGCCCGATTCACCACATAACAGGCAGTACAGACCGCTTCCGCCCAGAATTTCTTTTCCAGGCCCGCAGTTCTCAACATAGCCCTTGTTCTTTCCAACAGGATCCTATTCAACCGCTCTGCCACTCCATTCTGTTGTGGAGTGTACGCCGTGGTGAACTGTCTTCTGATGCCCGCACCTTTGCAGAATTCAGTGAATTCTCTGCCAATATATTCCCCTCCATTATCGGACCGGAGACACTTGATTTTTCTGCCGGTTTCAAGTTCAACTCGCGCCTTGTATGTTTTGAAGTTAGGAAACACGTCGTCCTTCTTCTTGATTGGGTACACCCAGCATCTCCTGGAGTAGTCGTCTATGAATGATACGAAGTAGCTAGCTCCTCCCAGGGACGCAACCGGTGCTTGCCATACATCAGAGTGGATCAATTCTAGAATTTCTTTGCTTCTAGAATTTGAAGTGGAGAACTTCAGGCGATGCTGCTTGCTCACAATACAATGCTCGCAGAATGGGAGCGTCACCGTCGTGAGACCAGGAAGTAGATTCTTTTGCGCAAGAATTTTCATGCCTTGTTCAGACATATGACCAAGTTTCTTGTGCCAAGTCATCGTAGACTTTTCATTTGAACTTGTCGTGGCAACGGATGCCTGCCCTTCTTGCAGAGTCTCTCCCTTCAGCATGTATAGATTTGCAGCTATCTTTTCTCCCTTCATCGCCACTAGCGCTCCTTTGGAAACTTTCATGATCTTGTTCTCCAATTCAATTTTGAGACCAAGATCATCGAGTTGCCCCACGGACAAAAGATTTTTCTTCAAGCCCTCCACATGTCGCACAGCATGGATGGTACGCACAGTGCCGTCGTACATCTTTATTTGAATTGTACCCACCCCGACAATCTTCAGCGCTTGGTCATTACAGCTGTAGACATACCCTCCAAAGGTTGGCTCGTATTGATGAAACCATTCCCTTCGAGAGGTCATGTGGAAAGTAGCTGCTGAGTCGATGAGCCACACGTCGTTGAATCTTCTCTTTTCAGCGATAGTGGTTGCGGCTTCACATACCAAGGCAATTCCATCGTCGGTAGTGTTAGCGATATTTCCTTGGGCATTGGGATTCTTGTTTAGAGCCCAACAATCTTTCTTCAGATGACCTTTTTTGCCACAGTGGTAACATTTTATAGCCTTCTTATTTTTGGTAACAAGGCTTTGCCGTTTTTGACTCCCACTTGGACCAGACTCTCCGGGTCTTGTCCGTTTTCGGCTCACATTTGGACCACGTGCTCCTGATCTTGCCCTCGTCACTGCCAATGCTTCTGCCTGTTGGGACGTTATCAACTTGTCTTCTTTGTTATTGCGCCGACTTTCTTCTTCGAGAACCGCAGCTGCAATATTGTCGAACATAAGTTTTCCCGCAGCCTTGTTGTTGCTCAGATTGATGACAAGTTGATCGTAGGAGTCTGGCAGGCTTTGCAGTAGAAGCTCGGCACGTTCACTTGGCTCTATTTTGTAGTCCAAGTCTTTAAGTTGAGAGAACAGAGTATTCAACTTATTGATGTGCTCGGTCACTGAAGAAGATTCTTCCATTCGTAGATGGTATAATTTTCTTTTCAGGAAAATTCGGCCGTGGAGTGACTTGACTTGGTACAGCTTCTCTAGATGATCCCAGATTTCTTTCGCACTAGTTTTCTCTTCAACGCTTGATAATATGTCATCTGCTAATGCCAGATGAATATTGGCGATGGCCCTCCCGTCCATCTTCCTCCAGTTGGCATCATTTGTAATAGTTGTTGGTCTGCCAGTGATCGCCTCCACACAATTTTCTTTGAGTAAAATTGCCTTTATCCTCATTTTCCACAGTGAGTAGTTTTTCCCGTTGAATTTCTCAATTTCATTTTTAGCTGCCATTTTTTTTTCACGTCGCTATCGTCGGAGAAATTCAACAGTCCAGCCAAATAGTACTGATCAGATAATTTGCAGAAAGGGTAGCGACCAGCTTTCAAGACAAAATTACCTTTCTAAGTAAATTCCCAGATGAGATCTGGTGGGGTCACTATGTGTCCCGCTTGGCACCAGCCACCTAGACAGAACTTACTTACACAGTCTATTACTACGACTTGCCAAAAAACTCTTCCGTAACGATAAACCTTTTCGATATCCTTTCTGATGTGGAAGATCAGACAAAGCTGCAACCACAGAGCATAATTGGAATATCAATCAGGGTTGGCTCTGATACCACTTGTTGTGAAATGGACAGCTTAACGAAATTGGAAATGACTGTGAGGATTAAGTGGACACGAGAATTTACGTGGAAAACCCCTTTTTAACTTGGGGTAAAAAACCACGGGCGAGGTAGAGATTTATTACTGGGGTAAAAACAGGGGTTACAACCTCTCAATCTATAAAGGAGAAAACACTCACTATCTCTCTTTATAGTTGGAGCAAATACCGAACAAACCCTCTATTTTTTTTTCTTTCTTTCTCCCTCTCTCTCTCTTCTTTTCTTTCTTTGGTGTGTTTTCTATCGCATCTAAGCTATGCTATTTATAGCAAAAGCCTATCTAATAACAATATAATAATATTATAATTAAATATTATTATAATGTTAGGTGAAGTGGGTTGTGGCCAACCCACTCAACACCATTTTCCATCATTTTAGACACCATGCTTTTTGTTATGGGTTTTCCAGCTTTTGAGATATTCTGATATCTGGTTAGGTGATAGTTTTTGGTGTCAATCTTGAAATTTAACCAAGTTGTTCTAAAGATTGATGATTACCTTAAGCAGGTTGAACAATTATGGTTGAAATGTAAAAAGGAACCGAATGAGATTCCAGAACTCCACTCAGATTCATCTCACCGTACTCACGATGGTCTCGGTATGAACGAATGTCCGCATTCGAGCGCATTGCATACCCTTAGAAGATATCTCAGGAGCAAAAGCACAGTAAAGATTCAAGAAGTCTTAGATGACGCTATCTCACCTTCCAATTCAGCATCATCGCCTGAGCATCGAACTCCCATTCATTCACCATCTCCTTCTTCGGAGCCACCTGTTGCATCTTCTGTTAACTCTAGTGCGCCGCCTTCATCTTGGGAAAACTATGCTTCATTACTACCTAAGATTGTGCCGTCTGGTTTCTTTCAAAGCGATGATGATAGTAACAGAAAGCTCGTGATGGCTTCGGTGGTTGCAAGTTCACTGGCTGGGCTTTTGTTGTTTGCATTGCTTATATATTGCTGTCTAAAGAAAAGCGACAAGATCGAAACTAAAGCTGGCCACAGAGATGAGAAGCCTTTGTTGAATTTCAGTAGCAGTAGCATATCTGCAGGTAAGAAAAGTGTGGTTCGAATCGAATTATAGATATTTGTTCCTAAATTTACTTACTTTTTTTGTCTGAATATGTTCTGTGTTTGTAATGATTCAGGTTCCTCACAACAATCAAATGGGGTAGGGAGTATCAGCTGTAACAGTATGATGGCTCCTTCCAAACTGAGAGTCGAATCATATGGGACTAATAACAATCATGCCATTGCTAAGAACGAAATTGGAATGGAACAATTGGCTAATAAAAGTTCGACTTTACCACTTCCTCCGGGGAGAACGCCAACGGAGACCACCAAAGCACCACCACCTCCGCCACCTAAGCCTCCAGCTCCGGCGCCACCACCACCACCACCTAAGGGGAAACCTCCTCCTAATCCACCACTGCCCGGTAGGCCTACTGCGCCTGGGCATCACAGAAGATTATCTACTAAAGATTCGAGTGAAGACTCAGATGGATCTGAAGCTCCAAAGGCTAAACTGAAGCCCTTTTTCTGGGATAAGGTGCTTGCAAATCCCGACCATTCGATGGTCTGGCATGAGATCAAAGCCGGGTCGTTCCAGTAAGAAGCAGGCCATACGTTTATTTTTTTCTTTTTCCCTACGTTGAAATCTTGGGACATGTGTTTACGATCTCTTGGTATTCGGTTGTTACAGGTTCAATGAGGAGATGATGGAAAACCTCTTTGGATATGTGTCGAACGACAAGAACAAGCTCGAGAATGGAAAAGACTCGTCCTCTTCCGAGTCTGTTGTGCAACTCATTCAGATAATCGATCCTAAAAAGGCACAAAACATTGCGATTCTTCTCAAGGCATTGAATGTGACCACAGAAGAAGTCTGTGATGCCCTCAGAGAAGGTTTTGCTACTAATTTCCTCGTTTTCCAATTTTAAGTCCATATTAACTGCCTTAGATCTTAACTTCTTTTCATACCTTTTGACGAATGTGTCACTTTAATTAGGCAACGAGCTTCCTACAGAGCTCATCGAGACGTTACTAAAGATGGCGCCAACTACAGACGAAGAGCTTAAACTCCGCTTATTCGGCGGAGACGTATCTCACCTCGGTCCAGCCGAGAGATTCCTAAAGATCGTGTTGGAGATACCTTTCGCCTTCAAACGCCTCGAATCGCTGTTGTTCGTAAGCACATTCCAAGAGGAGATTTCTTCCATCAAAGAGTCCTTCACAACTATAGAGGTTCGTCCTTCACACGGGTTATTTGTAGGCTTCATGATGCCATTCCACACACACCACATCGTGTTATAATAAGATCATCGTAAATTCACTTTCAGGTAGCGTGTAAGGAGCTACGAAACAGCCGACTCTTCCTAAAGCTTCTAGAAGCTGTCCTCAAGACGGGAAACAGAATGAACGACGGCACGTACCGAGGCGGGGCCCAGGCGTTCAAGCTCGACACCCTCCTAAAGCTCTCAGACGTCAAGGGCACGGACGGAAAGACGACGTTATTGCACTTTGTGATCCAAGAAATAATCCGCTCCGAGGGCGTGAGAGCCGCTCGAAAGCTTAGGGAGAGCGAAAGCATGTCGAGCGTCAACACGGAAGACCAAATAATAAGCGACGATTTGTCGTCCTCGCAAGAGAATGCAGACTACCACCGAAGCCTCGGTCTCCAAGTTGTGTCGGGGCTCAGCAACGAGCTCGAGAATGTAAGAAAAGCGGCCCTTATCGATAAAGAAACCCTAACCCAATCGGTCTCATCGCTGGGGTTATCGCTCGAAAAAACCCTAGAATTCCTCGAAACTGAGATGAAGGGCGTCGAAGAGGAGGGTGAGTACGGCGAGGCGATGATGAACTTTGTGAAGGAGTCCGAGTCTGAGGTTAAGTGGTTGATCGAAGAGGAGAAGAGGATCATGGCTATGGCTAAGTCGACGGGGGATTATTTCCATGGAAAGGCGGGGAACGACGAGGGTTTGAGGATCTTCATGATTGTGAGGGATTTCTTGCTGATGTTGGATAAGGTTTGTAAGGATGTGAAGACTACCATGAAGCCATTGCCGCCGGCGAGTATTATTAATAATAATAATAGTAAGGCCGCCGTGGCTAATGTACTGAATAAGGAGAAAGAGAAAGAGTCTCCTTCTTCGGCAGTGGCATCACCTTCTACGGGCGCTGTGGCTAATAATGAGCCTTCGCTTGAGATTCATTTGCGGCTTTTTCCTGCTATGAGGGCGCGGCAAATTGACGACGATTTCAGCTCCGACGATGAATGATTCTCTCTATTGATGAGTCGGCGGCATTTTCGCTGTTATGTTTACTGTGATGAGAGGAAAGGACTGAGACGGATATGCGTAGTAATGGAATTTTAAACATTTTTTTAATCGTTTGTATTGTCTTAAACAAAAATATGTGTTTGTAAATAACTTTTTTGTTCAATGTTTTTTCTCGTCTGCCGGGATAGAATCGAGACAAACGATTTCCTTTTTCTTTCTCTCTTTTGCTTTTGATATGCAAAATTCATTCATTGCGGAAATGATAACTGAAGGAAAAAAGACTTCTTTTTCGCAAAATTTCACACCCTAATTATTAACAGCTCTTGCTTGTCTTGAAGGACAGGGATCCCACACCAAATTGCTGTCCACCCCAAGAATTAATTCATGCAAATTACGAATAATGAACCAGTCTTTCGATAAGACAATAATTACATTGTGATTCGAAAAAAAAAAACGAAAATCAAAGAGTCGAGTCGATTTTTTGAAGCCTTTCCACGAGCTGGAGATAAGCGGCGTGCGCCGCTCGATTCTTGGCAATATCCCTCTTGGCGGCGTACATGGCCTTTCCTCTGATGGCGTATTCTTCTACGACGATAACGAAGGTTTTGTTCTGTTGCCACGTGTCCATGTAATAAGGCTTAATGCCCATCTTCTGGCAAAGCTCTTGCAACCTCGTCACTGGGTGTAGTTTTAGGGTTTCGGGGGTGACCAAAGGTTGCAATAAGCCCTTCACTGCCTGCAGTGAAATAGCGGTTCCATCCATTTTTTTCTTAGGAAAAGGAAAACGAAACAATAAGTTGTTCACGTACATTCCAAGTCGTGACAAGCGAGGATTTGGAATCGCGGTAAATCGCTCCGACCAAAGCTTCAACGGTGTCCGTGAGCACCTTAGGCACGTCGACAAGTCCCCACGAATGCAGAGGATGATCCTCGATCGCACTCCTAAATTCCGAGATCTGTATTTGTCCGAAATATAACATATCAATATTAAAAAAAACAATACACTCCGCGCAAGTTTTACGTGAAGTGGTATAATTCGATATTGTATAGCTGACCTAATCATATAAAAGTTCCTGCAAATTTAATCTTTTTGGTAAACAAAGAGAGAAACAAAATAATTATTTAATTATTACTTGTGTGGAGAGCAAGGCGATGTTATGGCGCAAGAACTTGTGAAGCTCGTGCTTCAGCGCCACCCTCGCAAGCTTCTCAGTATCGACGTTGGCGGCCCTAAGCCTGGTAAGATTTCCAGGGCTTAAATCTTCGTACTCATTGAAGTGTTCCTCGGCGATCAAAAGGTTCAAAACTGCGTCGCCGACGTACTCAAGCCTTTCATTGGAGAAACCGTCGCCGTCTTTGTCCAGCGATTTGTGTGTGAAAGCTTGTTGTAAGAGATTATGGTCGTTGAATTCGTACCCAGTTATTTCCTTTATCTCTCGAACGAGGAGACCTAATTGGTTCTGTTTTTGAAGATGTTCTTCGTCGTTGTCGTCTTTTTGGAGGTGGAGTGTCTGAATTGAACAGACGAGTTGTTGTTCTTGGAGTTGTTTTGTCATGGTTTTTCTTTCTTGGTTGTTCTAACGATATGTGTGGGTTTATTATATAGCGTGCGGTGCAAGTTATATTGGAGATAATTGCGTGTGTTTCGAATTTTCAATTTGTAACTATATATGTAAAATTGAGTTATTGAAAGAGGAGGTTCAATGGGTTAGTAATCTGTGATTTACCATATAAAAATATATTGTGTGAGTCGAATGTCTTAAGTCACAGTATTCGCATTAGTCATTAATGGAAACAAAATCGGCATTGAGTGGCCTGTGAAGATTTCAATGCATATATCTGTTTCATTCATATCGCATCAATGCAGTTATTATTGACAATTGAGAAGCCCGTCGACTTCTCTTTTTTTAGTATATTTGAAGATAATTTTAATATTTTTATTTTCCTTGTCCACTCGTAGATATCATCATCATATTCAAATTCAAGTAAGGAAGATGCCAAGCAATTACCAAATTACGACTTGAAGAAACAGTCTCAAAAGTCGAGAGACCTTTTCATGAAGATAAGATAGATATTTTCGTTCTCGGAATTTTTATTAATACACTAAATATATGTTTTCTCTTCGGTTCAAAATCAGCAGTTTCTAGGACTGGGTTTAATAAAGTGTGGGAATTATATAAAGCCCAAATAACACAATAGGATATAGGACACAAGATTTTTAAGACGAAGATCAAGGTTGAACATAAACTGGACATGGTTGGCAAGTAAGTTATCACATTAATTTAAGACAACATTGATGAAATCTACTCTTTTTCCATGTACAGTTTTACAGCACCGAACAACATTTTTTTTTAAATGCAAGGAAAAGGGTATTTATTACAAACCATCGTGTCATCTTCTTCTGCGCTTTGGCTCGACCTGCAAATGCAGAAATCAGACGCATATGAATGGGTTCAACTGCAAAACATTAATGAAACCAAACAAACATTCATCTCAATATGAAACATGGTAAGAATAATGAGTCTCAGAAGAGATAAAGTAAGAACAGAGGATGAGAAAATCGTGTGGCTGGACGATTCCTGAGAGTGAATATTTGAAATAACAGTCAATATGTTCGTAACATAAACTTATGCTGACAAGCTATGTTATGGCATGTTTCCATAATTCTTACACAAGCAACATCGAAACAATGCTGTTGAAGCAAAAAGTCAAACAACGTATTCAATCATTTCATATAGACAGAGAGAGCACACTCACTCCTAAGGAAGAGATTGATTCTTCAGAGTAACACCAAAATAAGATACGATAAACTTATCAATTACCTCCACGTCAGCAACCTGTGATCCAGGAAATGAGTTCAGGGATCTTCTTGCATCATCATCATCATCATCATCATCAGATATGCAGTCTGAACAGACGAAATGCTCCAACTTTTTTGCTTCTTCAATGGACATCCCCATACAAGATGGATGAAACCTTCAAAACAATTAGTTCCACAAATGTATACTTTAGTAAAATAATCCTTAAGAGAATGCAAGCTCACAGAACTGCGTAAGAAGATCAGATCAGAAATACACACAATGACTTTCCGTATGCTTCGAATTTTGATAAGAGTAAGCCAGCTTACCAATCTTTGCATGATTCACATTGCACCATGAGGTCATCTGGGTTATAAGGCATCTCACACTTGCAATATCTTTGAAAATGAAAAAAAAAAAAAAAGAACATAGAAAGTAACTCAAAAACAACTCAAGCATCAAGTAAAGATAATCGACGAAACGTTCATTTAATCGAAGAAAAACTTACACAGCAACCCTATCAGGGGTGAAACTCCCAGTGGAAGCCTTGTATTCGAACCTACAAAAGTAATCCTCAGCAGCTACATTCTCGAGCTTTGTTTAGCTCTTGAAAGTGTGAACGGTGCACTTGCCCTCAATGGTATGAGCACTCTGCAAGTCATAATGGTCCGATAAAAATAGCTCCTTTGCACCATGAAACTGCCTTCGCCCGCCTATTGATTCCTCGGGGCGATAGTACCACCTAACACGTACTTTGACGTTGCTTCGATGGTCAGCCTCGATTTTCTCTACTCTTGCAACATAAGGAGGCTTGTCTGAATCCGATGGTCTCATCAGCACGCAATCACCCGCTAGAGAAAAATATAAAAGGAAGAATCTTCAGCTTCAGATAACAGAAACATGAAACTTTTCGAATTTAAGCGCAGGGCAGAGGCAGCAGGTGCATTTTAGCGCATGTCCGAGTAAAGCCACGCGCATATATGTAAGCCATCGCAATATACCTAAGATAAACACAGCGCAAGTACTTGTTCTTCCATCGAAAGAAACTGTAATTACTATACTAAAAATAGCACTGTGAGTGTGAAGGTAAGGGAAATAAATCACAATAGATTTAGTCAACAACATTCGGCTCTGATGAGTAGGAGACAGTTGAAAAGAAACCAAACGGTTATGGAGTTCAATATCCTCATTCTTATCCACTAGTATGAAGAATAATATAAATGAAATGAAAAAAGAAAAAGAAAACTTTTTTTCATGGAAGCACGAGATTAGTGTGTTTGTTTCCTCTTTATCCTCCTTCAAATTCCTTACAAAGTTCCTAAATTTATTGGGTAGCTGAAACACATCAGTTTCCACAAATGTCAACGCTCTTGCCACTTCCAACCTCGACCAAAAGCAAAGCACTCGTATCACTCTCTTTCTCTCTTCTTTCACTGAAATCGGCTAAACCCACTTCAAAATCGCTCACATATCACCGCAAAAAACAGATCAGGCAGAAACTACAAAGAACAAAAAACAACTAAAGGAGAGAGGCTGCAAAGGAGCGAAATGGGCTCACGTCTAACAATCTTGTTGGTCCCTTTTATTGTGTAACAATCAAGGTCCTTTTTCCCAGGCTTCGTCTTCGCCATCTCGTCTACTTCCGATTCAAACAGCAGATACAAGTAACGGCAACTTTCCTTTCTTCAATGCATCTGAAATGAAGAAGAAAACCCTAGCTGCGTTCGACGGAGCTTACAACGGGGAGAGAAGAAAATTGGGCACACGACCAAACATTTTCATGTCGGAAAATTGGGGTTCAGCTTTCTCTCCATTTACGCTCAATTTAAATTAAAAATAAAAATTAATTAATATAGCCAGCAGCTCCATTAACTAACTCATTAAGTTTTATTTACTGCGATCGTCGACTGCGTATCGTATCTTCAGCTTTTGAGCCCATATATGAAAATAATGGGGCCCACTCCTTAACTACAATTCTTAAATGGGCCTGAATATTTAATCCCGCGGGTAGACGACCCGACCCATCAATTCCAAATCGACGGCTAGGATCGCTCCGCTTTCGGACCACGCTACTCCTTTTGGCTTTTAGTCCATTTCAACGGTTACGATTGATTTTGCACTCAGAGAAAACGAGGCAATAAAATAGAAAATAGCAAGAGAGAAAATGCTGTATTTTCGCGCCGGAATTCCTCTTCTCCTAGTATCATAAGTAAAAGACGTAAATGCCCTTATGATACTTGTTTAATAATACCTAGGCAGTACTGCTTAGTCTTTGCGTGTCGGCGAGCACTTTGCGCCAAATATGGATTCTGGGGCACCGAATTTGTTGGTTTTTGTTGAAATATATAATAAATAAACAAATAAAATATATGGTTATTTGGTTAGCTTTCTCTGATATCATATATATACAGAGCTTGTTCAAACAAAAAAAATTATATAGACCCGCTGAGTGATAACATTGGCTTGGCGTGTTCTCACGTCTGCTCGGGGTAGTTTAGACTATTCACTCTTCACAATAGTACTTCTGTTTTTCTTTCATACGCCACGTTTATTAATTGGTTTATTCCGAGTGCGAAGAATATATTCATCATCAGTGATCAGAGGTTGAAAAAGAAGCAACTACAATCGAAATTTGGGAGTCCTAAAAAATCTGAAAAACGGGACGATTTTGAAATTCGAATAGTGATCATCGGACGCTTCTGCTGTTATCCTTGTTTAATTTATTCTAATCCGAGCTATTATCGGCGGAGTTGGTGCTATTTATATTTTCGTTGAAGCTCGCGTGATTTATCAGAAGCTTTTCATCATTGATCATACTGATACGCGTGTATGATCTGTTGATATACGCGTTGGTATCTATACCTGATCCATAACACTGCACCAAACTTTTATAATCGATATTCTATTCAAGTATAGTGGGCACAAGAAATATACCCCGATGACTGAGAATCCAAAATCGCAGAGGCATGGCTCTGCATCTGCTCACGATGGAATTGAAGGTTCAGATTTCCACTTAGCAATATCGAAAAGCCCTGTTTTCTTAGATTTTTACTGGTCTTTGTTGATGTAGTCTTGCTTTTTGTTAAAGAATGTGGTGACTGCTATATGCGTACTGACGGACTAGGCAGGTCATCTTTTATTTTTCTTTAGTGATTGTGCTAACTCTCTTAATTCTTATGCTAATTTATTGTAGATAAGATGAAACAATTAGCTATAGTGAGCAACGGTGATGATAATGGTGGAAAGGGTGATGAGGTGGGCCCATTTCCGGATCGACCCGGTGAGGCCGATTGCGTATACTTCATGAGAACGGGGTCGTGTGGTTATGGAAGCAACTGCCGCTTCAATCACCCATATAGTGGCGGAAAAGTGAGTGCCTTTGTGCAATTTTTGTGTTAATGTGTGTTGTCTTTGTGGTCTGCTTTGATGGTGTCTTGAATCTGAAAGAAGGATTTTATTTGGTAATGAATAGGTAACTGGTAATAAAGACGGTGAATTGCCCGAGAGAGCTGGAAAAGTGAACTGTGGGGTAATCCTTTTCCTAATTTCCATTTCCCCTGAAATCAGCATTAGTTTGTGCAGAAAGCCTCACAGGTCACAAAGCAGCAGTCGTTAACATTCAACATTGCATGTTAAACATGGTTGATAGTCCTTGCTATTTTCATTGTTATTTGTGAACTATGCAGCATTATCTAAAGACTGGCACATGCAAATATGGATCGACTTGTAGATATAATCACCCCAAGGACAGGGAGGCTGACTCATCAGTCTCACTGAATCTCTTAGGTCTACCACTGCGTCAGGTGGTCATATTTTTCATTATCTTCGTCCCCATCATAGTTCCCACTTCCCAGCCATATTGCAATTTCAATTTCTTTTTCGCGGTACAGAAATGTGTTTGTGAAAGGGGGGAATAACGTAACAAGTTAATATTTGACTATTGAGTTGTAATGTATGTTCTCAGGATGCAGAGCCATGTCAATATTACATGAGGATGGGATCATGCAAATATGGATTTTCTTGCAAGTTTAATCACCCACAGCCTGCATCGGCTGCTAATGTCTTTCCTGATTTTTATGGTACCAGTGAATCTTTAACTGCGCCTAAATCTGGCGTACAATCCATTGATGAATATTCAGCTGCATCATTACCAAGGCAAACTTATCTCCCTAGGCCTCCTTTTCCACCATCGCAAAGTTATACACCATTCATTATATCTCCAACACAAGGCTGGAATGGCTACATGGTATTTTAAGTTACACTTTTGAGCTACTTTTCTTATAACAATTGATGGAAGTTTACGTTATTTATTCTAATAAACCAGAAGCAGAGCCTTGGATGACATACTTGGTTAATTTATTGTGTAGTGTAAGAGTAATTTTGTCTCTTAATGCTGCCATGACGAAGCAACAATTGATGCTCATGTTTGATCTCTACCTCTAGGGAAGTGTCGGTCCTTGGCCTGTATCTAACTTCTTCCCTGCACCAGCTTCCAATGGGCAGTTGTTGGATTCAGATCTTCCTGAAAGACCTGATCAAGCCGAATGCCGATACTTCATGAATCATGGAAGCTGTAAATATGGGTCTGACTGCAAATATCACCACCCTAGAGAGAGAACCACGCAGATGATGTCGGGCCCTATTGGACCACTCGGGCTTCCATTGAGACCAGTTAGTTGTTTCATCCCTTCTCGTCAAATTTTGATGCACATGTCTAACCATAACGTAGCTTGCATACATTCAAATGGACTTCAGAATAAGATTTCGTGCCCAGAAAAGATTTTGCATTTGGAAACCTTTATATTGTATGGTAGATAAGTAATCCACCACCCTTCGCTGAAGAAGTCATAAATATTTGATGAAGTAGATGATGGGATTGAAGCATGGATACGCTCAATCAACTTTTATCTGATTACGGTTTAAGGCTGCATCTTTTAAGTCATATGATTTTCCTTTCTGCTATGCGACTGAGTATTCTCATCGTTGTTCAAACGCAGGGTGAACCCGTGTGTAAGGACTACAGTTTCTACGGGATTTGCAAATATGGTCCAGCATGCAAATACGATCACCCCTTGAACGGATATACCTATGCTTATAACTTTGGCTTCCCTCCTATGACTACACCGTACTCGCCTGTCCCCTATCAGAGCATTCAACAATCGCCTGTTCCGTCATACGAAGCATCTCCGATGAAGATAAGTGATTGGATCAAAAAAGGAGCAAAAAATGAGGGGAACAAGAAACAGATTTCAAACACGAAGAGCATCGAGGATTCTCCTGATGGTTCAGAATCTCTCGAACAGTCGTCGAAACCATCGTCTGAAGTTGTCAATAATGTATCTGATTGATTGATTCTGCTGTTGCAATGAACACACAGGTGAGGACACTGCTGCCTAAGTTGCTTTCTTCTCTGTTGATGTTTCTGTTTGTGGCAACAGAAAATTGTACCTTATTTTGTTTTTCTGCATTTTTTTTTTAATTCCAGGCTTGAGTCTCATTTTTGTAGCAGTGATGGTTAAAAGTGTTAAATTAAAACCCAATTATGAAAATACTTTTATATTTAGTTATGTAAATACTTTTTACAAGGAAGTAATCTATACTCTTTTATTATTTGTGAGGGGACTTAAAAACTGTCTAATTTGATCTAATTTGGTGTATTAATTACACCAAAATTTCAAGCCAATTGGGTAGTTACTTTTTGACATCTCATCAGATCATGAAAACCACCGTATACAGTTTAACCCACGTTCTAAGCTGTCTCATGAAAACAAAATTGCCGAATAATTAAAATGAAAAATAAATAAACTGCTCGCACCCACACCGGGGGTGCCCACGTTCTAGTTACATATTAAGTTTATTCGTAGACTTTAAGTGCTCGTTTGGTTCGTATGTTTATATTTAAGAGGGTTTAAATAAGGTTTATATAAAACAAAGTAATGGGTATAAATAAAATGTGTGTTTGGTTAATGGGTTACCTGATGTGTATATGTTTGGATAAACATGAGTTTAATAAATGGGTATTTGACAAAAGTACATTTATACCCTCAATTACTTTATATTTTTTTTTTCGGAGGACGAACAAATCAGATAAGAACTGCAACGATGCACTGTTTTATCTGGATTATCAGATGCAAGAAAAGTAAAACATAGGTGCTGTGAACTAATCAATAATCATACAAATGCGATGCTTAGTCTCCACTTTTTGCAAATTAATAATCAGCTCTACTCAATTTCAATGCCCGAGACATGGTTGAACTGAGAAACTACTTTTGAAATTCCAGAAGTTGCCAAAAGGAAAGAAAAAAATTAATCACGTCCTTCCTCTACGATTTCTTCAGTTCTACAAATTACAATAAAAACTCCCTTTTCTTTCAATATATAGATCTTGGAATTCAAAATAATTAAAAAAATGAAGCTTCACCTTTGAACCTCTTGAGTCTTGATTGCTGCGCAACTCTCTGTGAAATAGCAAACAAAAATATATGAACAGTGAGATGTAACTGACAAAGCCGGTCCCTTGCCAAAAAATAGCTTGCCGTCGTGTGTATGTTGAGGGACATTAATGTAAATTAATTAGTGGGTTTTCAATAACTCACCTCACGTATGTGTTTATTTAAACCTTCTCATGTGGGTTTAAACCTATTTTATATGAACCCATAAATTTATATATATCTATAAACCAAACATATCAGTATACTATAAACCCATGTTTAAAATTATTAAACACCCCAACAAAACAAGGGCTAAGAAGCTGTTACATTTTAAATGGAATATCAAATCTTATAATTGTTTGTATAAAACAAAGATATGTACTGTTAATAGAGGGGGGATTTATAACCCCGAGCCCTTGCGCAGTTGCTTGTACAACCAATAATCGATTTCCAAGGGAAAATTGCGAAGACCCTACCTTAGAGAAACGAAGCGAAGACGAAATTGAGAGCTCGTGCGGAGAAGATGTATGGAGGTATACGACGTTTGAGAGGGTCACCTTCTTCGGTATTGAATTATTTGAGGATGCCTCAGTTGAAAAGAAAAGCTATAAATTCAGTATCTGCTATTCAGGACACTTACTTTTCAACCAAGGTACGTCGAATTCCTTGTTTCCTCTTTGATTTTCGCCATAGCTTTTGGGTGCCTGACGATGTAGTTTTCTGAATTTTTATTGAATTATTACAGTTGAATTTTTGTTATGTCTATAACTTGATCGGGCCTGGTGCGAATCTTAGTAAAAGCTTCTATTTTTCCTTTTTTTTTTAATCTAGCTGTTTTTCTCAGGATATATTTGAACGACACAGAGTGGTGTTTACCGTCGGCACGTCTATAGCATCGGTGGCGGTGGCATTTGTCGGTAAGAATTTCGCCTTTCATTTTGATGTGTGTGCGTGTGTGTTAATTTCGCCAGTTTTCCAATCTTGGGCGGTGTCACTAGGCATGATATGCTCTTTGGTAAAATGCATGGTATATAGTTGAACACAGAGATTCATATATTAATGGTTTAGCCCTTCAATATCGTATATTTATTGCCGAACATTGTTATGAGGTCCACGTTGCATTCAGTATCAGCTTTACAAATCTCGAGCTGTCAAAATTGTTGTTAAGCATCCATTTACCAATCTCCAGGGGTTTATCGTCTAGCTTTGACTTAATTTGCATTTAAATTGAACATTTTCCTCTGTGGGGCTTATTTGATCTCGGGGTATCTTATCTGAGGTGACTTGACGATCTTACGTGATGAATACAAGGACTGGCTCGCTCACTACAGTCAAGATTCATATATGATGTGATGACATTGGTGCAGGTTATTCTATGCGTCACTATCATGAAACAAGAGTTCACCAGCGCTTGGAATCAATTGAGAAAGCGGTAGGAGTCTTCTCACATCCTATGTGATGTACCCGTTAATGTGGCGACATTCATGGGGATGATAACAATCCCTGTTAATTCCATAAGAAACTTGTAGTAATAGACTATGCATGAAATTCTCTAACACGATGTATTCTTGATACATCGCTCTATTATCTCACATCAGTTGGATTTAAATTTACTGTATTTAAATTTCATTCTTAATTTTGCTTTTGGCAGGTGAAAAGCAGTCATGACATTGAAAATCCTGAGATTAAGAAGCTTCTTTCAAGATTTGTTAGTCTTCCTACTTGTGTTGCCACTGCTGGAACCAGTTTGGTAATAGGGTAGGCAATTTATGCTTTGATCACATCATGGCTTTCTACTTCTACCGCCTTTCATCTTCCTTAACAAAATGTCTCACCTTCGCCATTCTTGTCTTGTTCGATCTTGCAGCTATTGCTTAGGCTGGCGAGGTGGAGCATGGTACGTCAACCGAAGGATTCGAAGGGAACAAATGAAATTATTGGGGCAGATTAAGCCTAAGAAGTGGCAACTTAAGTTCTTGAGAAGGCCATTGTTAAGATTACGGAAGCAAGAAAACACTTCTGCCTTATCGGAACAACAGAGTTCTTAGCCTTATCGGAACAACAGAGTTCTTAATGGCTTGCAAATTGATAACAAAGTTTTGATTATGGCCCACGAGTTTGCATATATTTATCTATAGTATATTGAATAATTTCCTTTGATAACATGTAGAGTTCAGGAAGGATTGATTTGATAGGGGCTAATTATTTGGAAAGATGTAAGGTTGTTACTCATATCTTGAAGGGGTTAACTTATGAAGATCAACAGTGCTTTATTGGTATAAGATGATAATAAATACACATTCTGACCAGGAACTAAAACATCCACAGCAGCCTAATTCGGCCATCGTTGTTAAACACAGATAAAACGCAAGAACGAGCTATGCAAGAATACCAAAACCATCTCATCAAACTATCGTTATTCTTTCCCATTTTCCCATGTAAATTTACAACCATTCGACTCGCTTGTTCTTCAGCTACAGTCTCGATGTGTGCTGGCGACTCATCAAGAACCGTCCATGGAAACATCATTAACAGTTGGTCTATTCTTCTCAGTCTGACCAGCTTCAACGGTGGGAGGTATGTCGATAAGGGACTGAGAAAATGCTGCTGAGTTAAATGTTGGGACTGAGGTTGTTGCATTGCTAGGTGCTGAGAAACCGAAGCTGAAACTGTAAGAAGAAGTTGTTGTTGACGACGATGATGATAAGCTTGTGACGGTGTTGTTGGCGTCAACTGTTACACCGAACAGCTTTTGCTCAAATTTTTGTAGCTGCTGATAGATCCCTGAAATTTACTTACAAAGATGTAATCTCACACGGCATCGTATCAAAATACGGTGGTGCAAGCACAAGTAGATCGGAGATCCAAAAGTTTGAACGAACCTTCACTTAAGTCGGATGATGGTCGTCGTTCTTTAACCGATTGATAGCTCTGTGCAAGGCTCCAGCCTTTGCTTTTCATCAAGAACGCCATCACTATGGCTGGTGATCTTATCAAAGAACATTAAGACATGCTTTTAGCAATCACTAACGATTTCTACATACTTGGAAGAGAACGACAATGACATGCGAATGTCTATTTATGACGGTTTCACCTGTTTTTGCCTGACATGCAATGCACAAGAACACGGGCCCTATCTCTTTCACACAGCTCTGCACAGATCATTTCAGTTCATGTTTAACGATATATACACAGAAGAGCGAGTGAGTGCTAACAGTGACAGACATTAACTGTTGTGTTACACAACATGAGATTGGCTATAGCCGCCATGTCAGCAAGAGCAATGATATTCGTATCAATGAAGAAGGTCTCACCTAGAAACTGAATGGCATCATCAAAAGGCAATTGCTGATCATATTGGAGACAGTGATAGGTAAACGAGTTTTTGTACAGGTTTTGGCACGCCGGTACAGTCTGCGGATAAATATTCAAGTTAACCTACTGAAAAGAAAAGCATCAAAATGTAAATTGAAGTAAAAAACAAGCAGCAATATTCGAGCCTACCTAATTTCCAAGCAATAAACCTTGTTACAATTTCAAAATCTCAGCTTTTTAGATAAACCTAAACTACTATCGATCTATTGGCCAGGGTAATATCTCTAGGCAATAAGCAATGCTCATCTGATAAATACGAGCACATAGTGTACATACGGAAGTGAAAAAGAAAAATCAAGATCCGAATATCGCTACATTGAGGACACGAGTGATGCCGTGAGCCTTGAGAAGCTCCGCTCGTGCGGCGTTGTCGTAGCTGCCCAGGTAGAGGAATTCAGGCAGGATCTCCGACGGGAAGGCACTGACGTGGACCGCCGGCGCCGCCGCTCCGGCCATTCGGTGGCCGCAAACGCCGCAGACCTCACCTTCCTCGTACTTGTGGTAGTGATCGCACACGCTACAGGGGCTTTCTCTTTCCCTTTTCCTCATGGTAAATGAAGGTCGGCGCCGTGATCTTTGATCGGAATTTGATCCAATTGATTTCAGATTTTCTTGGGCAGTATGAACATGAAAGCTTGCTATTACATGTAGTTTTCTTGTGGGGTTGACACGTATCATGTTCATTAAATTTTTTTAATTATTTATTTATTAAGAGGTTGATAAAACTCTCTTTATTAGTTAATTAAAATAGTTAATTAAGTTGTATAATCGACTTCAAATAATTATAGATAATTATGACCCGTACATTGTAGGGCAAAAAACTAGTATTTACTATTAAAATGTATAGAAATATATACTTGTCGTATTGGTATGTAAATCTCATATTAAATTTGAGAATTAGTACAAAAGTCCCTTTTTTTTGTGCCTACTTGGAAAGAAAATAGTAATATCATAATGATAAAAACAAAATCCTTACTTTCTCCAATCAACGGTGTTTCTAAGCAGTTCCTAATGTTATTCTCTACAGTAATTAGAAACGTTGCTACGACGTCGTTTGAGCTTCTGCCGAGCCGTTAACGACGACTTGCTCAAGTTGCTCTTCTTTCTTTGCGTTTCGTTATTGTTGATTCAGCTTCGCTAATCAATCAAGCGTTACAGTTTGATTTTGGTGGGTAAGTCGGAGGAAAGTTTAGGTTTTTATGTTCCATTTTTATGGGTTGAATTGTTGCGGAATTAATTGTTGTCCTAATTGGTGTTCTACAATGTGTCTGATCGTGAATCGATACTTCAAATTGGTTCCCCCCAATTGATGCGAATTATTCTGCTTGATCAATGCAATTGGCTTGAGCCCGGTCGAATTGCTTGATTATTTGATTCACTTTATTTTTTCCCTGGCGTGTTGTGCGTGTCATCAAGGGAATTCAAAGTTTAACGTTTTCTGTGTTTCGGGCAAAGGTTGTAGCTTTTGTTCTCTTTTTTGGGTGTGTTGAATTGATTAGTAAATGTGATGCTTGCTATTTGGAAACTTAGTAACACATTATATTATCTTTTTGAGTTGGCTGTTGGGTTTACTCTAGCTCATCTTTGGTAACCGTGATTGGAAGTTCAGTATCAGAACCATCTTCTGGTCCCAACATCACATTCGCATTTATTGAGTATATCTTGTAGAGCTGACATTGTTGTGTTCTCATGTTTAAGAACATATATAAGTTACTTATAATTTTGTTGTTTTGTAGGTGACCTGTTTGGACCTTGGCGTTGTGTTTGTCTGAAAACATATGACTTGATAGGACTACGCGATTCCTACTAGCTTCTTATGCTTTCGGCTTTTGTATGGTGGAAGTCAAATTTAAAACACAGAGTTATGAGCGTTGAGTGAAGATGAATCCAACGGTTCATCATTCTGGGCAGTTTTCTGCTCAGGTACAGAATCAGGCTGATTCTATGTTGCCTAGGCTTCCTCAGCAAAGTGAAAGTTCCGTTCCCCAAATGCAAAATCCTGCTAAAAATGATTACGTGATAAGACAGAAGTATCTGCGTGAAAAAATGTAGGCATCTAATCTCCTTTCCTATTCGAAACACATAATGATGGTTATGCATTGGTACACCCTTTTTCTTTGTGGGCCATCTTATAGAAACTTATTCAGTGTACTAAACATACTTTTAGTTAAGGTGCTACTTTTAATCTTTGGGGTTCTGACATGATAATGCTGATGATTGTTTATGTTCTGCAGCTGGGAGTTTCTTATGCAGCGGCGCCAACAGCCTCTGCCCACAAAGAAGATGGCTGATATTGTGAAGCGTATCGAAGAGGCTTTGTTCAAGAATGCCACGTCAGCGGTCTGTTCTTATGCTGCTCATTCTGTTTTATGTGTGTGAACTTTCTCGTTTGAGTTGAGCTCAATGTGTTGGAAAATTGGGAAGTTAATACAGTCCAAGATCGACCATGCTGTACTAACAGTGTCCACCTAAACCATTTGTTCTTACAGGACGAGTATCTAAATCTTGCAACTCTGGAAAATCGTTTGCATCTACTACTTAGAGGTCTACATACGAGCAATCAGAACCAGCAGTTTTCAAATGCTAGCTCTTCGCCTTCTGTTGGCACAATGATTCCAACGCCTGGGCTCCAACAAGCTTCAAGTCTTGGAGGGACATCATCTATGGATACATCATTTCTTGCCAACAATAGCTCCAACACACTCGCATCCTCGGGTCTCAATTCTGGGAGCTTCATGCCAAATGAAAACTTGTCGTCGATGGGTTTTCCTACTGATTCTCTCAGTTCTTCTGGTGGTACGATTAGTCTCTTACATCTGAAATCGATTTTGACTTTTCTTCTTTCACCTTCCCATCTAACACTTTCTTTTCAGGCACTATGTCTGGTGGATTTCAACATTCCGTAGGAAATAATTCGATGGCATCACAGAAAATGGCGAGTCAAATGATTCCAACGCCAGGATTTAATAGTTCTAATAACACTGATATGAATATCCAGTCGTTAACAAACTCTGAGTCAACAAGTAATGTTGGGGCGTTTTCGGCCGTTGAATCTTTAGCTGCTTCACAGCCCATGCAGCAAAAGCCTCAATTCGGCGGTCAGAACAGTCGCATCTTGCAAAACATTGGTGGTCATTTGGGTAGTGGAATTAGATCTACGTTGCAGCAGAGATCTTATGGATTATCAAACGGGCCGTTAAAGGGTGGGTTAGGTACGATGGGAAACAATATGCCCATGATGAATGGTCCAAAGGCTGAAACAGTGCCTGGTAACAATACAAGACTATGGCAACAGCAATTCAATCAACAACAACAGCCATCAATTCAAGGTACAGTGTGTATAAACAAGCAAGAATAATTTAATGTTTTCTTTTTGAGATGCTTCAGTATCTCCTTACTGTTTGATGTCATATACCTTACAGGAGATGTTTCAGCGACTCCAAACACGGTGTTGAATAATCAGCCAAACGTACATTCAACTCAGCTTGTGACGAACCTCAAGCCTCAAATTTCGGATCAGTACGAGAAAATGACTCTTCCATCCCAACATACCGTGAGAGAGAATTTCGTACAGAACCCCCGAGTTCAACAGCGTATGCATCAGGTCCAACAGGGGCAGCTAAACAACCTTAGCCAAATTCCGTCGAAGAACGATAATTTTGGACAATCTCAGGTATCTCGCAACATGGTAACAGATCGCACTGCTGACGGTTACAACGAAGGTCTTCAGTCGCAGTTTTCAGGCATGCAGAATCAGTTTGTCCGAGAGAATTACGTCGAAGACCATTCTAGAACTAATCAGCTTCTTCCACATTCATCTGATCCTCGTGATATCACTTCGTCGATGCCACAAACTTCAGATCAGATGATGCATCAGATGTATCCACAGCAATTTGCTGCAAATCAGCAAACTGATTTTGGCCTTCCTCAACAGGAGGTGATGATGCATGATCAATGGTATTCTATATCACAAGATAATCATATTGCATCATCAAGTAGCATTCCACCTAATCAAGGCATTGAAGATCAGTTTCAGCGAGTCACCGGGCAAAGTGAAGCCCAACCCAACAGCTTGTCCATACAAGAACCGTTAAGTGCTCAAAAAGACATAGGTAATCCCATGTTGCCTTCCAATGGAAGTAATGCGATTACTAAGCCTCAAAAAAGTGAACGTGAGCGTCAGTATTGGAACCAGCAAAGATGGCTGTTATTTTTGCGGCATGCTCGTCGATGTTCAGCTCCAGAGGGAAAATGCCTAGAATCGAACTGCTCCAAGGCTCAAAGCCTACTGAAACATATAGACACTTGCAATGAATCACGGTGCCCCTATCCTCGCTGCTCTGCTACTAAGGGTCTAATCGATCATCACAAGCAATGTTGTGATAGCAAGTGCCCTGTTTGTATCCCTGTGAAGAACTATGTGCAAAAACATTTGAAGGCACTAGCTCGTTCTGTTTCTGCCAATGGTTCGAGTGTGCCACGTGATATTGCTAAGTTTTCTGAAAATTCGAATCTTAAGGCGTCTCCAATGATATCTGAGGCACCCGAGGATCTACAGCCCTCTACTAAACGTATGAAGCTTCAGCAAAACCAGAGTGAAACTTCTGTTCCCCTCCCATGTCCTCCAAATGAACCACCTTCTGTGGTTGGTTCACGGAATTCTGTGAAGCATACCGATTATTTTCCTAAGCAATCTGAAGTTGCTGAAGTGAAGGTGGAGGAAACTGTTCACCTAGTTTCGAACAACGTTGAGATGGTAAGGGACAACATAGGAGATGCTTACACGAATATGCCAGAGGGAGATTCTACTGAATCGAACAATTTGGGTGGATTTGCTGTGGGTGTTGTTAAAAGTGAGAAGGAAATGGTGCAGACCAAGACCGAAAAGGTCTTACAGCATCAAGAGGCTGGGAGTAAGTCCGGGAAGCCAAAGATAATGGGAGTCTCATTGACTGAGTTATTTACACCCGAACAAGTTCGACAACATATTACAGGTCTTAGACAGTGGGTTGGCCAGGTTTGTTTTATTACATGGGCATGTTTTCCATTTATTATGTTGAAGATGCATTATTTTTTCTTCCGGAATTACATGTTCTTTTGTATGTCATGTGGAAACATGCCATCAAGAATTCAATGAATAGTTATCTCAGTCAATGAGTCCCACAATGATAGTTTTCCCAATCAATGGGCCGTGAGAGGATTCTTTGCTGGTTGTCTGTTAGATTGGTGGATTCACTTATGTGCTTAATAACTTGTGTATCACGAATTTGTTTAATTTAAGGATTTGTTTCCTGATAAAGTTATTAATTTTTTTTTTTGTGTGACTCAGAGCAAGGCAAAAGCCGAAAAAAATCAGGCTATGGGGCGTTCCATGAGCGAAAATTCCTGCCAGTTATGTGCAGTTGAGAATCTCACTTTTGAGCCACCACCAATCTATTGCACGCCTTGTGGAGCTCGCATTAAAAAGAATGCGTCTTACTACACAGTTGCAGCTGGTGACACTCGTCATTACGTTTGTATCCATTGCTACAACGAGTCTCGTGGGGACACCATTTTAGTTGATGGAAGTTCTATTCCGAAGGCTAAGATGGCAAAGAAGAAGAACGACGAGGAAACTGATGAATCGGTAAGCCGTATGCTTGTTTGGAAGTGTCTTTACTTGTTACGTGGGAATCCTTTTGAGTACTCTGATATATGTGTTTTTGCAGTGGGTTCAATGTGACAAGTGTGAAGCATGGCAGCATCAAATTTGTGCATTGTTTAACAGTAGAAGAAATGAAGGTGGTCAAGCAGAGTATACTTGTCCAAATTGTTACATTAAAGAGGTAGAAAGAGGAGAACGCATGCCGTTACCACAGAGTGCTGTTCTTGGAGCGAAGGATCTACCGAGGACGATTCTGAGCGATCACGTTGAACAGCGGCTATTTGCAAAACTGAAGAGTGAAAGGCAGGAGAGGGCGAGGCTCCAAGGCAAGAGCTATGATGAGGTGATTTATTTGTTTATTTATTTTTTATTTTTCTATTTTATTTTCTGAAGTTGATAGTGGGCAAGCTGTGGACTTAATTCCCATTCTGAATTATGTCATCATTATCATGTTGGCTGGTCAGGTTCCTGGAGCAGAATCCCTTGTTGTAAGGGTGGTTTCATCTGTAGACAAGAAGTTGGAAGTTAAACCTCGATTTCTTGAAATTTTCCAAGAGGAAAATTATCCTACTGAATTCCCATATAAATCTAAGGTGCGATATGGTTAATTCCCATAAAAAACATTGTAGCGTAAGATTTTATCTGGATCATTAATTTGCTTCACAAAAAGGTAACCTGCCACCTCTTTTCTTTTCTTCTTCCAGGTTGTATTGCTGTTCCAAAATATTGAAGGCGTTGAAGTATGTCTATTTGGCATGTACGTACAAGAATTTGGTTCCGAAAGTCAGCAACCAAATCAACGACGTGTCTACCTCTCTTACCTGGACTCAGTGAAATACTTTAGGCCAGATGTTAGAACTGTCAAAGGAGAGGCTCTTCGTACTTTTGTGTACCATGAGATACTGGTAAAGGAACTGTTAAACTGGAATTGCTTTACTGTCTTCTCTTTCGATACCCCCATCGTTACCATACTTTATCTTGTGTGTGCCCATAGTATTTCTTCTGGTTTCAGATTGGATACTTGGAATACTGTAAAATGCGTGGTTTCACAAGCTGCTATATATGGGCGTGTCCCCCTCTCAAGGGTGAAGACTACATTTTATATTGCCACCCAGAAATTCAGAAGACTCCAAAATCTGATAAACTTCGTGAGTGGTGAGTGTACCACCATGCAATTAACCATGTCATCCTTTTACTACATCCACATGCTTGAATAAAACCTTTCTGCTTCAGGTATTTATCCATGTTAAGGAAGGCCGTGAGGGAAAAAGTTGTGGTTGATCTTACAAATCTGTACGACCATTTCTTTACTTCAACGGGGGAGTGTAGGGCAAAAGTAACTGCTGCTCGTCTGCCATACTTCGATGGCGATTATTGGCCTGGCGCAGCGGAGGACATGATTTATCAGCTGCAACAAGAAGATGATGGGAAGAAACCGTATAAGAAGGGGATGCTAAAAAAGACCATCACAAAAAGAGCTTTAAAGGCTTCTGGACAAATCGACCTTTCTGGAAATATATCAAAGGATTTGCTCTTAATGCACAGAGTAAGTCCTTCGCTGAATCACACTCTGTCCTTGTTGGTATTCGTTCGGTTATATCATATGTTTATGTATCATAAACCAACACTTTTTTTTTTCTGTTCAACAGCTTGGTGATATAATATTACCGATGAAGGAAGATTTCATTATGGTTCACTTACAGCATGCGTGCACTCATTGCTGCATCCTCATGGTGTCTGGAAATCGATGGGTTTGCAAGCAATGCAAAAACTTTCAGCTTTGCGACAAGTAAAAATTTTTCTTGCCTCTATCAGTATAACCGAACAACAACGCCACGTATGATTTCTTCGTTGAATCTGTTCCTTCGTTCTTTTGTTTCAGATGCTATGATGTTGAGCGAAAACGCGAGGACAGAGAGAGGCATCCTATCAACCAAAAGGACAAGCACTCACTTTACCCCGTAAGTTAATAGGACGTCAATTCCATCTACCTTTTTCTGTTGTGCTCTCTCTCACCTACAGTATCTGAAACTAAACCTACAGATCGAAATCACTGGCGTCCCCGAAGACACAAAAGACAAAGACGAGATCCTAGAGAGCGAATTCTTCGACACGAGGCAGGCTTTTCTCAGTCTTTGCCAGGGAAATCATTACCAATACGATACCCTTCGAAGAGCTAAGCATTCGTCGATGATGGTCCTTTACCATCTTCACAACCCTACTGCCCCTGCCTTTGTAACAACGTGCAATGTGTGCCATCTTGAGATCGAAGCTGGCCAGGGATGGCGCTGCGAAACTTGCCCTGAGTACGACGTATGCAATGCGTGCTATCTTAAAGACGGAGGAATGGGTCATCCCCATAAGTTGACCAACAATCCATCGAGTGATAGAGACGCTCAGAACAAAGAAGCCAGGCAACTGAGGGTTAAGCAGGTAATTTTCCCCTTGACTGAGATTATATTATATCAATCGATAGATCCTCTCGAATTTTTTCGGAAAATGGTGTCTATGTGTTTTTATGCTTATGGGTATACGTGATTTTGCAGCTGAGGAAAATGCTCGATTTGCTGGTTCATGCATCTCAGTGCCGTTCTCCACAGTGTCAGTATCCAAACTGTCGAAAGGTGAAGGGGCTTTTTCGACATGGTATGTTGTGCAAGAGACGTATGTCGGGCAACTGTGGGCTGTGTAAGAAAATGTGGTACCTCCTTCAACTGCACGCCCGAGCTTGCAAAGAATCTCAGTGCAGCGTTCCTCGCTGCAAGTAATGTTCCATAACTATAACCTCCTAAAACCTCCATTAATTGTTTCGTTCTTTTTTCCTCTCTCAAACTCTGCAGTAATCTGATTCAAAAAATGCTGTAATAATCTGATTTCAGGGACTTGAAGGAGCACATGAGAAGATCACAGCAGCAGTCTGAGTCACGAAGAAGGGCCGCCGTGAATGAAATGATGAGACAGCGAGCTACTGAGATTGCCAGCAGTTCTTGAGTGTTGTGTACATATTATTGAGCTTTACGAAGAAAGGTTTATTCTTTTAAGTGGGCGGCGAAACCTTTCGGAGATTATAAATAACCTATGTCTGGCGTATGTAGAGCTTTTGTTACACAGGCGATATCCGCTGCCCTTTTTCTTCTTATTTTTCTTACGGTTCTTCTCCATACAAAAGCTTTGACGGGAGAAAGAAAATCGAATCTTTGTAAATTAGCCATTGTTTTCTTCTGCTAGAGCACTAATGTTATTACAAGTTCATCGTCGATCTAGTCTATTCATATATTATGTGGTCTCTCTCAACTGTAGCTTCGAGAAGTTGGACAAACCTGTCGGAATCGATCAACAGTATATTCAACACTCATATTTTGCTGAAAAAGAAAGAAAAAATACATATCCTTCCAACAATAGTCATCACATACAAACTATATCACATGGAAACAAACACGTAAGCATCAACGATGCATATGTCTATTGTCGTATTATAAATACTTTCTTGATATCTTGGTCCATTTTGATGGCTCATTTTTGGCATAAAATACATGGTGTCATTATTAAATACGTCTAACCACTGAAAGATTTCATATTACTTTTGAAAATAACTTGCACAATACCACACGTCACAGACAAATCTTTTTTATATTTAATCAAAGGACTTTTCAACGTTACATAAACATCATATATTTCAACACCATATCAACCCAGCAAAGCTAAAGAAGAACAAAGGAGTCAAATCCTTAACCGAAAATGAAGCCACACGCCATAATGATCTCAGTCCCTTACCAAGGCCATCTGAACCCTTTCGTTCATTTAGCCTTAAAGCTCGCATCAAAGGGCTTTAAAGTCACCTTTGTCAACACAGAATATGCTCATCACTGCATTACAAAGTCCATGATAAGTAGAGATACCAACAACGAAGAGTTCATCGATATCTTCGCCCAAACCCGCGATTCTTCTGGCCTCGACATACAGTACAGAACGATCTCAGACGGCTTTCCCCTCGAATACGATAGGGTTGCAAACGTTAAGGAGTTTTGGTATTCTCTTGTCGACGATTTCCCTAAAATTGCCGACGAATTCGTTGGCGAGATAATCGCATCGTTGCCTGAAGACGATTTGCCTATATTGGTTGCCGATATTTACCCAGGATGGGCTTCCAAGGTTGCAAAGAAGTACAACTTAGTAAATGTCTCCTTTTGGACAGAGCCAGCTTTGGTCTTTGCTGCTACTTATCACATGGATCTTCTTGTCAAAAATGGTCACTTTCCGCCTAAAGGTTCAATCTTTTCCGAATCTTTGTGTCTGTGTGAGGCTTTTATTACAAACCCTTCTGTAATATATCTTGTTGTAAACAGATGACGACGCAAAGTACAGCATAGAGTACATACCAGGAGTTGAATCCATAAGCTCGAGTGACTTGCCAGGCTACCTCAGACAAGCATCAGAAACCTTAACGCCTATCCAAAAGGTTGCCTTCTCATCGTTGGACGAAGTCAAGGAGAAAGCAGACTTCATCTTACACAATACGGTCCAAGAACTCGAGCCCCATGTCCTATCGTCCCTGAACCTAACCCACCCCACATACGCCATAGGTCCCATAAATTTCTTCGAGGAAAGGGGGGACGAATTAGCCCACGTGCCTAAAAGCTTGTCCGCCGAATCGGACTGCTCGAAGTGGCTCAACGCTAAGCCTTTTAGATCAGTCTTGTACATCTCCTTCGGCAGCATCCTTTTCCCCGACGAACGCACCATGGATGAGATAATGGGCGGGCTTGAAAAAAGCGGCGTCTACTTCTTATGGGCAGTAAAGGGCGACGGCGACGGCGGCGGCGTTTTCTTGAAGGACGGGCTGAAGGAGAAAGGGTTAATCGTCCCTTGGTGTGATCAGAGAGAAGTGCTATCTCATCCTTCGGTGGGAGCGTTCTTGACTCACTGTGGATGGAATTCTGTGCTGGAGAGTATGTGGTTCGGCGTGCCAATGGTTTGCTGTCCCCTCGATTTCGATCAGCCCACGAATCGGAAGCTCGTCGTCGACGATTGGATGGTCGGAGTTGACATCCGCCGCCGCGGCGGCGGTGGAGAGGCGGCCGTGAATGCTGAAGAAGTTGCAGAAAAGATCAAGAAGGTGATGGGTATCTCTGGAGAAGATGGGATGGGGCAAGAGATTGAGAGAGTGAGGAACATAGTTCGCAAGGCATTGGATGAAGGTGGATCTTCCGAGGAGAATTTCAATAGATTTATTGATGATTTAATGGATAAATTATGTGCATGATCATATCGTCAATTGATGATTTATTGTTATTATAACAAATATATTATTAGTATATAAAAAGTATTAGCATTGCCGTACAAAAACCAAAAAGGTTGAGACGATTTCAAGAAAATGGAAACAAACAAAGGGGGAATAAAACACATTACACAAACTAAACCAAGTCCATAATATGAGAAAATTTGCCGGCACAAAGGCACAAGATTTCTTAGATCAGCATTTGACCCTTCAGTTAGAAGTCTTGAGACATAAATTACTCGGCTCACTAGCATAGCAAGCATCTAACCCTTGTTCTTCTTTTTACTCTTCTTCTCGCTTTTACTCGCATCTTCATCACTAGCATTCGCATTACCGTTCTCTTCGTCCTTAACCTTCTTAGTTTTCTTCTTTTTCTTATCCGATTTCGCTTCTTCATCGACGGGCTCTTCCTTAACTTTATCCTTTTTCTTCTTCTTCTTCTTCTTCGTCTTCTCATCGTCGGACACCACAGCTTCAGCTTCACCTTCGGTTTCTTTCTTCTTCTCTTTCTTCTTTTTCTTCTTCTCCTTTGTGTCAGCCTCAGCCACCTCGTCCTCAACTTCAACTTTAACCTTCTTAATAGAAGCATCCTCTTTCACAGCACTACCATCCACCTCTTCCAATTTACGCTTTCGCCCCTCGTCCTCACCGCCACCACTCTCCACCTTCACGACCTCAACAGCAGCCGCCGCCGCCACCACAGTGTCTCCACCTGGCGGCAAGGCGACATTCCTCAGCCACTCGGCGGGAGTATTCTCATTTGGCTTACCGTGCTTACTCAGCTTCCCCTCGGAGATCAGCTTCTTCTTCATTGAAGCCCTAGGCCCCAAACCCCATTTTCTTGGATAAGTATCCCTATCCATCACAACCCTCTTTATCTTCGCCACCGTGCCATGATCACAAGTCGCCATAACAGCAGTAGTCATCTCTGCAATACCCAAAGCAATTGCTTCGCCCTTTGTGGTCATCAAGACCACCTCTTCACCAACCTCGATATCATTCTCAAACCTCAACAGCCCAGGAATCATCAGCTTCGCACCGTAGCATATGGCGTTCACAGCAGAATCCTTCACCACCAACCTCTTGTAGCTGGTTAAGATGACCTCCAAGGGCATGATTGCCCTCCTCAGATAACCCTCGTCTCTGTAATTGTCGTACACCCACATTGCATCCATGATATCATGCATTGTGACCATGTTGTCCTTTTCCCCTAATATCCCAGAACGAACCCTCCTCAGCTCCTGCATATGAGACCCAACTCCCAGCAAAAGCCCCAAATGCACACACAGTGTTCTAACGTACGTTCCTGCCTCGCAAGAAATCCAAAACACAACTAAGTGCCTATCTGCGTCGTATTCAAGCAACTTACTTTCGTAGATCGTCCTGATTCTGAGCTGCCTCTTAACGGCTGAGATCAACGGTGGCCTCTGAAAAACCGCCCCAGTTAAGCTCTCCAAAGCCCGAGCAACCTTAGCCACGTCAGCAACCTTGGAGTGAAGTCTGGCAACACAGACGTACTCTTTACCAGCACCTTGCTGGGACTTGACAAGCCTAGTCGCCCTATCAATGCAAACGATCAAGTTGCCCGTGACCTTCGGGTCAAGCGTGCCCGAATGACCCGTTTTTTCCACCCGAAGGATTCTCTTAATCCAGGCGACAACTTCGTGCGAGCTGGGATTCGACGGCTTGTCGAGGTTTATGATTCCGTACTTAATGTACTCCTGCAAGGGACGCTTCAATGGCGAGAATCCTGAGGGAAGTGGGGTGTAGTGCCCCGTCCTCACATTCAGCCTATCGTAGTTCTTCAGAAGGATTGGCCACTCTGAGGTGTCCATGGCTTTGGTGAAAGACTGGGGCTTGATCATGAAGTCTCCGTCGACGGCGTCGTTTTGAGGGGTCTTTCCTGTTTTGTTGTCATCCTCTTCATTTTTCACGGATTTAGTCTTCTTCTTCGTCGAAACCACGTCGGCCATGGTGGCGGATGAATGGAGTAGGGTTTTGTGAGCTTGTTGACTACTCTGTACTGAGCAGAGACACTGAGAATCTTTGTAGGGTTTTACTTGTACAAAAAATTGGGATTAGGGCTTTATTAGTGGGTTGGAGTTATTGGGCTCAAATGTCAGGCCCAAACATATAAGAATGGGAATCGCCGCGATTCAATCCACTAAAACAGAGCGGATTTTCGTCATTCACTTCTCTGGCGCGAAGCTTTTCGATGGAAGGAAGCAATCTGCATCATCATTCGGCATAGAAGTAACTCCTCTTATGGAAGCTTGAGAAATGCTAGCGTGAGGAGAACTTTTCCGGGATTTGCGTGAGAAATTTGCGGTATTTATTCAATTCCTTCCATCAAACTGCACATTGAGTTTAGGAGTTAGGACATCGTAGTGTAGTGCCATGCTTTGTAGAGAATTGTACATCTGATTTCATTTTTGTTGAACACTAGTTTTGCGATTCAGCTTATTGCGCTGATCTGCAACTGAAGATTGTTACAAACATATAATAGATCACCCTTATGTGCCCTGTATCTTTTTACTGCCGTATATACTGCTGATGCGATTCGAGATGTGCGTGTTTGATATTTTCAGGCAATCATCCTCATTTCTCACTATCTACCCTGTAATGGGAGATGTCAATAATGCTAGATTATCTACTTCCCTGTGCAGCACATCGGAAGGTTTATGAAAACACAGGCTAACACGTGCTTGGCGGATTTGGTTTTGTTAACAGATTTTTATTTCATATTTGCAATCACATATTCGGTGACATCATAAGCCCAAGAATCAAAGAATGGATAAATTACATGAACAAAGCATCGAAGCAAAGTGGGAGGGAAAAAAATCAGAGGTGATGAATGGATATCGCATTTTAGACTCTCGAGCGCTTGCACTCCCGAGGAAGGCCTTGCGGAAACCTGGCAAAGTCTGCGCAGTAGTTGTAGATCATATGTGTCTTCTGGACCCATCTCAACCTGTTCCTACCCTTGGCGTCGAGTTCTTGCGTTTGCCATGCCTGAGTGTTGAATGAATCAGTCGATGTGGACCCACACGATTGACCCGCGACGCAGCCGTTGATGTTGAAGTTCCTGTAAGAAGCCACGAACGGAGCCTTGGACCAATCGGTCTTCACCCGTCCACCCTGGGTCGCCCAATCCTCAGCATCCCACAAGCTGCAGTAGACTCTCATGGGCTGATTCGTAGGGAATGGAGTTCCAATCGCTTGGTCATTCTTGAACTCTCTGATGGGATTGTTGTCCACCAAGAAAATGATTCTCTGGGAATTCCATACGATTGAGTATGTGTGGAACGCCAGGGTAGGATCGAACCACAGCTTGAACTGCTGTTCTTTGTCTCCTTTCCCTTGCGCATAGACGTTCGTGTGGACCGTGTATGACTCGCCAGTGGCATTCCCCAGGAACTCAAAGTCGATCTCATCGTGCCCTGCGCCTTGAGAGGATAAGAAGAATGTCGTGACTGTCCCCGCAGAATTCCCAGGGACGAGCTTCAGCTGCATGTCGAATCTTCCGAACAAGTACTCGTTCTTGGATTGAAACCCAGAGCCCGAGGTTTTGTCCATGGACAGTGTAAGGAGATTCCCTCCGTTGAGAATCTGGGCTCGTCCATCGCCCCAAGTGATCTCTGCATCGCTGTAGAAATTAGCCGAAGCTGCTGCTACGAGAGAAGCCAAGAAAAGGCATGCCAGAGTTGCTAGTAAGGTATTTGACATTTTTCAGTAGTGTTGATGTGAGAAGGATGTGTTAGTATTTGTAAGGTTGTGTGATTCTTGAATTGGTGAGTGAAATTGATGTCTGAGTCTCTCTTTATATAGGGTGGTGGCATGGCTTGCTAGAGAAGGCCAGCTGTGAAGAAAATGGAAGGAAGGTGGGAAGCATCCGTGCAACATTTTTTGGATTAAATAATGTGCCATTGTTAGCTGTTTCTGCATGGTAGGGAGTTGGCTGGCGCTAGCTGTTGTTCTTTCAAGAACTGAAGAAAGAAAGCACAAGGTATGTGGCTTAATGCGCGTCCTTTTTATAACCTGCCCTGGTTTAGCCTTTGCTGCATGTATATGCAACTATCCGGTTTTTAAAAATTTGCAATACTTTGTTTCAACTAAACTCTAGGATGTGTCTAGTGGTGGTGAGGCAGGTGGCTTTTAAATATATTAGTTATATCTATGAACTACTATTTGACCTTTTATCACTTGAAATAAACAAATGAAGTCCTGGGTCCAATCCAGTTTTTTCTCTTCAAGAATGTTGCACGAATCGGCTGGCAGTTGTTCCTCTAATGGGTCTTGCTTCCGTGAAGCTTCTCACGTAGATGATTTAGGTTGACCATTTCGGTAACTATTCGTAGTCGGAGGACTAATATATCTGTAGTTAATTGTTACATTTCTGGGGCGTTCATTCATTCACTTGCAAGAATGTAATGAAGATTCACTGCCTTCCACAACTACTCATCTGACACAGCACTTAGTGCGATGGAATAGGATTAGGAAGAGCCTTATTTATTCCCATCTCCCTTCCTCTCTGTTTCTTCAGTGCCAGCCAGCTATGTCGGTTTTTTCGTAAGAGTAAATTTCAATGATCTGTATCTGTCGTTTACGTCCAAGTGGCCGAGTTTTTTTTACATATATCCCCTGCATGACGGTCGACTGTTCAATTCCACTTTTACTATTTTACTGTTGTTTTTTAATATCGTATTTTGTACGAACTTGGGACAATGCACATAGGTTAGAGTCAGATTGAATTTTTAGTCGAAATGAATTTCACCGGCAGGCCGTTCGCTCCTTAATCTACGGATCTTGTTCTAACTCTCCCGAAATTATTATATTGCATAATAGGGGTGACTTAAGTACTAAATCAGAAAGGCAATGTTTCTTGCATACATACATGACACGTTTGGTTATAGATCAAAGCTGCCATGCATTTATTTGAACGTTGTCCTATTCATGCAAAAATGTTGAGGGTTGAATGTGAGGTTTAAATGCACTTACAACTAACCACATACTCCTTCACCTGCCTATATTTACTGCTCTCTGACAAGATCTTTATATAGCATGCATCCCTTCGTTGAAGGCCTTGTTCAATTTGGCGCTGGTCTCTCTGCTTTCTGCTTGGTTTTGTGTGTCTGAAAAGAAAGAAAGGAAAAAGATGAAGAGGGTTTGCAAGACAACATCATTGCCATTGCCATCGTCACTGCAATGGAGTGTTGTGGCTGCTTTGGTCTTACAAAACTTAGTCATCCCTGTCTTTTCTGATGTGAGTTTCGAGGATCAGAAAAACTTTTACTTGCCAATTCCTGACCCTAGTGCAAGACCGCCCCCATTAGGTTTACTACTCTCTCTCTCTCTCTCTCTCTCTCTCTCTCTCTATATCTGTGCGTGTGTGTGTAGGTTATGCATAAACATGAGTTTGCTTTCTCTAATTACTTCCGTTTTGTTTGCATTATATGTATAGTATCGTACACGCCACCAGCTCACGGCTCAGGCGGCGTCAGCCACCCAACTCCGTCGTCGGCACCACTCCACGGGACACCGCCGTCCAACTGCGGGAACCCTCCTGCCAGCAGCGGCGGAGGCAGCCATCACGGCGGCGTCGGCCACCACAATCCTTCTCCTGGTGGAGGAAGTGGCGGCGGCGGTTACTACCACTCACCACCACCAACAACCACCACTCCAACACCACCAGTGACCAGGCCAACGCCGCCAACATCTCCGGCCATAGTCATCCCGCCGATCATTCCAACTCCGACCACCCCAGGAATCACCGTTCCCTCACCTCCTTTTTCCTTCGATCCAAACTCCCCGCCCTTCACATGCACGTAAGATTAAATCATCCCACTTATTTACGTACAGTGCCATTACAGATCTGAAAATCCCCTTGCAATTGCATATGGTCTTAAAAAACAGAACAATACATAAAGACGGCTCTTTTTCACTAAATCAGAGAGCTGATCAAAACCCTTTAAACATTTTCTAGTGAATCTTCATATTTTAAATGCAGGTATTGGAGAAACCACCCTGCGCTAATATTTGCCGTATTTGGATGGTTCGGAACAATTGGATCGGCCTTCGGTACGACAAGCTTGCCAGGATTTGGATCGCAGACGAACTTACTACAAGCACTTTCGAACAAGCGAACGGATGGGTTCGGAGAGCTCTACAGAGAAGGCACAGCTGCTTTGCTCAACTCCATGGCTGATCACACGAGGTATCCTTACTCTGCTACGCATGTCAGGGACAGCTTTGTGGCCGCTTTGGGTTCGAACCAAGCTGCTTTGGCTCAAGCAAGGGTTTTCAAGATGGCTAATGAAGGGAGGATCAAGCCCCGCTATATAGGACTTGAGAGGAATAATAGTAGAATCTTGTCGCGTGATATTGTTCGTCTTTGTCGTGTCTTCATCTTCTGTTTCGATGCTTGCATTTGTTACTGTTATCAGTTTGGTCGTTCTTTCTGTCAGAATTTTTATTTGTTTACGTAATATGTTGGTTTCTTTCCGAGTACAGAGTCAAGACTGAGTGGAATGATGCAAATGCTGTCGTGTTGTTGAATTATATTTCTTTTCCAAAAGGCTTGAATTTGTTTTTTGGCGTGGCATTTTGTAGTGCAGCGACTGTTATGTTAGAGCACGACTTACATTGATCGTTTTAAATGGAATTCGATTGGCAAATCCATTGGGATTAGGATCAATTGTAGAACTCGTAATTTATAGTAGAACTAGTGACAAAATTAAAGTCTTAAAAAAGATTCAAGATGAAGACAATCTGCTTGAACTTTGGAGACGGGGTAATTAATTATCGAAAAGAAAAAAATAATAGGTGAAAGAAAAATATAAATAGTGTATATGTCCTCAAAGTGTTGTATAATAGATCAGATCGGCCACCACGGTACAACTACTACACCAATGGCCTCTCCGACGACTGCTAGAGCATCCCCACTCCACCGCCTATCCACCTTCAAATCCACCCCAACAACGGCCGTTCCCACAGCCGCCTCCTCGCCGACCACCGCCACTGTGACGGACATCGTTTCTTCCTTCTCTACTGACCCTTTCTTATCCCCTTTCCTTTCCTCTTCCTTCTCCCCAACCCAATTCTCCTCCTCGGCTCTCTCCTCGGGTTCGCCGGCGTCGACTTTGGAGAAGCTCCAAGATGCACTGCGGCGCATCGACGGATTCCTCCGCGGGCATATACTCCACAACCACCACCACCTCCTCGGCCACCTCTCTTCCCTTAAATCCGCCGAGTCATCGCTGTCTTCTCTTCGGACCCAGCTGTCGTCTCTTCAGTCGTCGCTGAGATCAGCTCGCGAGGACCTCACTCAGCCACACCAATCGATCAAATCGCAGACGATTCAGCTGAACAATCTCCATTCCACGACTCTTCTCCTTCAGCACTCGATTAGGATCCTACGCCTCGTTCAGAAATTGAAAGCCCAAGTGGATCACGTCGACCCTTCGAAATGGGATCTGTCGAAAGCAGCACAATTGCATTGCGAGATCATGACGCTTTACAAGGAATCGGACCTGACCGGCGTCGATGCGGTCGATTTGGAAATGAAATGGGTGAATGACACCGGGACGAGGATCAGAGAAGAGGGATTGAGGGTTTTGGAGAAAGGATTGGAGAATCTCAACCAACCTGAGGTGGGTCTCGGCTTACAAGTGTTCTACAATATGGGAGAATTGAAAGGGACTGTGGAGAGCCTTTTGAGCAAATATGAGAAGATGGGGGTTAAAAGTATAAGGAATGCGCTGGATATGAAGGCGATATCCGCCGGAGGAGGAGGTGGTGGTGGGCCGGGAGGGATTCAGAGGCATGGAACACCGCAGATTGGTGGTGGGGCTAAGGCTAGGGAGGCGCTTTGGGCTAGGGTGAGTGGGTGCGTCGATGAGTTGCATTCAGTGGTTGTTGCCATATGGCATTTGCAGAGGGTGTTGTCGAAGAAAAGGGATCCATTTACGCACGTTTTATTGCTCGACGAAGTTATTCAGGTACGGGGTTTTAGCACTTTTCGATGACTTGATCAGAAGTGGTGATCTGCTCATGTTAGTGTGATTTTGGGTACTTATCAATGATTAGGTGGCGTGACTGATAAAAACATCTATCTTCTTAGACACCGATAAGAAGTGGTACTTTTTGTTCTGATGCATTAGTAAGGTGACAATTGATCTCTTACTGTCTTTCTAGAAATTAGCTAGGGGATAGTGAGTAAATTGATAATGCTGCTGAAATTGAAACATTGTAGTTTCTTGCATATAATGGCAATAGAAGACATATAAACAATCGTGAAATGGTTTCAGAATCTATTATCCTGAAAAATCTGATCTTCAAAGACCTGAAAAAGGGCGCATATTATGCACCTCTCATACTTCCATGTTCCTTCTCAGGATGATGAGCCTCTGTTGACAGATCGTATTTGGGGTGCATTAGTAAAATCATTTACGAGCCAAATGGAGTCTGTTTTCAGTGCATCCAGTTTTATCAAAGAAACATTCACCGTAGGATACCCAAAGCTCTTCGCCACGATCCAAAATCTCCTCGAGAGCATCTCACGCGATACAGACGTGAAAGGGATCCCACCTGCCCTAACTTCAGAAGGAAAAGAACGAATAGTATCAGCCATTGAGATCTTCCAAACTGCATTCTTAACCCTTTGCTTGAGTCGCCTCTCTGACCTGGTAAATTCTGTGTTCTCAACGTCGAGCCGTGGAGGCGTTCCTTCGAAAGAACAGATGTTGAAGATAGTATCACGCATTCAAGAAGAGATCGTAGCCGTGCAGCAAGACGCTCATTTGACTCTTCTCGTCCTGCATGAGATCAGTAAAGTTCTGCTTCTACTTGCTCAAAAAGCAGAGTATCAGGTAAGAGTTTGCTCACTTGGAACTTCAACTATGGACTCTTTAACACCACATTCCTCTGTAGTCATTATATGTTTTCGAATGACTCACATGATCTTCTGCCACAGATATCCACTGGGCCCGAAACCCGCCAAGTAACGGGCCCCGCAACTCCAGCTCAGCTTAAGAACTTCACGTTATGTCAGCACCTTCAGGAAGTTCACGCACGCGTAACATCCACATTAACGGGCCTCCCCGCAATTGCTTCAGACGTCCTCTCTCCAGCTCTTGGAACTATTTATGGTGTAGCAGGCAATTCCATAACACCTCTATTCCAATCCATGCTCGACCGCCTAGAATCTTGCATATTACAAATCCACAACCAAAACTTCGGCGACCTAAGCATGGACTCAGCTGCAATGGACGGCAATTCATCTTCTTACATGGAAGATCTACAGAGAAACATCTCCCACTTTAGATCAGAGTTCTTGTCTAGGTTATTACCTTCTTCGGGCTCTGCCCTAGCTGGCTCGGAAACCATATGCACAAGGCTCGTCAGAAGTATGGCATCTCGAGTTATAATATTCTTCTTACGACACGCTTCTCTCGTCAGGCCATTGTCTGAATCTGGGAAGCTCAGGTTGGCCCGAGACATGGCTGAGATCGAAATGACGGTTGGTCAGAACCTCTACCCTGTAGAACAACTCGGGCCGCCTTATCGGGCCCTTCGGGCTTTTCGGCCCGTTCTGTTCTTGGATGTATCCCAGCTGGGGTCTTCGACTCTTTTGCATGATCTTCCGCCGAGCGTTGTCCTTCACCATCTGTATTCGAGGGGGCCCGACGATTTGCAGTCGCCACTGCAAAGGAATATGCTGAGCCCTCTTCAGTATTCTCTGTGGATGGATACTCAAGGCGAAGATCAGATATGGAGAGGCGTCAAAGCTACTTTGGACGACTACGCTGCGAAAGTTCGGGCCAGAGGTGATAAGGAATTCAGCCCGGTTTATCCCCTGATGATGAAGATCGGGTCGGGCCTGTCGGGGAACGATGATTCGCAATCTTGAAGAGGTGTGATGAACTGTGAGGCGTGAATGCTTTCATATAAGCTTTGAAGATATTACAGTCTCGAATCTTGTAACGTCATGTTTGAGGGGGGTGAAGTTCTTTGAAACTTTTAGAAGATTTCTATTTTCGTATCCATGTCTAATTAATATTATGGCCGTCATAAAATAGTAAATGGGCCGAGGCCCAATTTGAGAACAGCCCATATCGAGTATGAAAGGGGCGAAGCCCATATCGAAAACAAGTGGGCTAGTCTTGATTTCATGGCCCAATAAAGTAGTCAAATGGATCACTCAGGCCTTCGTCAAGCTAGTTTTTTTTATGAGTAGGAGAGAGAAAAAACCTGTAAATAGAGATTTTTTGCATTGTGAGGTCGAGGTGTTGTAGGTTTTTTGAGAGGTTTAGTAGAATAAACTTGAGTTTTTTAATATTGAAAATAAAATTAATAAACAATACATTATGTGATGTGATGGTTTTTTAATACTTTATTCTATATTAATATTTTTATTAATATTATTAATTTTTTATTTTTTATGAATAAAATTTTAATGTGCTAAAATGTTTATTTCTTTTATATTTCAAATAAATAAATAATATTTTTTATTACCTAACGGAATTTTTTATTAAATTAAATAATATGAAATATAATTATTTATATATTATTTCGAAAATTAATAAATAAATTTGGTTAATTAAATGAAATTAAAGAGGATCCCAAAAAAATCTACTTTTTGGATTTTATGGTTGTGGAGAAATTTTATTTTGGAGGTAGATATTTTATTACTTTTCTTGTGGCGGTGACGTGACATACTAAAAACCTATCTCTTTGGGTTTAGGGTTGAGAGGAAGGCATTCGTTGACCAACTACTATATCATCATCATATGACCGAGTGACTCATCCAATCATTTTCTATATATAGATGTAGCCAATCAATCAATGAAATGATAACGTTTGCTTCGATTTCTTCATTAGTTACAGTACCAAATCTCGTCTGTTCCGTGCTAGGAGAGGTTTGTTGACCTTGAGAAGAGCTTCGCCGATGTCGACGGTGTCGTCTATGAAGCCGCCAGCTGCGAAGAAAGTGAGGCACGAGATGGAGATGTTTGGTGACGTCAGAGTTGACAATTACTACTGGCTTCGTGACGATTCTCGATCTGACCCTCAAGTCCTCGATTATTTGAGGGCAGAGAACGATTATACTCACCATGTCATGTCTGGTAAGTCCTCGGTAGTTTCCACTGCTTCTTAGGCAGTGAAGAACTGTTGTAGGTTTTGTCAGGGTACTTCGTTTTCTTTTTGGTATCTTTGATGGTTAAGCCTCTCTGTAATATTAATTCCGAGGAGCTTATTCTCAATGTATGGTCTTTTGAGATTCTGTGTTTTATGCTAGTACTTGGTCTGCTGAGTGTTTTTGTGGACTAGGAACCAAACAGTTGGAAGATCAAATTTATAAGGAGATAAGAGGCCGTGTAAAAGAAGACGATATTTCAGCTCCATTGCGTCGGGGGCCTTATTATTATTACAAGAGGACACTGGAAGGTAAAGAATATGTCCAACACTGCAGACGCCTCGTGACGGATAATGTTGCAGAGGCATCTGTTTATGATACAATGCCAACTGGGCCCGGTGCACCTGTAGAACACGTCATACTTGATGAGAATGTCAAAGCTCAAGAACATGGATATTATACGATCGGGGCTTTCAAAGTAACCTTTCTTCTTCACACTAACCTTTTCTTTATTTTATTTATACCTCTCGTTTGAACTTGGTAAACATCTTTTTATGTAGGTAAGTCCAAACAATAAATTAGTAGCTTATGCAGAAGACACTAAGGGAGATGAAATTTACACGGCTTTTACAATCGATGCTGAGTCGAGGACACAAGTTGAGAAGCCTTTGGTTGCCCTGACATCTGATCTTGAATGGGCAGGTGATGATTCCTTAGTTTACATCACTAGGGATGAGATCCTCAGGCCAGACAAGGTGAGAACCTGAAATCAATTTTAGATTGGAATTTCTCGAGTGGTGGTGTGTGTGTGTGTGGATTGCTGTTCTCTTTTATTCCGTATATTTTTTTATGGTAATTAAGCTCTTACCATCGCATTCCAAGCAACATCATCCACTATCACCCCTATTCTTTTTGCCAAGCAAAGTATTGATCATAAGCCAAACTGAGTGCTTTTAATAAAGAAAAGACTAACGCGCCACGTGATTTACCTTCATGCAATTTAACTTTCTAATTTTCTTGCAATGCCACTGGTAGGTATGGTTTCATAAGCTGGGAACGGATCAGTCTTCAGATATTTGTCTCTATCATGAGAAGGATGAAATGTTTTCTATTGATCTTGTTGCTGCTGAGAGCAAAAGATTCCTCTTTGTTGGATCTGAGAGCAAAACTACAAGATTTATCTTTTACCTTGACACTGCAAAACCCGAAAATGGTTTGGTTGCCCTGACACCTCGTGTGAAAGGAACAGATACATCAGCAAGTCATCGTGGGAATCACTTTTTCATTAAGAGAAGGACTGAAGAATGTTTCAACTCTGAAATACTGGCTTGCCCGTTGGACAATACATCAGCAACCACGGTTCTCCTCCCTCACCGGCCAAGGTAACAACATTGCGTTGATTCTTTAATGGAAATATCTGCGTAGTTTACATGTATCAATATTCTATGCTAGCAGTCATAATATATCGAACTTTGTCCATTTTATGAAGGTTCACTAGTTTTGAAGCCTTTTTCTGCATATGAGCAGTACCGCTCTATTCTTTTGTTTCAACCTTCCATTCAGTAGACAATTTTATGTACTTTCCAGCGTGAAGATTGAGGAAATGCAGCTTTTTACCAATCACCTCGTGGTTTATCTCCGTGAAAGTGGTTTGCCCCATATAACCGTTTACAAACTTCCAGCAATTCAGGAGCCCCTTGACAGACTTCAAGATGGTCGGGCTCTCGATTTTGTCGATCCTATATATTCATTAGATCCATCGGAGTCTCAATTCTCTACCAGCATTTTGAGGTTTCGTTACAGTTCATTGAGGACTCCCCCTTCCGTATATGACTATGATATGAACTCAGGAGTTTCAGTTCCCAAGAAAATCGAAGTGGTAATTTCAGAAACGTTCTTGAAACATACTTTCGAGTACTTTGGGAACTTGTGCAACCTGTTTATCTTTGATATCAGGTCTTGGGAGGCTTTGATTCAGCTAATTATGTAACTGAAAGACAATGGGCTTGTGCCAAAGATGGCACTCAAATACCCATATCAATCGTATACAGAAAGGATCTCGTGAAGCTGGATGGTTCGGATCCATTCCTTCTCTATGGTTACGGTTCCTATGAGGTAAACTATAAACATATTCGTTCCTACAGTAAAAAGTGATTTGCGCTTGTTCTTGCCCTGATGTTTTTTCAAAACAGGTATGCATAGATCCTAATTTCAAGGCGTCGAGGTTGTCTCTGCTAGACAGGGGTATGATCTTCGCCATTGCTCACGTTCGTGGGGGCGGAGAAATGGGGAGACCATGGTACGAAAATGGGAAGCTGCTGAAAAAGAAAAACACCTTCACCGATTTCATTGCATGTGCAGAATATTTGATCGAGAATAAGTATTGTTCCAAGGAAAAACTATGCATTCAAGGACGAAGTGCTGGTGGCTTGCTCATTGGAGCTGTTGTTAACATGAGACCAGACCTATTTAAGGCTGCTGTTGGTGGAGTGCCTTTCGTTGATGTTCTTACAACAATGCTCGATCCAACCATTCCCCTTACTACTTCAGAATGGGAGGTGAGCGCGCTTCTTTGGATACTTCTAATCTTTACATGTTGTATAGGGTTCCTTTCTTAATTTTCCGTTTTTGAAGGAATGGGGCGATCCTCGCAAAGAAGAGTTTTACTTCTATATGAAGTCCTACTCCCCAGTTGATAACGTGAGCATCTTTTTTTCTTGTGGTTTTCATTCTTATAGAGAAGAAGATAATCAGCCTTTTTAGCATCCCACAATCAAGCTCCCTGTATTTTCTCTCGAATAATGATCAAGGTGGCATTTCTTTGTTTACTTTCGCAGATTGCAGCTCAAAAGTATCCAAACATTCTCGTTACTGCTGGATTAAATGGTGAGTGTGAAAGCCATGCATCAAATCAAAAAGCAGGATCAAGAAACCAAATACCAAATATTCTCCTTGATACTCTTTTTTAAGAAAATTTAACTTTAAATGTTGTGTGGCAGACCCACGACTGATGTACCACGAACCAGCTAAGTTCGTCGCCAAGCTGAGAGACACGAAGGTTGATGACAACATGCTGCTATTTAAATGTGAACTTGGGGCTGGCCATTTTTCAAAGTCGGGAAGGTAATATATCATCATGTGCAGTACATCTTGAACGTTTATTTCTATTTTCTTTCTTCCGTTGTGAGTATGCCCAGCTTCAGCACAGTGTTAGATTAAAACATTTAACAGAACCTGGCGATTATACTAATTCTCAAGAAAATACGAATTCTCTTTTTCAGCCTGTTTCTGTTGTAAGATGATTAGTCACGCCTTTGCAGGTTCGAAAAGCTCCAGGAGGATGCTTTTACATACACTTTCATTATGAAGGCTTTAGACATGATCCCTATTGTGGCTTGAAGAATGCAAGTAAGAGATATATATTGAGGCTGCGTTTGGTTCGAAAAGCTCCAGGAGGATGCTTTTACATACACTTTCATTATGAAGGCTTTAGACATGATCCCTATTGTGCTTGAAGAATGCAAGTAAGAGATATATATTGAGGCTGCGTTTAGTTGTCCCAATAAGAAAAATGTTGCACAATTTTATCTCCACATTATTATCTTCTCGGTTGTACGAACTTTTTGTTCACTTTCTAATTTCAACGCCACAATGTTAATACTACTATCTTGTTTAGTTTCCTTCCCAACAAAATTTTTATCTCTATATTATTTGTAACATTACAAAAACATCCTCACCGATATATAGTTTATAAAAATAACAATTCTTATGAATATCAAAAAATATAACATATGCATATCATTTTTATCACCATGAAACAAGTAATAAATTAATGTTGTTTATTTATTTTTATGATATAAAGCACGTGGAATAAAGATGGTTTTCTGATTTGGTGGTATGAGGGTATTTTTGTCTTTTCATTATTAGTAGGTGGGCTGCATTAATTATCTCTACTCGGCAGGTCGGATGAATTATACTGAGTTTACTGGATAATAATAGCGGGCCGATCATATATTGCGGGCTTTGTATAATTGAGGTTTAATTATACCGAACAATGTTACAAAGGATAATATAGCTTTATGTGGCCTTATCGGGCCAACTAAACCGACGGGGCCTGAATAACACTATTTATTTCCACATGATATCAGTAAACGTAAACCTTTCCATTTTCCAAGTCGATACGATCCATTCGTTCGTAGAATTATTTACTCGATCGCAAACATTCTTTCTTAGCACAGTGGCTAGAGACAAGCGTTGCTTTGAACAACTTAGTTACATTTAAAACTATTAAATTCCATTTAATTGCAGGAATGCTACCATTTGCCACGATTAGGCCCTTTAGATATGTAATTTGCAATGTTTTGAGAGAAGATTGGTGATACCACTGAAATGAAATAATACGATTCATTCCATCCTATCAATGAAAGTTACAACAATAAAAATAACAAACTCAACATGCAAACTACGAAACATATAAGAACAAGTTTCTAACTTCGCTGATGTCAACCCAAAAGATTCTATTTCGTGCTCTGTTCTCTAGCCACAATCCTGAACCTCCCAGTCTTCTCTTGCTGCAAGGAACACAACCCAGGAAATTATACAAAAATCACCAAAGATATGGAAAGAAATAAAGGAAAATGAACCAATAAACACTAATAAAAGCGAGATAGTTCTTTATTATATTTCAGTTCAACTGAACCTTCTTCCAAAGCTCTGTATGTTCTCTGCAGAAAGAAGCTACAACGCCACCTTCTATCTTCTTCCTCCCTTGTCTATACTCAACGCAGAACTCTTCTTTCAACCCACAAGTCACGTGAAACCCCAAACCACACTTGGGCTCAGAACAATCAATCACACATCCAACTTCTCTCTCTTCACAAACACAACACATACCATCCCACCTTTTCTTCGCAATCTTGCTACAGTCAATCCCTTCTCTTCCCTCGGAGTCAAGAAAAAACACTTCGGGCACGTAAATTGCACAAACAAGATGAGCCCACCTGCCATTTGTGGTGGGCTTGAGGGCCCCGCCGGAGATTGGACACAGACAACAAGACGGCGGCGAAGTTTCAGATTTTGAGATGCATCGAGTGCAAAACCAATCACCTTCAGGGATTTTGGTTGATAAGGGATTTCCGTAGCATGAGGCGTGGACCATTAGATCGCATCCATCGCATAAAACGATTGGGTCCGTTGGATCTGCATCTGTGATGTTACACACTGCACAGACGATGCCATCGTCCTCTTCTTGCTCTATGTGTTCGTTGCTGCAGCTAATTTCTGGGTTTTCCGGCGTTTCTTTCGAGCATAGCTGAGCTGACACCATGACCATCATCTTCTGCTTTTTCTTTTACGTCATCGATAAGGGAGTTTTCTGGGGAATCTGGGAAGTTGTTGAGATCAAAGGGATGGAAGGCATAGATGCGTTTTTTCGCAGGCAAGTATAGTGTATTTTGGCTAGGGGTGAAAGCTGGGTTTTGGAAATGTTTGCGTTTCTTGGCTGGTAAAGGACTGAAAATTTCTTGATTTTTGTTCGAGGGTGGTTTCTTTTTGCTGTAAGAATTTGAACCTTTTGAGAGGAGGTAAGCTCTGTAATTGTAATGATTTGTTATGCATAGCTTTCTGCCTCAGTGAATGGATATGCTACGTAGAGTAGAGAGAGAGAGAGCTTTGGTCTATTGTTGTATGGAGAATGCAAGCTGATGAAGAAGAACATATATGAAGAGGGATGAAGTGTGTGCTTTTTATCCGTGGTGGGAACATCAAAATTTCACATTGAATTATTTAAATTTCAGTTGAATGAAAACTTCTGAAGATCAAATTTTCATTTTGGGAGCTCCTTTGGCGCCTAAATTTTATGTGGACTACATTGCACATTAGTTAACTATTAATAAAGGACCAAAATACAATGAAGGCATATCGCAAAGGGTCAATTCGAAATCAGGCTCCATTAAGGGTTTGATTTCGAATTCAGACCCTGTTTCAGAATTTCTTAGGTTAAAGGACCCATTTTGTGCGGTGTAAAAAAAGTGGTATGAAAATATATGAACTGATATACAATGATCGTTTTGTTTTACAAACTTTAAATATACTGGTATGTCAGAAGTGGTACTGCAGAAAATAAACTGATATTAGATGATCATAAACTAGTACCGAATTATAGTTTTGTGGTACAGAATAGTTAATCCGATCGTTTTCCTACCTTTGCACGACTTTGATCGTTTTCTTGAATGTCTATGATCTAAATCGGTGATAGAAACATACGACGGTTTGACAAACTTTGGAATCCATCCTAACTAAAATAATGGTAAAAATCTAACTAAAAATACACATCAATCAGCAGACATCTAATTTATCAGGTTTGAGTTCTTGATATCGATAAGGTTAGTCGCGGATTTGTATCTCCATGATAAAAGCTAATCAACCGAACCTGCCTTGCCTAAATACACGACGCGAATATATGGTGGTCCTGAAATGGTATGGGAGAAGATGCTGAGCGGAGAAATGCACGCATTTTCAACATATGTTTAACGCTACTGATGAATGCGTATAATCATAAATTACGCCATATTGGCGGTACCTTTCTTTAGCAATCAGTTACATATATTAGACTAATTTCTGACAGATTCAAAAGCAGGGGAGAGCCTAAGGAAACAAAAAAGTAGACCTACCTTAATGATATCAAGTCCTAGGAGAATGCCCCGGATCAGATCCATCTGCCGATGAACTATCGCTATCTGAATCTGATGCCAAAAAAAAGAGGAAACAAATAAGCATCTACGACAAGTTATGAGTGCCCATAACGCATAATAGAATAGCATAGAATACGGTAGTTTCTCTTACCGCTTGAAGATGATCCAGAATCGCTACTGGAACTGCTAGAACTACTTGACCTACTCCCATGTTCTCCAGGTATCTCTCCTACACCACCGTGTGGTTCAGCCCCATCTTGAAAAGCTTCACAACAAAAAATACATTCAAACCTCACAATTCCAAAGCATAGTGCATGCAGAAAACACTAGTAGAGAATCATGGATAGCAAGGTAATAGACTACCATTTGCATCAGCAACATGGACCTCTGTGTCTGCCGCTGGACGTGCCTGCTGCAACATAGTAAAATTCCTCATCAATGAACTTTAAAGATCTGATAGCAGTACACAGTACATGACAGGGGAAACAAAAGTAGCCTCACCATTGTTGTGTTATCCTGATTAGCTACCATTCTTGCACGCAATGCAAGTTCAGCTTTTCTTTTATACTTGCTCAAACTCTTCTTGTAGTTAGTTACTAATCTATCGAGCTCCCACAGAGTCTCCGTGTCCACCCTGTCAATATCCACTTCAATCTCGTCATCGTTTTGAGAAACTGAGGTGTTCCTCTTCCTAATAATCTGGATGATTGCATCAAGCTTCTCTGGCGGCAAGCTCTCAAGGTTTGTGCTAAGTTTTCGTTTCTCTTCAAAAGTCATGTCCCTTTTATTTTCATCCCTCGCTTTAGGTTTCTTTGGCACAGGAGCCCTACCAGCAAGCGAATGCGGAGCATGTGAAGCCAGAGGAGCAAAAGCAGGAGCAGTGGTATAAGTAACGGCAGGGGCAGAGGCATACTTAAGGGCAGGGGCAGTGACCGAAACGGGGACAAGGTACGATTGAAGAGGAGCCTTTCTAGATGTGGGAGTGGTCAATGTGGCCTCATGATACATTGGATACCTCCAACGGGAATTATACTCGTTCTCAATAACCGCCCACCTCTCCTCAAAAATCTCAGATAGCTGTTCTGCCATGATGTGAACATCCTGCCCTTTTGGATTATAAGTCATGGCATTGAGGAACACGAGTCTGACATCCTCCGCAAATGCCCTGGGTGATGTGTACCAATTCTGTGACAGCCTAGTCTTAATTGTCCCGAAATCCATAGGATGCTTAATGATATCGTGGTAGTCAACCAAACCTAGAGCCTTTGCATTCACTGGCTCGTTAAACACCCATCCATGCTTGTGTTTCATCAACCTCTGAAGTAAGCTGCTACAGTTTTTAAATACCTGCTTCATGCTCTTGTCAGGCCCAAAACGTTGTGCACCCCTACCATATTTTCTGCCATTATTGGTTTTCAATCTTTTATTGCTTTCCGGAGGCAAACGGTCCTTACCCAGAAGAAACTCCGAGTTTCGATAGTACTGATTTGCCTTGGGTGTTCGCTTTTCCTTCTCCATGAATTCTCCGGCCATGCTATCGTTCTCCATGATTGCAACAGTGAGCTGCCTCTTATATGGCCTCTGTGTCAGATTCCGAAACGCACCCACATCCGAACTTACCCTAGCTAGTGCTTTGGCTCCGTGTTCTAGGTGCCCTCTACTGGAAAACTCTGAGTTCGTTCTCACCAACAGTCTTCTGTCCATCACATCACCGTGGAGATGAGATACAGGCTGATTGTAACCGCCCACCTTACCAACGTTTGCACCAATATTGCTTTCGCTAAGGTCAGCGTTAACCTGATTATTATAAGGTGAAGCAAGCTGGAGCTCACGAGTCTCCACTTCTTTAACTAGCCCCATAATCAGATCAAGCTCGCGATCAAGCTTCTTCTTGAGTTCCATAATCTCATTCCTCGATGTTTCTTTAGATATACTAAATCTAATCATATCTTCAACTCTAGAAAGCACCAGTGGTTTCAGAATTCCATCACAAGCCGGACCATCAACTGGGGCTGGTATTGGTACCGCCTCGTTGTTATTCGTTTCTTCATTTGCAATGGGCCACTGTGGTTCCCTATGCACTCCCCATCAGCGAGATCGTTATCATCAATCAGTGAAGATAATCTCTCGCTGCCTGGCCTATCTTCACTAGTCTGCAGGGTCCCATTTGCAATGAGAGGAGAAGATTTCACCATATCATTGCCATCATTGTTTTCAGGTGGAAGCGCATTATCACAACTGCCTAGCTCCACAGAAGGTCCACCATTTACTTCCCGTACTTGATCTTCTGTAGGATAGTCACCAACCAATAATGAATCTTGCTGCTCCATCCTCTTCTCTAGATATGGTTGCTGCTGGAGAGCTGAGTCATCGCCCTTATCCACAGAGTTGTTTTGACATGGAGATTGATCATGGAGCTTTCCATCAGATGAAACAGCTTTCTCAGTTGTGAGGTCTTGTACAACCTCATGTGTGGGGTCAGCCATGTGAACCTCCGAGGTGGTGGGATCCTTATCAGGGGCAGATTCGTTATCATTGGGTACATTTTGGGCTTTTCTTCGGTTTCTTCGTATATAAACTTTACTATTCTCGTTCCACTTACACCTACCACTCCAATTCAATCCATCTTCAATAGGACCAGAATCCATACATGTAGTAACTTGCCCAAAACAACACAGGAGAAACCTGCAACAAATTGGATCTCGAACAAATCATATATAGGGTTTCAAAAACCCTAGCATCAGTCAAACATAATCCAAACCGCATGTATAAAACATCATATGCAATGAAAACCTGTCATCTTAGTACCTTCGACACGAGTCAATCGATACATATATACACAGATCCGGTTTTTACAAGCCATCAAAATAAATAACAGAAAAAATGCACGACAAACGCATAGATCCACAAGTTTATCATGAAATTAGATTACCACAAATCAAAACGACATCTACAGGGGGGAAAAGAGAAATATAGATCGGGGAAAAATTAGGGTTTCATGTTTAGGGAAAAGAGTTGCGTTCTGACCTTCGTATCCGAACTATACCCTCTTTCTCTCTCTACAATTTTTTTTTTTTGGGTTTTCTCTCTCTTAAGATTTTTATTTTTCTCTACGGTGTCGTCGTGGTTTTATCGAATCTCACGCGCTGCTCGCAATTATGAAAGGCGATGAAGAGGTGCCACGTCACTTGCGCGTGAATATGTAGTCTTTTATTTTTTTAAAAATTATCCATAAATAAAAGAAAAAGCCAACTTCTAATTTTAAAGAGAACAAACTTACTCTGCTAACACCATATTATTAAAGATAAAACATCCATAAACTAAAACGAACAACTAAATCAGCGAATGAAATTTCTTCCAAAGAACTGGGTTAAACAATACACGGACAAAGCTGAGGCTTGTTTTTCAAGCGATAAAGCCCCTTCCTCTTGCCTTCGAATACTTTGTATGTATTAGTGCCGAATCAATTAGTAGCAGAAGATGGCCTTTTTTTTGGCTAAATATGAGTTATATGTTGATGTAATGAGACAGTGTAAAAAAAGGTAATGACTATTTGTATTATTTATACAAAGAAAAAGAGGTTGTCTTACCCAGAAATGGTTGCATTGGTCGCCCAAGACTGAATTAGTTGAAGTTAATATGCTGGAGAGGAAGAAAATGGCTAAACTAAATGTTCCTCATATGACTAACAGGCCAAGAGTGCTCAAAATCTTGGATACCATAGGAAAGTTGGCTTCTCTTTTTCTTTTTGCACAGTAGTAAAGAGACGAAAGTTTTCTTAGTGCATGGAGAACTCACCTGGGTCATTACCAGTATATATATTATTGCATCGAAGACCAGCTGTAATAGCACTTTTCTTCTGCAATGTCTTTTTCTTATTCATGGCCTTGGCTAAGTCCTCAATGGTGCTCAGCCAACTCAAAAGAAGATTCAGTTAATTAAAATATGGTGCTTGGAATTGCACAGCATAACCTGGTTAAGATGGAAAATATAAGTTTACGCGTGCAAGTTTATGATAATACCTCTCAGTAAAATCACTATCATTCCTCTGAAAATTTTTCTCCTAGTCTGTCTGAAGGTTGCCCAGTAACGGTTTTGTAGTGGTCACAAAGGCTTTGGTGGCATTGGGGGTCTAGAAATTTAAGGCATGTGGTAAAGAGTTGTTTGATTTATATCCAGAACTACAGTACTATAAACCTTCATCCTCAGTAAAAAAAATGGTTAGTTACCTTGTGGGTTTATAAAGCAAACACTCAATAAATGCAAAGTCCATCTCTTCAATCTTCTTACGAACCATGTATTCCTGCGAAATACAAGAGAAAGTGACGAAAGGTAAACTAAGAAAGGGTCGTGAAATATGAGAAAAAAATGAACATAGTGGACCAAAGCAACACCGCACAACAAAACAGAGCGACAACCTTTCTCTTATCTGCTTCAAATGATACCTTTAAAATTTGAACAACTGCTGGAAGTAGTGGAATAAACAATCCAAACATTTTTGGTGCAGCACTGATGAAACTAAAGTCATGAAGGTTTACATAAAGTGAAAGAAAATCAAGAACAAAGCAGCACTTAATAGTTCATATACGGTTACATATCAGGTAAGGCAGGGCACAAGTACCATCAGCTCGAAAAACCAACTTGGACAGATAAGAGTGAAAAAAATTACACAAAACTTTACCATAACGCAATCATATAATTGGCAACTCCATATTACCTTGTCTGTCAAAAGGAGAATTATTTGAATATTCAAATAGCTCAGAAATAATTTGCTGGTGACTGCAGCCACCACTCTGTATCAATAAACACGCTAGCGCCTTTGTAATAATTAACACACACACAAAAAAAATCATTTCCTCAACCTTGAAAAGTGGAAGGGCCAAGATATAAACCAATCAACGTAATCACCATCGGAGATCTGAGACAGATGACAAGAGAGATTAGATTCAAAAGTTAATAAAGTACACAGCAGATGTTATTCACCAGCAGCATATCCATGTAGACGGTTGGTTATGTTATTCAGACAGAAGAATGGAAGTCTATCCTGAAAGAAATCCCAACTATAAAAGTATCTTTCAAAACATAATGACCAAAATCCTCAAAATGTGTATTATGAACGATGTATTGATCATATTAGTTGAACTCTTAAAAGCTCGAGGCTGTTGGCATATTACCTGCTTCACCAAACTAGGATTTCATGTCAATGCCGATTAACTTCTTCTCCAAACTTGTACCAAAAGACTATCGTGAAAGAAAACATTTGAAAAATTCCATGAATTTTCCTAGGGCACCTTCGATTTCATCATCTTGTTAAAATCGTCGGCGCAGTCTCGATTTTACTCGATTCTGCGTTGCCGCGAACAGATAATATAAATCCCACACTGCCTGCGTTTTTTGGAATGGAATCGCCCACCTTTTTTTCCAAAAATTAATTAGATAAATGTAAAAAATTAATAGAAAAAAAAAAAGATGATGTAAAAATAAAACAGCTCCGCTCAGATTCGACTTTCGAGAGCCTTCGGCTATAGTTATAAAATGGCGACGAGCCACCTCGCACCAATCTCTTCATATTTATTATCCCCTCTAACAAAGCGGCCAACGAATTTCTCGTATTTGCACAAAGCCCTCCGTTGTCGTTCTACCATACGTTTCTCGCTCTCAGTCATGGCTTCCGATGCTAAAAAGGTATCGTCGTTTCTGCACTTGTTTTTCTGGTTTTCGGGAGGTAAAAGTGGAGCTGAGAGTGTGATTGTCTGTCCGATTGAGATTTTTTCTATGTCTGTGCTTGTAGGTTTTGGTTCCTGTAGCTAATGGAACTGAGCCGATCGAGGCGGTGGTGACGATCGATGTTCTACGACGAGCTGGAGCCGACGTGACTGTTGCGTCGGTGGAGAACCAATTGTGCGTCGACGCTTGCCACGGCATCAAGATCGTTGCCGATGCTCTTGTGTCCGATTGCGTTGACACTGTGTTTGACCTCATATCTCTCCCGGTATGGTTACGCATCCTGTCAAGTATCTTTGTTGTTTCCTTTTATGTGATACCTTCTTCCTAGTGAGGACAAGTGAGTTCGCTTACGATCTCGTAAAGATGTTTTTTACACTTTGATGGCAGTTTTGTTGCTGAAATTATTCCTGCACCGGTGAAACACAGTTGCTTAAAATAATTATTTCAAAATTTGTGATTTCGGATCTTGTTTCACTGCTAACTATGATTATTGCTTCGATGCTGTTCTCTTTGTTATCAATTTTCTTTTTTAAAAAATCGAAATGAAAATCAATGCATATGGATGGATATAGGGAGGAATGCCAGGTGCAGCTACTTTGAAGAATTGCAAGGTACTTGAGACCATTGTAAAGAAGCAGGCTGCTGATGACCGGCCATATGCAGCTATATGCGCTGCTCCTGCTGTTGCTCTTGGTTCATGGGGCCTGTTGAAGGGGAAAAAGGTCGGAAGAAGAATAAGTATTATCCTGCATGTATTCGGTTATATATAGGCCAATATCGGGGAAAAACTTGATCATCAACACTAATATTGTTCTCATAAATTTGTAGGCAACTTGCTACCCATCATTTATGGAACAGTTGTCATCATCAGCATCTGCTGTTGAGTCCAGGGTACATCAGGATGGCAAAGTGGTGACAAGTCGTGGACCTGGAACAGTGATGGAGTATTCAGTTGCTCTGGTCGAGCTGCTATATGGAAAGGATAAGGCTCAAGAGGTTTCGGGACCGTTGGTATGTATGGCTACCTTTTAAGTATGTTTTCAATGTTACTGCCACAATTTCAAGTTGCTGATAGTGTCCCTGCTGCTGAGGCATTGGCTTATTTATTATTTCTTAATTCCATCCAGGTCATGCGGCCAAACCATGGTGAAGCGTATACCTATTTGGAGCTAAATCCAGTTGATTGGAAGTTTGAGGGTACTCCTAAGGTATATGCGTATGTATATTCTAGAATGTACTTAAGAATATTGGAATCTTAGGGAAGTTCTCTTCTCAACTTCTAAATGATAGCTTATAATCTCCTGGAAGTACAATTGGTTTGGGAATATAATCTCATATCGAAGCAGGCAAGAACCAATTTTCAGTGGAGAATGCTGACTATTAATCGCAATTCCTTGTTTTTTTTTCTCGACAGATTCTAGTGCCAATTGCTAATGGGACTGAGGAGATGGAAGCTGTTATAATCATTGATGTGCTTCGCCGAGCAAAGGCTAATGTGGTGGTGGCATCTCTTGAGCCCAACCTTGAAATTTTAGCTTCCCGAAAAGTTAAACTAGCTGCGGATGTTCTCCTAGATGAAGCCATCGGTCAATCATATGATCTTGTTGTCTTGCCGGTGAGTAAATAATTCCACTTAAACATCTGATTTTGAAAGTGCAGAAATCTGAATCTACTCCACACCTTGTGACAAAACAATACTTTAATAACCTCATGAGCAGGGTGGACTTGGTGGTGCCGAAGCCTTTGCAAAATCAGAGAAGCTGGTGAATCTGCTGAAGAAGCAAAGGGATTCACACAAGTTTTACGCAGCAATTTGTGCTTCTCCTGCCTTAGTCCTTGAACCCAACGGCTTGCTCAAGGTATCATCGGTATCTTTTTCTAGTAATAAAAATTTTGAGATTCCATGTTAAAGCCAATTATCAATTCACTTTATCACTTCATTTTTTCGCGCTAAATTTATCTTACATGGCATCATCGTCGCACACGTTGGACAGGGTAAGAAGGCTACTGCTTTTCCCGCAATGTGCAATAAGCTAACCGACGCCAGCGAAGCGGAAAACCGTGTGGTGGTCGACGGCAATCTCATCACTAGCAGAGGCCCAGGTACCACAATGGAGTTTGCTTTGGTTATCGCCGAGAAATTCTTCGGTCGAGACAAAGCTCACGAACTTGCCAAGACCATGGTTTTCTCACACTAATGCTATGTGGAATTGTATGGGGTGCCCACCCACCTTGGTAAAAAAATAAAGGCCCGACGCTGTTTCTTATCTTTGCCTCGAGTTGATCGTTTTCCTTGTATGCATAGATCGCTGATACAACTACTTATTAGTATGCTCTTGTGTTGTGTTTGTAGTCTTATTCACCACGAACCTCGTGAGAGAGATGAGCCACACAAAAAAGACGACAGTTTCGATGAACTTTGGAATCTAATCCTAAAAACAAAATTTAATGGTAAAAATCTAGCCAACATTAAACATCAGCAACCACTAATTCGTCCCCTATCTTCATATCAGGTTTGAGTCCTTGATATCAATAAGCCTGGTCGCACAGTTCTGAGATGGATTGCCATCTACACTCGATATTCTCCCAACCATCATATATGCAGCGGATACATCTCCATTGATATAAGCTAATCAATCAGTACAAGTGAATATATGGAATGGCCTGGGAGAAGATGCTGGGTGGAAAAAAACATGCAATTTTTAGCATGTGTACCTCAAATAAATCTAAATGATGATTAACTTACACCAACATATCAAGTCTCATGAACACATAACTTGTGGTTACCTTTCTTTAGCAATCAGATACATTTATTTGACCGATTTCTGACAGATTAACAAAATAGGCCTACCTAGTGATTGATATCAAGTCCTTGGAGAATGCCCCGGATCTGATCCATCTGCCGATGAACTATCGCTATCTGAATCTGCTGCCACAAAAAGATGAAACAAATAAGCATCTACGACGGGCAAGAGACGGCAAACTCGCCAAATTAGAGTGAATAAAATGAATAGCTCGAGGCATAAAAGAACAGCATAGGATACGGTAGTTTCTTTTACCACTTGAAGATGACCCAGAATCACTACTGGAACTGCTAGAACTACTTGACCTACTCCCACGTTCTCCAGGTCTCTGCCCTACACCACCGTGTGGTTCAGCCCCATCTTGAAAAGCTTCACAACAGAAAAAGATATATATTCAAACCACACAATTCAAAAGCATATGCAGAGAAAACTAGTAGGGTAATAGAGTCAATAGACTACCATTTGCATCAGCAACATGGACCTCAGTGGCTGGCGCAGGACTTGACTGCTGTGACATAGTAAAATACCTTGTCAAATGAACTTTAGAGAATCTGACAGCACACAGTACATGATAAGGGAAGTAAAAGTAGCCTCACCATCATTGTGTTATTCTGGTTAGCTACCATCCTTGATTGCAAGGCGAGTTCAGCTTTCCTTTTATACTTGCTCAAACTCTTCTTATAGTTAGTTACTAATCTATCAAGCTCCCACAGAGTCTCTGTGTCAATCCTGTCAATATCCACTTCAATCTCATCATTGTTTTGAGAAACTGAGGTGTTCCTCTTCCTAATAATCTGGATGATTGCATCAAGCTTCTCTGGGGGCAAGCTCTCAAGGTTTGTGCTAAGTTTTTGTTTCTCGTCAAAAGTCATGTCTCTTTTATTTTCATCCTTTGCTTTAGGTTTCTTTGGCACAGGAGTCCTACCAGCATGCGAATGCGGAGCATGTGAAGCTAGAGGAGCAAAAGCAGGAGCAGGGGTATAAGTAAGGGCAGGAGCAGCGGCATACATAAGGGCCGGGGCAGAGGCATTGACTGAAACGGGGACAAGGTAAGATTGAAGAGGAGTGGCCAATGTCGCTTCCTGATACATTGGATACTTCCAACGGGAATTGTACTCGTTCTCAATAACCGCCCACCTCTCCTCAAATATCTCAGATAGCTGTTCTGCCATTATGTGAACGTCATGCCCTTTTGGATTATAAGTCATGGCATTGAGGAACACAAGTCTGACATCCTCAGCAAATGCTCTGGGTGATGTGTACCAATTCTGGGACAGTCTAGTCTTAATTGTACCCAAATCCATAGGATGCTTAATGATATCGTGGTAGTCAACCAATCCTAGAGCCTTTGCATTCACTGGCTCATTAAACACCCATCCATGTTTGTGTTTCATCAACCTCTGAAGTAAGCTGCTACAGTTTTTAAATACCTGCTGCATGCTCTTGTCACGCCCAAAATGTCGACCACCCCTACCATATTTTCTGCCAGTAGAGGTTTTCAATCTTTTATTGCTTTCTGGAGGCAAACGGTCCTTACCCAGGAGAAACTCTGAGTTTCGATAGTACTGATTTACCTTGGGCGTTCGCTTCTCCTTCTCCATGAATTCTCCGGCCATGCTATCATTCTCCATGATTGCAACAGTGAGCTGCCTTTTATATGGCCTCTGTGCCAGATTCCGAACAGCACCAACGTCCGAACTTACCCTATCTAGTGCTTTGGGTCTGTGTTCGAGGTTCCCTGTACCGGACAACTCTGAGTTCATTTGCCCCAACAGTCTTCCGTGCTGATTGTAACCGTCCACCTTATTAACGTCCGCACCAATATATGTGCTTTCGCTAAGGTCAGTGTTAACCTGAGTATTATATGATGAAGCAAGCTGGATCTCACACGTTTCCACTTCTTTAAATAGCCACCTAATCCGATCAAGCTCGAGATCAAGCTTCTTCTTGAGCTCCATAATCTGATTCCTCGATGTTTCTTTAGATATGCTAAATCTAATCACATCTTCAACTCTAGAAAGCACCAGTGGCTTCAGAATTTCATTGTCATTAGAGGGACCATCAAAAGTCGGAGCATCAACTGGGGCTGGTATTGGTACCACCTCTTTGTTATTGGTTTCTTCATTCGCAATGGGCCACTGTAGTTCCCTATGCACTCCCCCATCAGCGAGATCGCTATCATCAATCAGTGAAGATAATCTCTCGCTGCCCGGCCTATCTTCACTAGTCTGCAGGGTCTCATTTGCAATGAGAGGAGAAGATTTCACCATATTATTACCATCATTACTTTCAGGTAACAGCGGGTTATCACAACTGCCTAGCTCCACAGAGGGTCCACCATTAACTTCCCGTACTTGACCTTCTGTAGGATAGTCACCAACCAATAAAGAATCTTGTTGCTCCATCCCCTTCTCGAGATATGGTTGCTGCCGGAGATCTGAGTCATCACCTCCATCCACAGAGTTGTGTTGACGTGGAGATTGTTTGTGAAGCTTTCCATCAGATGAAATAGCTTTCTCAGTTGTGATTTCTTGAACACGCTCATGCGTGGGGTCAGCCGGGTAAACCTTTGAGGTGGTGGGATCCTCATCAGCGGCAGTTTGGCTATTATTGAGTACAATTTTGGCTTTCTTCGGTTTCTTCGTATGTAAACTTTACTATTCTCGTTCCACTTACACCTCCCACTCCAATTCAATCCATCGTCAATAGGACCAGAATCCATACATGTAATTCACCAAGAAACTTGCCCAAAACAACACAGGAGAAACCTGCGACAAATTGGATCTCAAGCAAATCAAATCTAGGGTTTCAAAAACCCTAGAATCAGTAAAAAGTAATCCAAACCGCATGTATGAAACATCATATGCAATGAAAACCTGTCATCTTAGTACCTTAAACACGAGTCAATCGATACATATATACACAGATCCGAATTTTTACAAGCCATCAAAATAAATAAAACAAAAAAGTGCACGACGAACGCATAGATCCACATGGCAATCATGAAATCAGAATACCATAGGCCAAAACGGGATCTATAGGGGCAAAAATAACGAGAAAATATAGATCGGCGAAAAAATTAGGGTTTCATATTTAGGGAAAGAGTTGTGCGTTCTGACCTTCGGATCCGAACTATACCCTCTTTCTCTCTCTACAATTATTTTTCTGATTTTCTCTCTCTAAAATTTTTATTTTTCTCTACGGTGTCGTTCGTGCTTTTATTGAATCTCACGCGCTTCTGGCAATCAAAGAAAGGCGGTGAAGAGGTGCCACGTCACCTTCCCGTGAAATATGCCGTGGAAAGAAAATGAATATCTTCAGCAGCGTCCTTTTATGTCCAAAAATGATCCATAAAAAGCAAAACTTTAAGACACAACTAAATTACTCGCTACATCATGAAAAAATCCATAAAATAAAACGAAAAACTAAATCAGCCAATGACATTTCTTCGAAAAATACGAGTCTTTTCTTTTTTCTTTCAGCGATAAAAGCCCCTTCCGCGCCCGCGACCACGTCCTCTCCAACCTCCCCCTCGTCCACCTCGACCACTCTGTAAGCCTTCGAATGCTTTGTTGATGAGTTGGTTCTGTGAACCACCTCGACCCTTTTTGTTATATGTATTCGTGCTTGAAACGTTAGTAGCAGAAGACGGCCTTTTTGGCTGTGGATGAGATGAGAAGATATATGATGATGTAATGAGGCGCAGTACAAAGAATATGATTGTACTATGTAAAAAGAAAAGAAGAGGTTGTCTTACCCCGAAACGGTTGCATTGGATGATGGTGTTGAGGCTTTTGCTACTTCTTTCCATGACAAGTTTATCTTCTGGGGTTCGAGGAACGAAGGTACTTTTGAATGCAAAGGCTGCATGTACAACAATTGCAGGAGATTTAATTAGTTTAAGTTAAATATGCTGGAGAGAAAAGAAAATGGCTAAACAAAGAAATTGTTCCTCGTATGATACGGTATGATAAGGACTAAGAGGCAAGCAAGAGTACTCAAAAATCTTGGCAACCGTACGAATGTGGGCTTTTTCTTTTTTGCTCAAGTAGTAAAGAGTAGTTTGGACTGTGATCGATATTTTTTAAAAGGCATGGAGAACTCACCTGGGTCATTGCCAGTATATTATTGCATGATCGAAGACCGGCTGTAGCATTTTGCTTCTGCTTCTTCTGCAATGGTTGGTTGAGAAAATTGGAATTAATCCCGTGATTGAAAGAAACACATAATGCAATATTGTGTGATAAGGGGGAACCCACTACTACGCCTTTTCTTCTTCAGTCTTTGCAGCTGCCATAGCTTTATTGTGCTCAGCCATTCCCTGGGTCAATTTCTTATTCATTGCCTTGGCCAAGTCCTCAATGGTGCTCAACCTATTCAAATGACGATTCAGTAAAACATTGGTGTTTGGAATTGCACAGCATAACCTCGCTAAAATGGGTAATATAAGGTTAGGACTGCAAGTTTATGCTAGTACCTCTCAGTAAAATCTCTATTTTGCTCTGAAAAATCTTCTCCTAGTCTGTCCGAAGGTTGCCCGGTAACGATTTTGTAGCCACAAAGGCTATTTGTGGCATTGGGAGTCTGGAAAATTAAGGCTTGTTCAGCAATTATTTTATTTATATCCACAACTGCAATACTATAACCACCATCCTTAATACAAAATGGTTAATTACCTTGTGGGCTAATTGGTGGAATGTATAAAGCAAACACTCAATACATGCAAAGTTCATCTCTTCAATCTTCCTACGAACCATGTATTTCTGCGGGAGAGAATGTGAAGGTATATTAAGAAAGGTCATGAAATAAGAAAACATGAACATCATGGACTAAGATGCACCAAAGCAACACCGCATCACAACAAACCAGACACAACCTTTTTCTTATCTGCTGATAAATGATACCTTTAAAAGTTGAACAACTGCTGGTAGAAGCTGCCTGGAATCTAGAGGTTTTGCATAAACTGAACATTCAGCAAGGCTCTTGAGCAAGTCTATTTTTCGTTCTTCAGGAAGCTAAGCCACAAATAGATCAACAAACATAAGGATTATAACTAAGTAACAGCTTATTCAGTTAGTCAAACTTCCAACTAGAAATTCGAATAAACTATTGACACTGACAGGGGAAATATATTGACTTTCTTCAATTCCTAAACTCTTGTTTTACTAGATATCAAGAAATGTTTTACAGAAAAAAAAAGTAGTAAATAGACAATCCAAACATTTGGTGGCGCCAATGATACTACTAAAGTCACGAAGGTTTCATAATGTAAAAGCAAATCAACACTTAATGTACACTTATATATCACGTGAGGCAGGGGCACAACACCATCAGGTCGAGAAACCAACTTAAACAGATAAGATCAAAAGAATTAACCAAACGGCAATCCACAACAGCAAGCTTAACCATAACCCAAACAGTAGATTGACTACTCCTTATTAACTTATACCTTGTCAAAAACAGGGATTATTTGATTATTCAAATAGCTGAGAAACTTGCTGCAGGATGCACCCCTCTGGACCAATAAATACGCATGAGGTCAAAATATGCTTGCATCTTTAAAACTCTTAACACAAAAAAAAAATCATTTTCTCTACCTTGAAAAGTGGGAGGGCCATCTGTAGGCAAGATATAAACCGATCAACATGATCACCATCAGAGATCTGAGACAGATCACAACAAAGATAAGGTTCAAAACATTATTACGCAGCAGATGTTATTCATGAACGGACCAGCATATCCATGAAGAGGATTATTCACACGAATGAAAGTCTATCCACACAAACAGCAGTCTCTTAGAAACTCCTCAAAATCCCAACTATAAAAGTATCTTCCGAAACAAAATGACCGATTTCGAACAATTAATAGGAAAAGTTGGCATTAATCAAAGGAAATGGGACATATCTCCACCAACAGTAATAACAACACAGTTGACATGTGATGCAAGGTCTCTATTCGGTATGCGACATACGTTAAATTGAGCGTCCAAATCAGCTTGGTCCTCAATAATCTCAACTAGCTCTTGAATGCGCTCCACGGGAGCACTCTCTCCAAACAAGCTCAAACTTTTCAAGAAGTCCATAAACATTTTAAACTCAGTTGCTGTTACGTCTTGGAGATTCTGTGATGTGGCCATGCCAGAAAAAAATAAAGTTGAATTAGTGTCAGCATATCATGTGGTATTAAAGGTCTAAATGAAATTCATATGATGCACGATGCGATGATAATATTAGTTAAAATCTTAAAAGCTCGAGGCTGTTGGCATACCTGCTTCACCAAATTTGTCACATGCCTCTCCATTTCATCTTTCGGCTTCAACAACTCTGCTTTAAGAGGGAACACCTGGAAAATATGTGGGTTCAAATTTGACCATAAGCTGGGAGATACAAATCAAAATTAGGATAGTATTATACCCTGTCTCTGATGAAGCACAAAACTTTTTCGCGAATAATCTCCCAAGAACTGTCTTCTGCATTCCGATCATCAGTGCTCCCAATGTGCTTAAATAAAGCTGTTAATGATGCTGCAACAAGAAAAAAAAAAGGATCGCTTCAATATTAGTATATGAAAAAAATGGAACCTTTCGATACTGTTAATGATGCTTATCAAATTATTTCACCACAATGAAAAACTTATTAGATCCATGTCATGACTCGTGATTTCAAAAGAATGTACGTTTATCGTCAATTGAGATTAGGATACAAAGGAAGATTTCACTTTAAACAACTACCACTCATTTAGCATGGATGGAAGTAATTTTTAAACAAGAAAATACTTATCACATTCTCCGGAAAAGGAGGGAAAATTAAAAAATGAAAAAGGCAGCAAATCTCTATAAATCCTACTTACTCTTTACATCCTGTCGCAACAGAGACAGAAGGGCTTTATGCACTGCATCACGCTCCACATTATCTCCTGCACAAAACCAATTATGCATAGTATAGCAACTGACGCTTATTATCCAAATGCCAATTCAGGAACGAGAGGCTACCAGCAATAAGAAGTTGACCAAGGATGTCCACAATTTTGGCCAGATGTTCAGGTGTATCCTTGCAGAAAAGAGGAAGCCCACGGATAGCTTGTACACGCACCTTCAGCAATCAACATAAACAATGCCAATTATATCTACTAGAATAGATATATGTAAATCCTTGCAGTGACAGAAGAACAACACTTATTTTTCAATCCACATTCCCATCTCTAAATCCCTCCAGATACAAATAAAATGCATACTACTATCATGCTAAAACATCCCAAACATCAGAGATAGCATACTCTTATATCATGACCTCCACAGTTACTACATCACACAAATACAGCACAACCGACATAAGAAACCATCTGGAAGATAAACACTCGTTTTTCCCAATTGAGCATCAAAAAAACTTAACTGAGTCACCTATACCCTAATCCTTAACGAATTAAATATGATATCAAACCAGGATAATTGACTAACCCCGAGCTCCTCATCCTCACATAGATACAGATGCTGGTCGAGAGCTTGCTCCGTAAGCTCGGGAAAGTATTTAAAGAACTTAGGTATCATCTGAGCTGCCAACTGCTTCGCCTTAACGCTTCCATTAGCAGACGAGATTATTCCTTCGTAATCCGTACGATTCTGCTTGCAAAAGCAAACGCGTCAGATCAGAACCATAAAATTACAAAACGCAAAACCCGTACAATGTGGACTAACCTGGGACTTGTCTTTGGCTTCGTTGAGCTTCTCGCAATACTCGTAAAGCTTCTCTATCTCCTTAGAGTCATCCGTCGGTTCTGCCATGGTTGAATTAGAACGACAATCTAAGATTTGCCAAAGACTGTGAGAGGAAAGATGTTACTTGTTAGGGTTTGTTTTCGAATTTTCTGATTAACACCTCGACCGATAGAAAAATGTCTTTATCTTCTTTTTTCTTCTAAAGAACGAAGTGTTCGGTTTTGCAATGGAGTTCGAACCGGACCCATCTGGCCCGACGATTGGCAAACTCGGGCCAATTTGACCCGTCGACCAATGGGCTTGCTGGTCCACTTAATATTTTATTATTGTTTCAAATTATTTTTATTGAAGTAAAATGGTTTATTAATTTGGGCCTGGATTTGGACTTCCATGAACTTGGGCCAAAGCCTAGTAAGGAAAGGGTACACGTGTTATTTAACTGACAGTGTAAATAGTTCGGAAATTAAAGAAAAAAATAAAAGAAAAGATGATAAGCTCAATTTGAGAGTGAGGGTTTGATTGATTGATATAGTGCAAAAAAACCTCGTATATAGGCAAAGGTTTACACGTGTACACACAGACACAATCTGAACCTTCGCCGCTTGACAAACTTGTTGAGTCTTAACGTTGGCGCCATGGACGAAGAGTTTTCGGTCGATCCCACTCAGCTGCTCGAAGCTGCTTCAGACTTCGCTAACCAACCAGGTGAGGAATCATTCATTACCAATTTCATATGGGTTGTTGACTGATGGTATTTTGTTTTATTTCAACTCTTTTGGGTTTTTTAAGGTATCATCGGCGATGCATCAGCCGAGGATTTTCTCTCTCGATTTCCGCTTCCTGCCATCATCAGGTGGATTTGCTGGTTTGCCTTTGTTTTCTGTTTTTTTTTTTTTTTGCCATTTGGTACCTGATTAACTTGCGCGTGCTGTAAAGATATCATTTTTTGTCTTTTCTTATGAATTACGGTTCGTTATGTTTTTTTTTTATTAATTTAGTGCTTTGCAAACCATGGCGGATCATCCTGGTCTGGAAAATGCATTGGTGGGTTGTTTGGAGAGGATATTTAGGACCAATTATGGAGCTTCGCTTATCGCCCATTTCATGGTTAGCTTTATAAGTTATGTTGATCAGTTATATTTTCATCGTGTATTGTGGGTTCCTTTTTTTTTTCATTTCGTCATAACGGTGGATTTTCCTTCTTACTCACATTTCGACCACGGTATATCTTATTTGTCGAATCTTGACACTGTATTCTAGTTGTGATTCCTGCATGGATTTCTTGGTTAAACATAAGTCCATTGTACATACTTCTTACTCCGTTTAGTTTGAGTAACTTACCGATGTTCTACTTCAGCCTTTTGTTGAAGTTGGCCTTGGGGCAGACTCTCAGAAAGTGAGACGCCTGGCATGCATAGCTGTAAGCACATGATTCCCTCTTTTAAATTCTCGTCATGTTCACAGTTTGTTTCGCACTTTTAAAAAAGTAATTATAACGACTACGAATTCATAACAACATGCTAATTCAATTCCTATTCCAGGTATCTTGTCTGTTGGAGAAAACAGATAAGAAGATTGCTGCTCGACTGGTCATCCAACATGGCATCTATCCTCTTCTTCTCAGTTTGCTTGATCGATGGGTAAGTATATCTATTGATTATAGAAGTTTGCCTTAAGTTGAAGTTTCATAAATTGACGGTATGTGTCTTAACGTCATGCTTTCAATATCAGTTAAATATTTTAGTTGCTGACTCTACGATTGCTATTTCACTTTTCATATTGTTGCATTTTCACTTGACTGTTTCAAGTTAGAAAAGGTTTGACAAGTCTTATACTGTCCTAATATGTCACTTGAGGATCCATCATTCATTAATTTTCTCTGGCCAACTGCAATTTAGACCATGCTTTAGATATTCTCAGTGAGCATTTTTGGCCTTACCTACTTAATTTAATGTTCATATCGTTTCTTCGACTATTCTCAATGGTAGCATCCAAAATAGCGATGATTCTTATGTTCCACAGAGATGAACAAGTTGCTACAGCATCGGCGGATGCAATCAAATCTTTGGCTGAGTACCCTGAAGGAGTGGTATGCAAATGATTCTGTTTCTGCTTAAGGTTTTCCATGGCATTCCTTCCTTCGTGTTTTGCAATTGATAATCCACTATAACATATCCACAGGCTATCGTCTTTCCGAAAGTGCCAATGAAGCAACCCACCTTGGAAATTTAGCTGCAAAATGTTCTTCCCTGGTAAATACAGCTAATAATAGGGACAGTGACATAGATTTAGAGTTGCATATTTCAAATCGGTTTCTGATTTATTTCCCTCTGGAATTTTTTGTAATACGTGAAGGCAAGAGTTCGAATACTTGCCTTGGTCGTGAGGCTCTTCTCCGTTTCGAGATCTGTGGCAGAAGAAGTCTCAAAAGCTAATCTACTGAGTCTATTGGAGGCAGAAGTGAGAAGTGCAACCGATACGCTAGTTGCTCTAAGTGTCCTGGAACTTCTTTACGAGGTATAGCTGCTATCCATAGTTGTGTTTGAATCAAATTTAAACAGTCGTTCTTGTAATGAGATATCGACATAATTCTATATTCAATTCTCTGTTTGACAATGAAGTTGGCAGAAGTTGAGCACAGTGCTGAGTTTCTGCTGAAAGCCAGCCTCCTTCAACTGCTTACTTCTATAATCAGGTCGATGAAGAGGAGCTATATCTCATCCATGGTGATGTCCTTATAGTTATTATCAACCATTCACTGATTTCCCTTTTCCTTAGCAATGAAGCTGCAGAATCTGTTTAAGATCAAGAGCCATGATGATAGCTGGAAGGCTTCTGTCCAAAGAAAATGCTTTTTCATTCATCAATGAATCGGGTGAGCCGTCGTCTTATCTCTCATCTGAAAAGGGACTATTCTATTTCACCATAATTTTGAAGTTGTAAAATAAATTACTTCACTCTATTCCCTTTCGAACTGTCGCAATGAGCTTCTTGGTCCAGATGTACATGATTTTTGTGCCGACCCTTATAATCATTAATGGTTCTTTTTTCTGTATCGTAGACTGTAGATCTGTTCTCTCAGCTATTGATAATAGGTCTGAGAAACTTGGAAGTCAAGACGCGGATGAATACGAATGCGCACTAGAAGCAATAGGCCAAATTTCATTGTGTAAGTTATTACGTAAAACCCCTCGATCACATAAATGCATTAGGCATTTGGGGTTTTACCATTTTGCGAACTGTGATGTTACAGCAATCCTAGGAGCAACACTTGTCCTAACAGTTTCGCCTTCTCCGGCCAGACGTGTGATTGATTCTGCTTTCGAACGACAACACGGTAAACAGCTGGTGAGAACCATTAATCCTTTGCGAAATCCACCCTTCGATCCTATAAACTGCGAAATTATGGTCCAAGTATATCCATGTCGATATATTATCTGTTGTTCAATGAACAACCCCAGGCTGCATTGCATTCTCTTGGGAACATTGCTGGCGAAACACGTGCAACTAATAATAGGATTCTGAACAATGCTGCTGAAGAAACCCTTCGAAATCTGATTTACGATAAAGCATCAGCAACATCTAAGCTGACCCCATCTGTAAGTGTGAATTTCGTTTTAGAACTCATTTGATTGCTGCGATTTCCTCGCTGGTTGATTCCATTTTATTATGCGTGGTAATAATATGATTGCAGGGCCTCCTTTTATCTGTTCTTCAGCAGGACTCTGAAGTTCGTATTGCGGTGAGAATGTTTATGATTGCATAAGCTTTCTAATTTCGACAATAAATGAAACCTAACAAAAAATATACGAGTATTCAGTTTCTGAATAAATCTATAGCATACTGAGGCAATATCCATACACCTCATATACGTCAAAAGATGTATAAAGAGTGATTGTTTTGTTCTTACATGGATTGCAGGGATACAGAGTAATAACGGGATTGGTGGCTCGACCATGGTGTCTGATGGAGATCGTCTCAAAAGCCGATATAATTGATATAGTGACCAATGCGTATACAGAAACCAACAAGATAGGTATCCAGAATTTTCACTCTTTATATGCATTTCTGTGATTTCGATATATATCTTTATGCTCTAAAAATCTTTTATATGCTGTAGGAATGGAAGCGAGGCATAGATGTTGTGAAGCAATATTCAAGGCATTTGCATCGTCTGAGAAACTCATCAGTGATCCCTCTTTGCTGGCATGTTTTCCAAGGTTTGAACTATAGCACCCTTTGAAAATATTTGGGTCCACTAATTTTCAATGTTATGGAGGAAATTATTGCAATCATTTAAATTACCTTTCCTTTCCTTGCAGCGATTACTAAAAGAATATGGTAAATATTACTAATAAAAATATGTAGAGTAAGCCGTTCCCCCACCACGAAATGTCTTTACTTTTTAACACATGCATGCAATAACCAAAACCAACTGAATCCCATAAGCAGCAAGGATATCTATTCTTGGTAGTGCAGATTTTTCCATTTCAAAAGAATGATGCAATTGGATAAATAAAAAGTTACTCATTCACGCATTGATCTCTGGTAATAAAGATCGAGACTTGAAAGAAATAGGGGCGTTTGTTATTGTGCTAACCCTCGTGACGCATTCTAAAGGTGACAGTTTCGGAAGAAAAAAAAGGACACGAAAGATGGAGAAATATGTTGGAATGGAATAAATTCAATCGTGGCGTGTTCTTACACACAGTCCCACGTTTTCTTTACTTACTACTTGCTACATTTGATTACTTTTTTCTCAAAAGCTCATCAAATTCTACTGTGATTGCTTCAATATTTTCTATTCACTTGTAAAGTGTAAACAATGATCATGGCTGGGTAGTACTGTACGTTCACTTTCATGAATTGAAGGCCCATGTTTGAACACCATATTGGGCCTAAACCAACTACTTGATGCCCAATTGGATTCGTTAATTACTATTTTAGACCTTTGGCTTTATTATATTAGGGACGGAGGGGAAAAGAAAGAAAAAAAAAAGAAAAATCGTACTTCCTCAAATTCCAACTCTACACAGTAAACTCTCACGACTCGGCTAGTGTTGGTTGCTGGATCTGTTCCCTTAATTGCGTCTGTGGTTGGCCAATTAAAAAAATTGATACTGATCAATTTTTGCTAAGCGTACGTAGCCATGGAGATGGCGATTAGGGTTTTGGCTGTAATCTTTGTACTCTGGTGTGTTCGTATCCAGCTCACTGTATCTACAAAGACCAAGTCGGCCTCATGGATTGGTTAGTTTCACGCAAGCTCTTGTTTCTTCTTTCTTTTTATTTTTTTTTATTGCGCGATTGTTGTTATTTTTCTGATTTGTGATTAATTGCTTGTGCAGGCATCATCAGTACATAGGTAAAGTGAAGCACGCTGTTTTCCACACTCAAAAGGCGGAAGAAAGCGTGTCATTGTTTCCACGGAAGAGAATGTTGTTGCTCGCTTGATCTTCGGCACGGAGAGATCTGTACGTTTTATTATTAATTATTTTTAATTTTTATTTCGATAGATAAGTATTGGTTGGAAAGTTCGTCTTTTTCTGAGGTCTCATTTGTATAATTTGCATCATGTGCAGTTTGGAGGCATATTTTGGGGCCAAACGATGCTGTCAATCAACTAGATATTGCGCTTGGGAAATGTAAACTTTTCTCATTGATTTAGTTGTTGATTGTTTTTATTATATGATGTGCATTTTTACCTGGAACTTTAATTAGTTTGGTACATTCTGAATCTAGTGGTACATTCTGAATGTAGTAGTATCCTTTTGATTAATGAGAGGATAAAGGAGGCTACTGGTTTTTGCCGTGCTGTGAAATGAATTAGTTTATAACTATCGTATTTGGTGATGAATGGACTTGAAGAGGTGATTATTACTGATTTCATAAAAAGGAATAGCATCCCCTTTTGGAGTACAAGTGAAAATTGTTCTGAAGATAGATGAGTTATTTCGTAGGACGTATATGCTAATTATTATAGTTTTGTCTTTGCAGATGTCATCACATTGTCAATGGAGGCAGTGTTTTAAGAGCTTGGAACCTTCCAGATGGCCAGATGGTGTGGGAGACTACACTTTCTGGATCAAAGCCCTCAAAACCATTATTACTAATCCAGTGAGAAACTATTTATGTCTTTCAAATTAAACACCGTTGTTTCTTAGAAGATAATAAATTCTTTTTCCATTGATTATTTATTTATTTTAAACCTTAGCAATCCATGTCTTATGTGATCATAACTGACACACCATAACTTTTTTGCTTTAATCATGCATGCTATATTCCATAAGCAATTCCTTACTTTGTTGCAGGCTAATTTGAAGATTGCCAAGGATGATGTAATCTTCGTTTATGGGCATGGTTTCATACAGGCTGTTGCGAGCTTCGATGGCGAGGTCATCTGGAGAAAGGAATTAGCGTCTCAAGGGTTTGATCCCTGATACAAACAAAATTCGATGCATTTTACTTTTATTTGCTGTACTTGCCAAGTAGTTGAATAGTCTATCTCACATTTGCAGCATCGACGTCCAACAGCTAATTTATCCAGGTGAAGGGGATGTTTTGTATGCTGTAGGTCTCCGTGGCTTGTCCCAAGTAGAAGCTTATCAGGTTAATGTCAAGACTGGTGAGCTGCTAAGGCACAATAACGTGCTCTTTCCTGCTGGGTTTTCTGGGGAGCTTTTGTTTGTGGCGGATGACACTGCTGTCGCTGTTGATTCCACTGGAAAGACTCTGGTTACGCTAATCTTTCAAGATGGAGACATTATCATTCATCAGAATCAAATTTCTGAGATCATTACTGATTTTCAAGGGGCAGCAATCATACTTGCCTCCAAAATTCACGGAGTGTTTATACTTGAAGCAGATGGGTCTAATTTCCTCATCAAAGTGATAAGTGGTGGCAGTCCGAAGGTTGTCGCAGACCTTGTCAGTGTAAAACGCTGCCAGTGATTCTCTAACTCTTCCTGATGGTCAGCAAGCGTTTGCTGCAGTTAAAAATAATGACGATAAGATTATTGTGACGGTCAAACTCGTCAATGACATGTCACTCAAGTTAACAGAGGAAGCAGTTCAAATGGATCCGCATAGGGGGCTTGTGCATAAGGTTTTTCTCAACAGCTATGTCCGAACGGACAGGTCAAATGGATTCAGGGTTCTGATTGTGATGGAAGACCATTCATTGCTCTTATTGCAGCAAGGAGAGATTGTGTGGAGTAGGGAAGATGGACTAGCTTCAATAACTGATGTGGTGGCATCAGAGTTGCCTGTTGAAAAAGATGGTGTTTCTGTGGCCAAAGTAGAGCACAACATTTCGAATGGCTTCAGGTAAGATGCAAATTAAAATAGTTATGGTTATGGTTTCGATGGTTTCTAATTTTGCTGTGCAGCATATCTGAAACACCGATGTAACTACCGCTGTGTTTTTTATTTTATTTCTAGTTTCCACTCATCATACTTAACAATCTCTCTAGTTAAATGATTACGTGACTTGATGTGAAACTTTTCAACTAAATTTCATCGATAATCAATATGTATCGGTAAAATTCATAATACTATTTTTGATATACCTGGGTTCTTACTATTTGTCTACTCGTTTAAGGGGCATTTTGCTGAAGCTCAAAGGAACCCTTATGATAGCTACCCCTGATGATGTAGCAGCCATACAGAAAATAACACTACAGAGCTCTGATAAAAGCAAGTTGACACGGGATCGCAAGGGATTCAGGAAGCTTCTCGTAGTACTCACTCGAGCAGGAAAACTTGTTGCACTACACACGGGAGATGGAAGGATCGTGTGGTCTATTTTAGTGAATTCTCTTCGTCAGTCGCATAAATGTACAAGTCCGAGAGCGATCAGCTTATACAAATGGCAGGATCCTCACCATCATGCGTTGGATGAGAATCCATCAGTTCTCATCGTGGGAAAATGTGGAGAGAGTTCTGATTCTTCTGGCGTGCTTTCCATTGTTGACGTTTACACGGGGGAGGAGCGCCAGAACATTGGACCTGTCCATTCAATAGCACACATTATTCAATTGCCTTTAACTGATTCCATCGAACAGCGCCTGCATTTATTGTTGGATGCTCATGGGACTCACTTGTATCCTAGGACTGCAGAGGCTCTTGAAATTTTCCAGCGTGAGTCAGGAAATGTTTATTGGTATTCTGTCGAAACTGACAAAGGTATTCTAAGGGTCATGCTGTGCATAAGAATTGTGTTCATGAGGTGGAAGACAGCTTCTGCTTTGACACCAAGGGTCTGTGGTCAATTGTGTTCCCACTAGAATCGGAAAAGATTGCTGTTACCGTGGCTAGGAGCTCAAATGAGGTATCTCTTGTCTTCTTATGCACCCCATTTCATCAACTAACAATTTGGCTTTCGAAATGTCACTGTTTCTTGCATTTTTCTTTTAGATATCTTTCACTAAAAAATTTATGGGACTTTGGCTTTCTTATATCAGTTTGTGATATGCCTCCTTGTCTACTTCTCCCCTTCTAGGTAGTGCATACTCAAGCAAAAGTGACGGCGATCAGGAAGTCATGTACAAATATGTCTCCAGAAATCTGCTCTTTTTAGCTACAGTTTCACCGAAGGCTTTTGGGCCCATTGGTTCAGTTACACCAGATGAGTCGTCGTTAATTGTTTATGTAATTGATACTGTCTCTGGCCGCATATTGCATCGCATGACTCATCAGGGATCACAGGGCCCTGTAAAAGCAGTAAGTATTAGTTCCCATTGGTACACATACAATGATATCTTTAATGCTTGCTTTCCTTGTGATTTATGTGCCTTCTGAAAAGTTATAATTGACCTTTTTCCCCTATTCCTTCAAAGGTTTTTAGTGAGAATTGGATCGTGTACCACTACTTCAACTTAAGAGCTCACAGATATGAGATGTCTGTCATCGAAATCTTCGATCAAGCTCGTGCGGTACTTTCTTCAACTTGGCCTCTTTATACCTTTTCGCACATGTTTTTTGTCTTTGATGTATGTTAAACTATTGATGTGTCCAGGATAACAAACATGTAATGAAACTTATTCTGGAATGCACAATCTTACTTCCCCTGTAACGGCTTACTCCCGCCCTGAAGTATACACGAAATCACAGTCATACTTTTTCACACATTCCGTGAAAACACTGGCTGTAACAGAAAATGCCAAAGGCATAACTTCCAAACAGCTTCTTCTCGGTACAATTGGTGATCAGGTCAGGTTTTTAACTTCAAACAGATTATACAAATAACTCTGCTGTGTGACATCGTCGGATATTCAATGCCTGACCTTTTAGATTTTGCCTTCCCTAATTTATGTGTTGCATCTTTAGAACCACTCCGCGGTGATGTGTTGCCCATTTTAATGAGTTATAGCATTAAAATTAACAGGTTTTGGCTCTTGACAAGCGGTTTTTAGACCCAAGTACGCTTAACCCCACGCAAGCTGAGAAAGAGGAAGGACTCATGCCTCTTACAGATTCATTGCCAATCATTCCTCAGGTAATTGAAGAAAAACATTCAACTGACGTTGCAAAATGACTGTTTTCTGGATAATTTGTCATTGGCAAATATATTTCCAAATAATCTGTCTCATCCCCTGAGTTGCTATTTTGCAGTCTTATGTAACCCATTCTCTCAGGTAGAAGGCCTTAGAGGCGTAGTAACTGTGCCTGCGAAGCTCGAGTCGACGGCGCTCGTCTTTGCATATGGTGTTGATCTGTTCTTCACACGTCTCGCACCGTCAAAGACGTACGACTCTCTTACGGAGGATTTCAGTTACGCTCTGCTTCTCATCACAATCGTAGGCCTCGTTGTGGCGATCTTTGTCACTTGGATTTGGTCCGAGAAGAAAGAGCTTCAGGAGAAGTGGAAATGAATGCCATTTTATTTGATGTATAATTTTATTGTTTTCTTCTTAAGATTAAGCGGTCAGAACAACTTTTATCAGACTAGACATATCTTTTTATGATTCTCGCTTTTTTTTTTTTTGGAGTTTCCTTCTCCCTCGGTGGTGGTATTTGGACATAGATCTTGGCTGTCCTGGGCAAGCGGGCCACGATTTTAATTACGACCAATATTTTGGCAGCAAATATTGATGAACAACATATAATTCTTCCCTTCATTGCATGCTAAACCCAAAACAGTGAATTTTTTTTTTCTATACAATCAATACTAGACTAGTGCAAACAATACATGTATAAAATTGATAAAACTGAAAACGAATTTGATGAAACCCATCCAATAGTGTTGTTCTCTTATATTATGTTAGCAGCTTATTGTGAATATATTATATATGTATCTTCCTTGTGCGAGGAAGTTCTTCTTCTTGGAGTCGCAAGATTTGATGTAGTCCATGAAATCAGCAAAGGCCGTGTCTTTATAACGCCTTGGATTGGATTCTTCATCGATCAACACAGTCCATGGTCCCACGTTGCTCGTGAAGGGCATACTGTGCAATGAAGCCACTGATGTCCGATGCATGGTGGCGTTAACCAGCACTCTGTGCAACACACTCTTGTACCTTCCATTGCTAAATATCTGTGCGTCGTCGTCAATTATCAACAACATAAAATCAATAAATATAAATATACAAGATCAGAAACAGATAGATACCTCAAGATGGTCGCCTACGTTGACTAGGAAAGAACCAGGCATGGGATGAACAGTGAGCCAACGTTGTCCGTGCTGTATCTGAAGACCCTCAACTTGGTCTTGAAGTACAAGTGTGAGAAAGCCGTAGTCAGAGTGAGGTGGCATTCCCAGTGTAAGATTAGGTTCTGGGCATGGCGGGAAGCAGTTTGCCATCATAAGCTGGCTTCCATTTTCTAATTCCTTCAATATCGACTTTATATTATTCCCTTCATAATTATGATCACTACCTTCATAATATTCTTGCTGCTGCTGCTGCTGCATTAACGTTGTTTCTCTCTCGTCGCTGGACATGGAGGATAATTTATTAAAACATAATAATGTCAGGCTCTCTAATATGGCCTCAGATAGTGTCAGGAACAACTTCTTCGTTTCTCGTGCGTAGGTAGCCGCCTTTTCCCTGTTGTTTTTGTTTGTTTGTAATAACAATATCAATTAAAAACTACGTCTCACTTGGCACGCAGTTGGGAAAATGTCATGGGTGGAATGGAATGGATGGATAGATGTAGTAGTTTGATTACCTGAAGCTTTGAGGAGAGGATGGCCAATGAGAGACGACGTCAGGCATGGGAGTGCAGAGCAGCTTTAGGAAATCTCTCCAGGAAAAAGACACGGTCGTTTGTCTGGTTGAAGCTTGTCCCATACCTAACAATGGAGTTTAGATCAGCAGACATGTACTTCTCCCTCTCGCTTATGGGCTGATCGAAGAACTCCTTGCTTGCTTCGACCATGTTGCTCATCACATCCTCAGAGATGCCGTGATTCACAACCTGTGGTGGTGCTTAATAAAACATTTGATCAGGAGTCAGACACAAACAAACAACCATTCAATATAATCATGACCTGCAAGATGTTGGAATTTGAACTTAATAAAAAGAAACCTGGAAAAATCCATAGTCTTCACAGGCGTGAGCAAGAGATTGGAGCGCTTGAGACCTCCTCATCTTCCCGGCGCTTGTTTGCAGATCCATGAGATCAACGATGGGAAGCTTAATGAGACTAATACATTATAGTCATCATCTGCTGATGCCTTCTTCTTCTTCTTCTTCTTCCCACCAGCGCCACTACTGATTGCAGACGTTGTTGTTGATAGTAATAATGGACGTTCCTCCACTGGCCATATGTACTTTTTAGGAAGATGACGGACTCCATTGTCGTACATGTGCTTCACTCCTTTACTACTGCTGCATATTAATTGGTGAGGATCATCATTGTCAGCAGTTACAGAAACCGTTCTTCTCTTTTCCTCAGCCACTATCAACGCAGGCGACATCTTTTTTTGTTTAGATTAAAAGATAGAGAGAGAAAGAGAGAGAGAGAGAGTGGGAAGGTGGTGAAAAGCGAGGATATTATGGGGCTCATTTATAGCGAAAGAAATGTAAAAAAGTCGTACGAACGAACGAATGGCGTTGAGGGTAAGCAGTTTTAAGGAAGAAAGGTGGTTTTGGTTTGGATCGGATTTTATGGCCGTTGATAAATTGGACATGACAAATAGAGATGAAAGAGTTGCATAAACACATTTGGACATGACAACTAGAGACAAATTGGACATGATAAATATATAAGATTTATTATATCTGCGAAGTTGCTAGGATGACCTTTTTACTTGAATATGCTCATTTAATTGACTTCTACTACAGACTTTTGTTATAGCCACACAATAGAGATAGTAGAATATAATATAGATATATTTATTCACTTGCCATATATTTATTTACAACTACAAGACTTTTGTTGGCTTACTCGCCATGCCATTCTTGACTTAGGTCGTGAATGAAAATCACAGCGGGAATTAATTATACACACAGTATTATATGAAATGAAATAAATGCTTGAATTAACCAGGAAACTAATTGTAAATGCTTGAATTAACCAGGAAACTAATTGAAAGTTCGTTATATATAATATTGACTTTAATTTACTGGAATTAATGTTTACTAATAAATTTTCTTTGATATGTAATATATACTATAAGGTGCGTTGACCGGGATGTATGTGCATGCATCTAAATTGGTTGCCTGCAGCTTCATTATTAAGGCCATGTACCAATCAATTTCTTTACGTATTTAATAATTTTCGGGACAATGAAACTTAATGATATCCGACTTGAAGTTGAAAAATAAATTAGACCAGAATCTTTTGAAATAAAACATAAAAGCAAAGTATGCCACTTTCACACACATTTCATTGAAGTTATCCAACTGCTTGCGGTATTATTACTCAGTATCTTTTGACTTTTGGTAAATTAATAAGTTGTGGTCACACAATTTATTTTGTATGGTTTGACTTTAATAAAATAAAAATTATATGGTTTGTATTGGTGGAGTTTCGTTCTCATGTATTACATACACATATATGTGTTGTGTGTGCGTGATTCCGTCATCGAACCAGCCACAATTAATTGATTATTAATAATTTCTTTTTTAACATAATCGGATTATATAGATCGAAATCTTTATTTTATTTGAGATATATATAAATTTTAGAATTAATGCATAGGTTTGCTTCTTCTCCGAGAACTGAAAACCTGTTTTCCCTCACGCATGTACTCCATGGCGCACTTTATATGGCATTAGTTTGTTTATCTCTACTACGCTAACTGTAACATATTCTGTTGCACGAATATGAAGTTGCCTTAATATATGCTTTTTTCTCACTAACATTCGTACGGACGGATATTAAAATTTCGGAATAATATAATGAATTTTAGTTAGATCACTTATCAGATAAACCCTTGAACGTACGTGTATGCGTTTATATCTACCTTTTCTATAGGTCAACCATACATGCATCCGTTTGTATGTCTCCCTCTCTCTCTCTCTCTCTCTCTCTCTCTCTCTCTATATATATATATATATATATATATATATAACTATTTTCTCCCAAAACCCTTTCCCCCTTTCTCTCTAAACCAAAACCCTAACTCAACAACAGCCGCCGCCACCATATTTTCCTCTCCTCCCCCTCCTCCATTAATGGAGGATGGGGGAGCTTTTCTTCTTTTTTTGCTGTTTCCGTTTCACTTTATAATAATAATAAAAAAAAAACGATTCCCACCACCACAGCCTCAGGCCACTGCCTTCCGCCTGCCACCGCTGTCGCTGTCGCCTCCTCCCCCTGCCGCCGTCGCCTCTGGCCGTCGCCGTCTCCTCCGCCAAGTCGCCCGCCGCCGTCGCCGTTGTCTCCTCAGCCACGTGGAACCGCCCCCATCATACACAGCTTCTCCTCCGCAACCTCCGTCGCTGCCACCATCTCTGTTGATGCCCTCCGTTGCAGCCACCTCTGCTGTTGCCAGCCGTTGCCGCCACCTCTGCCGACGCCGCTCGTCGCTGTTGCCTCCTGCCGCCGTTGCCGCCACTGCTGACGGCCTCTCCGGCCTCTTCCTCTGCCACCATCAATACAGTCCGCTACACCTCACTATCGTCCACCCGCGAGTCTCCCGTGGGGAGCTCGTTTCTCCCGGCCATTAGGTCGGGAGCTTTTTCTCCCGTTGTGGAGCCATTTCTCCCTTGTGGAGCCTCTTCCGATGAAGACGATAACCTCGAGTCGTTGGACAAAAATAATGTAGAGTACCGTAGATTTGGATTAATAACCTTTTCTGTCGTATGTTCTATAGATTTTTGGTCCAAGTTCGAGGTTTATTTCGTTTTCTATCGGCTTGTTGTTTTGTTTTCGTGATGTATTGCTCCTTATGAGCCTTTGTTTTTCTCTACCGGATTCTGTGTTACCGGAGAGACCCTTTGGGCTATTTAGCCCCTGTATCTTTGTTTATTAATGAAAGCTATCGTTTCCGGGAAAAAAAATATATATATATATATATATTAAGAAGCATAAGTGGGTTCACATTCCTTAAACCTCATTTTATACTATGATTTTGGCACGAGAGTAACATAAAATGTCGCATTATTCACTATACTACTGATCGACCGAATCAAAAGCGGCCATCAATTATGCTTATGATATTTTCACATCAATCGAAATTTCTTTTTTAAAAGTAGATGATAATCACATAGTGATCTTTTAAAAAAAGAAATAATCAAATCTATTTAAAATGTCAGACGTAAAGACAAAGTTTGGCTTAATTAAAAAATAAAACTCTTGCTGAAGAAACGCTTATGACTAGGGGTGAGCAAAACCGGATATCGGGTTTTTCGGATATCCGAAATTCGGATATCCGGATTTCGGATATCGAAAAATGGTATCCGTATCCGCTCCGGTTTTAATCGGATATCCGGAAATCGGATATCCGGTTTATCCGGATATTTACACCGGATATCCGCATCCGGTTTTTAAATTTATTTTCTTATATTTTTTATTATTTTCTTTTGAAAATCATATTTTTTATTTCTTATCACAATAAAAAAAATGTATTTTTTAATATAAGAATTTCTAGACATATTAATTGAGACAATATGTGAATTTATGATTCAAATTACATAAAATAATAAACACAATACCACAAATTCACATTAATTTTTTAACTCGAGTCTCGATGTTTTTATGTTTTTTTTTATCTCAATTCTCTAACAAAGTTTTTTGCAATAATAAAAATAATATAAATTTAAATATTCTACTTGATGATTTTTTTCCTTTTTGGACCTTCATTTTTCTTTTTGGACTATTTTTATTTTTTTTTTTTTTTTTAATATAAAACCGGATACCGGATATCCGGATTTTAGACAAACCACTATCCGTATCCGATCCGGTTTAGTTTAAAATAAATCGGATCGGATATCCGATCCGGTTTTTAAAACGGATATCCGTTTTTTCGGGTTTTGAAAACCGGATACCGGATCGGAATCCGGTTTCCGGATATTTTTGCTCACCCCTACTTATGACGATGATGAGATGTGCAACGACAGAAGGTGCCAAGCTGTGGATTATATATATATATATATACGTAGGTGTAGCTAGTAAGTATATTAGTGTTGCGTTGTATTGTTTCTGTCCGTTGTTCTTCGTTCATTGCATATAGTTTGGCATCCACGTCAGCTCCCAATATTTATATTATTTTCAATATATGTTATAATTGTAATAACATAAGCCTATGGTCTCCAAAACCTTTGCTGTACTACCCTAACCTAGTATTTCCCTCTGTAAACAAGTGTCTCTCAACACACACACACACACACACTTGAATATATCCTTACCAATCTCAGTACTCAGTAGTAACTTAAAAGATGTTTTTTTTTTTACCTGCCCACAGTTGGCGTTTATTGCATGTCCCGACTCATTTACTAGGAGAGAATATTTCTTGTTGGCCATACATTAGTACATTGCATGCCAACTGTCTTATTAGCTTTTGTTTGAATTGAACATCACATACCCATATATAATATAAGTTTTCTTATCAGATATATATCACAAATAATAATTCCGGCAAAAAAGATACGACGTGGATGTTAGCTTATATAATAATAAGATATACAGCTTGAGCGAGGTTGATGTTTGTGTAAGGGCCAATGAATCGACAGTTAGCTTCGAATGTTAACTGAATCGAACCTTATTACATAAGGATATGTAGCAGACAAACCCTGAAAGTGTTGTGAATGTTAGCTAGGTTTGCTTCGTATGTTTGTGGCTTATATCTTCACTTTAATTTGTAGCTACTCACATGTCTCAACTGTTTTGTATTCACGAGATGAAGATTCTCTCGATCGATGCCTATCCACCTATCATTTTTTCTCATGTAATATATATATATATATATATATATATGTGTGTGTGTGTTATATAGCCAATAACATGCAAATAATTATTTATATACATTGGGATGTTATAAAGTTATTATTACGTAGTAATTTCGGCTGAACAATGATCCAGAAAGAGCCGCCTGAATTTGAGCTTCTTAAACGGGCCCAGGCCCAGAGATCCCGGCCCAATGACAATTTGCCCAAAGCCCAATATAAAAACAAGATCTCCTACAATACGAACGGACATCGTTAGAGACAGATAGTTCTATTCTATCTATCGTCTGTATCTACTCAATCGCCTCGCCATTAAAATGTCATCGCTCTCACACTCAAGCTCACTGACGTTATTAACTCTTCCAAATTTACCAAAGAGGTCGCGCCATCGCAAGCTTTCGCAGCTCACCGTCCAATGCTTTTCTGCAAACAACGCCGACAAGAAGCTCCACCTACGAGCGGCAGCAGCAAGCCTACTTCGTGGGTGAGCCCAGATTGGCTCACATCTCTTACAAAGTCACTGACCATCTCCTCCAAGGACGATTCGAACATACCCATGGCGAGTGCGAAGCTCGATGATGTGTCGGACCTCCTCGGCGGGGCCCTTTTCTTGCCGCTTTACAAGTGGATGAATGAGTATGGGCCAGTTTATCGTCTAGCTGCTGGTCCCAGAAACTTCGTCATTGTGAGTGATCCCACCATTGCGAGGCATGTGTTGAGGAATTATGGGACAAAGTACGCCAAAGGGCTCGTGGCTGAGGTTTCCGAGTTCTTGTTTGGATCGGGTTTTGCCATTGCCGAGGGCTCCCTTTGGACGGTAATTGAGTTGTTATATGCCAATTGTCTTCTTTATCTTATGTTTCTTTCAAACTTTTTACTTTCTATTAATGGGATTTTGGTTGTAAAAGTTGCATCTTTGTAATGTAACGACTGCAATTCTCCTTCGTATACGTTCGTCCTTGGATTGAAGAAAGTGTATGCTCATTATAGGTAAGGCGCAGAGCAGTGTTGCCGTCGCTTCACAAGAGGTACTTATCCATAATAGTCGAACGGGTCTTTTGCAGATGCGCCGAGAGGCTCGTGGAGAAACTGAAAGCTGATGCACTCAGCAGAACATCTGTAAATATGGAGGAAAGATTTTCTCAGCTAACGCTTGATGTCATAGGGTTAGCATTATTCAACTACAATTTCGATTCTCTTACAGCTAATAGTCCAGTGATTGATGCGGTTTATACTGCACTTAAAGAAGCAGAGCTGAGATCAACTGATCTGCTGCCGTATTGGAAGGCAGGTTATCACATCACATTTAAGACACGAACCAACTTTTATGAGCCTCGTAATGTTTATCTTCACTGACGTTGACTTCGTTTTTACAGATTGATGCTCTGTGTAAAATAATACCGAGACAGATCAAGGCTGAGAAAGCAGTTTCTTTGATTAGAGAAAGTGTCGAAGAACTCATAGCGAGATGCAAAGAGATTGTGGAAACTGAGGGTGAAAGGATAAACGAGGAAGAGTACGTGAACAACGAAGATCCTAGCATTCTTAGGTTCTTGCTTGCTAGCAGAGAAGAGGTATTGTGTGTTGACCCCCTATTAGTAACCATAATACTGGAAATGCGGGCATACCCAAACTGTTAGTAAAATTATTAGTTAACTTTTATATATGGCAGCAAAGGTGGCCTAAACTAAATGTGATATTTGTCATAGGTTTCAAGCACACAGCTGAGGGATGATCTTCTGTCAATGTTAGTTGCTGGTCATGAAACCACTGGTTCCGTCCTCACCTGGACATCTTATCTTCTCAGTAAGGTATACATGTTATAGCATAGTTTCTATTTGTGATTCTCTATAATTTGGGATACTCTTCCTATGTGATCAAGTGAACGTCTTTTCAAGTCTTTTACAGTCTCAGTAACCGAATACTTACCTAAGATCGCTCGACACAGGATCCTTCTGCTATGGCTAAAGCACAAGAGGAAGTAGACAGAGTTTTACAGGGCAGGCTGCCTACTTACGAAGATATAAAGAATCTCAAGTTCTTGACTCGTTGCATCACTGAGTCGTTGCGCCTATATCCTCATCCACCTGTGAGTTTCGACACCTCTTTTCGTTGCTTTTTTTTTTGTTGTTGTTCTTCCAAAGTTTAGTTTCCCTGAAAAATACGAATCCTTTTATCAGGTTCTAATAAGAAGAGCCATAGTATCTGATGTACTACCTGGGAACTATAAAGTCGAACCTGGTCAAGACATCATGATCTCAGTGTACAATATCCACCACTCTGCAAAGGTATATTACACTGCCTTCTCCCTTAATTTACGTACCACCATACATGACCGCCATCGTCTTCTGTTCTAATGCTCTTTCTTTCTGAAGGTATGGGATAGAGCAGACGATTTCGTTCCAGAAAGATTCGACCTTGAAGGCCCAGTTCCCAATGAAACGAACACTGATTTTAGGTAGTAGATGAAAGAGCTCGATTATTCCACTCGACGCAGCTAAATTAAACAAACAACTACTTTTACTTTCTGCAGATTTATTCCATTCAGTGGAGGCCCACGCAAGTGTGTTGGCGATCAGTTTGCCTTGCTCGAGGCAATAGTAGCACTTGCTGTAGTTTTGCAGCACGTAAGCTTCGAGCTGATCCCTGATCAAAACATAGGGATGACCACCGGCGCCACGATTCATACGACAAATGTAAAAAGAAAAAGTTCTTCTGAAGCCTTTTTTACGAATGAGTTATGATGGATATTATTACATTTTTGGCTTATGCTTGGTTTGCTGCTATGTTGTGTAGGGCTTATACATGAAGGTGACTCAAAGGCCAACTGCATCGAGCTTCATTGCAGCACAAAGGTGAGACGACAGAGCTTGCGCGTGTGTATTATAAGAGAGAAGCTTCCATGGAAGGAAAACTACCACGACGTCGTCTGTTTGTATAGAGGATGATATTCGAAACTGTAAATTAATTTATTCGAAAGGCTCATCACCCACTACATTGTTTTATGATGATGATGATTATAGTTTTTCAAATATATAAAGAAACTTCAATTTCCAATTAAAAAGAAGAGGTGAAAGTGCTAATCAACAGATAGCGATTCTGACTGGTAAAGACACGCTTGGGCTATTTGGTAATAAATATACATAAAACGCTCGTTGGTGGCAGTGGACAAAGCCCACGCGATGCGGATCCGATCCGACCCGAGAATCTAGGTGGGTTGGGTAGTTCGAAGCAGCGAGCGACCATGGAGATTTTCTCGGCGGCGGAGAAGAATCCACACACTTTAAGAAAGAAAATTAATTAATTAATGAACCTAACTAACTACGAACCCTACACTAAAGCGATAATGGAGGGGGAGGGCGGGCTGGGCTATATGGATATGTATCTATCCATATAGATATGTATTATGAACTCTGACTCTAACCAATATTCCTTACTTTTCTTCGCACGAGGACGACAAAACTAAGTAGGGCGGGCTATTAATGATTATTATTATCCATAGCTCTTTTTCTTTCGTATTGGTTGACGTAAGCGAGATAGAGACGACGAACTCGGCGGCAGTGATATTGACCAGACAGTTAACAAGAAGAAAACTTGGTTTTTCTTCCCTGAAGTGATTAGTAACTAACTAAATATATAAGTACTTATTTGTCATCTGTCTGTCTGTGCCTATCTTTTCTTGGAGAGAGAGAGGAGAAGAAAGGACAAAGTAGAGTAACATACAAAAACCAACATCCTTCATTCAAAGTTATTCAAAGCAACGCCTGCTGCTGATAATGGTCGACTCAGTCAACTGTGTAATAACTAAACTAGCTATTGAGGAATAGAATAGATAGACATCTAAAAATATGTAATATTTATCTATAGGGACCTTTACAAATCAGCCCCCATTCAACTTTAAAAATCGTGTTCAGCCCCTGTCAGAAAAAGCAATTAGTTTTAAGGACCCGATTTTTCATACCACTTCATCGGTCTGTGGTACCACTTCTTTGTTCTGTAGTACCACTTCTTTGTTCCGCAGTACCACATAATTGCTCTGCAGTACCACTTCTGTTGTTCTGCAGTACCACTTCATTTTTACCGCAGAAAAATGAAGTGGTACTGCAGAATAATTAAGTGGTACTGCAGAGCAATTATGTGGTATTGCATAACAAAAAAGTGGTACTACAGAACAAAGAAGTGGTACCACAGACCGATGAAGTGGTATGAAAAATCGGGTCCTTAAACTAATTGCTTTTCTGACAGGGGCTGAACACGATTTTTAAACATGAATAGGGGCTGAATCATAATTAACTCTTATCTATATCCATGTATGTGATCTCACTATCCTATACTGCAGTTAGCCTACAATGAAGACTGACTCGGTCAAGCAAACATAACATGACTACTAGCCCTTTTTGTTTTTTATCATATGAATGTATTGTGGGAATTAAAAGTAATACTTTCGCTCTTCTTTAATATTTTAATAACAGCAGCAGCAGCAAACTTTTCTACGACACACACACACACTAATAATAATGGAAGAATCTACTACTACTACTACAACTCATCATCATCATCGTCAACAACAGCTTCACTTCGTTCTCATTCCATTGCTGGCTCAAGGACACATGATACCGATGATAGACATAGCCAAGTTACTGTCCCAACACGGCGTTAGAACGAGCTTAGTCACAACCCCACAAAATGCATCGCGCTTCATGGGAGCCATGGCCGGTTGTTCGCCAGCTACCTTCAACCTCATCGAAATCCCATTCCAATGCCAACAAGTTGGCCTGCCAATAGGCTGCGAAAATCTCGACAGTGTTCCCTCTCGCCATCTCATCAGAAACTTCTACAGCGCCCTCGATAAGCTTCAACAACCACTCGAGGAATACCTTACGGAAAACGGGCCCAAACCAAGCTGCATAATCTCCGACAAGTGCCTCCCATGGACGTCAAACGTGGCCGACAAGTTTAAGGTTCCAAGGGTTGTGTTCCACGGCATGTCTTGTTTCTCTCTTCTGGCCTCTCACAATGTCAAGCTTTACAAGCCACACCTCTCCGTGAATTCCGACCACGATCCGTTTCAGATTCCCGACATGCCTTTTGAGGTTGAAATAAAGAGATGTCAGCTCCCGGGATCGTTCGTTGCCTCGCCCGATTTGGACGATATAAAGGATCAGATGAACGAGGCTGAATCGAACGCCTTTGGCGTGGTGGTGAACACTTTCCGCGAATTGGAAGGTGACTGCGTGGAGAGGTACGAAAGAGCTATTGGCAAGAAAGTTTGGTGCGCTGGCCCAGTTTCTCTGTGTAATAAGGAAGTCCCCGACATGTTCCACAGAGGAAACAAAGCATCGATCCACAGAGACGAGTGTTTGCAGTGGCTCGATTCTATGGAACCAAAGTCGGTGATCTACGCCTGCCTCGGGAGCCAATGCAGGCTCGTCCCCGAGCAGCTTATACAGATAGGGCTCGGGCTCGAGGCATCGAACCGTCCTTTCATTTTGGTTGTGAAGACAAGCGATGAGCTCGACGAATGGCTGTTAGAAGGAGGCTTCGAAGGGAGGATCAAAGGCAAGGGGCTTCTTATAAAGGGTTGGGCCCCACAAGTCTTGATTCTGTCCCATCGATCGATCGGTGGATTCTTGACGCACTGTGGTTGGAATTCGACGATCGAATGCGTTTGCGCTGGCGTGCCAATGATAACTTGGCCCATGTTCGCCGAGCAGTTCTTGAACGAGAAGCTGATCACTGAGGTTTTGGGGATCGGAGTTAGGGTTGGCGTTGAATTGCCAGTTCGATGGGGCGAAGAAGAAAGGGTCGGAGTTCTTGTCGGGAAAGAACAAGTCGTAGAAGCTGTGGTGAAGTTGATGGACGAAGGAGACGAAGGCGAAAGGCGAAGGAAGAGGGCTTTTGATCTCAGTGTCGTGGCTCGTAAAACCATGGAAATTGATGGGTCAGCTCATAAGAACATATCACTTCTCATTGAGGATGTTAACAAGTACTATCTATGATGATCAGTTGTATATGAGGCAGGGGAAAGAAAGAAAGATACTTACAGCACAGAAAAACCATAGCTTTTTATTACTCGCATCAGTCAGTAGTAGCAAAGACAGAGAGAAACTGAAACTGCTGTAGCAGAAACATAGCAACTTTTATTATTAACATCAGCAGGCACTCTCCCCTTATATTGACTGTTTCATGACATCTTGTATGAGAATTCCCACATTGCAATAAGACGAACCGTTTTCTTCCACGGAGGTTTTCGCTGCTCTGGCGAGCGTTTTCGCTCTCTCCCTTCTCCCTTGGCCTTCTTCTCCTCCATCCATCAACCTATCGATTGCACTACGTATCTCTTCGCTCTTCAACTGAACTCCAACGATGTCTTCTTCTCCAAAGTTCACGGGCAGCTCAATGCCTGCTCTTACGCCTGTCTCGATCACGTCTACCACAAATCTCTCATTGCAAAACTGCTCTGCAAGCACAGGCCACGTCAGCATAGGCACGCCGTACGTTATCCCTTCGAGGATTGAGTTCCATCCACAGTGAGTTAAGAACCCTCCGACGGAAGTATGGGACAGCACCAAAACTTGAGGTGCCCAACCTCGGATCAAGACTCCCCTGTCTGAGATTTTCTCCTCAAACCCTTCTTCCAGGATCCAATTTTTGAACTCATCAGATGCATCTTTGATGACCCATATGAAGGAGTGGCTCATTCTTTCCAAGGCAAGGCCAAGCTCAATGAGCTGCGAAGTCGATAACTTTGCTATGCTGCCGAGGCAGACGTAGATCACCGAGCCTGGGGATTTCGAATCGAGCCATCTCAGACATCCTCGTCCATCGACAGAAGCTCTGTCTCCCCTCTGAGCCTTGTCCACGTCATCTTTATTGCACAGGGAGACGGGCCCAATGCACCAGACTTTGTTGTTCCCAGCCACCTTCTTGTACTCTGCGACGTACTCGCCTTCGAGTTCTTGGAAAGTGTTGGCTATGGTACCGAATGATTCCACGTTTGATCTGATCACGTCTTCTCTAAACCTAAGCCACTCGGGCGTGACTTTTCCCGAACTGCCCTTGAGCTGCGATAAGGTCATCTCAATCCTATGAGGCAAGCGAGGAACCACAAAGTACTCCTCCTCCTTATCTACGTACTCGCTGAAATCCTCCAAAGTACCGAGTATGTGAATGCACAGCAGAGAAAAGCAACAAGTCCCATGGAATACGATCCTAGGAATGCCCAACTCTTTCGCAAGATCAGTCGTCCAGGGAAAGCACATGTCAGAAATCAAGCAGCTCGGGAAGGCTTGAGCTCTTGGAGGGCCGAGCGAAGGGGTTCTTTGAGCATGTAGCAAGCGCCGAAGAACCTGCGAGCTTCATCGAGGGAACGGTTCATTTCGATGCTTTCGTGCCCTGGCTGCAAGCCAACTTCGAGGCACGGAAAGGTTAGGTGGATTACATCGATGGGTAGCCCTGAAGCCACAGAGCGTGAGACCGACGGTTGGATTCTGCTTGCGTTGAGTGGGGTGGTGAAGATGGTGACTTTGACACCGCGGTTTGAAAGAAGGCGTGCTATTTCGAATGTTGGGATCAAATGGCCCTGAGCAAGGAAGGGAAACAGGGCAAAGTGAGGCTTAGGTTCATCATTAGAAGACATTGTTTGTGTTTGGAAGTTGATATTGGTTATTTATCAACTGGGGGGGAGTGGGGATGCTCTTTATAAAGAGCTGAAATATGAATGGAACTTGCTCCGAAAGAAAAGCCCATCTCGTTAGGAATTAGTCTTTATCTCTAAAGGGTGTCAGCTTTATTTTCCCAAGTCTTTAGTAGTCCAAGTCTTTGATTTTCTTTAGGAATAAGTTATCCTATTTTTAGTAGTTCCTTTGGTGACTTAGTAAGAGTTAGTGGCTTATAAAAGAGCTGAAATAGGATGCTATGAGTGGAACTTGCTCCGAAAGAAAAGCCCATCTCTATTTTTTCCTATCTTGGTCCTAAAGAAATGACAAACTTCCCAACGGACTTGATTAAAAAGTAAGATGCTTCTGATGAGTTGGGTTTAATCTCTTCTTACACTTTAGAATCATCGAATGAGGATCGTAGTTTCATCCAACAGAAACGGAAGGGGTTGGATGTGACATTCGTATGTTAACTTTTTTGTTTTGCAGCTCTTACATTCATTCACTTTCGGTTAACAGATTAACTATCTAGGCTTGTATTGTATCTAAGCTGCGACAACAGAATATATGAATATAGAAATAAACAAAATCAATCATTTTAGGGCTCCGTAGAATAAAAAAGTTACTACAGTGATCTCGAAGTGAACTCTACATACGACATGCAATGCAGTGTACCTGGGGATATTTTTCACGAGGCAGCACAGAGTAAATAAGATAATACAAAGAATGATATAACTGAAAAAGTAACAAAGCTTAGGCTGCTGTGGTTGAGAGTGCAAGAACTTGTAACTTGGAAGAAGACAGACAGACACAGACCGATCACGACCAAACATGCCCATTGTCAAGTTTCTTCTGCTTCTTTTTCCTCTTCCTTTCCTCTTTTGTTGTGTGATTCTTGGGTCTGCATGTTGAGCTAGACGAGAGCGAACTTCTAACAGCTTAGCTTTTGCGTCTCGGAAAGGTGCATCAGACTTGGTTGCCATCAATTGCTACGAAAGAAAAAAAATTAGGTCATGACTAATTTATATATCTAATGCTGTTGTGACTGTGATTATCAATGTTACCTTAAGATGGTCCATCGCTGCTAAATTAAAGCCTAAGATGTCTTTGCACTCCTGTCACAATATGAAACATTCGGTCAACAAAATTATCTTTTGGCTGGGATCCAAATCTACGTGTAGGAATAGATATCCTAAGCACTTAAATTTGCAAATCACTGACTCAAAATGAGAGGGAAAAATGGCAAATCTGACGTCAATCCATTCGATCCAAATGCCATACCTTGACCCTTTCATGCAAAATATCTTTGAGAATCGATAGTATTGGTCTAGCAGACGCCGTAGAGGTTAACTGATTATGATGGATCTGTAACAACACAGTAGCAACACGACAGACGAGCTCAACCTGGACAGCAAAACAAATGTGGGTGGAAATAAATATAAGATCGTTTATTAAGAGAAATGAGCATATAATGTTGAACATCGGTGCCTTAGATGCACTAACCTTGTCTGGAAATGCAATCCAATCTTTCAAATAGGACAAGACCCTCAGCGAATCTGAGAATGGCAGAGCCTTGCATGCACAACAGATATATCATCAATTACATCATCGAAATGCTGAAATACCATGAAAATAATGACATTTGCTAACTCTATGAGCATTCCAATAAAATAGGATAAATATTATGGGGTGAAAAATGAGCAATTAAACTTACGAGCAATGCCTGTTCCAAATCATTCGTGTGAACACTAGAAACTGCACGCAGAACATAGTCGGATGGAGAGAGACCAAGCATAAGAATGTTGGGTTTGAAAGATAACGCTTTCCCTCTAGATTTTTCCACCTGAGCCACAAAAACAGTGCCAATCAGACACATAAGATGACTCATAATTCGGAAGGCCGGTTGCAAAGACCAGTGGCTTCAATCAGAAACATATTCCTCAAATAAAGAAAACGCTTAGGAAGGGTTGTATGTTGTTCGATTGTCAAAATCTGTAAAACATATGAGAGATAAGGATACCTCATGTTCCGAAATACGCTTAAGTTCTTCCTCCGCCATATCTAATGCTTCCATAATAGAGTCAGCTGCTGTCACAGTTTCTCCCGTTTTCTTTCCTGCTAATCCCACAGCACCCTCTTCTGGTACTGTCTCGTTAGGCACATACCTGCTTTCAAACCCATTGTCAAGATCAGACTCAAACATCTCCTCCATTCTTTTTTCTTTCTCTTCCTGAAACATACATATACGCATTTCAAGACAGAAAAATCACAATGGCGTTATAAGAAAGGCTAGTAATAAACAAGAAATGTGGCTTAAGGAGAATATCAGGACATGAAGCTACACCTCAATAAAGAAAGGTTCTTCTGTACGATCCCATCGACGGATAGATCTATCATGGGAACCCGTTACAAGAAAATCACCACAATTACTGACTGCAAGACACCAGATTTCGGAATGATGACCTTCAAGAGTCAATAGCAACTCAAATTTGTCCGCATCCCAGTACTTCACCAGACAATCTTTCCCCACGCTAAACATGTAATGTGTATTTCTCACGAACTTGACTGCCATGACACTGGCATTCAAAAAAATTACAGAACTTATCATCCTTCATGAGATTTAGCATGTATGGCAGGTAAGCAGTTGCAGCTAACAGTTGTTTCTTTTCTTTCTACTCGTGTTAAAATACCTGTCATTATGGGCAAATATAGACTTATGACAGTCACCAAAATCTAGACCCCAGATCTTCAGATTTTTGTCAGCAGAACCACTAACAAGCAAACTACCATCAGAAGATATGTCCATGCACAGCACAGGCAGGTTGTGGCCATATAAGGAGAGAAAAAACTTCAGCGAATCCATGAAGAAAACCTGCATAATGCGTGCAATTGAAATTAAGAAAGACGTCCAACGGATTCTTGTAGCGTGCCCGGTCCTAGCAAAAACAACTCCATACCACACCAACAAAATGTGGGGCTTAAACGTCAATTACCTTCACTGTACAATCCAACAAGGCAATAGCAATATATTTCTCCTCCGGGCTAACAGCAACAACTACAACATCATTGTTCATTTTTAGATTCCTTATGGGAGACAATGCTAAACTTCTTGAGTCCTGAAACGGAAATGATCAGATGGCTAATAGTGAAACATGGTTAAAAAGACAGCCAGTATTATTCAAAAGAATAATAATAAAACTTCGATTTACATACATGGCCTGGTTTTTGAATAACTTGGTACTCCCAAAACTTGACATCCTTATCTGAACTCCCAGAAACAAAACCATTGGATGTTGCAGCAACAGATAGGATTGAGCCACCATGGGCTTCAACTTCTTCTACACATGTACCACTGCGGACATCAATTATCTCCAACATTCCATTTTTCGTTCCAACAACAGCATACTTGTTACCGGGTACAAAGAGACCACATAATCCATAGCCCGAGTCAATAGTTCGAAGACACTCTCCAGTACTGGGATTCCATATTTTAGTTGTGTTGTGGCTTGTTGACATCAAAAGCGTGTTATCTGAGCTAAGTGTCAGGCTTCTGACATCAGAACGATGACCCTGTAGCTCAACAGAACTTGTCTTTGTAGCAGCAACATTATCGATTGAATAACATTCCAACAAATTATTATTTAAGGACAACGCTATGGCTGCGAGTGAGTTTTTCGGAACTACAGGAGAGAAAGACATTGAGCATATCTTTTTCTTTGCACGCACTATCTGAAGATGTTTAAAGAGATCAGGGACCGTAACAAAGAGCTCCTTATTACCAAAATCGGCTTCGACTTCCACGTTACCATTTCCCTTTGAAGCCTTTTTCTCCTTCCTGCTGATTCTTCTTTTGGCTTTACGCCTAGATTCAGACTCATCCAAAACACGAAATATCTCAACTGTTGTTCCAGCAACCTGACAAGCCAGCAAATTTCCAGTCTTACTGAACCGCAATGTAGAAACCCGATCCTTGCTTTGGCGTTGTATATCACCGAAGTGCTTCAAAATTTCCCATTTGTTTGAAAGAGGTGTGCCATTATCCACATCATTTTCAATCTTCTCTGCTCCAACTTTCGTATCAGTAACATCATAATTAACAGTGTACACTCTCAGTTCCTGGTCTGCTGACCCGGAAACAATATACCTTTCATCAGGGGTTAGATCAATGGACCAGATTTCACTATGATGTCCACTAACAATCTGCATACAGTGCTGTGTTTCGAGATCCCAAACCCTCAATAACTTGTCTTTTGATGAACTCACCAATTTTTTTCCAGAATCCAAGAAAACAAGGTCAGTTACCTGCGTCACGCAAGCAAAGTTGTATATAAGGATAACCCTAACTGAGAAACAAAAGAACCATTAAAAAATTACCAACACTACACTTCTAATTTTCTATTTAACAGTTACAATAGCCCGTGTACGTCGGCCTTTGTTAATGAAAAACCTGATCACGGTGCCCACGGAGACGAAACAGCCCTGCTTCCCCAATCACATCCCATAAAATGATGTCACAATCTTTGCTTCCAGAGGCAAGCATGGAGCCAGACTTGCTGTACTTGAGGACTGTCACAGCACCTCTATGTCCATTCAAAGTGGTCTCACATATACCCTTCTCCCCATCCCATATTCTTACAGCTCCATCAGCATAACCACTAGCTACCTGAAAGAGTAATGAAAAACAATGAAACCGAAAATGGCAAAATCTCTAACTCATGAGTATTACTGGTATAAACCCCCTAAAAGAACAACACGCACCCAACATCTATTTCCGGTTAAAACAGCAAAAACCCGGAACAAAAAAACACAAATTGAAAAGTAATACTACTCACTTGAGAAGATGGCGATGCAGCTATTGAGGTCACTGCGAGAGATTTACCACGCGACGATGTCGAAGGCGTGGGAACGAGAGTTTGCGTGCATATTCCCTGTCTCACGTGCCACACGCAAAGTTTCTCCAAAGCTCCGGCGAGGAGATGCTTACCCGAAGCATCATAAGCTATGTTGCAGTCCACAGACACTATTACTCCGAAAGAAGACGCAGCTTCGTAACGCAAGTAAGCCTTCACCATCTTTCAGCTGCTAATGCTGAAGAGGGAAAGTTGTAGGGTTCAAGGGTTTTAGCTACTCATTACTTTTTCTTTTTCTTTTTTGTCAATTTCCCCAAATTCCATTTTATTTATTTATCTCAATTCTTATTTCGTGCGTGGGCTTACAACCCAATTCGATTTTATTTATCTCTATTCTAATTTCTTTCCTCAATGCCATGAGTAAAGGGTTTCGTGCGTGGGCTTACAACCCAATAGGAGTAAAAAGGCCCGACACAGATTATTGGATAAAAACTTGGCCCATTAAAGAACACAAAATCCCAACAACATAGAGTGCGCTCGCGTATGAAAAATAAGCCTCAATGAAGATGAACAAACACCAACATTATCCGATGATGTTCGCATAAAACTCGACATAAGAACTGGCAATATTATGCAATCAGATGATGAAGCTTGAAACAAAGTAACATTCTCTATAATACTCCTTCGAGTTTCTTCCACGGGTTCAGGGCGGGACCATACAGTCTCTCTGTAATGAAGCTGTAAGCTAACGATCGATGAACGATCTGTTCATAAGGTCTACAGCTGAATCCATAAACTGCGCCATCATAGGAAGGAGCAAACGTGTTAGCAAAGATCAACGAGTCGAATGATATTGAAGGCATCTGCATGTTCATTGTTCAGTAATACCTGAGTTTTCTTTCAAAATAGAGTGATTAAACTTAACGTACCTTTCCAATTGATTTGAGTTCACGTCCAACTGGTTCCATGAACTTGAGGTCAACTTCAACGGGCCATACCTACATGAATAGAATCAGGAGGGGAACAGAAAAACTTTAGTTTACAACGACAAAAGATCATCGAAAAAAAGAAAAAAGGAATTCATTCTACGAATATAAAAATGTAATAAGAATCAAGAAAAAAGGCACCTTTAGACCGAGCAGTTTAATAGGTGTAGCTTGTCCTGGTACAATGCATTCTGGCCCAGCAGCTTCAACAAATGCCTCTTTGCCTAGTCCACTCCCAATTGGATCGTGATGCTAAAAATCATGAGGAACCCAGAAAAAAAAAGTGTGATTTCGACATAGTCGTCTTGCTTGTTACATATACAAACCGAGGACTGATACAATGATACTCCATGCCTTACATCATAGGGCCACAGTTCAATAGGCTAGGAAATGAACCATAGTGCTTAGTACTCTTATCAAGCTCCTTATGTGAAAGATTGTTTTGATTAGTGATTCATTGGATAGTAACATTTTCAAATGCTGTCTTTCCATTTATGAAGACCCGAGGTTGATTGGGACACAACTCACACGACTAAGGAATGAAATGATATGATTCATCATAGGATCCTCCAAACTAGAGCAACACTAATTATTAAATGCAAACTCAAGGCAAGTATGAACAGTACAGAGAAAAGTGAACGTCTTCTACTCGACGTGAATAAGAATTCAAACAACCTCGGGGACAAAAGAAATGCTTGACACTTGATGTAAACGAAGTACGTGCCTATGGATGAATACACTACAGAGACTATTAAGCCGAAGAGATGAAAAAGAAAAGTATATAACCTATCAACTACACTACACGAGCATACACAAAAGTAACTGTTTTTGCAGCTGCTTTGAGTCCACCATGTTAAATCACCCAACGAACGATCCACAAGCCAAAAGAACACAATTACGCTTGACAAAAATTGTAATTACCGTCATAACAGAGAGGGCGTATTGGGTACATGGATTTTGAGGTACGCGGAGGATCGGAGAGTGGTGAATTTTGGGAATAGGCTTCACGCCAGAAGCTGCCCTCCATGGCGCGTCCTTTTGCAGCGCAGCTCCTCCTTTCTTAGACATCGGTACTTCCTATGCTATTTTCGCGATTCTAAGCAACTGTACGAATGAGAAATTAGTGGCTACGGCTTTTTTCTAATCATCTCGGCGAGGAACACAAATCTTCTCGATTGTGGCATTTATGGTGAAGCGAAGAGGGGATAAGGGTCTAATATCGCGTTCTTGATGATCTTTCAAACGATAGCGACTTTAATTCGGCTATAATTTACATTCACAGCCCAATATTTAGTTGGGTAATGCGACCGGATCCTCTTACTCGACGTTATTACATTTATGACCCTTCCTTACAACTATTATTATTGGTAATAATATAATACGCTCGCTTTCCACTTCATGGAAAGTAACTAAAAGTAATTAATCAACAGTCGTCGGACTCCTGACCATACGTACATTATCTTCTATCCTTGCATAAAATTGAAGTTTTCTTCCTGGCGACAAATATCCAAGGGGGCAATTCCAAATTAAAACGCAGTGATACAGGCTGTCATGCAGATTTAGTATACATATATAAACATTGTAAATATCCTATTCTTTGACGAGGAATTTGGACTCACTTGTACGTATGTGATTGTGAGTGGACAATGTGATCGGTCGTTTCGTTTTAATATATATAATTGCCATTGTTTTGTTTTGTCCAAACCTTTTGCTCTCAACCCCCCAGTTGTAATAACGTTCTCTCTTTTATCTTGCTTTGATTCCCTAAACGTCACATCCACGGCCGGTTCTTTGGTTCTTATGTTGTCTTCTTCGTTCCATGGACTATTTGTGCATATCTACATAATATATAGAGAGTGAATAAAAATCTGTTAAGAATCGGTGAGCAGATTAAGATACAGAAAACTGCTTTAATGGAGGATCCTAGCAAGTTAGAAGAAGGATTCGGTTCAGGTAAACAGCTTAAGGTTGACGATAAACATCATCGTGTCGAGGAAACAAAAAAAGGACAAGACATTATTACAACAAGCAATAATGAGAACAAGTATGATGAGCAGTTGAAAAACAAAGATGAGCTGCAGCCACTGATGATGATGACAAAGCAGAAGACCAAGAGAGTTGCAACTCTTGATGCCTTCAGAGGGCTCACCATAGTGGTAACAAGACATTGACTGTCATTCATAGCACTAACGCTCGTTTATGACACTGTTTATGTAGAACAGATATTGATGATTGATGTAGTCGTCGGCAAAAAACAAAACCCTTTTTTCTTTTTTTGGGTACGTAGTTGATGGTCCTCGTGGATGATGCTGGTGGAGCTTATGAGAAGATCGATCACTCTCCGTGGAATGGATGCACTTTGGCCGATTTTGTTATGCCTTTCTTCCTTTTCATTGTTGGCGTTGCCATAGCTCTTGCACTTAAGGTAGTAACTTATATTCCTTTGTTATTTACGCCTGACATAATTTTATAGATGAAGCTCAGCTCCCACCTTCTTCGTATAATATTATGGAATTTGCAGAAAATCCCAAAGGTTAGTCCTGCTATTAGGAAGATAGCCTTGAGGACTTTGAAGCTCCTTTTCTGGGGACTTATTCTTCAAGGTACCTTACATCAATATATATTCATACGGCATTCATATGCATATATATGTATTGTCAAGACTAATACAACGAAACCCGTTGAAAAATGAAGGAGGATACTCTCATGCGCCTGACGACTTATCGTATGGAGTCGATATGAAGCGTATTCGATGGTGTGGGATTCTTCAGGTGAACCTTATATATATATAGCATTATCTTACAGACAGGGATATGCATTCTCCATATGTGTGTATGTATGTAACCAAGCTAGTTATATAAGACATGCATGATGGTTTCTTAAAACAGAGGATTGCTTTGGTGTATTTTGTGGTGGCTTTGATAGAAACCTTAACCACCAAGCTCAGACCAACCAGTCTGAAAACCGACGATCATTTCTCAATCTTCACAGCGTATAAGTGGCAATGGTATGTATCTTTAGACATAAATCTCCTTCAATATGTTTGTATCTATCTGTACAAATTTATCACTTCACTATATGTGCCCAGGATTGGAGGATTTGTTGCGTTTACGGTTTACATGATCACAACGTTCTCACTGTACGTTCCAGACTGGAGCTTCGGGGCGTACAACGATAACGATAAGTACACGAGATACACGGTAATAAAAAGATAACTGAGATTATTTTTACTACATTCTGAAACTAAACAGAATAAAATGTTGTATTATCTATGTCCCTGCTTTTCAGGTGAAATGTGGGATGAGGGGACATTTAGGACCAGCGTGCAATGCTGTTGGCTACGTCGATCGACAAGTATGGGGCGTTAATCATCTATACAGCCAACCCGTTTGGAGCAGATTAAAGGTCCATTTTCAGCTATATACTTCAAATATTTTCGAATGCTTATTACACAGCCTAATGTAGTCTTATTATTACCTTTTTTCCCCCAGGCTTGTACACTGAGTTCCCCAGATTCTGGCCCTTTACGTCAAGACGCGCCTACCTGGTGTCGTGCTCCATTCGAACCCGAGGGCTTATTGAGGTTTGCATATATATATATAGTATTTAGCGAATCAAGATTTACTTCAGCAGAATGATGCATGAAGATGGCTTTTTTTGTCACTATTCGCAGCTCTGTTTCAGCCATTATGTCTGGTACCGTTGGAATTCATTACGGCCATGTTCTAATTCATTTTAAGGTAATAATATATCCCACATAATACCATCGTGAGATCAAATTAGCTGAGCATATATATGTAAATATGCTCGCTTTTTCTCTATTATCGTAGGGTCATGTTGAAAGGCTCAAGCATTGGGTATCCATGGCCCCTGTTTTTGCTAGTGATAGCATTGATTCTTCACTTCACAGATGCCATTCCCATAAACAAGCAGCTGTATAGCTTCAGCTATGTCTGCTTCACAGCAGGCGCGGCTGGCATAGTATTCTCAGGATTCTACCTTCTGGTAAGAAAAAACAAGAACGCTTTTTCCATTAAACGAAACTGTATAATTCCAAGTCATGTTAACCGTTCATTTAATATTCTCAATACAGATCGACGTATGGGGATTTCGAAAGCCATTCTTGTTCCTCGAATGGATAGGGATGAACGCTATGCTCGTGTTCGTAATGGCTGCCCAGGGAATCTTTGCAGGGTTCATCAACGGATGGTATTTCGAGAAACCAGACAATAATCTCGTAAGTATACATACTATATATATATAGCAACAGCAAAATAATTCTTATCTTAGCATGGCTGTAATACACTTGTTTTTAAATCATCAGGTGAATTGGATTCAAAAGCATGTGTTCATCGACGTGTGGAAATCGGAGAGAGTCGGGACTCTGTTATATGTCATCTTCGCCGAGATCACTTTCTGGTCTGTGGTTTGTGGCATCTTACACAGACTTCGTATTTACTGGAAATTGTAGTAGATTCAAAAGCTGATATGTTATTTATATCTTGAAACCACAAGCATTATCATATTCCTAGCCCAGTATGCAAATCATACGCCATTTCAAGTGTAAACCTATGAGCTTTGTTTTTTTCAATCAAGGACTGAGTATCCACTCGCAAGATAAGATATAAAATACTTAAATGCAGCAGCCCACAAACTCAAAATTTCATCTTTAGGCAGGCCTTAAGGCTTGAGGACCTTGACAGCTTTATGACATCCCTCTCTTACTCGGATTTCTTGCCCTGAACTTAGCAGCTGGGATTCTGCTAAGGACACGATCATCGAACTTCTTGTAATGGCCTTGAAGCTGATCTGATACGCTGTAGACAAAGCTGTCCACTTGATCTTCGTATCTCTCGTAGAGTATGGGCAAAGTGTGAGCAGCAACATAACCTTGGAAAAGAAAGAAAGAAAGAAAGACAGAGTGCTTCAAGACTGTACACAGATAGGACCGAAGGCTGTCCTAAGATATGCTCAAGCTTTTCAATCTTACCAATGTACATGACCGTCAAGAAACTGAACCAGCTTCCACGATAGCTGCAACCCACAGGCCAGCCACAACCTGAGAATGAGATAGCTTTCTTCTTTTAATTCTCGCAAACTTTTCTGAAACGGAGGGATATACAATGATGAAGGAGGAACTCTTTTCCTTACCACAAAGAATTGTTTGAGGTTTCCTTTACAAGCAACGTCTTGTAAGAAGTTCAACAGGCGATTAACCTCTGACCCGATAGCCTTCCCAATGTTAACGAAGACTTCCTCTGGCAAAACGAGGCGAGGACCGAGGAAGGGTCTCTGTCGCCACTCGAGAGTTATTACGGATATTGGAACTTAAGACAGTATATAAAGTCTTACAAATAAGCACAAGATTTAGGATGAGGTGATTATTACCTACTTAACATGCCCGAAGCATTTTTCCAGAGAAACTGAATCACCATGCCGAGGACTACTGCGAAGCATAAGAGGGTAAGAAAATGGTAGTTGAGCCACTCGAAAAGCACCCAA